>CM026263.1:18996505-19604005 GCA_014851425.1 Senna tora | reverse complement strand
GTCAAGCGGCACTAACTGCAGCGAGCGGTTCTGACGGCGGCGAGTGGTGCTCACGGTCTTCGTGGTCCTCTTGGTATGCGACTACAATCTCTACCCTTTCATCTTTTAGTCTCTTTCCGTGGAGGACAACGCTGAAGGAGGACGCTCGAATGGTTAACCGTGCATAGGTCGGCGAGGTAGGTCTGAATGATTTCATTAAATCATATCTCTCATCTTTGCCTTCGATTTCCTCTTTGATTCCCTGTGTTTTTTTTCTCTTGTGTTCATTTTCATTGTCGTTTGGTCTCTCGTTAGGGTGAACGACGACGGAACTAAAGAACGGTGAGCAGCACTTACGTTAGCGAGGTAGGTCGGACTGATTTCACTAAACTACATGTTTCATCTTTGCCTCATATTTCCTCTTTGATTCCCGACATTGGTTCTCTGTTTCGATCTCTTTCTCTCTCTCTCTCTCTCTGATTTCACTAAACTACATGTTGGGAACTATGTGAAGACTCTGCTTGTGTCATTGGTTCATGAGTACATTGGGAAGCAGAAGAATTGGCTTCTTGATAAGAATCTGAATAGGAGAAGATTGGAGTATATATTATTACTTTCTTGTTAGTGTTCATGTTCAAGTAGATAAGTGAATTTACCAATTTTAATTTTTATATTTTATACTTTATCATCCATGTGTTCAAACCCACAATGAAGTAAGAAATATGTTCTTATTTCAAAGATGATGAATGATGAGGATCTGTTGCTGAAAATTCTAGTATGTGGTGCAACTGTTTAGATTGAAATTCTAGAATTTCCTATAAGTGGTCTCCACCCGTGAATCTCTAGGACAATATGGCTTCTTTGCTTTTTTTAAGGATTTTTCTCATGGTTTCTTAAAGGCTTTCTGATTTAAAATGCATAGGGATTGGGCAGCATTTCTCTATTGTATATATATCCTTGTTTCTTTTGCTGTTAAGTGGATCCCTTATCCTCCTATACCGTATTCTTCTTCTCCCTTTAATAAATTCTTTTAAGAAAAAAGGGTTCTAGAATAGTTCACAAGTCAATTCCTCCACACTCTTGCTAAAAGAAGTGACTTTTTGTGGCACCTTAGCGGCTTTTCCTTGTCTTCCAAAACCTTGAAACCAAGTATCAAAACAAAATGCTCCAAAGTACAGAGTAGGAGGATCATTCTAGGTCTGCAAAACAACTTACTCCAAAACTGCCAAGAAACTTCACAATTCAGGAAAATATGACAGCTACTTTTTTGATAATGTTATGGTTCCAAACACTTTTTTTATATAAAAATCTGAGTCCCAAACTTATTGATTTTAGAAGGAAAAAGTTATTTGCTTTGCCATTATAGGAAGTGGGGAACATTACCATTTTTTCCTTTTCTATTACAACTCTTTGAACTAGTGTTTTTAAATTCATGTTGTCTACATATATGTTGCAGTCGGAGAGACAAACCAATTTGCATATTATCTTGCTGATGTATTTTTTCTGCAACTAGTGTCATTTATCTGCAGAACATTTTTAAAAGGATCTAGAAGAAAGCCCTTTATCATTACTGCATAGGTTGAACCGCTGGCATTTAGTATCCACTAATATAATCACTTTGTTAAAGGGGAAAATAATTTTTTTTAAGTTATTTGTAGTAACCCATGGATTATATATATATATATTGTGTTGATATAGGTAGCTTTTCAATTTAGGATTAACATTTTGCTGTGTACAAATCTACTAAGAGACTAAAATGGAACTATATCTTCTTGGTTTCTATACTTGCAGTTCATCGGGAATTTTCAGGAAACAAATGGTGCTAGAACTGGGTGGGGTGCTGGTGTGTTTCTACTAACTTTATCATATCTTTATTAGATAGGAGAGATTATTTAAGACACTGTACAAAATTTCTCTTTATCATATCTTAGTTTCTCAAAGATGAAGATGGAATGGAATCTGAAATAACATTAAAAATAAAATATATAAAAAAGAATATATTCATTTAAAAAAGAATATTTGACCTCAAATTGGATGGAACAAAATATTTGTCTTCTTAACCTACTTTAGTTTTGAAGATGACTAACTTGCACCCATGATGCGTGCACAACTATTCTGTGTAACCAAATACAAGATAATGCTTTGGATAAGAATTAAACTTAGATATACTAATTATATTTTTTCTATCAAGTTATTCAATAAATATATTTATACATAGATCTATGTATATATACATATATACATGTATGATGTATATATGTATATACACACACAATAAAGTTTTAAACGACCAATTATAAGTTTTTTTTCCTCTGAGTAATAGTTATTTAAAGCATTTAGAGCTAGAGACATTATTATACCCAAATCTTGAAATCAAGACGAGTATACATTATTATGCTGGTCATAGAGCAAAGAAACATGTTATCAATTTCACACTGCTCCTGATAATGAAACGAAGCTTATTAAAGAGAAGAAATTCTATCATTCTATGTATAATTGAGCCTTTTAATACTCTCACGGCTCATGAGATTCTTTTTTCTTCCGAGACTTTTTTTTATTAAAATTGTATGTCATTAAATATCAGCATCTCTCTAGTGGGCAAGGGATTAATTTATAGAACAGTCCACTTCACGGGAGTTCATAGTCACACTTTAGAGGATCCAGCCTCAAAGTCTTATGCGTTCATTCTTTTTGTGCTTCTGATCATTCATTGCTTTGATTGGCAAAAAAATTTAAAAACCCAGTTAATGAGAAGCTTAATATTGAGTATGCTTTTGCAGTCATATTTTTGAACCACTATAACTGCAACAACTACACATTCATTTATTTAATGGGACATTAATTACAAAGCTTCATGTAAATACTTGCCCAGAGACTGCAAATTCAATAACCTCTCCAAGCAAGAAAGACCAAATATCAGGTTTATTGAGTCTAATTACTCTGTCCCAAACGTCTGTATATGGAAGTAGTTTTCATACATACATACATACATATATATATATATAGAGAGAGAGTTATGGAGCCACATAGAGGAAGCCTCTCTATATCTATATCTATATTTTAAAAATTGAAAAAAAAGGTTTAGGTCATAGTTCGCATTTAATGTGGTAATGCCGTACTGGTAAGGCCAAGGGAGAGGTTTGTTATAAAGCATACACCTTTATTATATGAATCTTCCATGGATATATATATATATATATATATATATATATATATATAATAATAATAATAATAATAATAATTTTTTTTAAGTTATTTGTAGTAACCCATGGATATATATATAATAATTTCTGTTGATATAGGTAGCTTTTCAATTTAGGATTAACATTCTGCTGTGTACAAATCTACTAAGAGACTAAAATAGAACTATATCTTCTTGGTTTCTATACTTGCAGTTCATCAGGAATTTTCAGGAAACAACTGGCGCTAGAACTGGGTGGGGTGCTGGTGAGTGCATATTTAATTATTTATTGTGGATTTTGATAACTAACTTTGACTATTTATATTTCTTTTCATTAGTTATTATGTTAAATAGCCGACCCACCTAATGGGAAAAAGCTTTAATTGTTGTTGTTGTTAAATACATGGAAAGTTGAATATATATATATATATTCTTTTTTTTTTTTGTTCTTTGCAATTCTCTAAGAGTTTAGTAATTTGATAGAGTATCTTATTCTTATATCTCTTCAAAGTTCAAAGCACTTTACTTTAACGAATATAATTCAATTTTCAGGTTGACGCTGCTCTTTGTTGTTCCCCCCCTTCACTTCTTGTATTTCAGTGAAGAAGAACAAGTTGTTAGAGTTATTATCCAACAGGTTAGAGAATTTTTTTTTGAAGGTTAGAGATTTTTAGATGTAAATCATTTGTAGTTTACAACTAGTTGAGTTATGTAAGATATTATCTAAATACGACTAGGACTAAAATATTTACTTTTCATAATTTTTTTATGCAAATTATTTGTAGTTTATTCCTTTTCTAACATGAACTATATAATTGTATGTAAGTATTTATTTTGTATTGTATTAATTATCTCCACAAATATATAGGTGTAATAATGGATAAAAGTTGGATTACGAAGCCACGTTATACACCTGAATATGTATCTGGGGTAGAAGGTTTTCTTGATTTTGCTTTCTCTAGGCCTCATGTAAGAGGAGTTGTGAAATGTCCATGTCTTAAATGTTGCTTCAAAAAATGCATAACAAGGGATGTCATGTTTGATCACTTGATATGTAATGGGTTCCCTTTGGGATATACTATTTGGGTTAGGCATGGGGAAGACATAGAAGATGATGCTCCTACTAGGCCTTTAGTACAACAAGTGGAGCAAGTAGAAGGAGATATGCAAGATTTATTACATGATGCCTTTGGAGTCTTTAGAAGAAATAATGAGGAAGTAGGGCCATCCCACCCTCCAATTATTGAAGTGCACAATGATGTTACTAATGGGCCAGATGAAGAAACACGTAGGTTTAATGACTTAATCAATGATGAAAATCAAGAATTATATGAAGGTTGCACGAATTATTCGAAAATTTCTTTTTTGGTGAAGCTTTATCACATTAAGTGTTTATGTGGAGTGACTGATAAAGCTTTGGACATGATCTTAGAAATTATTGCGGGATGCATTTCCAAATGGAAAACTACCAAATTCATTTTATGATGTCAAAAAGACCATAAACAAGTTAGGTCTTAATTATCAAACTATTCATGCATGTCCAAATGATTGTATGTTGTATTGGGGGGATGATGTTGATCAAGAGAAATGTAAAAGATGCAATACTTCTAGCTGGAAGAAAAATGCAAGAGTGGATAGTAATAATTGACTTACAAGAAATAAGAAAGGAAAAAACAAACCTGTAAAGGTATTGCGCAACTTTCCACTTACTCCAAGATTACAAAGATTATTTATGTCTTCCAAAACAGCTGAGCATATGTGGTGGCATGCTACAGAGCAAAACTTAGATGGCCTTCTAAGACATCCAAGAGATGGTGAAGCTTGGAAGTCATTTGATGTTCAATATCCTGGTTTTGCTGCAGAACCTAGAAATGTGAGGCTTGGGTTGGCAAGTGATGGTTTAACCCATTCGGTGTAATGAGCACTAATTATAGCATTTGGCCAGTTGTTTTGACTGCATACAATCTTCCACCATGGATGTGCATGAAGCAAACATCTTTCATGTTATCTATGATCATACCTGGGCCAAAAATGCCTGGTAATGACATTGATGTTTATTTGTAGGCTTGCAGCCATTAATTAAAGAGTTGCTTGATTTGTGGGTGGATGGCATTGATACATATGACTGTTCAACTAATCAAATGTTTAGAATGCGAGCGGCATTGATGTTGACTATAAGTGACTTCCCGGGGTTAGGTAATTTGCCTGGATGGAATACTTATACAGGATATGCTTGTCCGGTGTGTAATTTTGATCAAGAACCTAAAAGGCTTCCACATGGTAACAAGTGGTGTTTTACGGGTCATCGTAGATTTTTACCAGTCCAACATAGGTATAAACTTAATAAGAATTGTTTTGATGAGACTGTGGAGAGGCGGATGCCTCCAGACATGCCATCTGGAGCTATGATACTTAATCAATTTGATAGTGTTAATGTGACATTAGGTAAGAATCCAATTTCAGATAAAAAAGAAAGAAAGAAAAGGCCACGTTGTGAAAATGTTAGTGAAGGAGAGACCCAACAGTGGAGGAAGAGAAGTGTGCTTTTTCAGTTATCATATTGGGTTAATAATAAGTTGAGACACAATTTAGATGTGATGCATATTGAAAAAAATGTTTGTGATAATGTCCTGTACACTTTGTTAAATGAAGTTAAAAAGACAAAGGACAACTTGAGTGCTCGAAAGGATCTACAACATTTAGGATTAAGACCAGAGTTATGGCCGGATGCCAATGGTAAGTATAAACTTTCATGTTTTACCATGACAAATGCTCATAAAGATGTTTTCCTCCAAACGTTGAAGGATGTGAGAATGCCAGATGGTTTTGCATCAAATATTTCAAGATGCGTGGACACAAAACATCGTAAATTGTCTGGCCTAAAAAGTCATGATTTACATGTACTTCTAGAGCATTTACTACCAGTAGCACTACGAAATGCACAAATTGATCCTAAGGTTACTGCAGTTGTGTTAGAACTAAGCTTATTTTTTAGGAAATTGTGTTCTCATGTATTGGATGTGAAAGAGCTAGATAAAATGCAAGAAAGAATTGTGATTACACTTTGTCAAATGTAGATGTTGTTTCCTCCCTCTTTCTTTACCATTATGGTTCGTTTAGTTGTCCATTTGGTAGCTGAAGCAAAACTTGGAGGTCCAGTTCATAACCGGTGGATGTACTCTACAGAACGGTATTATTTTTAACTTTTCTACCAAATTTCCTTGTCAAAATCAATTTTTATACATTTTCTAACAACTCTTAACAATGGAAATAGGTACCTTGGACATAGTAAGTCTTATGTAAGAAATATGACACAACCAGAAGGCTCTATTGTACAAGGCTACCTTGGTGAAGAGATTTTAACCTTTTGCTCAAGGTATTTACATGATATAGAAACAAGGTTTAATAGGCCACGTCGACATGACGATGTATGTTATGAGAACTCTCGAGCACATCTTTTTCCACAATTAGGTTAATCAGTCGGGGCCGTCTTAGATTTTCAACTGACACAACTTGAGAAAGTGCAAGCGCATCGTTGTGTCTTATTCAATTGTAAAGAAATTGATGGGTTTGTTCAGTAAGTATTATTTTCAATTAACTCATTTTAATAACTTATGTGGAAAATGATGTTATCAATGGCTAAAATTAGCAATATATCTCGTAGACAATACAGAGATGAGGTGAAATATAGGCTCCGTCGTCAAACTAGATCTGCGATAGCAATTGACAAACACGTCGCCAAAAATTTTGCTAGTTGGTTCAAAGAATATGTGAGATTTAATGATCTTGTGATTAAATTATTAGTTAACATTCAAAAACCAAAATTCTCATAAAAGTACATTCTTTTTGTCATAGATTGAGAAAGATGACAATGCAAATATTTCAAATGAACTGAAAGTGCTTGCAGGAGGTCCACAAGTAAGGTCTAGGAGATTTAGTGCATTCAACATCAATGGTTATAGATTTCATACATTGGCAAGAGAAGAAGATTTGAAAACCCAAAATAGTGGTGTATGGGTGTCATCAGAAACTAGATGTTATGCAAGTGCAAAAGATGGGAATGTTGCTCTGGCTGATCTCTTATACTATGGAAAATTAGTAGACATAATTGAGTTGAATTACTATATGGTCAAATGAAAGTTGTTATTTTCAAATGTTTGTGGGCTAATACTAGAGGGATAAAAAAGGACGAGTTTCAATTTAACTTGGTTAATTTTTCTCGTTTAATCCATACGGGAGATCTTTTAGATGATGAACCTTACTTATTGGCTTCACAAGCGCAAATGGTTTTTTATGTTGATGACAAAACCAATCCACCCTGGAACATTGCAATACATGTGAAACCTAGAGATTTGTATGAAATGGGTGATGAAGCAGAAATAGAGAAAGAAGCTAGTGGTCATCTATTGTAGGATGCCGCCTAAGCGTAAACGGTCAAACCGAGTGAATGCTGGCAAAGTCGCTCGAAGTTTCTTTAAGCCAATAGATAGTACTTTCCAGCAACATGTCTCTAGTGGACAACCTGTCATTGATACACCACCACCAATCTTTGATGCAATACCACCGAACTCTGGTGCACCACCCATCTCTGATGCACCACCAATCTCTGATGCAATACCACCAAACTCTGGTGCACCACCAATCTCTCCCGAAGGTTCAATCCCAGCAAATGCACAAGTAGATCGTGACCTGAACAAGGATTGGATGGTAGATGTTATTTGTAAGTGATTTTTTCATTTATCATCATTTTTTCCATACTTCATATATATAACTTCTTCCTTCTTCTATTTTTTTGGTTGTTTCGTTTATAAAATCTTGTGTATATCTATATATATACTCACTTAGTGTATCTAATCTAGTAATGATCATGTAGTGTTAGTTTAAAAGAAAGATCTCTTATATGGTGTGAATTGAACAAGGTTTGATCTTAGTACAATATAACTTTTTTTGTAATTCTCATACAATTTAATTATGAATTTTCATGACAGATGATAACGGAACTACTAAGAAAGAGAAATTAAAAGCCAAGCAATTGTGGAATTTACCACCTGAAAAGAGAGTGTTATGTCCATGTAATCCTTGTGGACAAGGAATTAAAGCTGCAGCAGGTATAATTGGAATTTGGCTGGGAGATGTAGCCACAGATACAGAATTGATTCCTCTCAATTTCTTTAATTGGAGGGATATTCCTGAAAAGTACATGAAGAAAGCGATGGACCTTATACAGGTATAAGAATCTTCTATCCATATAACTATGTAGAATAATTATTTGTATTTGTATAATAGTCCACTTTTTAACTTAATGTTCTTAAATATAGAAAAAGATTGCATTTGGAAATGATGAAGGACTAGCATGGGCTTGGAAATTGTTAAGAGCTAGAAGGAGGGACTTCAGAAGTAGGCTGTTTAAGCAATATTTCAAGGAACATTTTACAAGGGAAACTATCTTGGATTCTTGTCCGGACAACATACCTCGTGATCAATGGAATTCTTTTGTGAATTATCGACTTAGTGCTAAATTCACTGTAATATTTTATTTGTAAAGTTCCTTAAGCTCTTTTTTGTTTTCCTTCTCTTTCATATAATATAAAATTGTTTTTTTCCAACTTATAGGAGATAAGTGAACAGAATAAAGAAAATCGGAAAAAGCTTAAGATTCCTCATACTGGTGGGTCTAAAAGTAATGCTAGAAGGATGCATGAGATGGTAAATTTTTGTTTGTTTTACAATGATTTATATTTTTCAAGTATATGTTAATACAATTTAATTTCTTTTGGTTTCTAGGAAGTAGAGAAAGGCAGACCTGTAAGTTGAGCAGAATTATTCATTGCTACCTGTAAAAAGAAAGATGGAAATTATGTGAACGAAGAGGCACAACGTGTTGCGGTAATATCTTTTATTTTTTTTATGATAATGTATTGATGGATGGAAATTAGTGTTGATGTCATTATTGATGGTAATGTAATGATTGATGGAAATTAGTTTTGATGTTGTCATTATTGATGGTAATAATGTATTGATTTATGGTAATTTGCTCATGCTTTTTCTTTTGTTTTGATTTAAAGTGATCGAGAATTACTTCTAATCATTGTTATGATTTGTTTTGTTGTATGCAAGAGAAAGTTTCTGAGAAACTTAGTGAACTAGAATCTATGCCATCATACACATGCACAATTTCATCAGATGATGCACTTGGTCAAGTGATGGGTAAAGAGCATTCCGGATGATTTCGGGGATTAGGATTGGGTCCATGCCCTTCCAAAGTGTTTGGATTGCCCAATTATAGATTTGCAAATTTGAATTTGGGTTCCACAAGCAGTGGAAATTCAAGCGAAAGTTCTTTGCGATCACAGTTGAGCTTCATGCAAGAGAAACTAGAAATTATACAAAAGGAGCGGGAACAAGAGCAAGTTGAACGAGCTTGTTCAGATAAATTAATGAAGATTTTATTTGACCACATGGGTATTCAAATGTCTGAAGATATTACACGTGAAATACCACAATCTCCTTCACAGGTAATATATTCATTAGTTTACAAAGTAATATATTTACTTTAGAATTTTAATGTTGAATCTCATCATCAATGCATGTTTTTTCAGCCACTTGATCTGGGTAGTGCAGAGGCATCACCATTACGTAGACAATCATCTGAAGCAAGCCATGCCCCCTAATTATGCCGACTGTCTTGCCAAGCACGAAATTGAGAAGAATTTTGGCTTCACTCTTTTTGGAGACTTCTAACTTTTGTTGTTGCAGCATTTCTAGCTTATGTTGTTGGTATAGTCAATTCTCATAGGACCCATGCTATCTTGGTGTCTGCATGGAGTTCTTTTAATTTGAATATTTTGGTGGTGAAGCTTTATTTTAAATATTGCTATGTATGTTGTTATTAATTGTTTGACTCACTTTGTGTTAAAGGCTTTCTGGACACTTTATGTGCATTTTGCCTGTGTTATTTTTTATGTATGTTCAAGACTTTGTATTGCACTCTTAATTAGTTTCAATATATCTCCTATCTTCACAAAAAAAAACTTTTAGATCAAGATTTATATGCATATATATGCTTATTAGGCATATGTAAAACAAAAAAAAGGGGCAAAAATAAAATAGGGGGAAATTTAATATTTGTACATTTAGCGACGGTCCTAAGCCCATGACATATACGAAAAAAACTGCGATGGTCAAGACCGCCGCTATGTACAAGGAAGACTCTAGCGACGGTCAAATCCGTCGCTAGATGCTAGATATAGGGACGGTTGTAACCGTCGTTAGATGATGTGATTTACCAACGGTTGCAACCGTCGTTAGATGGCGTGATTTAGCAACGGTTGCAACCGTCGGTAAGGCACAAATCCTTAAATCAAGCAGAAACTTTTAGCCACGGTTTCTAACCGTCGCGATAACTTTTCAATGGTTAACGACGGTTATTCCCGCGGTTGGGATGACCGTCGCTAGAATCGGCGCGACGCTACACTTTACAACGGTCATAGCAACCGTCGCTAAGACCTCTAACGACGGTCAAAACCGTCGCTAGAGGCAATATTTGACCGTCGCTAAAGACACTTTTTTTTTGTAGTGTAATAATAACAACAGACTATACCTTATAGTTTCCACAGCCTTTAGGTTCTTTTTCCTCCTCCCCTTCCCAAGTGATGAGACTCACTATTTATAGTGAGTTCCATGGGTCATACAAAAGAAAAATTGAATCTGGGCATTAATGGGAATTAATGGGTTGGGGGTCACGACGAGCAAACCATGGGGTTGCGACCCCCTCTTGATTTGGTAATAAATGCAGGAGGAAATCACGAAAATCGCGATTTGGGGGGGGGGGGGTCGCGACTTATAACCCAGGGGGTCGCGACCCCTAGACCCCAATTTACGAGTAGGGGAAGAAATAGCAAAAAAGAGGGAAAAAATTTGAATTTTGGGACTTTTTCAGGGGAGGGGGGTCGAGGGGTCGCGACCTATAACATGGGGGTCACGACCCCTTCTTTTCGGAGCCTTTTTCTTGCCCTCCCGGTGTTCAATTTGAGCAAAGTTTATGTCTATTTCCAATGATTTTTCGTCCTCTATGCAACGGAAGAAGTTTCGGGTCCATCCGGATTAATATGAATCCTCGGTGATCAAATCTTTCATGACTACCAGATTTTAATTTTTAAAATGCCTTCGTCCCTCATCCAACCTTTTTCCCGGACTCATTTCTCTTCCGTCCGATACTCGATTCGCACAAATATTATGTCCGTTTTCAAGGATTTTTCGTCCTCTACGCAACGGAATAAGTTTCGAAGCTAAAATACTTCAGATGAAACTGTAATGATCGAATCTTCATCTACTGCCAAAATTCAACCTCGTATTTCATCTTTTGTTTTGACACTCAACCGGACTTATCTTCTCTAGGTTCTTTCCACCTCACAATCCTCGGGATTTTGGGTTCATCCTATTTACACCCCTATTTATTCATTAATTTTAAAAAGTCTGGACAAAATGGGATGTCTACAGATTCCCCTCTTTACTTTCCTTTCTCTCGAGAGCTTTACTGAAAGAGGTGAGCATAGCTCACATAAAGAAGAGGGAGGACAAGTAAAGACAAAAATAGACTCCTATTTTGTTCGAGGCTCAAAAGTGTGTAAAATCAATCAACAACCAAAGCCTAGAATAGTGCAAGTACAACCTTGAGAAATCTATTACCTAGAAAAGTCTTAAGCCACAAGTGCTATGACTCGTCATTGCCCCCATCTTCGGCATCCAACATGTCCACCTGAGGTGGATTGAGTCCTCTAGTTACATCGTGAGGGTGAGCCCTATCAACAAGTTGAAGCGCTATTAGCTAGAGGGATAACTAATTGGTGCTAAAAACTCTTAAGAAAATCTACCCGATCATGCACCCAAAATATGAAAATAATGAGAAATGGTATTCCCAAGTTATGGGTGTTAGCTTTCAAAACACTCAACGGCGAAAACTACTCACTACGGAGATCTTGACGGGCAAGAATATCCAAAAAGTTGTTGGTGTCAAATTACAAAACATTTATTGACAGAATCTGAGTCCTATGGAAAAGTTGTGGATGTCAGATCCCGAAACACTCATCAGCGAAATCGGATTCCTATGGAAAATGGTGGGCGTCAGATCCCAAAAGACTCATTGGTGGAATCTGATTCCTAAAAGAAATGCTGGATGTCAAATCTTTGAAGCACTCGATGGTTGTCCATGAACACCAAAAGGATTCATGCAAAACATGCCTTTCCTGCTGCTCCAATTTTCTTGGCTTTAGCAAGTGATAAAAAGATTTATGCATATGGGGATCATTAAAATGCTTAGGGGAACACCATATGGCTATAAGTGTAAAGATCATGCCCAATGGAAATATGAATGTAAAAATCTCGAGTACTATGCAATGATCTCACAATGATCACTCGATGACTTATGGAAGTATCGTGCGGATGTCATGCAAATGGATGCATGTACAAATGCTGCAATGATGCTAATAAATAAATCAACTCACATGTGAAGATAATGTCCAGTCAAGAAAATCAAGGACACCCCCGCAGAGATAATGAACACATGCAAACATAGTGATAACACAAGCAGATGCAAACATGGTCCACCACATGACTTTATTTTTTATTTGATTTTCTCTTTAAAACGGAAAAAACATTTGGGGGTACTCATGCCCCAACACTTTGAGAGGAAGTGATTCCCCAGCCTACTTAGGGAAAGGGTGCTGCGGGCACATTGAGATCCTGACAGCCAAAAAAGACGATTCCCCAGTCCATTGATAGGAGAATGGAGAAAAATTCTAGACATTAGAGACCATATACAGATAGAAGCACACTTTGGAACACTAAGATCCCAACACTAGATGCACAGGGAATGATTCCCTAGTTCACAAACAAATGACGTAAGAGAGAACTTGAGACATCAAACTCCCTAGACAAGTAGAGAGAGGTATGTTTTTGGGGTACTTTGATCCAAATACTAAGGGCAAGATGATTCCCCAGTCAATGTGCGGAGGATTAAGTCTGTGTTCAAGAGAAAGGAATTCCCCAATTTACAGATCGAGGCAGAATGACTGTTTATATAATGAGGAGGTAAAATTATTCTCCTATCAACGGGAAAAACGAAGACAAGTGAAGGCAAACACTATTTAATCACATCTTAGTCTTTGAAAATCAAGTAAGGAGGGTAAAAAATGCTTCAGCTTTGACTAAGCTATCAAAAGCCAAGTGAGAAAATTTTGATCTCATTTTTAAATTTATTTTTGATTTTTAGTTTTGAACATAAATCAAGAACTTCTTTTCCAAGAAGTCGATTAACTTGGTTACAACAATTGAATACCAAGTAAAAAAATTAATCAATATATTGGTTTCAATCATTGAGAACCCAATGGAAAAATCTCATAGAAAACGTTACTTGTTTTCAATTCTCAAAATCAAGCATTGTTTATCCCTCATGCCTTGATTTTCAATGATTAACAAATGTGAAGTACAAGCTCCTTCACATTACGATGAGGTCACCAAAAGTTTAAAATGCCCTGTCTAAAATGATAATCCAGTAAAGAAAGACTTATCAACTTTATCTTAGGACTAATGTAAAATGTCTATGTGATACATATGTGGAAAAGGAGGAATCCAACAGAAGAATGAACTTCTGTAAAAAAATGAGTCGTCCTTAGTGATAACATTGACCCCTTGACTGATAATAACTGTGATGACCGCGCCTTCGACAGAGTCGCCACCAAATTTTCCATCAAAATTTGGAAAAAAGAAAATAAGTTCAAAAGTGGGGTGAAAATGAATTTTCACAAAATGTTGGGTTCGAGAGTCTGATTGAGATGAAGGGAAGGTGTTAGGCACCCTTCTTCCCCCGTCCGAAGACGATTACCCTAACAATTAATATTAAAATTATTTGGCCTTAAAAATATATACAATCAAGGAAGAAAATGTGAGAGGGCTTGACCTAGGATAAAAGCCTAGGGCCTACGTACCCTCAAAGAGGGATCAAAGCCCACGTAGTTCCTGTGGCATGCAAGTGTGTGGGTGGGGGGAGGCTCATCAAGAAAAGATTCAGATGGCCTCCTAGTGCAATGTGCCTAAAGAGGCAAGAGCCCCTCGGCACCTATCTACCAAGCATTTAATGGAACAAATCAAACAAGGTGGGTGTGTGATGCTCATCAGGCGGCGTGCCCAGACGGTGTGTAAACCAGTGTTCCTATAGAAGCATAGGCTCCTTGGTGACACCAATTGAACAAATAAATACAGACGTTGATTAAAAAACACAAACAAAGCATCTATGATATTTTTGGATTTTTCTCTTTAAGACAAACAAAAAAACTTTTCAACGCTTATTTTTCTGATTATAGACATTAAATAAAAAATTAAATTGGACCACTTCCGAAATATAGAAAATTGTCAAAACCTAAGGTAAGAGAGCTCTAGATCTCCCCTACACAGCCCCGCTGACCTTGCCCCAAAATCAATCGTAATTTGTAAGATATGATCTTTGAAAGCACAGTTACCCAGAAGCTATTTGAAATGATACTTTGGAATAAATAAATATGCCATAAATCATTATGGATGAATTTGGTCATGATATTTTTATCCTTTGTTCCAGAGACCAAGAAGAAGATTTAGAGACAAATTAATTAAAACGGAGTTGTGTAGATGGAGAAATAATTTCACGAAATAGAGTGACGTTCAGGACGTCACTCTCTGCAACGTCTTTTAAAATTTTGATTTTATAAAAATTGCTGCGAGCAAAATACGAAATGAAATTTGACAAAAGACCTATGGTCAGAAAGCTATGGATGTCTAGTTTCAATAAAAGATCACTTCATTTGGAGTTAAATTGAAGTCAAAATCTTGCGTTTAAGGCACACTGCCCGAACTCAGAATCAGTTAGGGCAGAGGTTTTCACAAAAATTGTTTGACTCCATTAAAAGGTTTCGAAATTTATGAAAAATTCAGAGATACTCTAAAGGTATGCTTAAACAAGAAAAAAATATAAGAAAGCAATTATAAATGTCTAAAGAACCAAAAACAAAACGGAGAAGGCAAGCAATCACATTCAACCAAAACAGAAAAGTGTCAAAGTGAAGAGTACTCCCTCAATTGATTCTTCCACCTTTCATTCTAGGTTTTCCTTCCCATCTCCACGCATTCTTGACTCCTCTCTCTCTCTAACCTAGCCACTCTTGTTCTCCCTTTCACTCTTTTGACCTAGCTTCTCTATTTTATATGCTAGGGTTCTCTTCCTTTGGGCTTGACCCATTAGAGCTAAGAGTAGTCATTTAACACTTTTCATCTTTTCTTATTTTCTTTGACAAAATTATTAATTTTGTAATATTTTATTTTTATTATTTTTAATTTCCTTTGCACAATTTAGGCCCGAGAAAATTAGGGTGTCCACAATAACATGATACCATAAATATGCATATAGAATCTCCAAAAAATGACAACAATGGGATGAAAGTGAGGCTTTTCTGGGTTAGGGATTTTCCAATTTTTTTGAAAAAGAGGGTAAGAAACCCGAGGAACAAAGAATTTCCCCAGCTTCGTTTCAGGATAAAATTTGGATAGGGATCAAGAGATTCAAGATCTCGGCTTGATATTTCTCGGGGGGAAGTTTATTCTTTGAGTGCTGAGATTGAAGTCTCACTCTCATTTTATTAGCCTTACACAAAACATTTGAATTTGCTATACCTCAATGAGGACTTTATGGGTGCAAAATGTGGGCTTATGAAAGGGAAAAAGGGACCCAAAAATTATTGTGGAAACATAATGGCAACTCTTTGAATTGAAATTGCTTTAACCTAAGAGCTTTGCATTTGAGAGTTAATAAGGCCTTTAAATAAATTGAGCATCCAACTAGCAAATACAAACGACTAAAGAACAAGTAATTCTCTCACTCGCCCTTGTTGAAATATGTTCACTCAAATCTGTTCCACTAGCTGGTTGCCATAGGCTTGTAATTAATCTACATCTCCACTACAAATGTATTAGTGTAATAAATCAAGAAGTCTTTTAAAGCTTGTAGTGATGGAAGATGCTGACCAATAGATCATTCTCTATCCATCAAAAGAGTTTGCCTTAGATCTTCTCTCTTTTTTGCTTGTGCACTTTTATTTCTTTTCCTATCTTCTTTCATTAATAATCATTTTATTCTTTCTTTTCTTTTCTTTTCTTTTTTTCCCAAGCCCTTTCTTGGCTTACTTGAATTGCTAGGCAAATCCAGCTTACGAGAATGACTGGTCGGCCAATATATGCAATAGGTCGAAATGTAATACCCATTCAAGAATCTCGTGATGAAGTGTTTTGAAAATTGCTTAATAAAATGCTCAAAATATGTGGCAAAATGGAATATAAATGGGGTTTGTGTTTGGAAAAATGGAGAATGAAATGAATGTCTCCATCCTTTCTATCAAACCAATGCATGTAAAGCTTCAATTAAGATTAAAAACAAGTTCTAGAACCAGCATGAGCAGACAGATTACTCTCAATGATAATCGATGAAAAGAAATTAGTGTTTGGCTCAAATAACTTCCCACAAGGTTTGACTCTCACATTCGTCACTTGCAAAGCCAGTTGGATACTAAACTTGCATAAGAAACAAAGCTCTTATCATGGATTGAACATATATCGTGAGATATCCTTGTTATTCCCTAGGGTTTGTTTTAATGTCAAGTAATTTTTTAAAAACGTATGCACGAAGACTTAGAAGTGGCTGCCAATGGATGATAATGTTTGGATAAATGAAAATGTTCCTCTTTTTTTGCAATTGATTCCCTAAAATACAAAAAGTAGAAAGACTACCCATCCCAGGTGAACATTGACTAGGTCAAGACTTTTGAAAACTCCACTCGTGGCCCAAAAGGGGTGATTAGAGGTGATCTTCATTGTGTTTGGGAAAATCCAAGAAATGTCTCATATCCTTAATATAGCAAACTCATTTGCTTTTATTAAGGCTTCTTTCCTTATTTTTATTTTTCTTTTCCTTTTTCCTTATTTCTCTTATTTTTCATTATTTTTTTTAATTCCCCGGAAAACATGGCTAAGACTGAGCTGTGTGAAAAATGTCGCTTATGAAGTAAGTGATGCTTCACGAGAGACGACTATGCATATGTGCGGTATCTTCTTTTATCAATCAAGTTAGTTGCCAATGTTAGATCAAATTAGACGAGAATTCTGAACATTCGAATGCTAGAATGAAGAACATGGAGCAAATGAACGACGGTTACTGATAAAAAGATACTTTACTTTATTCCCAAATAAGTGTGACGAAGTTCATTCGAAAAAGATTCTAAGGCACTTCAAACTATTTGATGTCATTCACTCTAACATTTTCTAATCAAGCTTGCCACATTTTATCCTCTTTGCGAATGCACCCTCAAACTCAGGAGCTAGGGTGATCTTGTTGTTCCTCATTAATATTTGAACATTGGCTTGAAAAATGCTCCCTGCCTCAGTTGAATGACCACGCGCATTCGCGTGGCACTCTCATGAAAGTTGTGGCTTGTACCATCTGGGGGATAGAGGTGTTAATGGAACCATGGGTCTTGGGTTTATGATCCCTTGATCCGATAACTGTCTGAATAATTCCAGTTGAGACACTTGCAGAATCCGAATATGATAATTTCCCAATGCATGCACTAAGGATTTTAAAACAAATGAGATTCTCAAATGATGCCTCTCCGACATAGGCATTGAGTATAACCTAAAATAACAGTTCCCCGGTGCAGGCACTGGAGTTTTTGACGGACACAAGGGTGCAATGTGGTATCATGGTCACTACAACATAGATTGAACATGAGCTAAAATGGTAGTCCTCGGAGTATGTCGTGGGGTTAGTGACAACTGAGATGAAAAGATGATTCCTCAGTGCAAGCACTGGGCCTCATGGTAACCATGGGATAAAGACAATGGTTCCCTATTGCGGGCATTGGAATTCATGACAAGACCTAAGGCAATGACTCCCCGAACAGGTGCCGGGAGATGATTCTAACATGATAATTCAACAATGCAGGTACTGAGGCTCTAGACAAAATCAAGATGACGACTCCCTATATAGGGGTTCGAAACATGATCTAAGGTGATGATTTCTTTACGGGGATACTGAGATTCTAGACCAATATAATTGGTGATTCTCCAATGTAGGCATCGAGGTTCAAATACAAGATTAGGAGGGCGATTCCCCGGTGCAGGCACTAGGTTTAATGCAAGAATGGTAGTTCTAAGGCGATGACCCTCTTTATATTGGGAATTCAAAATGTGGGTTGCCCAATGCAAGTGCTGAGGCCCAAGGCAAGAATGAGTCTAAAAAGGTGATTTTTAGTCACCATCTAGCTTCAACAGCTAGACTCGTTCTTGAGGCCAAACAATTATTGAGTACCAGCCCAATAAAATTATAGCTCTGAATGCAATGCAGAAATGCGAAAAATAAAAGAAACAAATCAACAAAAGAATATGAGAGAAATGGCTTCACCACAAATACCATGGTAAGTTCTTTGCAAAAAAGGGTCCTTACAGGTATCTTGATGAAGATTTTTTTCAAGAAAGAAGTGGTCACATTTTATCTTGAGGATCATTCTCTGGATCTCTAGTTGTCTCCTTGTCAGTCAAGAGATTCTATGAGAGACCAAGACTGGAGTGTAAAGAAAAGTTTCATAACACACATATGGGGTTTCTTTTTCTTTTAGTCAAATGTTGCGATTGGCAAATGAGATTCTTAACAAAAACAGAGATTCCTCAAATTATGAAAATTCATGATTAGTAGGAAAAAGAATATATTTTTTTCACGTTAAACATCTCAATTACCAGCTGCAACCTTGACTCTAACTCGCGTGAGGCTTGCTAGTAAAAGGCCAAAAGATTGACACCATGTACCTCAATAATTGTAAATATAGCCATTGTTTACTAGCTATACAAATAAATGAACGAATGTTAATACAATCCTATGGCCTAGAAATTAATGTGGGGGAGCAAAACATCCTCGTCACATGTACAAATATTTTTCACAAGTGGAAAGGAAAAGCAATGGTGAGTTACATTAGAAACAAATGTGGTAAAGAATGAAAAAGAAGATTTTTATTTTTTCTTTATTTTACAATGCAAAGGAAATTATGAGAAAAAAGAAATTTTTTTTTTATATGCAGACAATTTTTATATACAATGCAAGGAAAAAGAAAAATATTTTTTATATATATACAATGCAAAGAAAAAAAATTTTTAAAACGGGAAATTTTTTTTTCATAGTCCAAAAGAAAATATTAAATGCAATGCAAACAAAATTATAAGAAAAATAATCTTTTTATAAGAAAAAGAAAAACTCTTTTTTTTAAAAAAATATATATATATATATAATGTATAGAAAATTTTTTATATAAGATGCGAAGAGAAAAAAAAAAGATCACTTTTCACAATTCAAAGAAAAATTTTATATACAATGCAAAGAAATTTTTTTTTATTTTTTTCATATATACAATGCAAAGGGTTTTCCTCTTTTTTTTTTATATAATGGAAAGAAAAAGTGATTTACTTGTCTTTTATAAAAAGGAGAATTTTAATATGCAATGCAAATGAAATTATCAAAAAGGAATTTTTTTTATACAATGCAAAGAATTGTTTTTGTATATGCAATGCCAAGAGAAGGAGGTTTTTTTTTATTCATAATTTAAAGGAGAATTTTGTATACAATGCAAATGATATTATGCAAAGAAATTATTTTTTTGTATATGCAATGCCAAGAGAAGGTTTTTTTATTCATAATTTAAAAGAGAATTTTGTATGCAATGCAAATGAAATTATAAGAAGGAAAATTTGTTTTTTATACAATGCAAAGAAATTATTTTTATATATATATGCACTGCAAAGAAAAATTGTTTTTTTTTTCTTTTATTCAAAATTGTTTTTATATATATATGCACTGCAAAGAAGGAGGTTTTTTTTTAAAAATGTATGCATGGAACGACATGAGAGAGTTTGCTCCTTGTGTTATAAAGGTTAGGCTCTTCAGGTCTCTAAAATTGGTTGACCTAATAAAGGTAGGTTTTTAAGGTCAACTTGCACATGGTTTAGCTTGGGATCTAGACGCCCTAAAAAGGCCCTTAGATTGCCCCTACCAAAGGTAGGCTTCTTGGTGATACTTCTCTGCCTGTTGGCGGAGCTCTTTTTCTTTCTTCAGGTGCGCACACTTTTGTTCTGCCATTTCTGCCTTGATAACTATGTTCTCTTTCCTAGGAATTACAATTCTAGTTTGTCCAACGCGCTCCTTCAGCGCTTTCCGGATTTTTGGTCATATGGATTTTGGGTGCCATGTTACTGATATTAACATAACCCTTTTTATTATAAGTTGAATAAAAGCAAAGCATAAATAGAAGACAGAAAACAAAATATTTCTTTTATTAATTTATGTGAAATAGCATTCAGAACATCCTCATTCTTGTTCATAAACACAAGATTCAATGACAGGAGAAAGTTGACAAGATACTACGAAAGCTTTGAGCCTATCGTGCACCTATCTCAGCCTTTTATTCAACCTATACTACATCTTCAGCATTGCATTCCAACGGTTGATCAAGATGCGGCCGAATATCAAGAGCTCCTCTAATTCTGGTGGAACTTGTGGTAGATGAATCCGTCATTCCACCTTCTTGAAGGCATCGATGAAAGAGCGGTACAGATAGATTTATCAGGCGTGCCATCAGCTCGATCTTATTGTGTACCCGAACTACTTCCTTCTTCCATGGTTCTATCTCTCATTCCAGTTCTTCTATGACCTTTTCCCTCGCTTTGCATTTTTCTTGTAGACTCTCCATCGCCAAACTCATGGCTTGTACTTGGAGGAGGGCCCTGTCCAGCTGTTCTTGAGTGGACGGGCTATAGTTGACTAACCGAGCCTGCATCTCTTGATTATGGGCTTCCAGTGCCTGAAACCTTGATTCTTTGACTTGAATTTTGGCGGTCATATGTTCTTTCCATTCCTGTTCTTTCTCGACCAATTTATCTCTCAAGCTTTGGTCTATTTCCTTGAGATTCTTATTTTCAACCAGAATAGGAGAATTCTTACGGGTGTTCTCACTATATGCTCTTACGATGACATACTCCTGTTCCGCTTCTTGGATTGCTTTCATCTTTATGCTCCTCTGGGCCTCGAGGATTTCCAGAGTGTCTTTGTGTTCATCAATTTTGCGCTTTAACGCCTTTTCAATTTTCAGCTTATCGTTACTCTGAAGGGGATTTAATGGGGCGAACCTTTCTACAACCTTGTCATTGACACTTTTTTCAGCCAGGCCTTGAAATCGCTAGTTGGTGCGAGTCCCCTGCTTCCCAATTCGGCCTTTCCCTTGAATAACATGTGATCCCAAGCTCTCGAAATCATTATTCCCTGTATGGCCTCAGGTCCTTTGAGGGAATAAAAGAACGGGCACACCAGTTCTTCCGTGGGGACCTTTTGGCGCTAGGTTAATTGTGTGTGTGCTAGGGATGGGTTGTAATTGATTACAACTCTTGATCCTACCAGAGGCAAATTGAGAAACTGACCACAGCTATAAAGTACCTCTTCCTTCAACCACCATACAAGCTTCCAGCGTACGTCTTTTTCTTCAATTTGTGCAAGAAAATTCACCCAACCTTCTAATTCAGTGGGGTCTTGCAGCTTGGGATTGTACAATCGAAGACCCTCACGGCGGGAGAAGTCATGAAGAGGGTGGTGAATCACATCTAGGATGCCTCCAAAAGAGTATCCGTTCCCAAAAATGTGGTTTGGTAACCAGACCATGAGAAGTTGGAGACAACATTGCAATTTCTTCCACTTTCCTGCTTGGCAAAAAGTAAGGGACCCCAAAGTCTCTACCAAAATAGCTGGCACAGGGTTCACCCTGTGTCTCTCAACTACTATGAAGACTCCGATGGATGATAAGCTAACAACATCGAGGGTTGTTGGGAAGCTGACCAGCCCATAAATTGCCAGAGCAAGGGTTCTCCCAAAAGTCACCCAATCCCCTTTCGTCCTCATAGCTTCCATATGATCCACGAGGAATTTAGAGGATAGAACTCCCCCTTGAGCATGGTTCTTGATAATGGGTTTCTTTTCAGGCAGTCCGAGTAAGTTAGCAACCTCTCCTTGTGAAGGCAAATACCCCGAGAATCGGTATACCTAGCTTATTGGGATGAGAGGGTCTCTTAATAGCCCAACATACTCCTTAGGAACTAGGGACAAGATGAAGTTTGGGAACACAAATGCTCTCAATTAATTGTACCAAAATTGAAGAAGAGCTTGCAGTGCATCCTCCATGACCTTTTTGTCCAAGAGATCTAGAATATCCCCATAACGACCACGGAAATTCCTCATCTCCTCCCCAGGCAAATGTTCCCTCATTCTAATCAACCCTTCCACAGAGTTGGCTTGTAGTTTGACCTTGATTCTTCTTCCTGTGAGGGCGAGGCTTGTAGGTGAATAAAAGGCCGTAATATGCTTTGATGCCATTTCAGATTTTTTTAAAAAAACAAAAATAATGACTTTTGCTAAGAAAGAAAAAAAAAAGAGAAAAGTGTTGGTGCAATTAATAAAACGGAACAATTTATACATAATATTGAAAACAATGAAATGCGTGCCATGAAATGCAAGGGTTTTGCTCCTTGTGTCCTAAAAGTTGAGCTCTTAGAGTCTTCTGAAATAGGTTGTCCTAGTACAGGTAGGTCCTAAGTCTCTTTTGCACGTGGTTAAGCTTGGGGCCTAAACACCCTAAAAGGCTCTTAGATTGCCCCCACCAAACAATGAAGACCTTGACTTAAGAGAAGATCCTGTCACAGAAAAGTCTGCACGTATCAACCTTGAAGGCAAATAACAATCTAAGTAGGATAGAGAGGTCAACCTCTGTAGGCCGAAGCCCAATAGGGAAAGATTCTCATATCTCATTCTAACTTATTTGGACGTGCTCCGGGTATAGGAGTCAATTCTTGGGTAGGTAGAAATTTAAATAGTGCATTTGTGACTTTGGAGCATCCTAGCTACCCTTCCCTTGCACCTTAAGATGGGAACACTGCAAAAACCAAGAAAAATCATAGATACACAAGAATATGTACAAACAATCAACATTAAAGGCCAAATACTTTGAATATTAATTTTTCTTTAAAGGGCTTGACTCTCTAAGTAAAAGTCCCCAGTGGAGTCGCCAACTGTGAAGACCGCGCCTTCGACGGAGTCGCCACCAATTTTTCCATGAAACTTGGAAAAGAAAAATAGATTTAAAATTTGAAAACTGGGTTTAAAAATGTTTGGGCTCAGGAGTCTGCTTGAGATGAAGGGAAGGTGTTAGGCACCCTTCTTCCCCCGTCCGAAGACGTTTACCTTAAAAATTAATCATTCAAATTATTTGGCCTTGCAAATTAGTAAAGGATATGAACACAAAACAAAGAAGAAAATAAAGGCGGGCTTGATCTAGGGTAAGAACCTAGGGCATACGTACCCTCAATGAGGGATCAAAGCCCACGTAGTTCATGTGGCATGTGAGTGTGTGAGTGAAGGGTAGGTCCATCAAGTAGAAGCCCAGATAGCCTCCCAGTGTAATGTGCCTAAAGAGGCAAAAGCCTCTTGGCACCTATCTACCATGCAATACATTCAAACAATAATAAGACAAGAAAGGTGCACGTGTGAAGGCTCACCAGGCAGTATGCCCAAATGGCGTGAAGACTAGTACTCCTATAGAGGCGAGAGCCCCTTGGTGGTACTAGGTTACACATTTCATAAAAAGGTATTTAAGAAATAAAACGAAAGTATTTGCTGCCTTCAAAAGGGCAGGGGGTCGTGACGTATAAAACAATACGTCGCGACCCGTGGCTTCTAAAACAAGGGGGTCGCGATGTATAAGGTGATACGTCGTGACCCCTGGTTTCTGTGACAGAGGATCGTGACGCCTAAAACGATGCGTGGTCGCGACGTATAAAACTACCCGTCGGGACCCCTACTCGGTTTTCCAGAAAATGAACAGCAATGGCTTTGGTGCTCAAATCAGAAGAAGGGTTGTAACACCTACACCAGGGAGTTACAACCCGTTTCAAAATATATATGTAAGAATGAAGTTGAGAAGAGTATAAATTTGGGTATGAGTTGGTAGAGTAGTATGGACAAGTGGATGTACCTTTTGTTATTGTCCTCAAAGCCTTTCGGTTCTCTTTTTTTTTCGGTCCCTACAACTGAAGTGGAGCCTTCAATTTATAAAGGCCGGAAAAAGGTCTGTTCCGGGAAAGAAATCCGGCCATTTATTACGCAGGGGGTCGTGACAGGTAGGCTTCT
Organism: Senna tora; assembly: GCA_014851425.1. Taxonomy (NCBI): domain Eukaryota; kingdom Viridiplantae; phylum Streptophyta; class Magnoliopsida; order Fabales; family Fabaceae; genus Senna; species Senna tora. Next base: position 19,579,556 of record CM026263.1, on the reverse strand, counting down.
ACGTCGCGACGGGTACCCAATCTCGGATCTGATCGGATCCGTCAGATCTGTTCATTTATGGCTAGGGGTCGCGACGTATGGGCCTATCCGTCGTGATGGGTCCTTGATTGAAGATCTGATTGGATCTATCATAAATGCCGAGGGGCTCGCGACGTATGGGCCTATACGTTGAGACGGGTTGCTTAAAGGAGGAGAGGGTCGCGACCCTTAAGCTGAAAAAAATTATTATTTCTTTCTTATTTTTATGTCTTCCTTTCTTTTTATTTTCTCTTTATCTTTCTATTTCTATTTATTTTTAGTGCATTTTGGGGCGAACAAAAGGCGGTGATCACACACATCAACATGCTTTGTTCTTTCATGATGAACTAGATTTTTAGCTAGTGCAATAGCTGATTTTTTATCCACAAAAATCTTCGTAGCTTCCTTTTGCTTCACTTGCAACTCCTCCAGTAATCTTCTTAACCAGATTGCATGACAAGCACATGATGTTGCTGCTACATATTCTGCTTCACACGTTGATAGAGCACCAATTGACTGTTTCTTTGAACACCATGTGAATGCTACTTCTATAAAATAAAATACAAAACATGTGGTGCTTTTTCTGTCATCACAGCTTCCAGCCCAATCACTGTCAATAGATCCTGCAATTTCCAAATTTCCTGTTGATTGATAAAATACACTATAATCAAATGTGCCTTTTATGTACCTCAATATCCTCTTTGCGGCTTGCAGATGTGAGGATTTTGGTTTCTCCATATAATGACTACTGAGCTAACTTTACATCCATTTGATAAATCTTTCATTTCTTTTGAGCTGCTAAAGAAATTAGCAATCTGACTGTCTCCATTCTAGCTACTGGGGCGAAGACTTCTTCATAGTCAATTCCTTGTTGCTGCTTGTAGCCCTTGACAACAAGCCTTGCTTTGTGCTTTTCAATTTCTCCTTCAACATTTCTTTTAGTTTTGAAAACCCATTTGACTCCAATTGCTTTGTGGTCTTCTGGAAATGAGGATACCTCCCAAGTGTTGTTTTTGTTAATTGAATTTATTTCTTCTTCCATAGCTTTCTTCCACTTATCTTCTTGGAATACTTCTTCAAAAGTTAAAGGATCATAACCTGCAAAAAGACAGAACATTGTATATTCATCAAAGTCAAGTATAGGTGTCACTTCCATCAAGTCTTGAATCCTTCTCATCTTCCTCATGAATGGACTGGATGACCCAGAAGTTGTTGCCTGAATTCCAACTTCTGGTGTTTGGAAACCTTCTTCAATTTGATCTCCATGTTGAGTCTGTTGATTCTCTTCTTCAACAACTATCTGCTTTTGCTTGCTTTCATTACTCCAATTCCAGATCTGCTCTTCATCAAACGTTACATCCCTAGACATAAGAATTTTGTTTGAAATGGGATTGTAAAGTTTATAACCGCTTCCATTTTCACCATAGCCAATCATAATGCACTTTTGGCTTTTATCTTCAAGTTTTGTTCTTTTCTCTTCTGGAATTTTGGCATATGCTACACTTCAAAAAATTCTCAAATGATCTACTCTCGGCTGATGGAGACTCCATGCTTCTTCTGGTGTCATACTTCCAGTTCTTTTGATTGGAAATCTATTCAACAAGTAGGCTGCACAGGCAACTGCTTCTTCCCAAAATTCTTTGGGAACATTTCTCTCACGTAGCATGCTTCTCACCATGTTGAGAATGGTTATATTTTTTTCTTTCTGAAACTCCATGTTGTTGTGGTGTCTGTGTCATAGTAAGCTGATGAATGTTGCATTGTTTCTGCAAAAATTCTTAAATTCATCTGAGGTGTATTCTCCACCTCTGTCAGTTCTCAGCTTCTTCATATAACAACCACTTTGCTTTTTAAATTGATTTTTGAACTCTTTAAATTTTGAAAGAGCTTCTTTCTTTTCTTTCAGTAAATAAACCCAAGTTTTTCCACTGTAGTCATCAGTGAAGGTAAGGAAATACCTATTCCCTCCTTTTGAAACTGGGCTGATTGGTCCAAACAGATCTGAATGCACCAGTTCTAGCCGCTCCACAGCTCTTCTGGTTTTTCTTCCTTTGAAAGTCTGCCTATATTGCTTGTTAATAACACATGTCTCACATATCTTACTGGGACGTTCAATTCGCGGCATGCCTTTCACCATCTAGTTCCTTTCTAGTAACTTCAATGCTTCAAAACTGAGATGGCCATATCTCAAATGCCAAAGAGTTGAGTCATCTTCAATGCTGCTCTTTAAACAGTTTTCTTGGTTCATGGACAATGTTAAATTGTTAATGGGAACATTCTATTTTTTGCCATTCTTACAGAGACAATTAATGCACCAGATTTATCTCTCAAATTGAGAAATAAATTTCTCATCTGAATCGCAAATCCTTTGTCCAATAATTGACCCAAGCTCAAAATATTATTTTTCATATCTGGAACATAATAAACATCAGCAATAGAGCAAACAATCGCATTCTCATTTCAAGAACAATCATGCCTCTACCTTTTACTAGTCTTTGAGACAAATCACCAAAAGTGATTTTCCCAAATTCTCCTTCATCTAATTGGGCAAAAAATTCTTTTCTTCCACACATGTGATTTGATCCACCAGTGTCAAGATACCAGGTCACTGAGCTGCATGCTTCATGCTTATCAATAGCTAACAAGGACATATTACTTTCTTCTTTCTTTTCAGCAAAATTCACCTTCTCTTCATTATTGTTGTAATAGCACTCTGAGGTATAATGTCGGATTTTTTTACAAATTTGACATTAAATCTCAGATTTTTCATATCTTCGATATTCTTCACCTCGTCCTCTGCCTCTACTACAACCTCTACCTCTACCTCGATCTCATCCTCTGAATGGTGCTCTACTCTCCCATTGAGTTTGAGTTCCATGATATGGTTCCAATCTACCAGCTCCTTTTCCTCGTTGACCAAAGACTCTTCCTCTTTGGAGCCCTCCTCTGTTGAAGTAGTCATTTTTCTGGTCCTTCAAAATAAGCTTGGTTTGCAACGCTTGATCAATTGATGTCTCTTTGGAAGGCTTAAATAGCCATTGCTCATAAGTTTGTAATGAGCCCATCAATTCTTCTATTATCATTTTTTTTCAGATCATTGGATGCCTCTATGGCAACAACAACATAGTTAAATTTTGGATCCAAAGATCGCAAAATTTTCTCCATCACTCGGACATCTTCGATTTCTTCTCCATTTCTTTTCATCTGATGATTAATTGAAATTACTCTATTAAAGTACTCTGCCACAAGTTCGATTGACTTCATTTTTAAGTTTTCAAATTCAGCTCATAGAGTTTGGAGACGAATCTGCTTCACTTTTTCTATTCTGCCAAAAGCCTTTTGCAACAATTCCCAAGCATCTTTAGAAGTCTTTGCTGGAGCAATGATTTCGAACGTAGCTTCATTAATACCTTGATAAATTTTATACAAGGCTTTCTTCTCTCTTTTTCTCAATTCACGATGTGCTTCCTTTTCTTCATCTTTTAGAGCTGCTTCTTCTTCCGTTGACTTATCTTTAAAGCCATTCTCTACAAGCTCCCATACATATAAGGAACTGAAGAGAGCTTTCATCTGGATGCCATGCTCTGATGCCAGATGTTGAGAAATATGTGGTGGGCTTGTGTTTGTGAATTTGTGTGACAAGGGATAAATATATTTATGATGACAAGTGCAAAAATACACTTAATATTTTTTCTTCACTCAAATAGCAATACAATTACAATATTTCTCACACATCAACAAAGCACTCTCTCTTACATTATTTATCTCACACTCACACTATTTTTTTCTCACACAATTCTTCTCTCAATTTGAGTTTACTATCACTTCCTCTTGCCTTACATTTTTCTTACATAGCCATGCATGTCATACATATTTATAGATACATAAAATGAACAAGACAAAAACTAAAAGTCATACATATGTTAATTGCCAAACCACATTTTCTTTGCCTAAAACATCATAAGGTGTCTTTGCATCTTATTTCAATATTGTAGAGTATGCTTGTCTCCCATGCTTTGTCTCTTATTAATTATGGTGGCTTGATAATCTTGACAAAATAAACAAGTTTACTCCATCAATACCAACTCCTTCTGACGTTGATGATACCAATATTAGGATACTGAAAAGGAAGGAAAAGGAGAAGAAGGAGTCACTAATGATTGGAAACTACAATAAACTCTTTTCAACTTTGAATTTGTTGAAGTGCATGTCAACAGGGTGCAATTCTCAGTTGAACTCGTTCGAATTAGTTGACAATGGCACTTTGAATCTGTTTGTTTTCAAGCCTCTTAATCCATTTGTGATTTGAGATGTTGGATATATGGGGGTCTTCGGGACTAAATATCCACCCATGTGGGAGTCCGATCGGGTCAAGTGGGAATCCGTTGGAAAGCTCGCTGAGAGACGAACAAAACGACACCAAGATGACACTCATTGGAAGTCACACGAGTCCGCACTCGTGGCCCAAAGTGGGCTAGGTGATCATGATAGAAGCATGATATTTTGTTCATATTCCAAGTCCCACATTGCTCGCATCAATGATGGGAGCTCTCTCATCCCCCTATAAATAGGAGAGACTCCACACCTTTCTAGTCGCTCATTCCATGTGTTGGAAAGGGGGGGTCCCATTTGGGTAACCCCACATAGTATAATATTTCTCTTTCTCTTTTCAGTCGTTCTTTCGCGCATCAGTCGTGGACATGCGGCTCTAACTCTCGTAGGTAGAGTCCTCCATTTGGCGCGGCCCTTTTCAGTGTTCGTCGTTTGGAGGTCAGCCCTGGTGGAGCAAAGGCATTGGCGGAGCAGAGGCACTGGCAAGATCCGAGGTTTTAGCAATGGCGTCCAGGTTAGTAGCTTCCGCAATATTTATTTTTGCCTGGATTTATTTTCGGTTTTTCTTTTAGGTCCATGGGTCGGGTCGGGTCATGTGGATTCGAGCCTTTCCCAACATTGGTATCATGGGCAGGTTTATCCTAGGGCTCTGTTCTCTAGGGATTGATGAACCGAAAAGGGTTAGAAACATGTTTAGGGCTTGTTTTTTTAAAACTCAGGAACATGCTTAGGTTCCCAGTTTTAATTATATGTTTTAATTTTGATTTAAAACAAGTGATAGTCATATATTGTAGGGTAGGGTCCCATTATTTTTTAATTTAAATTATGTGTTAATTTTTAATTCAATATTGACTGGTAACCTATACCCTAAAACCTAGAAACATGTTTAGGTTCCCCTTTTAATATTAAAAACCCTAATTTGCATGCATGTATATATTATTTAGATATATACTTGTGGATGTATGCTACTGCTTTGGGGGGGAACGTTGACTAAGGAGGCTGACAGAGTCGTCGCCACCGATGGCCGACCGGTAGCCGGCGCTGCCGCATACCATCGTCGGTGGTGTCCGGCGGCGTAGGTTCGGCACCCGGCTCCGCCGTGGACCGCTACCGACGGTTGTCGGTCGGTGACGGTGATCAGCGCGGTCGCCGGTGGAGGACCGGTGACGGCCAAGGTCCGGCGACCTCCGCAGCCGCTGGGGGCGGTTGCCAGCGACGGGGTCCGGCAACCGCCAACGACGGTGGGCGCCGGGTCGGCGGATGTCCGGTGCTGCCTGAGACGGCGACGGCCAGAGGTACCCTGATCACTGGCGGTGCCGCCAGTAGAGACGGTGGTCGGCCGGCGGTTGTTCGACGCTGGCGATCACCAGAGGTCAACTGTTGACTGGTCAACTCTTACCGTTGACCAGCGTCGCACATAATTTCTCCGTTTTAGCTCCGATTTCGACAATTCTTGAGTCATTTTTCTTGTTTTCGCGAGAGGAATACAAATATGGGGAGAAATTAGGGTGAATTGGAGTCTAAAAAGCGGTTATGACCATCTCTTAACTCATTCACATACACAACAAAAGAGAAGATTTAAGCGGTTTGTGATCGTTCAAATCAGCTTAAGTGTTTTACTCGAGTGGGAGCTAGGGGCAGCATGTGGCAAACCCATAACTCAATGTAAATGCTTATACACGTGGGAATTTAAATAGTAAGTGACTATTTAAATAATGGTAAGCGTTGTAATCAAGTGGAAGTTCGAGGTCGTGCCTGTGGCGATTCGATGTCCTTCTTGATTGCTTATATAGTGGGAATTCAAAAGGGATTTTGAATAGTATGTGACTATTCTATGAAAATTGTTGAGTCAAGCAAAGAAAAGTTGAGTCAAGCAGAGAAAAGTGTACATATATAGGCTCTCTGTGTGTTGAGGGTGGTTGACCCTACTTCTCGAATGCAGACACTGACTATATCTACACTCGTCTTGCATTGGTTACAATTTTCAAAAGTTGTGTGTTGTGTAATAAGGAGCTGTGTAATTAGTATTAGCGTCTAAGATTGACTGATAGTATAACTACAAAAATTGTGAATGTAAATCACATTAGAGAGATCACTTTGGTGACACTGTGGCCACCAAACTGAGGCAGCTTACAATCAAGTTTGATTCCTCCAAGATGCGCTCTGACAAGAGCATGAAGACGCATCTAAGGGATAAATCAAACATAATTTGGAAGTGTGAGTAAGCCTAAACACTCCCCACTGGTAAACAGTGAGTTCAAACTATTGCCAGATCTCTTCCCTCCTATTGGGAGTGCATATAGGTCATTCCGACCTCCGATAATATCATCAAGTTTCTTGATGATATTAAACACCACCTAGTGCTCTAGGATTGTTGGCATAAGGCTATGAAATCTATCAAACACGTAGCCTAAGTGGCTAAAGTTTCTTAGAGCTCTAGGCTCCAAGAACAAGGGTAATGGGTCCAAGAGATGTTGTGCTAGGAAGAGAAAGAGAAAGTGTAAGGTAAGTAGCCTCAGTTCAAAGGAAAAACCAGAGAGGAAAAGAGATTTTGGCCAAGGTCAAAAGTTGCTTGTGCCAATCCATAAGGCACTATGCGTAAAAATTGTTTGCATCAATCATTTTCCTCTCACCCATGAACATTGGTTCATGGAGTTCCTTCCTCTGTTCAATGGGAGCAGAAGTATACTCGTGGGAACAAAGCATTATTAAAGTTAAGAGGTTGGGCAGCTACAAAACGAAGTTGCGTAGTGGCCGCTCTTTATCTTTATATATGTTTTGTGTTCTAGATACTGGATGGAACTTATTATGAGCTGTTTTTCCGTGGAAAACTTAGCATATAATGTGATCTACATGTTTATCATGACTCCTTAGTGTTAGTTCTGATTTTATGACAATGGTTGTGTTGTGATACATTTTGAAATACATTCCCGTAATTCAACTAGTTGCTTTGCTGTGTCTTCCTCTGTGGTTGATACACCTTTTTTTTGGCAAATGCGTGTGGGATGCAATTACATATTAGCAAAGGAGAATTTGTGATGACAAATTCCCAATGCTAGTTTGTAAACGTTGCCTTATAGACAAAGCAACCTGAAAACCATTCAGTCATGAAATCAGAAAACCCGCTTTCATCAAATTAGTCCACTCAGACATTAGCGGTCCAATAAGCGTGAGGGTGAGGCAAGCGGCCCAGTATTTTCTCACAGTTACTTGTTGAAATTAGGATAGTTAGACAACTAACTATTCCACACACTCCACAGCAAAATGAGTTGCTCTTGGAGTTGGTTAAGTTGTTAATGACTCAAGTGAACGTCCCATTGGGGAGATGTTTTGCCAACAGTCACTTTCGTACTTAACCATATGCCTTTCCAAATTATGTGAGTTACTCCTTATGAGTTCTAGTTAGGTAAAAGACCTTATTAGAGTATGCTGAGACCATGAGGGTATACAGCATACTTGATCCTTCCTATGAGTATGGGAAGCTTGACCCTAGAGGCAAGTAGCGTGTCTCGGTAAGATAGCTTGGTCACTCAAAAGAATACATCTTCATTAGCAAGAATGAAGACACTCTGGTCACATAATTTGATTCTAAGGATATAATGGTCCTTAAGACAAACTTTTCTAGAGCAAGGGAGACGGATTTTGGGATGTGCATCTTTATTGAAAGGAGGCGGACCGACAACACGTTTAGAGGAGCGCATAGACGCATCTCTAGTTGCTGAGTCCAGTGAGAGTAATGCTTACGAGGAGCATGTCTTCCATGAAGCGCAATCTAAGAAGAGCACTAGAGGAGTACTAAATTATCAAGTAGAGCCTTTGATAGTTCAGAACGCTCTCTTCGGCCCTTACTAGTAAAAGGTGGACTAAAACGATCGAAGAAGAAAAGACGAAGTCTATAAGGACATAGAAAGTATAAGACTTGGTGGATCTGCCCCGCGTCATAAGGCATTTTGAGAACAAGTGTGCTCTCAAAAGTTAGGGGAGGCAGATGGGTCAATCGACCACTACTAGGCACATTAAGCAGTGAAGAGGTACACACAACAAAAAGGTATCGACTTTGAATCTGTTTGTTTTCATGTCTTTTAATCCGTTTGTGATGAGAGATATACCACCCAGTTACAATGACACGTGTAGTTGAGCTTATCATCTGCAAGAATTAGTGCTGATGTGGCATAATTTCATGGAGTGATTTTAGATTAGGTGGCATGGAAGTTGGTATATAGGTAGGTTAAGTGGGTATGCCGTGGTGGATTTGCAAGGAGTCATCATGAAGCAATAATATGATTTGAGTGACTCATACATTCACATACTAATAGAAAATCTAATTCTAATTCCTACCACTACTCTCTACTCTGCACTACATCCAATACATGTTTGGACCTAAAGAGTCTAGAAGGGGGAAAAGCCACCACTTTGTTTGAGGAAGGAACAAAAATAATCATATCCAAAACTCCCAAAAATATTCAAAATCCATCGTTCTGTATACCTTGTCTTGAGAAATTCAAATCACTAACAAAAATTGCATCACCAATATTGAAGATCAAGTATGTCCCTTTCCCACCAACATTGAATTAGCCATTGTATTACTTGAACTTTAAGCACCTATTGAGCCAATCCTACTGTTTAGTCCAATATTCTTGCTTCTACCATTCCCTCCAACAAAACTAAGAGCTCGGCTTCCATTGCCTCCTCCCAACAATCTAGCAACTGCTGACTGTACTCCACTGCTAGCACTAAAACTTGAAGATGAAGAGGTCAATGTTGAAGGTGTACAAGAGTTACCTAATGATTCAATCACAAAACTAAAATGCATTACATTTATTAAAAAGTGACGGGAGCAACACATTCTAGAACTCACCTTTGAAGATGGGACTTGAGGAAAAACCTCCGAATATAAAAAACAAAAAAAAATATTTATGAGGTCAGGCTCTGCAAGAAATAATAAATATGTATATATTATTGATTTCCAAACTTGATGAAGCATATTGAAAAAAATTGAATGATCAAATTAAAAGAAGAATAAACAAATTAAATAATTCATTTACCTTGTCTTTAGTTACATGTGAGCTGTAAATGATAAAGTAAAATAGTGCCCTGGTCTTTAATCTCCTCCCCAGCTTTCCTAGTGACCACTCAGACTCAAGCACAGATCAAATTTCAAAGCAATGATCGCGTCCCTAAGAATGATTATCTTCAAACCTGATAGAGTAAAAAATAATCCAGACTATTTCTAAAAAAATTACATAAATATGTCTTCTAAAAGGAGATGTAAAAATTCTAAACAACAGTCAACCATGTTTACATGTGAACAAACCTTCTATCTCTTTAAAATGGAGCCAAGAATGTGATTGATTGGAGCATCCATTCTAATTAATCCCATACCAGTGTCGTTGCATTTTCTACTATTGGTCGACCTTCAGTAGTTGTACAATTATCAATCCCATACCAGTGGTGTAGTCTCTTCTTTTTATAACCAGTATATACACGATATCTCATTTCAAAGGAGTATTTTGAATGGGATTGATTGATTGGAGTATCCATTCTAATTAATTCTAATATTTGAATTCCACATAATATGCCTATGATAGTATGATTGACTACCACCATTAAAGTCTCGAAAATGCAATGGCACAACAAAAAACATTTAAGAAAGTACTTGATTGGCTTCATATTTGTATAGGATTGACTAATTAAGCATTTTTATTCTATGATAGTAGTCAGCCTAGGAAATAACGGTATGATAATCAAGTGGTGTATATTCTCCTTTATTCACGCCATGATAATCAAAGTCATTATTCATAATCTATTTATATATATAAAAGAACATACATATATCCAAAACTTGACACCTGTACTTATGGAAAACTCTCTAATCTTACACCGACTCCATGTGTCAGCAATTTCTCTAAATATGCTTCCACGTAGGAAAAGCATTACAACTTGGGATGAGCATGAATTGTGATGAGCAAATTACAACGTTTCTGCATTTAATTGGATTTGACGTTTTAATTTCATATCTAAATCATATAAGTGATGAGCATGAATTGTGGAAATATCATAATGAAGAATGATATACAAAAGGTACAACTTGGGATGAGCATGAATTGTGATGAGCAAAGTACAACTTTTCTGTATTTAATTTGATTTGACGTTTTAATTTCATATTTAAATCATTTCAGTGATAAGCATGAATTGTGGAAATATCATAATGAAGAATGATATACAAAAGGTCAACCTAGTGCGAAAATGGAAATATCATGAATCATTAAAATGCATTCCATGATATATGGCCTCTAATCAGCTCACCATGATCCGCTCTGTATTCATTCCAACATTTGCATTTCTACAACCGACAGATTCATCAAACTGCCTATAAAAGGATCGGGAGCATCATACAGTGTTCATGTTCTAGCTGTAATCACCTTAAGAATTCTTGAAATACATTAGCATCACATTAAGGTATGTAACTATCTTTTCCACTTATTTGTTCATGTGAATACATTTGCTCAACATAATTTTACTCATTTTGTACTCTCCACAGAAGTATGGCTCAGCAGTTTGATGCAGTACACGCAATTACCAAGCATCAAAAAAACTGGACCATCAAAGTCCGTGTTGTACGAATGTGGGATACTCCACCTTTTCCCAAAAATTGCCCAAACAACGGCATCGATCTCGTACTATGTGACAAGGATGTATTTACCTATCCTATTTGTTATAAACTCTTAATTATGAGAAAGTTTAATGTTCTTATATTACTCTGTGACATTTTGTATATTTTACAATTGTGGCAGGATTAAAAAATTAATGCTTCTGTGAGGAGTGTTTTTGCTACTAAGTACAAACATATATTGAAGGAAGGTGGAGTATACATACTTTCGGAATTCAATGTGGTTGCTGCTAATACTTCTTTTCGTCCTACTATCCACGACTATAAGATGAACTTCCAATTCCAAACAAGAATTGCGCAGACTACAGATGATGGTTCAATCCACCGTTTTGGATTTGATTTTATTCCAGCTGAGCGCATATTGAATGGACTGGCGGATCCCCCAGTATATTAGTTGGTAAATCTTTGGACTTTTATTTATTTTAGTATTTTGATGACAATTATATATGAGTATATGCTGTACTTAAAATATATACCCACATCTGATTTATTTTTTATACAGATGTTATTGGACTAGTCTGCAACGTTTACGGTGTCAATCAATCCAACCCTGATGATGGAAAAACAAAACGAGTTACCATTGATGTCGAGGACGCACAGTAAGAAAAAATTATTTCTATGATTAAATAATTGTATATAGATTATTTATAATTATTCACATTGCCATTATAATCCATGTTTTATTCTCATGATTAATTGTAGGAAAACAATGTTATCCATCACACTGTGGGGACATTTTGTTGACCAAATTGTTGATTTCATGGCAAACTGGACCGGAGCGGCTGTTGTTGTTATTATCCAATTTTGTAAAATCAAAGAGTACAGTGGTACTCGATCCTTGACAAATTCAATGTATGCAACGAGGATGTATATCAACTCCGACTTAGAAGAAGTACTGCATTTCCATCAATGTCTACAACCAGAAGATATGACGAGCCCAATTAATCCAAATGGGACTACTTCAATGGTAATAGCATCTCCCATTGATGGATCATTTACTGGAGTTCCTCTTATACCAGTAGATGAAATTCATCATAGGGCTGACGGATCTGTTTCATGTATTATAGCCCAAGTCGTTGGGATTAACAGTGAAAAAGGTTGGTACTATGATGCATGCAAGAAATGTGCAAAGAAACTTGACCCCGATGGATCCATTTTCTTCTGTAACAAATGTCAGGTTCTGGTGAATGCATGTACAACAAGGTAAATATTCCAGCATGCTTTTTAATGTAATCATTTTTTTTTACAATAGATTAAACTAAATATTGTCTAACAATGTATTTATATATGATTGTAAATAAGGTACAAGTTAGAACTAATGGTGATGGACGAATTTGGGACAACAAATATCACAGTGTTTGACCGTGACGTCGCAAACTTTATTACCATGCCTGCTGTAGATTTGCTGCAAGATCACATTCAGGTGTTATAATATTTTTATTACTATCAGTAGGTATATTTACAATAGTATGATGACATTTTTTGTTTGTTCTCATATTTGACGAGAACATAACATAAAACTGATACGATGTAGTCCTGCATATTTGAGTTGATATTTGAATTAACTTGGTTAAAATATTGGTAATTCAATACATAGCAATTACAAATATAACAGATAAAATTATTATTTAATTATTGGTATAAAATGGTGATCATACCTTCTGTTGGACTTGAAAGATATAACAGAAATAGCTATAACATTCTGGATTTTTTATGCTACACCACTGATATATGAAACTTTACTACATGCATGTAATTAAACACAGAATGGATTGGATACATCACCGCTTCCCGACAAGCTTAACAGCTTCATGGGCATTACTTTTTTGTTCAAGGTATCTAACTGGAATGGTATCAAGTCATTCACTGCGCAGCGACTTACAAACGATCCGGTCATCACTGATAAGTTCATGTCTTATCGTTTTGCAAAGGTCTGTTATTTTATTTATTAACATGTTTTATATAAGACATTTTGTATTATTGATGTAACTATTGTATATCACTTGCACAACTTTCAGAGTAAAGATGTGAACAAGTCCGATGTTGTAGGTTCATCAGTCGAGACGGTAAATATTGTGTACATTTATTATTATTGAAGTGTTGATATATTACGAGTTTAATTTCTTAAATTAATTTATTTGATATATCTAGATTGATTTAAGTTCGGTAGTGGATGAAATAACAACTCCCTTGACACACAAGACATCTGTCATTGATATCGCGGTGCGTCCGCTTACGTTCCCTGATGGTGTTGCTTCACCATATTCTGTGACGACAAGTAGTGGCAAAAGATCGTCCTTTGAAAAGTCTGGAGAAGGTTACTCATCGACTAAATGTGTGAAGAATTTGGACATTTCCCTCAAGAAGATTAAGTTGGAGAAAATTTGAATTTCTTGCTGATTCATGGTCACCCTGTGGAATCCCAAGTTTCTGATTTTTTTTTTATGTTCTGGAACTAATAATAATGTTTTAGATTTCCGTATTTAGCTTACGTTACATTTCTACTATGTTTTAGCGTGTTCTATGAGGAATGATCTCGAACCATGGATGTTTAACTTTCAGTTCTTTATAATATAATGATGTTTGTTCCATTCCAAAAGTTGTCTCCAATACGCATTAATATTCACATTATTGCCCAGCCACATCATATAGTATCATCTTTTTCATCTTATTTTATAATCTGTTTTACCTCTTATTCGTATTTTTTTCCAGCATTTAAAATTAAATTTTAAATTATAATGAAGATTATTATGTAGAAATGAATACTTATTTAAATTATACAATTTTAGATTTCAAACGTGTGTTAATTTCTTTCTAACATTCAAATTTTAGACATAATCATGGAAGAGAATGGATATTTAATGAATATATTTTTCTACAACTGTAGGCAAGAATGTTTGAACATGTCATACCAACGAAAATAATGAGAATGATTGATTCCAAAATACTACACCATGAAAACAATGATTGATTAAAATTAAATGAAAATATTATAAAATCAATTATAACACTCAAATTAACAAAATACATTTTTACCTAAGTTATTAATAAATTACGTTAATTAATTAAATGAGTGTCATGCTATATGTGTTATTAATTAAATGAGTGTCATGCTATATGTGTTATTAATTAAATGTATGGGCCACTTTTAGAAAATGTTTTTGGCCTGTCTAATTTAGTGCTTAGTTTTGGAATTTTGAAGAGAGTAGAGTGGGGTGGAATAGTTCAAACAAAATTGTTTGGGACTTTAGAAAAGATAAAATGGATAGTTGACAATATTATCCTTATAATGAATGAATAAAAGTAGAATAAGAGAGGGTTAATAATGGAATTAAATTTTATAAACAACTCAAACCATGAACAACCCTCACATTTAGAGGGGTTTAAGAATTGAGGTGTTGGATGGTTTGGAAAGGTTTTTAAACCATCATAAACCATTTCACTTCATTGCTCACTTAAACTCCCAATTAAAGATTTATAAATTCAAACCACTCCACACCACCCCACACCACACTCAAACCATCCACCCCACCAAGCCTTATATTTATAGAAAATACATAAATAGTTCTATAATGCATGTATATATATTCATTCACACTGATTGATTAAAATTAAATGAAAATATTATAAAATCAATTATAACACTCAAATTAACAAAATACTTTTTTACCTAAGTTATTAATAAATTACGTTAATTAATTAAATGAGTGCCATGCTATATGTGTTATTAATTAAATGAGTGGGCCACTTTTAGAAAATGTTTTTGGCCTGCCTAATTTAGTGCTTAGTTTTGGAATTTTTAAGAGAGTAGAGTGGGGTGGAATGGTTCAAGCAAAATTGTTTGGGACTTTAAAAAAGATAAAATGGGTAGTTGACAATATTATCCTTATAATGAATAAATAAAAGTAGAGTAAGAGAGGGTTAATAATGGAATTAAATTTTATAAACAACTCAAACCATGAACAACCCTCCCATTTGGAGGGGTTTAAAAATTGAGGTGTTGGATGGTTTGGAAATGTTCTTAAACCATCATAAACCATTTCACTTCATTGCTCACTTAAACTCCCAATTAAAGGTTTATAAATCCAAACCACTCCACACCACCCCACACCACTCTCAAACTATCCACCTAACCAAGCCTTATATTTATAGAAAATACATAAATAGTTCTATAATGCATGTATATATATTCATTCATAATGATTGATTAAAATTAAATGATAATATTATAAAATCAATTATAACACTCAAATTAACAAAATACATTTTTACCTAAGTTATTAATAAATTACGTTAATTAATTAAATGAGTGCCATGCTATATGTGTTATTAATGAAATGTATGGGCCACTTTTAGAAAATGTTTTTGGCCTGCCTAATTTAGTGCTTAGTTTGGAATTTTGAAGAGAGTAGAGTGGGGTGGAATGGTTCAAACAAAATTGTTTGGGACTTTAAAAAAGATAAAATGGGTAGTTGACAATATTATCCTTATAATGAATGAATAAAAGTAGAATAAGAGAGGGTTAATACTGGAATTAAATTTTATAAACAACTCAAACCATGAACAACCCTCCCATTTGAAGGGGTTTAAAAATTGAGGTGTTGGATGGTTTAGAAAGGTTTTCAAACCATCATAAACCATTCCACTTCATTGCTCACTTAAACTCCCAATTAAAGGTTTATAAATCCAAACCACTCCACTCCACTCCACACCACCCCACACCACTCTCAAACCATCCTCCCAACCAAGCCTTATATTTATAGAAAATACATAAATAGTTCTATAATGCATGTATATATATTCATTCACATGTATATACATATATAGGTGTTTTTTTAAAACAAATAATGTGAAATATTATAAGATAAACTACGTATTGCAAAATATGTCATTATAACATTTGTAGGCACAAATTTTTGAATATGTCATACCAACAAAAATAATGATGCTTGATTCCCAAAAACTACGCCATGTAAACAATGAGAGATTAAAATGATTCCAAAAATCTACTCTTAAGGACATCAAATTGAACTATTTGTATACATGTGTCATGGAGAATGTACAAATTGAAACATCATAAAATTATAAATCAATGAGAGATGCAAATGATTTATTCTTTGTTACAACCAAGTGGTTGAACTATGAAACACACCATCTAAATTTGTAAAAGAAAGACAACACATTAATCAAGCAACACTCTTATGGATATCTGATAGCAGCTTCATTGTTTCTTCATGATTATTCTTTATTTTATCCTTTAAATGTCCAATTTCCTCCTTCAGTTCCTGAATTTCAACATCATGCTTTTTAGCTAGACTCTCAATGGTATACATTTGTACTTCTGCTGCTCTATTCATCCGCAGTTCTGTGCGAATTATGGTGGGCTGATTTTGGGTCAATGGGGAGTAGGGCGATAGAATCTCTTCTTCATCTTCATTTCTTAGGTTATTTGAAGATATGAGTACAACTTTGTTTCCTGCTTTCGATTCTTCAGTCGATAAGTCTATTCTTAACGACGTCCTGGTCGCACATCTTTTCCATCTTCCATAAAATTTGACATATCTGCGATGGTTTAAATTACCCTCCATGTATTTCTTACACACAACCTCAATATATACCTAACTACGTTTGACGCCAAATATTTTATGACTGGCTGGAAGAGATACGTAAACTGATTTATATCGAAGTAAAAAGAAGTGCAAACATCTAATAAAGCTTTCTAAATATTTACAATAGTAACGGAAATGTATACGACGTATAATAAATAACATATTTTCACAATTAATTCAATCGTTAAGAGATGCGGATACTCTTTTGATTTCTTATCAGACCTTTTGTATTTTGGAATATCATTTCCAAAACACTTTAAAGAAGATATCTTATTGTTAGTGTAAATTCTTTTTTTTTGTTCAACTCTGATTGTCTGTCATGTTTTTTAACCTTGCTTATTCAGTTTTGATACTATTATTTCAAGGGTTTACAACTTTGGTACAAATGCCATAAATTTGGTAACTTTTAGGGCGAGTCTGATTTTGTTTTGATGACATTTTATCCCAAAAAAATCATGTATCATAACATTTAATTCACACATTTTTAGTTATTGGATCCGCGGGTATTATTATTTCTAATATGGAAAGAACAATATTAGTACACAACTATTATTATGGTGTGCAATCAAATCATGGATGACCTGTATTGCATTCATTAATTTTATCAACCCATATTTTGTATTTTGTAAATGTAATTATTACAATGTGTAATCAAATCATGGATCTACTTTATTGCATTCCTTAATTTTATCAACCCATATATATGTTAATGTATATGAAATGATAACACGTCATATCTTTATCGTATTCTAATTTAAATCATTGGCAATTATTTATTTTGAAATTTGTTGATAAAAATAAGGTTAACGAAGTTAACTTTAAAACACCCTGTATTTTCATATATAATAGTAAGGTTTACAATCCGAATGATTTTTTGTTAGGAAATATATGGTCTTATTTAAGGTTAAATTAAAGGCTAAAATACACATAATCCCCCTTAACTGTAGGGTGTTTGCACTGTAGGGAAAGGCCCGGATCCACATGACCCGACTCGACCCAGGGACCTAAAAGAAAAACCGAAAATAAATCCAGGCATAAATATAAATATTGCGGAAGCTACTAACCTGGACGCCAATGCTAAGACCTCGGATCTTGCTAGTTCCTCTGCTCCACCAGGGCTGAACTCCAATCGACGAACACCAAAAAGGGCTACACGAAACGGAGGACTCTACCTACTAGAGATAGAGTCACATGTCCACGACTGATGCGCGGAAGAGGACTCAAGAGAAAGAGAAAATTATATAGAGTGGGGTTTCCGAACGGGACCCCCCTTTTCCAATACATGGAATGAGCAACTAGAAAGGGGTGGAGTCACTCCTATTTATAGGAGGATGAGAGAGCTCCCATCATTGACGCAAGCAATGTGGGACTTGGAATATGAACAAAATATTCACTTCCATCATGATCACCTAGCCCACTTTGGGCCACGAGTACGGGCTCGTGTGACCTCCGATGAGAGTCATTTTCGTTTCGTTCTCTTCGTCTCTCTGCAAGCTTTCCAACGGATCCTCACTCGACCCGATTGGACTCCCACATGGGCGGATATTTAGTCCCGAAGACCCCAATATATCCAACATACTCCCACTCGCACATGGTGGGAGGCCCATGACTATCCTTATCACAAAGGACTTCTCTATTTCTCTTTCTCTCGTCGTCTTCTTTGATACTCCGTGTCAGTCGTGACCGCTTGGCACAATATGTGGGAGCCTTATACTAGAAGCCTGTTAGGGCCCACCTATAATTGATAATACAACCCGAGTGTTTGATGATGTGACCACATATCTCACCGAAAAATAGTGCCATGGGTTCCCTAGACGTGTTCATATACATGGCTAGTCCAATCCCTCTAAGTCTACAATAAGACTAGGACTTCAGCCACACTCAGTTGCGATAGGTATCCACATCCATGAGAACCTCAAAGGGATCACATAATGGGTCGACCTCAGGATACTATCACACATGCATATGTCAACAGAATCTTCCTTTCGACCTCTTATCAGTTCAATCAAAGATAGCTGCTTTCCTGACAGTCTTCCATCGGGCCGTATTTTTCCATAGCCTCTTGGAAAGGTATCAAAGTAGCATGCACTACCTCATCTCTTCATGACAGAGTCAAAGTGCATAAGGGTACCCTTTGAAAGGTTTGATGCATCCTTTCAGGGACTCACACAGCATTGAAGCAGGGATTCTTTTACATGCTTCCCTTGCGGTTCTTAAAGCACACGCGGTATGAAACGCACGTTGTGGTGTTCTCGAGCGTATGTCGATTTTGATCCTCAATCACTTACACCACACAGACCTTAGTCCAGACTCACTTAGAATCTGACCTGAGTTTGCTACCACACTTCGCTCGCTTCACATAGCGCCAAGTGGAGCACTCACGTCTGGCTACAGGCATTATGAATATTGGGAATTCATAATTCGATCATAAGACCTCATCATCTTAGCGGATCTCATCCTAGTACACTTACTAGGGCGACTTATCAATTCTCGGTGGCGTTTTCCTGTCCAACACTCGGCGCTTTTCAGCTGCCTCTGGATATTCACACTATATCTCATTTTGATGTTCAAGGAAAAAGCACCCAAGTCTCATCTTGGCCCACACCACTTGCGTGTCCAAGGCGGTTGCTCGTGTGAGAGAGCCAACCTCCAAAGCCTGTACGACATACTTTATATATTGTGTAATAAGTACCTCTGTTTCTTGATCCACACAAAATAAAGGTAAGCCTAGGCATCACACTTTACTTATGATCAAGGAATAGAGCTCTCACAAAGTTTGTCCTCATGACATAAATTATGTTAAATCACCCTGGTTTTAAGCAATCCAGTGTATCTAAAACACTTGTTTTATGGCTTGTATCTCTATACAGCCAACCCACCAATGCGGGTCCGTGAGGGTATAGAGCCAATGCTCTATCACAGGTCATACTGTGAGGACCCTCTCTCCGGTCACTTGATGCTTAGACTGACACAACAGGTAGTTAACTACTGTGTAACGATATCTCATACAAAGTTATGTTGCGTTCTCTTATGGTACTTGGGCTTTCTTTGGTGAAAACCATAGCTGTTTGACTTGATGAGATCAATGTCACTAGGTCAACAGCTCTTTCTGCGATCTATAAGTGACTTTAGATCTTCCAATCCAAACTGCCCTGTACTGCTGATGATAATGCAATGAACTCTATGTCCCTAGTGGACAGAGAAATGCATAATCCTTACTTACTTCTCTGCAAGATGGTTCAAGTGCTTAGCAAAGCACACCAAGATGTTGATGTCCTCTCATGCAAGTCTCTTACCCAATCGACATCAATGTGTGGCCCGCCGTTTGCAGGTCACCAATATGATGAAAACAATCGATTTTCAGCAGCGCCCTTCAAGTATCACAGAACACTCTTAAACAGTGTGTCTGACCAAGGTTTGACTGATAACAGCTCACAAAGCCAACTACAAAAAGCACGTTGGAGCGAGTACAATCCTAATTGTACTTCAAGCTACCAACCACATGTATCAAAATACTATCCAATGACTCCATCTCTGACTTAGTCTAAAGACGTGTGGCAAAACTCAAACTCTTGCCTCTTGTTACTATCACATCGCACAAGTCCCGATCCCCTCAAATGGGATCCGCCAAGAATCTCTTCTTCATAGGATTTTTATGACAGAGTGAGTCAATTCTTGGAGAATTCTCCATGAATCTTGACTCCCACTGTCTAAACCATTTCCTTTATCTTAAAAGATGAAAGGATAGCCATGCTTAAGTGGCTAAAGCAGCCTCTGTGTTATTTCTAGCTAGCTATATGTCTTCTACATATAGCATGAGGGTAATGAAATACTCCCAAATTTCTTGAAATGGACTAAGTGGTCAATTACCACGAGTCTAGATGAATATGTGAGATCTTGACAGATCCTCGGAGTCAGCATACTCTGCGCTCCTGGCCTTTTGCCATGAGACCTATGTGCTTGTGCATATAGATCCCTTCACCTAGTTTGCCATACAATAAAGTGGTCATGACATCCTAATCGATGTACTCCCATACTTAAACTGGTGACCAAAGCTAGAATCAAACTTTGATCACACAACAGACGAGAAGGCTTCGTCACAGTCGATACCTTTTTGTTGTGTGTACTTCTTCACTGCTTAATGTGCCTAGTAGTGGTTGATTAACCCATCTGCCTCCCCTAACTTTTGAGAGCACACTTGTTCTCAAAATGTCTTGTGACGCGGGGCAGATGCACCAAGTCTTATACTTGGTATGTCCTTATAGACTTCGTCTTTTCTTCTTCCATCGTCTTAGTCCAACTTTTACTAGTAGGGCCGGAGAGAGCCTTTTGAACTATCAAAGGCTCTACTTGATAATTTAGTACTCATCTAGTACTCCTCTTGGATTGTGCTTCGTGGAGATATGCTCCTCATAAGCATTACTCCCACTGGACTCACAACTGGAGATGCGTCTATACGCTCCTCTCAACGTGTTGTAGGTCCACCTTCTTTCAATAAAGGTGCACATCCTAAAATCCGTCTCCCTTGCTCTAGAAAAGTTAGTCTTGAGGACCATTACAGCCTTAAACTCAAATTATGTGACCGGAGTGTCTTCATTCTCGCTAATGAAGACGTATCCTTTTGAGTGATCAAGCTATCTTACCAAGACACGCTACTTGCCTCTAGGGTCAAGCTTCTCATACTCATAGGAAGGATCAAGTATGCCATATACCCTCATGGTCTCAGCATACTCTAATCAGGTCTTTTACCTAACTAGAACTCATCAGGAATCATTCACATAATTTGAAGAGGGCATATGGTTAAGTACGAAAGTGACTGTTGGCAAAGCATCTCCCCAATGGGAACGTTCACCTGAGTCATTATCAACTTAACCAAGTCCAGGAGCAACTCATTTTGCTGTGGAGTTTGTGGAATAGTTAGTTGTTTAACAATTCCAATTTCATCACGTAACTGTCAGAAAATACTAGGCCACTTGCCTTGCCCCATGCTTATCGGACCACTGATGTCCGAGTGGACTAATTTGATGAAAGCGGGCTTTCTGATTTCATGACTGAATAGTTCTCAGGTTGCTTTGTCTGTAAGGCAATGTTTACAAACTAGCATTGGGAATTTGTACTTACAAATTCTCCTTTGCTAATACGTAATTGCTTCCCACACGCACTTGCCAAATAGGTGTATCAACCACAGAGGAAGACACAACAAAGCAACTAGTTGAATTACGGGAATGTAATTCAAAGTTCATCACAACACAACCGTTGTCATAAAATCAGAACTAACACCAAGGAGTCATGATAAACATGTAGATCACATTATATCCTAAGTTCTCTCACGGAAAAAACAGCTTATAATAAGTTCCGTTCAGTATCTAGAACACAAAACATATATAAAGATAAAGAGTGGCCACTACGCAACTTCGTTTTGTAGCTGCCCAACCTCTTAACTTTAATCATGCTTTGTTCCCACGAGTATACTTCCGCTCCCATTGGGCAGAGGATGGAACACCATGAACCAATGTTCATGGGTGAGAGGAAAATGATTGTTGCAAACAATTTTTGCGCATAGTGCCTTATGGAATGGCACAAGCAACATTTGACCGTTGCCAAAATCTCTTTTCCTCTCTTGCTTTTCCTTTGAATTGAGGCTATTTACCTTACACTTACCCTTTCTCTTCCTAGCACCACATCTCTTGGACCCATTGTCCTTGTTCTTGGAGCCTAGAGCTCTAAGTAACTTTAGCCACTTAGGCTACGTGCTCGATAGATTTTGCAGCCTTATGCAACCAATCTTTGAGCACTAGGTGGTGTTTTAATATCATCAAGAAAATTGATGGTATTAGTGAAGGTCAGAATGACCTACTTGCTCTCCTAATAGGAGGGAAGAGATCTATCAACAGTTTGAACTTACTGTTTGCTAGTGGGGAGTTTTCAGGTTTACTCATACACGCAAATCATGTTTGATTTCTCCCTTAAATGCGTTTCCACTATCAAAGCGCATCTTGGAGTCATCAAACTTGATTGTAAGTTACCTCAGTTTGGTGGCCATAGTGTCACCAAACCAGTCTCGATAATGTGATCTATGTTTACAAATTTTATAGTTATAATATCAGTCAATCTTGAACGCTAACACTAATTACACAGCTCCTTAATACACAACACACAACTCTGGAAAATTGTAATCAACGCAAGACGAGTGTAGATATAGTCAGTCTCTGCATTCGAGAAGTAGGGTCAACCACCCTCATCACACAGAGAGCCTATATATGTACACTTTTCTCTGCTTGACTCAACAATTTTCATAGAATAGTCACATACTATTCAAAATCCCTTTTGGATTCCCACTATGTAGGCGATCAAGAAGGTCATCGAGTCACCACAGGCACGACCTCGAACTTCCACTTGATTACAACGCTTACGATCATTTAAATAGTCACTTACTATTTAAATTCCCACGTGGATAAGCATTTACATCGAGTTATGGGTTTGCCACATGCTGCCCCTAGCTCCCACTTGAGTAAAACACTTAAGGTAATTTAAACGATCACAGATCGCTTAAATCTTCTCTCTCGTTGTGTATGTGAATGAGTCAAGAGATGGTCATATCCACTCTTTAGACTCCAATTCATCCTAATTTCTCCCCATATTTAGATTCGTCTCACTAAAACGAGAAAAACGACTCAAAAATCGTCAAAATCGGAGAAATTATGCGCGACAGAAAACATCGCCACCGCTGGTCAACGGTCAGCGTTGACCAGTCAACGGTCAACCATTGACCCCATGCGGTCGAAATCAGAGAAATTATGCGCGACAGAAAACATCGCGACCGCTGGTCAACGGTCAACGTTGACCAGTCAACGGTCAACCATTGACCCCATGCGGTCGTCGGCCCACCACCGCATCCGGCAGCGCCGGTCGCCGGTGGCTTGCGGCGGTGAAAGTTGCAGGAGCACCTTCGTCCGCCGCCGATACCGACAACCCGCGACGCCGACCGCCGGACCCCTGTCGGCCGGTAACGGTTTGCAGCGACGTCGACCGTCGGAAGTCGGCCGGCCGGCAGCTCCGTCATCCGCAGCCAGTCAACTCTTCAGTCAACGTTCCCCATCCCCAAAGCAGTAGCATACATTCACAGATATATACTTAATTCGTAGGGTACACATACCTTAAATAATATATATATATATATATATATATATATATATATATATGCATGCAAATTAGGGTCTTTAATTTTGAAAGGGGAACCTAAACATGTTTCTAGGTTTTAGGGTATGGATTAACAATCAATATTGAATTAATAAATTAACACATAATTTAAATTCAAAATATCATAGGACCCTACCCTACAATATATGATTTCCACATGTTTTAAATTAAAATTAAAACATATAATTAAAACTGGAAACCTAGTCATGTTCCTAAGTTTTAAATTAAAAATCATACAAGACCTAAACATGTTCCTAAACCTTTTCGGTTGATCAATCCCTGGAGAACAGAGCCCTAGCATAAACCAGGCTCTGATACCAATGTAGGAAAAGGCTCGGATCCACATGACCCAACCCGACCCAAGGACCTAAAAGAAAAACCGAAAATAAATCCAGGCATAAATATAATATTGCGGAAGCTACTAACCTGGACGCCAATGCTAAGACCTCGGATCTTGCTTGTGGCTCTCTGCAAGCTTTCCAACGGATCCTCACTCGACCCGATCGGACTCCCACATGGGCGGATATTTAGTCCCAAAGACCCCAATATACCAACATGCACATAACCTCCCTGAACTTCAAAAAGCTGCATAGCACCTCTCTAAACTTTTTAACTTTTACACATAAAGGATTCTATTAACTTTTTCATCCAATTTTTAACACTCAATGCCACATCAGCTTCCACATCACATTTTAATTCCATGACAGCTGGAAAACTAAGTAATTTCTCTACTATTAATTAATTAATTAATTTTATGAAAAATATTAATTTTTTATAAAAAATTAATTAATTAATTAAAATATAGATTGAAGAGAAATTAATTTTTATAAAAATAATTAATTTTTTTCATAAAAATAATTAATTTTTTTCATTAATTAATTTTTTTCTACAGAAATGATTAATTTTTTTATAAAATTAAATAATTAATGATAGAGAAATTACTTATTTGTTCAGCTGATATGGAATTAAAATGTGATGTGGAAGCTGATGTGGCATTGAGTGTTAAAAATTGAATGGAAAAGTTAACAGAACCCTTTATGTGCAAAATTTAAAAACTTTAAGGAGGTGCTATGCAACTTTTTGAAGTTCGGAAAGGTTATGTGCAAACACCCTATAGTTCAAGGGGGGTTCTGTGCATTTTAGCCTTGATTAAATGCGTTGTTTATATTTGAAATTTATATAGGAATTTGTTTATATTAATAAGGTTATGAAAATTTTATTTATTTACCATTTATGCACAGCTATAACAAATGGTTTATAGCTGATTATCTCTTCAAGAGTATGGCAATTTATTTAGATTGATTTGGTTAACTTTTTTTATGTCCAAATTAACAAATAGTATAAGGAAACAGTATATGTATCAAAGGATTTGCTAATTAAAATACAATAATTTGTGTTGTCACACATCATTATTTTACATTTGTATTACAGAGGTCATCTATGAATGTCTGAGGCGCATAATATATATTCTAAGGTATTAAACCTTAACGATGAAATAGAATTTACTTTATTCGATACATTTTATTATAATGTTTATTAATATATTTTGTAAACTCATGTATTAGATGCGGAGATAGAATCATCTTAACTTAAGAACTCAACTTCTTAATGTAATTTTGCTCACTACCACAAAATGTTTCTATAAAAAACTAATTATGATTGATCAAAATACATTTAACTATGTAGATGAATAAAGATTGAGAACAAACCAGTTGATGTTATTTCACACAAAAAAACTCCAATACAAAACAACCCTAAAAGGCCCAACGGACCAAACATTGAAATAGAAAGGCACATGAACACCTTACTTCACAAATATCGTGAACAAAATAGAATCTAATCTATACTTAAATAACCCTAATTGTGGGAAAGAATCGAAACATTTTTTTGACGTCAAATGACCTCGTGTATGGTTGGGTAACTAAATTATGTTGCCGTCCTCAAGACATTCTAAGAATAATAGTATGCGTGAAACCATCCACTTCACTCTCATCTTGGTGTTTTGTTTCTGAAATACATACTAAATATTCTCCAATAAAATCAAGGAAACGAAGATGGTAAGGTACTTGATGAATTCGTTTGTACTTTACCCAGCTAACATCACCATCATCCTTTTGAATGCTCAACCAAATAAAATATTTCTTAGTCATCCCAGATACTATTCGCCACGTGGCAATCCCAAGACTTCCACATACGTTTACAAAGTCTCATTTTGAATCACGTACAGTAAACAGAAACTTGGAGATTTTGAATGACTTATTATGAAAGTTGAATTCAATCATTACATGACAATCATCATAGCATTTATCCCTCATACATGATAACCAATAGATATAACCATTCATGTGGACACTCTTATCGAAGAGAAAACTAGCAGTATAAATTGGTGGTGGCCCATCATACCACGTCCTTGAATAAGAGCTGTAGATAATCATGGATGTAGGGTTTTCTTCGACAAATGTATCCCACATGACAACGATGCAGAACCCATCGTTATTTTGATCAAATCCGAAACCACAACGAAGCGACACTATAATAAATAATATTTATATGTTAATTTCAGAAATCTGTCACTATGAGTAGTAAATAATATGTATAAGTCAATAATGGAAATTAGCAAAGTTTCTTACTTCTGTTAGCAATGCCATTAGGAATATAGATTTCCACTATTTGGTATGTAACTGGATTCCATAAATGAAAACGATCAGTAGTTTTACCCATATTATTACGAAAGCATAGAACACCCTCATCCACGTCAACCAATGTGTGTTTGAAACCACTGAAGAAACTTGGTTGACGTGTAAAAGATCCGTGCGCATCTTCGTCATCATCCAATGGGTCAATCTGCAAAAATAGAGGCAATGCATGATCCTGTAGTTTGGGCATACAAAAAAACATATGTCTTACATTGTTCTTCTTAGACTGTGAGCAATGTTCTTCAATGAAGTAGCACCTCCTACATGTCTTGTACCAGTTATATGATACGTAAGGTAATTTGCTAATATCATTAGGGCCAAGAGAACAAAAGATTTTGCACATAAGCTCTGCAGGGATGCCGTAGGAGTTACTGAATAAATCCTCCATACTACTACAGTATCAATGATCACAGGTTTTAGTAAATTAGGAAAAATTCTCAAACAAAAGGATTATATTGTTCACATCGAATAAACATTTAAATAATACAAAACATATAGAATGAACAACTCAGTTAACATTCAATTTGTTAATGCACATTACATCATATATGTAATACAAAATGGACTCCAAGGTTTTATGAAAAGTTTGTTATGGACAATTGTTGTATATGATGTTTTACGATTATTGTGAAAAGTATTCTCTTACCAACATCAACACAGTTTGGAATACAAGTTTTGTGAATACCTCTCAGACACTAAAATCAAAATGAAGCAAAAAAACAAGCTACGTCGAGGAATTAGTTCAATCTGAAAAAAGCATATTCATTACTTATAAATATAATATAGGGTGGAGTAGCGATTTACATACACATTACGTATAGGGAAATAAACTACAATTACGGAGTAAATTCACAAATTCCCATTATTATTTAAGGAATTATTTTCATTTGAAATTGAATATAACGTTAAACTTAATGTCAATATACATGTCTGAATCCAACAATTTAATATTTCATTAGTAATTTTAGCTGTGTATGGTTTTCAAATGGAAAGAATTGGTTATAAATGTAATTAAACTTGGGTATTTGATATTAAATTAAATAAAATTTACTATTCTAATAGTATGACTCAGAGTCTATGATAACAGATGAAAAAAAAGAGAGTCTATGATAACAAATTAAATAAAGGTTAAAATGCACATAACCCCCTGAACTATAGGATGTTTGCACATAATCTCTCTGAACTTCAAAAACCTGCATAGCATCTCCCTAAACTTTTTAACTTTTGCACATAAAGTATTCTATTAACTTTTTCATCCAATTTTTAACACTCAATGCCACATCAGCTTCCACATCACATTTTAATTCCATGTCAGCTGGGCAAATAAGTAATTTCTCTACCATTAATTAATTAATTATTTTTATGAAAAAAATAAATTATTTTTAAAATATAGACTGTAGAGAAATTAATTTTCATAAGAATAATTATTATTTTCATAAAAATAATTAATTTTTTATAAAAATAAATAATTAATTAATGGTAGAGAAATTACTTATTTGGCCAGCTGATATGGAATTAAAATGTAATGTGGAAGCTGATGTGGCATTGAGTGTTAAAAATTGGATGGAAAAGTTAACGGAACCCTTTATGTGCAAAAGTTGAAAAGTTTAAGGAGGTTCTATGCAACTTTTTGAAGTTCGGGAAGGTTATGTACAAACACCCTATAGTTCAGGGGAGGGTTCTGTACATTTTAGCCTCTTTTTTTGTAATATTTGAAGTTCTTTATAATATTTATTTTATTGGTTATTGAGATAAATTTTATTTTTCCTGTTATATTAAATTACTTAATTTTTTAAGATTGTTTAATGGATGTATTAGTACTGCGTGAAATACAAATCACAACATAACCCTTGTGTTTGACATTTATTTACGGCTAAAATGCACAGAACCCCCCTGAACTATAGGGTGTTTGCACATAACCTCCCCGAACTTCAAAAAGTTGCATAGCACCTCTTTAAACTTTTCAACTTTTGCACATAACGAGTTCTGTTAACTTTTCCATCCAATTTTTAACACTCAATGTCACATGAGCTTCCACATCACATTTTAATTCCATATCAACTGGCCAAATAAGCAATTTCTCTAGCATTAATTAATCAATTATTTTTATAAAAAAATTAATTATTTTTATGAATAAAATTAATTATTTTTATGAAAATTAATTTCTCTACAGTCTATATTTTAATTAATTAATTAAATTTTTTCAAAAAAATAATTAATTTTTATCTTAAAAATAATTAATTTTCTTCATAAAAATAATTAATTAATTAATTAATGGTAGAGAAATTACTTTTTTGCCCAGCTGACATGGAATTAAAATGTGATGTTGAAGCTGATGTGGCATTGAGTGTTAAAAATTGGATGAAAAAGTTAACAGAGTCCTTTATGTGCAAAAGTTAAAAAGTTTAGGGAGGTGCTATGCAGCTTTTTGAAGTGCAGGGAGGTTATGTTCAAACACCCTATAGTTCAGGCGGTTATGTGCATCTTAGCCAAAAAAAATATTAGTAAATATTCAAAATGCAATGAAATAAGAGATTAAAGGTGGTCTAATAGTCCTTAGTATGTTAGATTTGATGACTCCCTAAAGATGACACCATAATAAACGCTCCCATAATCATGAAAAAATTATACATTTCAACACTCAACACATGCATAAGAAATTTAATTGATTGATCCTTTTTTTCGAATAAAGTTCATCAATTATTCATCCACAAATTAGTGCGATATTTGGGTAAACACATGATTGCATCGTTAATATGAATTAAAGTGGACAATTTTGTTGTCTTTTAACCATGTTGACCATCACAAATCCAACTCATAAAGGAATGGACATTCTCATATCATATTTAAAGCATTTAATATGTTGGCAGCTTTTTTGGAAATGAATAAAAGTTAGAGTAATGATCACAGGGTCAACTCAATCCATTTATGTAAATATTATAATGGGCATTGTGTAATATCCGGGAATATTTTAACTAGCATCGGAAATTAAATCAAATTAATTAATTTAAAAGAGGAAAATGAGATGAAAAAAATACACTAGCTTATCATTTATTATGTTATAAACATAAAATTTTTAAATCCTAATTTTTTTAATATATATGTATTTCTTTTTATTATTTACATTTTTATATATACCAGATTTTTTTTAATTAGGTGATATGAATACATATTAATTATATATATATATATATATATATATATATGTAAAGAAAAGAAAAGGATTAGTAAAGGAAAGAAAAAGAGAACCCGTGAGAGAGGAAAGAGGGCCAATGCGAGAGGAAGAGACGGAGGAAAGAGGGAGAACGCGAGAGAGAGGGCTGAGCTCAGACGGAGGACGCACGGGAAGGGAGCACGCGTGGAAGGTGGCCGGAGTACGCCGTGCCGTCCGCCGGAGCTAGCTGGTCGTCGTCCGTTGTGCTAGAGAGAGAGAGAGTTCGGGCTAGAGAGAGAAACAAGAGGGAGAAAGCTTTCTCGCCGGGGAAGGTAGCTGGGAGTCTCCTCTACTCCATATGGTCCTTCTAACCAGTTGAATCAAGGTGAGAAGTCCCGAAACTCTCAAACCCCAATTTTATCAATTTTAGGGATTTTTGGAAAGACCCCAATTGATTCAATCTGAGTATTTTGGGTCCTAAATTGAAGTATATGCATGTTAGGAAGTGAGTTGAAAGCTTAGGAACCGGAACCAAAGTGATGGAATTCATCTGGGTTGGAAAAAGTGTAGGAAAATGTGGTTCTTAAGGTTTAACGGTGTTTGGAATGATTTGGGGTGCATTGAAAGGTTGAATGATAAATAAATAATTATTAAAAAAAATTATTGGAATGTACGAGGGATTAAAACCCGAGTAATTCCCGTCTCACCCGGAACCCGGTTCGGGGAAAAAGAGATACTTTTCCAAGTTTAAGCGTGTCCGGATATGTGTATGCATATGCAGGTAAGGTGTTGAAAGTTAATTCAGTAAATGGAAATTTTAGAGAAGTAGAATTTATGAGTCTCTTGAGTCATAAATTCCAGACTTGGGTAATGGGAATTTTATATGGACACATAGAGGTGAAATTGGGTAACCTTGCATTCCCAACTCAAGGCTTCCGAATAGTGTGATTAAGAAAGGGTTGGACACGAATAGAAACATGCTAGGTGTCCTAAAACTAGTTGAGGGCATTTCCAAGCCAACAACTAGCCTATGGAATTAATTAGAGAGAACATGAGCACTAGCGTTGCATGTACACGATAGTGGTTGAATTTTCAAGCTTCTGAATCTCTCAAATAAATGTGTATAAGGCACCATACAGTAAGCGGACCTTCGGGCACACCGAGAGCCGATACGAGGGGCCAACCAGGTGAGGGGCTTTCCTATCCTTGTCCTATAGGGTTGACTGCAGATATGGATATATGGTTTGCCTTCTTGCCTATTTGTAGGAATTACATGTTAGATAACATGCTATTATTGTTCCTAAATTACAGTATATGTGAAAACTTGCTATATGTGTGTATGTGAATTGTAAAAGCAATGGTGGCTCAAGGAGCCTTATATGAAAAGAAGGTCCACGGGACCTATACGATATCGGGGGTAGGATCGAGTAAATATTATCTGAAGGGTGTGGTTTTGTACGTAAGTCCTTAAAGAGAATAAACCTAGGTGACTTTGTTCTGAACCAAGAGTCCGAATTAGAACCACTTGGAAATCTAGATTTGCCTAAGAAGAAGTAAAATGAACAAGTAGTGGTCCATAGGGGTCATTTATGGTACAACGCGGGAACCGAGTCTATCACGGGTGGTCCGGGTAGATTGAGTCTCTTGTCTTGAGTCGACCCACATAAATACAGAGTATATGAGTACACCACATTGTGGCTATTGCCTTGGGTAAACCGAGGTCAGATGAGTCGCCGACTATGCTCCAAGTGAAGTCTTGGGGTCAGACTATTGTTCCAAGTGTAGTCTTGGGACCAGTGGTTCCTAGATTGATCAATTAAGTTCCCATATTGCTCACGTGAGATATTGCCTTCGGGCCAGATTCCCTCCTAACGGAGATATTGCCTTCGGGCCAGTTTATGATTATGATTACTTGAATACAGAGGACCACATAGAATTATATGTTAAATCATGATATGATGTATGTGTGAATTTAAATGTATGTAAATCCATGCTTTAAATTCTTTATTGTGAATATGATATAAGCTAATTGCCTGGCCACTTAATAGATTGAAATTTAATCCGTTATATGCGTATGTGTTTGTGATTGGCTCCTCTTCCCCAGTTGTAGTGGTACCCGCTACTACACCAGGGATGGGAAAGCCTCTCATTGAGTCTGTTTGACTCACCCCAATGTTGCATGTTACAGACACAGGTGGTATAGGCATCGGGAGCGCTTCCACTTCATCTCAGGGAGGCGGACAGACTTAGAGACCGCACGCATTGTTCGCGTGGGTAGTATTGATATATGTATTTTGTCAGGATGTATATGTATATGATTCTTTTGGTATAGCATTGTTTTGTACAGTTGCTATATGCATATATGTATATGTCACGCTCTAGAACTGTCGGCTTCATACAGGTTAAAGATTGGTCTGGTTGTTGGGATCATAGGTTATGATATGATGAATATCATGTGTATATATATATATATATATATGATTGTGACTTCCGCATGTGAATAGCATAGATCACACGCACTGAGCGTGTGGTCAATATGTAAATTTATATATATGTGTGACTGAATACTTGATTGTGTGAAAATACGGCTTCCGCATGTGAATAGGATAGCTCACACGCATTGAGGCATGTGATCAATATGTATATTTTATGCAGGTGTGTGATTGAATATATATGCTTGACTGTACACAGGGATTCTGCATGTGAATAGGATAGATCACCCGCCCTTAAGCGTGTGATCAATATGTATATTATATGTACGTGTGATTGATTATGTGTATATGTATAGACTGAAGCGGCGTTGAGCGAGCCGTGGATTGCGTGCTACTTAAGTCACCGGATAGGGATGACCATATATACTATATATTGTTTGTAATAGAAATGGGTAGTTATGCATATATAAGATTGTCAATCAGGAACTAGAGGCTTACGGGATAGGAGAAATCCTACCTCCCGTGTCGGTCACGGACGTCCGATAGGGGGTCATGACAAACTTGGTATCAGAGCCAGGTTACTTTAAACTGTATGAAGCCATAGGTATGACTGGGTGTCGGTTTACCCCTCTTTGTGTACCCGGGCACAACGTGGGAGTAAAAAGGCACTTGTGGAAGTATCCAAGAAATTGTGTCAGCCTTTCTTTCTACTCTCCTTGATATGAAATGTCATTAGTATATGTGTATTTATTAGGTGTGGTCTTTGTGCAGTATAGGGATGCCACCTATCACGAGACGGACTAGGGGTGGAGGGAGAACTCCTACTGAAATTGATCGAGAATCAATTCGGGAGGAGGGAATGCCCACCCGAGGCCGAGGTAGAGGCCATACCCGAGGCCGAGATAGAGGTCGTGCTCGAGGTCGAGGTAGAGCACTAGTGAGAGGGGAAGAGAGGAGACAGTCACCGGAACCTCAACCTCAAGTAGAGACAGGTGCACCTTCCGTGGCGGAAATGCTCACGGCAGGATTTTAGGAACTAAGGGAAGAAATGACGAGACAGATACAGAGGGAAGTACGCCGGTTGATAGTCGGCGAGGAAGAACAAGAGAGGGTTCCTAGTAATCAAGAGATGGAGGTTGTTGAGGAAGAGGATACGAAATGGCAACAACCACAGGGAATGCCCCGTGAACCCCGGGCAGCACCCCGAGAGCTGCCAATTTCAAATTTTCTGAAGCTCCATCCACCTAGTTTCTGCGGGACTAGTGAGAAAGAGGATCCGCAATATTTTATTAGAGATGTGGTCAGAATTGGGCGCATGCTGAGGTGCTCAGGCCATGAACTGGTGGAATTAGCTTCATTCCAGCTGAGGGGAGCGGCTAGAGTATGGATAGAGTCCGTACAGACGAGGTATTCATGTAGAGTGTCACCGATGACCTGGGAAGATTTTCAAAGGGAATTCCTGGGTCGGTTTCTACCTGAAGGTACCAAGGATGCAAAGCATCAGCAATTCGAGGAATTGTGGATGACGCCTAACATGACCGTGACGGAGTATGAGTTACTTTTCACAGAACTAGCTCAATTCTCACCCGAGTTGGTTCCTGATGAAGAGGCGAGGATCAAGAGATTCATACACCGACTCACGGAGCCGTTGTTTACTGCTTTGCTACCTCAGAGGAGACAGTTTGAGACTCTTGCTCAAGCAGCGGACTGTGCTAGAATGATTGAAACCAGGAAGAGGTATGGGACATCTGTTGATCCCAAAGTGAAGTTAATTACGGGCAGTGACAACCAAGGAGGTGGAAGTAAGAAAAGGAAGACAACAGGTGGAGGTGCAGGATATTCAGGGTCCGCAGGAGGACAATCCTCAACTACCACCTATGAAACAAGTACAAGAGGTAATGTTCAAGGGGGACAAAGGGAACAAGGGGGTGGAAATGCCGGGAAGACAAAGCCCTAGTGTGTGACTTGCGACAGATTTCATTCTGGTATATGTCGGAGACTGACAGGTGGATGCTACCATTGCGGCCAGATGGGCCATATGGCTAGAGAGTGTCCAAAGAAGAAAGCGGGTACAAGTGTGAGAAGCAATCCGACGCCGAGGAGTACACCTATTCCAGCCCCACCAGTGAGAACCGTGCCACCACAGGCAGCAAGTACAGGTGCAGCTAGAGGCCGTGGTGCGGGATCTAGTGGCCGAGGGCCAGGGGCAGTAGGTGGAGGACAAGCGCGGGTATTTGCACTCTCTCAGCAGGATGCTCATGCATCAAATGCAGTTGTGACAGGTACTCTCATTGTCTGCTCTCTTGAAGCACGAGTCTTATTTGACTCCGGCTCCACTCATTCCTATGTGTCACATGCATTTGCCTCTAAATTCAACAAAAGTCCATCTAGAATGGAAGAAACAGTACTGGTCTCTACTCCAATGGGAGAATCGATACAAGTAGAGTATGTGCACAAGTCTTGCATTGTGGAGGTCGATGGTCATGAGACTGTGGCAGACCTTCGGTTGTTGTGTATGATTGATCTTGATGTCACTACAAGAAAAGGGGTTTTCAGTGACGACTTTCAGTGGCGACTCTGAAAAGTCGTCACTGAAAGTCCCCCTTCAGTGACGACATTTTCAAGTCGCCACCGAAGGTCTTCAATGGCGACATTTTAGTCGTCACCGAAGGCCTTCGATGACAACTACAATATTTTCGCCACCAAAAGCTCTTCAGTGACGACAATATTTTCGCCACTCAAAGCCTTCAGTGGCGACATTTTGTGTTTCGTCACCAAAGGTTTTCAGTGACGATGATTTTTGTCGCCACTGAAGTTCTTCAGTGGCGAAATGCAAAAAGTTGCCACTGAAGGCTTTCTAGTGGTGCCTACTCCTTCTGCCAATGAGAACTCTTCGGTGACCACTTTTTGCATTTCGCCACGTAAGGTTTTCAGTGGCGACTACTTTTCGCCACTGAAAGGGTTTTTGTGGCGACTTTGAAACGTCGCCACCGAAAACCTTCTGTGGCAAAAATTAAGTCCGCCACTGAAAAGCTTAAGTGACGAACTTTTAAATGTTGTCACCGAAACTTAGAAAATTTAATTAATTATAATTTATATTTTAAAAATAGTTAGGTGATAAATAAGAATATACTTATATTATTGTATTTTAAATAGTAATAAATTAGATATTTGATAATTTTCTACATTTTTTAAAAATAAAAAAATAATTATTATAGTTTTTAAAAAATTAAATCATATATATTTCATTTTTTAAAATTAATAATAAAAAATTTATAAGTAATATTTTATATATTTTGAAAATGGTTTTCTTTCAAACAATACAAAAATTTGGTTCATATGATTGTATGGCAGATTAATGGTTTAAAATACTTTTCAAAAAAAAATTAATGGTTATAAAATAAAATAAAAAATGACCCAACGGAGTCTTGAATACGGGCTACTTTAATTGCCCACAACCACACAAGCCAATTGGACAAGATAATATTTAATTCTATTTGTGCAATTTAATATATATATGCATCAAAATTATTGAAAATAGAAATAATAAAAAAAAACGCTCCGTCTCTCGCGCGCACCACTTCATCACACCTGCGTTTTTCTTTTTCATTTCGCGCGCGCCTCTGCCTGCCCTAGCAAACAAAAGAAAGGACTCACAAAATCAACACCTGGTTCGACTGATCCCTGCGTTTTTGGCGTCTTCGATCGATTGGTATTTTTTTCTCCACTCTTCTTCTTCTTCTTCTCCTCCACTTCACCCCTCTCTCTGGTTCGATTCGGTTTCCGTCTTCACCACTTCACACATTCGATTCTCCTGTACCCACTCTGGTTCGTTTTCGCATACATAGTAAGTTAACAAGTTTTAAAATGTGTTCTGTGACTGAATCTGAAAATCGTTTGTGTGTTTTCAGTTTTTCTTTCTTCTGGTGAAAATAAGAATTGAAGAGGCAAACCCCTTGGCATCACTCCCATGCTTCTCGTGGCCCACCTAGGCCTCTCAGGCGTTTCCTTCAGGTTCAGATTCATTCTGTTTTACTATTTTCTTATTGTTACACTGATTTTCATTATCTGGAATATGTGTGTATTGTTTAAACTTGAAATCTATAAGAGTTCGTATTTCGGAGTTACTTTGACCCAAAACCATCCAAACTTTGGTCAACTAGTTATAGGATTAAGCATTCGTTGTTGTCAAAACTCCTCTGTTTTCATATTTCCTGTTTGCAATCTAAAAATTTTAGAAATATACTTGCTTTTATTATTTAGTTAGAAATATGTATGCTTTTGTTGGATAAAAGCTGTTATTTGATTTTATTGTTCTTTCACTGTATAAAGTCCCTACTATTTGTAAAGTAATTCAGATTATTGTCTTCTCCCTCAATTTCTCTTCTTCTTCTCCCTATTTTTGTTTCTCCCCTCACTGATTTCTCATTCTCTTCCTTTCCTCTCTCTGTCCTACATCAATAACAGGGGAAACAGTAACAAAACATGCTATAATTAAATATAAAAATATACTATATATTGCTTTTATTAATAATCAGTAGTAAGTAACAACACAAATTTAGAAGATATAAGAGCACCAGCAGAACTTGAAGATTTGCTTGTTTCTCACCCTGAAATATTAGATGCTTGTGTGATCCCGTAAGTCATATGTTCTTGTTGAATCTTTCATACTTTCCCTTACTGAACACTTAATTTGTTATACCACATATCACCTCATTTTGAAAATTAACTTATCTTCTTTTTTTTTCCTTTGGTCTTGGTTTAATAAATTACAATTATTTTATTTAAAGAAAAAACTACAAGGGCTATACATACATATTTATCACTGTGGGTTGGTCAATCTGAATGGCCTAGCTAGCTACTACACTTTCAAAATAATGACATTCAACTAAGATAAAACATACATACATGACCTATGAAAAGCTTAGGACACCTAATGTCTCATGACATCCTGACATCACATATTCACACACTACTATGATCATTCCAATATTTCATCTATTATCATTTGCTTTACATATGGAAGTAAGTTGATACATCTCAACGTTTTTATCTAAAATAATATGTAAAATTAACTTTAATAATTAAATTTTTAATTTTCAATTATAGAAATAAAAATTCTAACTTTAAAGTTACTCTTAAGATAATTTTAAAACATGTAATTGTTACTAAATAAAAATAAGTGGGTGTGGGGTTGGTGAAGTCATATATTTACACACTTCTAAGTCAGCCTGTTTTATGTTTCCTCATTGTTCCTACAGGTCTCTTAGCCAAGAAAACTGAGAATAACAAAAAGATCATTCCCAGTGGATTTCAGCTTTGCCAAAGGTACATTATTTCAAGCACACTGCAAAAGAATCTACCTACGTTAAGCCATTTATTTCTTATGATAATTAAGGAAAATTAGGTCTCTAAGCAATTGTGGCTATCACAGTTGGCGTTGTCCAGAAATTTTTTACTTGATCTTCGTCCCTAGAGACATGACTTAGAAGCCTATCCATTTTCTTTTCTTTACTCTTTCAAAACTTACTCTTGCATTTTTGCAGGACAGACTAGCTCTAAAAGCAAGCAAACCATAAAAAGTTTTTTTTTTAATTAAAAAAACACTGTACAATGAGAACTTCAAGTTTCAGCTCCTTTTTCGCCTAAAAGAAAAATAGGGCAGGGACCAAGAACACTGTACTAGAAGCTTAGCCCAACTGAGTTTATTTGAAGTCTGGACCAAGCCCATTTTAGAGGCTGTACTACTCTTACAGTGAAGAAGAAAAGGACATTAATGGGGGAGATTTTAAAAAATTGAATTTGTGTTGAAGATTAGCTAGTTAGGTGGAGTTCAAAGTGGGTGTGGTTGTTTTTAGGCCATTCATGGGTGACACTTTGTCCATATATAGTTTTCCTTTCATTTAATTATTTATTTGTTTGTTTTTCTTTTTCTTTCTACAATTTTAGTTTAGCTCTTACTGGATTTGTATTGTGTTGACTGTTGACCAATAGTTTGTGAAGTATAGTAAACAAAGGTTATAAGGCTTCCTCCACTGTTATGTGGCTGCATGTTTTGGCCATTTACGAGAAACTAGCATAAAACTTTTTTTATTATATATATATATATATATATATTGGACATTTCAATGCATGATTTATCACCTACAAATATAGAGGAGACAGAAATAGTTAATTAAGGGTAGAAAATGGAATTATTTGGATGTTGGAGGATAATTGACAGAGTGAGAATTGCTAATTTTGGGATGCAAGATAGTGGACGGTGCATATATATATATATTTCATTACAAATTATATATTTTATTATTTAATTCATTCATAATTCCATTTAATTTCCTTACTTTGATTCTTCTGATAAACATCCCCCTCGCCGATGCTACCCTCCTCACTTCTGCACATATCTTTTTCATTTTTTATTTTATACTACATATTTCCCCTCCTATTTTATACTACATACCTATCCCCGCTCTCTCCGCACTCACTCGTGGTTACCATTCCCTTTCTTCTATCCACCACCCACTCTTCTTTATACCTTTTCCTCCATCTTCTTTATTTTACTACATCTCCTATTCTCATTCTCCTAACCTAGCTACTACTCTTTCCTATACTCACTTACTTATATAATAATAATAATTCATACCAACTATATATATACTGATTACTGCTAATATAATTACCAATATAATGCATCCATCGAGATTGCACAGTATATTCATTTTTAGAAGACGCCTTTAGTTGTCCCAAAACCAATAAGCACCCGTCAGTTATCCAACAGTTTAAACTTTACACTTTATGCTTTTTATCAGTTCTTCTTTCATGCATATTTACTACTTGTATTACACTTGTTTCATTTCAATCATAAGAAAAATATTGCCTATTCTTTTATTTTCCGAATTTAGAGACGAAATGGATAAAAGTTGGATAGATATAAAAAATAGAGCGGATCGAGCATATATAAGGGGAATGGATGGATTTCTTGAATGGGCGTACAATCAACCAGGGGTGAATACTTTAATTCGGTGTCCATGCAAGGGGTGTAGGAACACTGAGTTTAAGTTAAGAAATATGGTGAGATTGGATCTATTAAAGAAAGGATTTTGGGACGGTTACAAAGTGTGGGACCTACATGGAGAACCCTTTATTCTTACCCAAAGTCTTGGTTGTGATGGTCAAGAGGATGATGAGAATATTGAGGTTGATGATATCAATGAGATGATACATGATGCGTGTGGTTTTGCAAATATAGAGGAAATGAATCGAGTTTTTGAGAACAATGAAGAACCAAATGCACATGCAAGAAAGTTCTTTGATTTACTAAAAGATGCGGAGACAGAACTTTATCCAGGCTGCAACAAAGTGTCAAAACTATCTTTCGTAGTTAGGTTACTTCACTTGAAGTGCCTCAATCATTGGACCAATAAATCCGTTGATTCATTACTTGACTTCCTCAAAGAAGTTCTTCCTGATGGGGCGATTATACCTAATTCATACTATGAAGCCAAAAAAGTTATTAGAGACTTGGGTTTAGATTATACAAAAATAGATGCGTGTGAGAATGATTGCATCTTATATTGGGGAAAGCATGCCGATTCAATTTCGTGTCCTGTATGTAAAGAGCCTAGATGGAAATCAAGCGAGCATGGAGGGAAGAAAATAGCAAACAAAGTCTTGCGTCATTTTCCAATTAAACCTAGACTACAGAGATTGTACATGGCAAAAGACACAGCTAAACAAATGAGGTGGCATAAGGAGATAAATTTTGATGATGGCATTTTAAGACATCCTCGTGACTCATTGGCTTGGAAATCCTTCGACCAACAATATCCTGAATTTTCTAGTGATCCTAGAAATGTCCGCTTGGGCTTATCGAGTGATGGGTTCCAACCTTATGGGAATATGAGTGCTAATCACAGTATTTGGCCTGTTCTTCTTATGCCTTACAACTTGCCACCTTGGGATTGCATGAAAGACCCATACTTTATGATGACACTTTTAATTCCAGGCCCTAAGTCTCCAGGCAATGATATAGACGTGTACTTGCAACCAATGATTGAAGAGTTGAAAGAGTTGTGGGAGAGAGGGGCAGAGACTTATGATGCCCACTCAAGATCTAATTTTATGCTGCGGGCAGCTGTGCTATGGACGATTAATGACTTTCCAGCATATGGGAACCTTTCTGGATGGTCAAATAAAGGCAAGTTTGCATGTCCTTGCTGCCATCTAGATACACATTCTGTTTCTCTACGAAATAAGTTATGCTACATGGGCCATCGTCGCTTCTTAAGTTCCAATCATCCATGGCGTCAAAATGGAAGTGCATTTAATGGGAAAGTGGAAAATGCTGTGGCGCCTACTCCTTTAACCGGTGATGAAGCACTTCACCAACAAGAAAGGTTTAGGAACATGACTTTTGGGAAATCTAAAAAAAAAAAACGTGACCAACATCCCGATTGGAAGAAGATGAGTATATTTTTCCAGCTGCCTTATTGGAAAAATCTGATGATACGACATAATCTTGATGTAATGCACATTGAGAGAAATGTATCCGATAATATTTTGTCAACGGTGATGAATATGTATGGAAAGACAAAGGATACATTAAAGAGTCGGTATGATTTAGTGGACTTAGGTATTAGGGAAGAATTGCATCCAATTGAAGATGGAAACAACATTTTGTTACCTGCAGCAAGTTATGCATTATCTCCAGATGAGAAGTTAAAAGTTTGTAACTTTCTAGCCAATTTGAAGGTTCCGGATGCATTTTCTTCAAACATTTCACGTTGTGTGAATGTCCGTGAAAGAAAAATATTTGGATTGAAGTGTCATGATCACCATGTCCTGTTGCAATACATATTTCCAATTGCGCTACGTGGTCTTTTACCTACAAAAGTGTATGAACCAATAGTGGAATTGGCCAATTTTTTCAAGAATCTTTTTTCAAAGTGCTTGACACTTGACGATCTTGATAATCTTGAATCCCAAATTGTGGTCACCTTGTGCAAAATGGAAACTGTATTTCCACCAGCTTTTTTTGATATCATGGTTCACTTGCCCATTCACTTGGCTAAAGAGGCAAAGCTTGGTGGACCCGTGCAATATCGAGATATGTTTTCTAGTGAGAGGTAATGTATTTTATGTACTACAAGTGAATTAATAATGCATTCCTGCTATATGGCAAAAATTAATAATGCATTCATTTACTTCTAGAAATCATATTAGTTTCAATTTATAAATGTAGGTATATGGGAAAACTCAAATCATATGTTAAAAACAAGGCTCGTCCAGAAGGATCAATTGCAGAAGGTTACTTGGCAGAAGAATGTCTAACCTTCTGTTCCCGATACTTGAAAAATACATCAACCAAGTTTAACAAACCAGCTAGGAATGACGATGGACCTGAGAAAGATTGTGAGATTTCTGTCTTCAAACAAAGAGGTCAACCAAGAGGGGGTTACAAAACAGTTACTCTATCTCACTTAGAGTTTAACCAAGCTTGTATGTATGTGCTTGAAAATTGTGAGGAGGTTTGGCCATTTATTAAGTAAGTTCTACATACTTCTTTAATTTTTTTAAAAAAAATTAAAGAAAAATAATTAGTTACACTCTCTAAGAATTCAAAATGCTTCTCTTGTAATATGTAGGGAGCACCAAGATGAGCTTGAGAAGCAAACTCCAAGAGTAGATGATATGAATGGGGTGGAGTTTCAAAATTGGTTTCGTGCACATGTATTGGTCTATCTAAACTTAGGGCATAATTTTTCCTTAATTTATAATTTGGTTTTTTGGTGATGAGCAAGTCTCTTTACTTTTGTAGGTATTTAAACTATCTACACAAGAATTTGTAAGTGAAGAGCTTATTAGCTTAGCTGTAGGTCCGCTTCAACAAGTGCGCATATATTCCACATTTATGGTTAATGGATATAGATTTCACACAAAAGATCGTGCATTAAGAAGAAAAACTCAAAATAGTGGAGTTCTCGTAAAGGGTGACGTTTCAGACATAGATAAGGAGTACTATGGTGTATTGGAGGATGTCTATGAACTTAATTACGTAGGGAATCGGAAGGTATATCTCTTCAAGTGTCATTGGTGGGATGTTGCTCATTTTGAAAGAGGATATAAGGTGGATAAATATGGATTTGTAAGTGTTAATACTAAGAGATCATTGAATACAAATGAGCCTTTTGTCTTGGCATCTCAAGCAAAACAAGTGTTTTATTTGGATGATATAAGTGATCCAGGTTGGCTAGTTGTTGTGAAGACAAACCCTCGTGACCTATTTGATGTGCCTCAAGAAGATAAAGAAGATGATGGTGATGGTGATGGTGTGGCATTCGATCAAGCATATCAACCAATTGAGGTTGATCAATTAAATTTGTCGAATCACAATGAAGTAGAGAATGAGGTTACGGTGACATTGCATAGGGTAGATGTTGAACCACAAACCATTAGTCAAGAAAGTGAGAAAGCACGGA
Organism: Senna tora; assembly: GCA_014851425.1. Classification (NCBI taxonomy): domain Eukaryota; kingdom Viridiplantae; phylum Streptophyta; class Magnoliopsida; order Fabales; family Fabaceae; genus Senna; species Senna tora. The sequence continues at coordinate 19,536,970 of CM026263.1, read as the reverse complement.
AAAAAGCACGAAAGAAAGCACGAAAGAATATGCACACTTCTAGTGAAGTAAATTTTATTGATGATAGCATGGTAGATATGAGTGTAAATGAAGAAAGTGAGGAAGAAGATTCAATTGATGATAATAACACAGATACAGATAGTTCCAAAGACTAACTAAAGGTTGTTATAGTAATTATGATAATTATAATAATCCAAACATGTTTTTATTATTCATATCTTTAATTTATTTCGCTTACTCTATTATGAATTCTTACTATCTTTCAAATACAATATTGTAGGAAATGACAGGACTTGGACGGGGTCGTGGTGGAAGGGGTGGCAAAGTCAGCATGCGTAGTACCGGGCGAGGAAGACGCGACAATCAAGAAGTGAGTTCGACTCCCCGTTCAATTCCACTACAAGAGGTACCTCGAGTTGAAGACCAACATCAAATTTCTCCAGTTGCACAACGGGGTTTCCAAAGTTTTCCTGACATAATAGAAGAGGAAATTGAGGGTTCTCAAATAGGCGAGGGATCAATTAATCCTAGTGCAGGTTAGTTTAGGTTTATGTGTACAAGTCTAGAATCTGTAGTTCTTTGTTGTCGCCCAAATTCTTATTGTTTTATTTATTTTTAGGGTCTTGTACTTCTAAGCATATCAGGGGGAAATATAAGTCATTATCTTTGGATATGAAAACAAGGAATGGACAGAAAGTTAAAATTAATATTCCAGAAGGTCTTCAAAGAGCTGTGGGCCTTGATGCTAGAGACATTGCTAGTTATTGTGGATTTGTGTTGAGACAGACAGTATCCTTTAGAGTTGGTAGATGGCAAAATGTTTTTGCAACATATGGACAAGCTATGTGTTTGAAAGTGAAGGTAATATATTTTGGTTATTTTCCATTATATATATATGATCTTATTTCAATACATGCTTACCCATGCCTTGTTATTTTGTATTTCATGCATTTTACATAAATATTTTAGGAAAAGTTTGAGATTTTAGATGATAGAAGAGCGCTAGCAATGGATACTTTTGTCATTGACACATTGCAAAGGCTCTTTAGAGCTTGGAAGAACCGATTGCACACTCATTACAAGAAGTTTCCAACTGATCAAGAGAGATTGGACAATCGGCCAATTGATGTTACCCCCGAGGATTGGAATTGGTTAGTAGAACATTATAGCTCTGACACATTTAAGGTAATGTAGAATTATATGTTTTAAATCGACTATTTAAATATCAATAATATTTTTAACATATATTTATAGTGCAAGTGTTTCATTCTTGTAGGTTGCTAGTGAAAGAAATAAGAGGAATAGAGCAAAACAAGTTATTAGACATACTTCTGGCCCTCGATCATTTGCAGAAGTAGAGGAGCTTACAGTAAGTGTTTAACATTTGTTTTTTCATTCACTTAAGCGTGTGATTTCATGTTCTGAAGTGTCTTTATTGTAGAGAGATCCAGCAACTGGAGAAAAGGCAACGCCCGATGCAGTGTGGGAGATCCAACATACTCATAAAACAAATGGGGGAAGGGTTTGGCTGGATCCAAAGTCAAAAGAAATCCATGTATGTATCCAATTTTAAATTTTGAAGTATAATTTTAATTTCTTATTTATGATACTAAATTGTTGTATGAATGATAGGGACGTCTTAAAGAACTTGTGTCTCAACAAAAAGATAATCAGCATCCACTGACTGGTGATGAGATCCTTGAATCTGTTCTTGGGGAAAAGTCAGGTTATGTTCGTGGAAAAGGCTATGGAAAAAAGCCAATTACTAAGAGAGCTCGACAACAAATAGATGTTGAAGCTAGTGTGTCCTCTGCAATTGAGGTGATACGTGACCAAATGCAAGCTGAATTCGATAGGAAGCTTCAGGAGGATCGTGCTGAGTATGAACGTAAGATACAAGAGGAGCGTGTTGAGTATGAACGTAAGCTGCAAGAGGAGCGCAATGAGCTTCAACTTAAGGAGCAAGAGAAGCATGCTGAATTTGAACGTAAAATGCAAGCTGAGATTGACCAGAGGATCCAAGCACAGTTGACTATCTTAATGTCAAATTTCCAACAGGTAATTGGTTTATTGTCACGGCTGGGTATACATATTTTTACTGTTGTCACATATTGTTCTGAAAGTCCTGAATGCTTCATTTATTTCCATTTATCACCTGGCGTTAAATATGAAAAAAGAACAAAGAATTAGTATCAATGTGTCTTAAAGTTAGTTTATTCAATTTGCTTTCAGAATTTCGTGAAGTAAGCATAACTTAGCTGAAGCTAATTTAATTTAGACTTAAAACTTCTCACTCTTCACATACAATACTTGTCTTAATTTAGACTTGTCTTTTTCCTTTGAGAGAAGTGAGTAGTTTTAATGTTATTGAGAGAAGTGAAGGAAGGAAGATGGACATAGTTATTTTGGTTTTTTGTTTGTTTCTTAATTTAGACTTCTCTTTTTCCTTTCTTGCTTTTGTAGAAAGGGATTGCTATTGAATTAGAGTATAATGTTACTTAGGATGGTGATGACCAATGGAAAGAAACTAAAGTAAATGAAGCAAAGCAATTAAGATAGTTAGTCCAATATTTGGTTCATTTGGTGTGGTTTCTGTCCTTAACTGTTCATGCCTTTTGAAATTATATCATCAACAATAATAAAACCTGTTTTGAAAATTGGAACCAGACTTTTTAAATTCTTACAAGTATTGGACTTGTTAAATATTCTGTAACTAGGAAATATTTGGTGCCATCTAACTAGGAATCTCTTATATTAGTACAAGATGTACTCTTAATATTGTTTAGACTCTCATTTTTCATTCATGAAAATAATTGCCTTGTAAATTGATACATATATTATCTCTGACTTCAAACACAATTAATGTTTCCATTTTAAACAGTCACAAAGTTCAGGAAGGAGCAACAACCAAAAATAAGAATGATGCTTTGGATATTCGCTTTTGGAGTTTCAATTATAGTTGTGCAGGAATGATGCATGGGATATATAATCTTTTTTATTTTCAATTATAGTTGTGTAGGAATGATGCTTTTGATGTTTGTCTTTTTGAAACCCTGAATCATAGTTGTGCAGGAATGAATGATGCAAATATATATTGGCTTTTTGATTTTTAATTATAGTTATGTAGAAAGATGCTTGAGATATTCCTTTTTGTAAAATATGATAGCATTAGCTTTTTGATACATGTAATTATTGACAATGAATTAATATAATAGTAATATGCTTCAATTTTAATTTATGAATTTTAGGTGTCAAATAATTTTTAATGGCAACATTTAGTTGCCACTAAAAGGATCAATTAGTGGCAACAATTTTATTGCCACTAAAATACCTTTCAGTGGCGACAAAATGTTGCCAATGAAGCATGTTTCAGTGGCGACAAAAAGGTGGTCACAGAAAGTAACATTCAGTGACAAATAAAATTTTTTGTCACTAAAAAGAACTTCAGTGGCGACACAAGGTTGTCACAGAAAGGCATCTTCAGTGACGAACAAATAAGTCGTCACTAAAAGGACCTTCAGAGGCGACAAAAATGTTGTCATAGAAAGAGACCTTCAGTGACGAATGCAAATCTCGTCATTAAAAGGACCTTCAGTGACAAAACAAATGTTGTCACAGAAAGAGACCTTTAGTGACCAATGCAAATTTCGTCACTCAAAGGACCTTCAGTGGCGAAACAAAGGTTGTCACAAAATGACACCTTCAGTGACGAACAAATAAGTCGTCACTTAAAGCTTCTTCAGTGGCGGTAATATGTTGTCACAGAAAATGACCTTCAGTGACGAATTATGAGACTTGTCACAGAAGAGGGGTTTTGGTGGCAACAAGAAGTCGCCATTGAAAGTAGTCTTTGGTGGCGACACACAACCACTTTTAGTGGTATTTCAGTGGCAAAATTTAATCTTTTTTGGTGGCGACATATGTCGCCACTGAAGACACTTTCAGTGGCGAAAACCAAATGTCGTCACTATAGACCTTCGGTTGCGAGACATTCAGTGACCACATGGAAGTCGCCACCGAAACCCTTCAGTGGCGACTTTTGGACTTTCAGTGACGAAAAAAGTCGCCACTGAAACCCTTATTTCTTGTAGTGTGTGATCCTCGGAATGGATTGGTTGTCATCTTGCCGTGCGGTTGTGGACTGCAGGGCTAAATGTTTAAAATTTAATATGCCAAACGAGGAGCCTTTTGTGATACGGGGTGATGGAGCTGCACCGTATCCAAGCTTGATCTCGGCTTTGAAGGCGTGCAAGTTACTTGCAAAGGGATGCAAAGGGTACTTGGCATTCGTCCAAGATACCACGAAAGAAGTACTTTCACCGACTCAAGTACCAGTAGTGCGAGAGTTCTTGGATGTATTTCCAGAAGAATTGTCGGGGTTGCCGCCCGATCGTGAGATTGAATTTGGAATTGAGCTGCAACCTGGTACTCAGCCTATCTCCACACCACCTTACCGTATGGCTCCGAAAAAGCTGAGGGAGCTACATACACAATTGCAAGAATTGCTTGAAAACGGTTTTATAAGACCCAGTTTCTCTCCTTGGGGTGCACCGGTCCTTTTTGTAAAGAAGAAGGACAGATCCTTGCGGTTGTGTATCGATTATCAAAAGTCAAACAAGGTGACGATTCGCAATCAATACCCGTTGCCGAGGATAGATGACCTATTTGATCAGTTGCAGGGTGCGAAGCAGTTTTCCAAAATTGATTTGCGATCTGGGTACCATCAATTAAAGATTCATGAATCAGACATACTTAAGACCGCATTCTGGACCCGATATGGGCATTACGAGTTCTTGGTGATGTCTTTCGGGTTAACTAATGCTCCTGCAGCGTTCATGGACCTGATGAACAGGGTCTTTAAACCATTTCTGAACTGATTTGTCATTGTCTTCATTGATGACATATTGGTTTATTCAAAGAATTCTGAGGAACATGCTGAACACTTGAGACTAGCCTTACAGAGGTTGAGAGAGGAAAAACTGTATGCCAGGTTCTCTAAGTGCGAATTCTGGCTTGATAGAGTTGCCTTTTGGGTCACGTGGTATCATCAGAGGGAATCCACGTTGATCCAAGTAAGGTAGAGACAGTGAAGAATTGGTCCCAGCCTACCTCTGTTACTGAAATTCGCAGTTTCTTGGGTTTGGCGGGATAATATAGAAGATTTGTGCAAGACTTCTCTAAGGTTGCTGCACCTATGACTAGATTGACTCAGAAGGGAGTGAAGTTTGTATGGGATGACAAGTGTGAGCAGAGTTTTCAGAAGTTGAAAGACAGTCTCACCACTGCTCCGGTGCTGGCATTACCTGAAGGCACAGGAGGGTATGTAGTATACTGTGATGCGTCGAGGATCGGGTTAGGGTGTGTCTTGATGCAACATGGCAAGGTGATTGCGTATGCATCGCGACAACTGAGGAAGCATGAGAAGAACTACCCGACTCACGACCTCGAAATGGCGGCTGTAGTGTTCGCTTTGAAGATATGGAGACATTACTTATACGGTGAGACTTGTGAAATTTATACAGACCACAAAAACCTCAAATACATTTTCGAGTAGAAAGACTTGAACTTGAGACAACGTCGATGGTTGGAGTTGTTGAAAGACTACGACTGCACGATCTTGTATCATCCAGGAAAGGCTAATGTGGTAGCCGATGCTCTGAGTCGGAAATCCATGGGCAGTCTTGCTCATATAAGTGAAGAAAGAAGACCGTTAATTAGAGAACTGCACGAGCTAGAGCAAATGGGAAATCAGTTTGAGATTGGAAGTTCTAACTCATTTCTAGCCCATTTGCAAGCTAAGTCCTCTTTGGTAAAAGAGGTGAAGGCTAGGCAAGATGAAGATACCGACCTCAAGCAAATCAGGGATACCGTAACTAAAGGGAAAGGGGACGATGTCCGATTCTCTATAGATGATTTTGGGATACTTCGGTTGAAGGGACGGTTGTGTGTCCCTATGGTTGATAATTTGAAAGAAAGAATTCTTGAAGAAGCACACCGGACAGCGTATACAATCCATCCGGGAGCTAATAAAACGTATCATGACCTGAAACAGTTGTATTGGTGGAATGGCATGAAAAAGGATGTCGCAAACTATGTAGCCAGGTGTTTAGTGTGCCAGCAAGTCAAGACTGAACACTAGAAGCCCGCCGGAACATTACAACAGATAGAAATACCTTAGTGGAAATGGGAGAGGATAACGATGGATTTTGTAACAGGGTTGCCAAGATCACAACGAGGATTTGATTCGGTTTGGGTAATAGTGGATCGCATGACTAAATCCGCACACTTTCTGCCAGTTAAGACCACTTACGGAGTGAGTCAATATGCACAGATTTATCTATCAGAAATCGTTAGATTGCACGGTGTGCCAGTGTCCATAATATTTGATAGAGGTCTACTGTTCACTTCCAGGTTTTGGAAGTCATTGCAGGAAGTGTTGGGAACTAGACTTGATCTGAGTACTGTGTTCCACCCTCCGACCGACGGGCAATCAGAAAGAACCATTCAGATTCTTGAGGACATGCTTCGGGCGTGTATTATGGATTTTGGCGGACGTTGGGAAAGGTATTTACCCTTGGCTGAGTTTGCGTAAAATAACAGTTATCAAGCAAGTATTCAAATGGCACCCTTCAAGGCTCTGTACGGCCGTAGATGCAGATCCCCGATTGGGTGGTTCGAGGTCGGAGAAGCTAGCCTAGTCGGCCCGGAATTGCTACAAGATGCCTTACAGAAGGTAAAGTGTATAAGGGAGAGATTGCTGACGGCTCAGAGTAGGCAAAAGTCTTATGCAGACAATAGAAGGAGAGAACTGGAGTTTGCTGTTGGTGAGCAGGTGTTCTTGAGAGTATCACCGATGAGAGGCGTGATGCGGTTCGGTAAGAAGGGGAAATTGAGTCCTCGGTATATCAGACCGTTTGAAATCTTAGAACGAATTGGAAATGTAGCGTATCAGTTGGAATTGCCTACGGAATTGGAGGGGGTACACCCTGTCTTTCATGTATCGATGCTCCGGAAGTATCTTCCCGATCCCTCACACGTAATCCAATTGCAAGACGTGCAACTAACCGAAAATATGACGTATGAAGAGGAGCCAGTGGAAATCTTGGATCGGCAGTTGAAGAAACTCAGAACGAAAGAGATTCCATTGGTTAAAGTTTTGTGGAGAAACCACTCGACCGAAGAAGCTACGTGGAGGTCGAGGGTGAAATGCGCAGGACGTATCCTCATCTATTTTGAGACTAAGGTTAGTATTTTGTTTGAAATTCAGGGACAAAATTTCTTAAGGGGGGAAGATTGTAATACCCAGGAATATTTTAACTAGCATCGGAAATTAAATCAAATTAATTAATTTAAAAGAGGAAAATGAGATGAAAAAAAAAATACACTAGCTTATCATTTATTGTTATAAACATAAAATTTTTAAATCCTAATTTTTTTATATATATGTATTTCTTTTTATTATTTACATTTTTATATATACCAGATTTTTTTTAATTAGGTGATATGAATACATATTAATTAATTAATTAATTATATATATATATATATATATATATATATATATATATGTAAAGAAAAGAAAAGGATTAGTAAAGGAAAGAAAAAGAGAACCCGTGAGAGAGGAAAGAGGGCCAATGCGAGAGGTAGAGACGGAGGAAAGAGGGAGAACGCGAGAGAGAGGGCTGAGCTCGGACGGAGGACGCACGGGAAGGGAGCACGCGTGGAAGGTGGCCGGAGTACGCCGTGCCGTCCGCCGGAGCTAGCTGGTCGTCGTCCGTTGTGCTAGAGAGAGAGAGAGAGTTCGGGCTAGAGAGAGAAACAAGAGGGAGAAAGCTTTCTCGCCGGAAAACGCCGTCTCTTCACCAGGGAAGGTAGCTGGGAGTATCCTCTACTCCATATCGTCCTTCTAACCGGTTGAATCAAGGTGAGAAGTCCCGAAACTCTCAAACCCCAATTTTATCAATTTTAGGGATTTTTGGAAAGACCCCAATTGATTCAATCTGAGTATTTTGGGTCCTAAATTGAAGTATATGCATGCTAGGAAGTGAGTTGAAAGCTTAGGAACCAGAACCAAAGTGATGGAATTCATCTGGGTTGGAAAAAGTGTAGGAAAATGTGGTTGTTAAGGTTTAAGGGTGTTGTGGAATGATTTGGGGTGCATTGAAAGGTTGAATGATAATTAAATAATTATTAAAAAATTATTGGAATGTACGAGAGATTAAAACTCGAGTAATTCCCGTCTCACCCGGAACTTGGTTCGGGAAAAAGAGACACTTTTCCAATTTTAAGCGTGTCCGGATATGTGTATGCATATGCAGGTAAGGTGTTGAAAGTTAATTCGGTAAATGGAAATTTTAGACAAGTAGAATTTATGACTCTCTTGAGTCATAAACTCCAGACTTGGGTAATGGGAATTTTATATGGACACATAGAGGTGAAATTGGGTAACCTTGCATTCCCAACTCAAGGCTTCCGAATAGTGTGATTAAGAAAGGGTTGGACACGAATAGAAACATGCTAGGTGTCCTAAAACTAGTTGAGGGCATTTCCAAGCCAACAACTAGCCTATGGAATTAATTAGAGAGAACATGAGCACTAGCGTTGCATGTACACGATAGTGGTTGAATTTTCAAGCTTCTGAATCTCTCAAATAAATGTGCATAGGGCACCGTACAGTAAGCGGACCTTCGGGCACACCGAGAGCCGATACGAGGGCCCAACCAGGTGAGGGGCTTTCCTATCCCTGCCCTATATGGTTGACTGCAGATATGGATATATGGTTTGCCTTCTTGCCTATTTGTAGGAATTACATGTTAGATAACATGCTATTGTTGTTCCTAAATTACAGTATATGTGAAAACGTGCTATATGTGTGTATGTAAATTGTAAAAGCAATGGTGGCTCAAGGAGCCTTATATGAAAAGAAGGTCCATGGGACCTATACGATATCGAGGGTAGGATCGAGTAAATATTATCTGAAGGGTGTGGTTTTGTACGTAAGTCCTTAAAGAGAATAAACCTAGTTGACTTTGTTCTGAACCAAGAGTCCGAATTAGAACCACTTGGAAATCTAGATTTGCCTAAGAAGAAGTAAAATGAACAAGTAGTGGTCCATAGGGGTCATTTATGGTACAACGCGGGCACCGAGTCTATCACAGGTGGTCCGGGTAGATTGAGTCTCTTGTCTTGAGTCGACCCACAGAAATACAGAGTATATGAGTACACCATATTGTGACTATTGCCTTGGGTAAACCGAGGTCAAATGAGTCGCCGGCTATGCTCCAAGTGAAGTCTTGGGGTCAAACTATTGTTCCAAGTGTAGTCTTGGGACCAGGGGTTCCTAGAATGATCAACTAGGTTCCCATATTTCTCACGTGAGATATTGCCTTCGGGCCAGATTCCCTCCTAACGGAGATATTGCCTTCGGGCCAGTTTATGATTATGATTACTTGAATACAGAGGACCACATAGAATTATATGTTAAATCATTATATGATGTATGTGTGAATTTAAATGTATGTAAATCCATGCTTTAAATTCTTTATTGTGAATATGATATAAGCTAATTGCCTGACCACTTAATAGATGGAAATTTAATCCGTTTATGCGTATGTGTTTGTGATTGGCTCCTCTTCCCTAGTTGTAGTGGTACCCACTACTACACCAGGGATGGGAAAGCCTCTCACTGAGTCTGTTTGACTCACCCCAATGTTACATGTTACAGACACAGGTGGTATAGGCATCGGGATCACTTCCACTTCATCTCAGGGAGGCGGACAGACTTAGAGACCGCACGCATTGTTCGCGTGGGTAGTATTGAATTATGTATTTTGTCAGGATGTATATGTATATGATTCTTTTGGTATAGCATTGTTTTGCACAGTTGCTATATGCATATATGTATATGTCACGCTCTAGAACTGTCGGCTTCATACAGGTTAAAGATTGGTCTGGTTGTTGGGATCATAGGTTATGATATGATGAATATCATGTGTGTGTGTGTGTATATATATATATATATATATATATATATATATGATTGTGACTTCCGCATGTGAATAGGATAGATAACACGCACTGAGCGTGTGGTCAATATGTAAATTTATATATATGTGTGACTGAATACTTGATTGTGTGAAAATACGGCTTCCGCATGTGAATAGGATAGCTCACACGCATTGAGGCGTGTGATCAATATGTATATTTTATGCAGGTGTGTGATTGAATATATATGCTTGACTGTACACAGGGATTCTGCATGTGAATAGGATAGATCACCCGCCCTTAAGCGCGTGATCAATATGTATATTATATGTACGTGTGATTGATTATGTGTATATGTCTAGACTGAAGCGGCGTTGAGCGAGCCGTGGATTGCGTGCTACTTAAGTCACCGGATAGGGATGACCATATATACTATATATTGTTTGTAATAGAAATGGGTAGTTATGCATATATAAGAATGTCAATCAGGAACTAGAGGCTTACGGGATAGGAGAAATCCTACCTCCCGTGTCGGTCACGGACGTCCAATAGGGGGTCGTGACACATTGTATCATATAAAATATTTTTATATATCTATTATATCACTGGGTCCGACTTCGGGTCCGGGTCCAGGGTGAATACACCTTTACACGTCCCCGGACCCGAACTTTTATCCATTATAATTCTCATACCCTGACCCAGACCCATTTTTTAATACCCAGACCCGGACCCAACGAGATATGTATGTTCCGGGTACCCGTTGGGTCCGGGTAAGATTGCCCTTTATCACATTGTTTCAACAATTACGTATATATGTAACATATTTATTAATTAATTTTGATTTTTTTTAAGTGAGTTAGTTAAATAGCATATGATCTTCTTTTAGTTACCCAAAATATATAAACATGCTTAGATATAACCACATAATATCTTATCAGTTATTTGTAAAAACGTTTGATATATATGCCATAATAATACACATAAATGTCAAGATAGTGTCATAAAATCTATTTAACATTTATTACGCTACTATAATTATTCACTGTAAATGAATACTAACATTACGCAAATAACTTATTTATAAACAATTATAATGAATTACTACAAAATATCAGTTTTTATATTATATTAATTTGATATATAGCTGTTTTACTAAATTTGGTTTAAATTTTAATTGTAATAATTTCCAATACAACTATTAGCTGTCTCATTACTAATTCACCGCTGACTCTTTGTTATGAATTTAGTTTAAGTATAACCATTTCAAACCATCACAATTCGCGCTTCCATGAAAATGCCATTTTCATAACCTTATATATTGACTTTGTTGCTTTTATATAACCCACTATACAGTAGATAAGAAAATTTTTATGCATTATCGCTGATGAACATATGGTCACAGATGATTACATAGCATCACTTTGTTTCTTTAATAGTATTGATTTATATTAATATATTACTTCAAATATATCCTATCGAATCCCACATACGAGCAATACGGAGTAAAGAAGCTAGAGCATCAAGGAAACACTTGATGTCCATCAAGAGGGCGAAGATGAAACACAGATCAATTCACGGTAATTTTTACAATTTGCTTATTAATTCCAATGTATGTACGATATGTCCATACTCGAACAATGGTAAACATACACATCATTCCATCCAATATAACACACAATTTATTAGGTTATATATTTTACATTCGTTAATTTTTTGTTTATATTTTAATTTTTCGTCAACTAGATCGTTGGACTTCTATTTATTTTTTCCAAAATAATTTGGTCTATAGGGTAGAAACACAGACACATACATATATATATATATATAGAGTAAAAATATAAAATATCATAAACCTCTAATGTGAGATCCTTTACTCATTTGCAGGAATGTTGTCACCAATTAACACCAATCCTCCAGCTTTTGCAAATTTCAATGCAAGTAGGTCTATATTTGTATATTGTAATATACTGCAATGTGATAGTTCAATAAATAAACTAATGTTTCATGCATAGTTTGATGTTATGATTTCTACTTTTGTAGGTAATTGAATTATGGAAGATTTACATACATTCATATAACTTTTATTATATTTTCCAGTGTCTTCTCATGTACAGCCATACTGTTGGCAAAATCAATCTTTCGTATTTCCCAATATCACTAATGGTAATTTAATTACGTGGCATGACAATATTTATTTATCTTATTTTTTTTATTATTTATAATTTGTTAAAACCAGTTTTTTTATTTGTTTCATATACTTTAGTTATGGACCCCATCAATCATGTTGTACCATACTACTGGAACTACAATTTGATGCCGCAGTTCTCAAGATTAATTCATGCTAAGTTTCACATTCATACTAATATTGTCCATCTATGATATGAATACTACTCATATGGAAGCACTTACTAGCACTCAACAATGTTAAGAGTATAGAATTCTTTTAATTATCTGTTAGTACAAGCTCATAAATAATGAACAGATCAAAAACTTGAGTTAAATAATGATGAATAATAATATAGCTCCATACATGCCGCATCTATGTCCAATACATTCAGAAATTAATAGTTGTTATGTTAATTTGGAATTATTATTAAATTATTCAATATTTATACATTGCTACTTTTTGTTACCATTGACAGTTAAACGTAATATCTTTTTTGATTTAATCTATTTCATGGTTCCTAAGTTCGTTAGTTTATTATAATATGTTAGGTGTGGAGACATCAAGCAATTCAAATGCAACGAGCAATAACACTGTCGTACCCTTAGATAAATCGACGCCTCCATGTTTTGCGACACCTCCCGACGTTCTAAAAGGTATTTACTTTCTATGAATGAATGAAATATATATTTGTGTATATTTAATTCAATAAAATTACTGTTGGTGAACTTATTTTCCTTCGTTTCATTCAATTACGAACTATGGTTCTCTTTATGTCATACATTATTAGGTAATACACAGGCACATAAAGATATCATTTCGAAACGACGTAGAGGTTTTTTACATGAAGTATTCTATGGTATAGATTTACTGTAAATTTTAATTTAAAATTCGTCAATAAATTTAGTTAGTTTAATGACAATTTTTTATTGATCATCTTTGGTTATACTTGCAGATAAGGAGAATAAGGACCCAGCATTCACTAATGGTATGAGATTAGACTATAGATGTAATATCCGAGATATTTAGATTGGATTATTTTCATCATTATTAAATTTATTTTTCTTTCAAAAAGAAAAATAAATTAAATTAAAGATAAAATAAAATTTAGGGGAAAAAAATAGGAAATCTAAGTATTATTTTTAGGACCTAAAAGAAAAAGAGAATATAACAAATATATATATTAAAATATATGGGGGGGCAACGTGACCCCCACTCATAAAGCACAACCATCCAATTCACTTAAGACAATATATATATATAAAATAAAGCAACACACTCACACACAACAAAAAATAATAAGGAGAAGCTGCAGCGTGAAACAGAAGCAAAAACGCACAAAGCCGAGAAAAACCGAGAAGGAGATGGAGAGGGTGGAGCACGATGGTTTTGGGCCGGATTTTCGCCGGAGAAGACATTCTGGTGCCGGAGAAGGTGACTGGACCTCATCTTTCATCACTACCAAGCTTTCTATCCAATTGAAATCAAGTAAGAAAGCCCTAAACCTCTCAAACCCCAATTTCTCCAATTTTGGGTATTTTAGGAATGCTTCAATCTCTTCCAATCGGGGCATTCCGGGGTTAAATTGAGCTTAGTGGATATTATTGAAAGCTTATTGAGGTTCAGAATCAAAGTTAAACCGTAGGAATTTGACCGGGTATGGAAATTAGGAAAAATTGGGTTAGGAAATTACTATAAATTTGAAATTGATAATTTGATGCATGTTTAGGCTTGGATTGGAGCAGTATAAGTGTTATAAATGCTGGAAATAGTCAATGGAATAAAGCCCGAGTATTTACCATCTCAACCGGGACCCAATCCGGTGAAAAAGAGGCGAAATACTAAGCCACAGTATCGTAAAGAGCTGTGCGGTGGGTTGAACACCTTGGTCTAGTCAGTGGTGGACACCTAAGACCCACTAAATTGGTTCTAAGGCTCTAATTATACCCAATTATATTTTTATATATAATTAAAGAGGTAATAATTAAGCTTTTACTCGGCGAATAAGGGAGACGGTGGAATGAGTAAGCTAGAGCCTCTTTTGAACCGTGAATTTAATTCTTTTGATAGTTAAATACTCGTATGAATACATGAAGGGAAATTTAGACTAGTGGGAATCTCTAACTTAAGCAATTAGAGGTTCTAAATGGCTCGGAAGTGTGAAAGTCGAATATGAGACATTTTGGACTTTCAGAAAGAGTAAATAAGACGACTTAACGAACTAAATAATTAGTTCTTAGAAATATCTAAAGGGTACATGAGCGTTAGCATGACACGCGTATTTTTAGATGTTTAGTTAATTACTCTTTCTAAATTTCCTAAATATATATGTGTATAGGGCACCACAAAGCGATTGGAGTTTCAGGCACTCCCAGTACTGATCAGGAGGGCCAACGAGGTGAGGGGCTCTCCCATCCCTGCCCCACAGGGTTGGATGACTACGTGGAAATGTGGTTTGCTCTATTTTGTGTAATTATTATATGAATTTATTTATATGAATAAATTTGTGCTACACATCTATGATTGGCAAGTAAGCAGTCAACGTGCAATAGTGTATGTGCTTATTTGATTAATCTCAAGTATATATGTGCTATTGTGGCTCATTGAGCCTTATATGTTACCGTGGGTAGGATTGTGTCGTGATTTCATATGTGAGAGTTCAGTAACATTAGAAACCAATCATATTGATCGTCACTTAAGGATCTCATTAGTATGGTGTGTTGAGGAAAACTGAACCTAGGTTGTTGAATATGAGTGAGAGTGCCGCATAAATTGAAAAGGGGGAAACTAGGCCTAATTAATAACCACGTGTAATATTCAGTAGTTTATCTTAGGGCGTCTTTCAAGGTTAAATATGTTAGTTGAGTTGTTTTGGTTTTCCGAGTAGATCGAGTCGGTCATCCTGATCGGACAGACAGGATTATGATGTCAGTAAGTATGCCACATAGTGGCCATTACCTTGGTTTAAACTGAGGTCAGACAAGTTGCCGGCTATTACTCTAAGCGCGCCTTGGAGTCAGAAAGTTCCTGGTGTGATCAACCAGGTTCGTACATAAAATTGCCTTCGGGCCAGTATTTCTCTTAGCGTAATGCGGGAGACAGAAAGTGAGTGCCTACGTGCACAAGTATATGTTAACCATGGAACCATATGTTATATGTTTATGATGGATTTACATGCGGATTAATAAACATGTTAGAAGCATGAAATAGGATTTTAAATTGTGAATATGATTTACTGATTGCCTGATCATGTTAAAGATCATAATACGAATCCGTTTCATGCGCATGTGGTTGTGGTTGCTCCCCTTCCCCCAGCTGTAGTGGTACCCGCTGCTACGCCAGGGACGGGGGAGCTTCTCACTGAGTCTGTTCGACTCACCCCCTGTTTACATGTTTCAGATACAGGTGGTTCAGGAGTAGGAAACGCGTCCACTTCTTCTCAAGGAGGCGGACAGATCTGAAGACCGCACTCTTTGTTCGCGTCGATAGTTATTTTGATTAAGTATATATGTTGTGATGTATATATATATATATATATATATGAATTTTTTTTGGCGTGGCGTATGTACGTTTACATCTGCTGTGTATATATATATGTCACACTTGAATTCTAGCATTGTCGGCTTCATACAGATTAAAGTTAGGTCTTGGTGTTGGGAATATAGGCTATGATATGATATATATCATGTGTATATATATATATATGACTTCTACATGTGAATAGGATAGATCACACGCATTGAGGCGTGTGATCAATATGTAAATTATATATGTGTGACTGAATACCTGATTGTATGAAAATATGGCTTCCGCATGTGAATAGGATAGATCACACGCATTGAGGCGTGTAATCAATATGTAAACCATATGCAGGTGTGTGATTCAATATATGCTTGACTGTATACAGGAATTCTGCATGTGAATAGGATAGATCACCCGCCCTGAAGCGTGTGATCAATATGTATAATATATGTACATGTGAGTGATTACGTGTATATGTATAGACTGAAGCGGCGTTGAGCGAGCCGTGGATTGCACGCTACTTAGGTCACCGGATATGGATGGCCCTAAATACTATATATTGTTTGTATTAGAAATGGGTAGTTATAAACATATGAAAATGTCAATCAGGGAATTAGAGGCTTACGAGATAGGAGAAATCCTACTTTCCGTGCCGGTTACGGAGGTCCGATAGGGTGTCGTGACAATAGAAAATATGTTGTTTAAAATTACGTGATGTCATTCCAATCAATTATTTAGTAATTGTTTTATATTTATGTAGATGAAGTGCAAGATGCTTCGCCAATAATTACTAAATTATTGTATAACTTAATTATTAATTAACTTGTTCTAACTAAATATTTGTTTTTCTAATATAATTATTTTATAAATTCACATTTAAATATCATGTGTAGTTATTAGTCATGACACTTCTACAATTGATATGAGTACGAACGATCAAATTACAACACAAATACACAAGACGCCTTCTTCCATTAATAAAGGTTGGTTATTTGTATACTTGAAACGATAAGACCTAAATAGAAAATTTATGTCTTCTTGTCCTGTGTAATCCTTTGTTATACTAATGTGTTATCACATTTGGAATAAAGTTTTTTTTTCACAATATTTTTAGATTACAGAAAGCACAGCATAATGGATATCATGGTAGAGTGACATAGAACGCATTCAAACAACACATGTGATGGTATCATTTCTATATAATAATTCCTTAATATGCAAGAAAATATTAGATTTTTACAATTTCTTAAATGTTTTCTTCATTCGTTTATAAAATATACTGAAGGGAGATCAAACTATTTATTTTGGCAAATCCAATGCCACAATATCAACTAAATTTTAGAGAATTCAAAAGACATATTTCGTTAACAAATATATAATATTGAATCAAATTATTATATCTTTTTTTTTTATAAACAACATTTGCAGTGCTCTCTCCTAACATTAATGTATATTCAAGAGCAACAACGTCAGTTACTACTACTCCGACAGTTGATCCAAAATGTTCGTAGTCTATTATTGTTTCATAAATGAAATGTATTTTAATATTTTCGTTAAAGGAATATAGTGCCTAAAGAATTGTTTATACATTTAACTTAAATGTATTTTTATATTTTATAATTAAGATATTTACAGTAGTATTTAACCAAAATAGTAATTACTCTAATACAATAATATTGTTAGATATATTCGTTCATTATGTTAATCACCTTCGTTTATCACCATGTACAGATATCTCAAACCTTATAGATCATACAATTCACTCTTCGGAGCCATCTAGATCAATATCTCAAGCTGTTGTAAGAGGTGTGGAAATTACTTTAATTTCATTGTTTGACAATTTATATCATGCTCTCCATAAGACATTTCGTAATTTTATTCTTTTGTTCACATTGATTACAACACAAACCTTTGAACTTTATTATCTGTTTGTTGATCTGTCAAAGACAATAGAAATGAAATGAAGGATATAATATGTCGTAAACGGTATAGTGGCAAAGATATTAATTGTCATGACAATAAATATTCAATTGTAGTTATGATATTTTCAATATTTTTAAATTTTTCAATAACTTGCATTTTATTCTAAAAATAATCACTATATATGTATTTTTCAGATAAGAAGAATAATAAGCTCCATTTGAGTCACAGCTCACCATCCATTAGTAATGACGCTACAGTTTCAACTTACAATGGTTTGCGATACATATATATTTTTCTGTTGTTGTTGCACTAATAAGAATGTACATATCATTTAAACATGGAAAAAACTTAGGTCCATTTCCTTATGTCCATTTCATCCAATTCCACCAATCATATATTGTATTTACACTCTCTTTCTTCTATGATTGGTCATATAAAAGGTGGTCTCCTATATTCTCTCTCTACTGTGATTGGTCATTTAAACACTTTTTGCCACGTGTCATAATTATATTGTGGAATTGGATGAAATAGACATAAGGAAATGGACATAAGTTTTTTCCTTTAAACATATATCATGGTGCAGACATCATTATGATTATACAACATATATTAGCATAAATTTGAATTTGTATATTTCTCACAGTAAATCGCGCCAACAGAAGGAGCATTATTACTGAACAACTCCAACCAAATATTAACAGAACTACCAACGGTAATATCTCTAATTCTTGTGTAAAATATAATAACATGCAGTATTTATTACATTCGACGAAATTGTTTTATGGTTTAATAAATCCTTTATTTACATAAAAGAATGAATTTATTAATACTTTTATTTGGATATACCTTGAATTTTGATATATTTATGTTTTTCTGTTGTCATTACTAATGTGTATATGTTTAAAATAAACTTATATTTTATTGAATTAACAAATTCGTTTTTAAGTTTGTCTAATGATTATTAGTGATTTATTTTAGATATTGGATTACAATCACAAACGTTACAAACCAAACGAAAGATACATAAGAATAAGAGGCTTGTGCCAAATGAACCGTTGGCTAGGACGCAAGGTAAGTTAAGCTCCTATAGTTTAATAGCCTGATTTGATATTAAATTTATGTAAATTTGATATACTATATGTTTCATTCCAATAGGACGCCTTACTTGGAAAACATTAACCATTACTGATGGTAGAATTACTTTATATATATATAATTTCCTTGCAATTTATATTATTTTAAATTTAAAATTATAGTTTATATTAATTGAATTTATTTAATTTCCAATTATTATTTGCATCTGAATGATTTGTAGACGATGTTAGTGCAAATAATGATTCCCATGACTAATCATGTAACAATCATCATGACAATACACTCAATGCCTCCTTCAAAGATGGTCAGTAGGATAAATTCCTTTTAGTTCTATTTTAATAGTTATTATATTATATGGCTCTTACTGTTGCATTCAAATATTTCTAATATCTACTATATTTAAAAATAAATATTTCTTATGAGCAAATATGCAGAGTATCGTGACATAGGACTTCCGACATATGAATGTGAGATCTGTGGTGCACTTTTGTGGTTCGAAGAACGTGTCAACAAATCTAGAAACACTCTACACCCCAAGTTTTCACTTTGTTGCATGCAAGGCAAGGTTTTACTCCCAACTGTCAAGAAACCACCGAAGCTACTTCATAATTTGTTCAACAAGACTGATTCAAGAAGTACTGAGTTTATGAGAGAGATCAGAAATTATAACAATATGTTTGCATTTACATCTATGGGTGGGGAAGTTGATCATTCCATTAATAACGGCAAAGGACCTTATGTCTTTCGATTGCATGGACAAAATATGCATCTTCTGGGTAGTCTACTTCCAAGTGATGATGAACCGCCTAAGTTCTCACAACTATACATTTATGATACTGATAATGAAGTGTCTAACCGTCTCCATAGTGCAAGGTAATTATACTCATTCATACATTTTATGTATCATTACAACACCAACTTACTGCATGTTAATTCTCATGCAGCTCATCAAGATCTGATGTGCAATACGACGCCACATTAATTATGCAGATTACCCAGATGCTTGACTCATGCAATCCATTAGTCATGCAGTATAGAACTGTTAAAGAGCGTTGTATTTCATCAAATGCAAACAACCTTAGACTTCAGTTGATCAGAAAGCGCAATTCAGATGCACGAACTTATAACCTGCCCACAGCATCTGAGGTTGCGGCTCTTATAGTTGGAGACATTGACATGGAGACAGATAAAAGGGACATCATAGTTGAAAATAAATTTGGACTCTTGCAACGTATACATGAGCTCCATCCTCTGTATTTGCCTATGCAATATCCATTACTCTTTCCATATGGTGAAGATGGATATCGTGAAGAGACATTATATAGGGATGGTTCTATTTTTGCCGATCGAAAACAAAGGACTCTCACTCTAAGGCAATACCTTGCATACAAGCTTCAAGATAGACATGGTGATTTTAGCATGATACTTAAGGCTGGAAAATTAACACAACAATTTATAGTTGATGGATTTACAATGGTTGAAGCACAACGTACATCATTCGTGAGATTCCACCAAAAGAAGTTGCGTTCTGAAAACTACGTAACTTTAAAAGAAGCATTATCTAAGGGCCAGTCATCTTCTTCTTCGGTTGGGAAGAGAATAATTCTTCCATCATCGTTTACTGGAAGTATAAGATATTCTCGTGAAAATTATCAAGATGCAATGACAATATGTACTTTCACTGGCTTCCCAGATCTGTTCATAACATTTACATGCAATCCTAGATGGCTTGAGCTTGATAGGTTATTTGAGAGTTTAAGGTGTAAGCCTGAAGACAGACCTGATTTGGTATCACGCATATTTAAGATAAAATTGAACATGATGATGAAGGACATCACAAAGGATATGTTGTTTGGAAAATGTAGAGCGGGTAATATTTTAAAGATTTTGTAAAAACACATTTAATTTAATATTATATTTATGTTTCTTTCATTCACAGCTACTAATGCTTTGAATCAAATTTTATGCAGCAATATATAATATCGAGTTCCAGAAACGTGGTCTTCCACATGCTCACATTCTATTATGGTTGGCTTCAGAAGAAAAATTTAGTACAGCAAGCCAGATTGATTCTGTTATATTTGCTGAGATTCCTAATCCTCATGCATATCCGGAACTATATGAAGCTGTCAAGTCTTTTATGATTCATGGTCCATGTGGTGCTTCTAGGACAACATCACCATGTATGATCAATGGTAAATATTCTAAACATTTTCCAAATAAGTTTGCTGATAAAACATCATTTGATCAAGACGGATACACAAAATATCGACGCAGGGACACTGGAATCACTGTTGTCAAGAATGGTGTTGAACTTGACAATCGCTTTGTTGTTCCCTACAACCCGAAATTATTAATGTGATATCAAGCTCACATCAATATCGAATTTTGCAACCAATCACGATCTATAAAATATCTCTTCAAGTACGTCAGTAAAGGACATGATAAAGTGACTGCCACAATAAGTAATGATCAATCTTCAGAAGGTAATGATTCAATAGATGAGATAAAATATTATTATGATTGTCGATACATATCACCATGCGAAGCAGCTTGGAGGATATTTGGGTTTGACATCAATTATAGGGAACCTTCAGTTGAGCGGTTACCTTTCCATCTCCCAAACGAACAAAGTGTTGTATACTGTGATGATGATCCAATTGATGAAGTTGTTGACAATGCATCCTTGAAGCAAACCAAATTCTTAGCATGGTTTGAGGCCAATAAGATCTATCCTATTGCTAGAGACCTAACATACGCTCAATTCCCGACAAAGTTTGTTTTCAAAACGAAAAGCCGTGAATGTTGTATAAGAAAATCAGGTCACTCAATTGGGCGTCTTTATTACGTATCTCCAGGTTTAGGAGAATTGCACTATCTCCGTGTTTTGTTGACATTCGTGAAAGGAGCAACTTCATTTGAGGATATCAGAACAATAGACAGTGTCGTTCATCAGACATTCAAAGATGCATGTTATGCATTAGGATTACTGGACGACAACAAAGAGTATATTGATGGTATAAATGAAGCTAGCAGATGGTCTTCTGGTGTTTATCTACGGAAACTTTTCGCAACACTCCTAATTCACAATACCATTGGAAGACCATCGTTTGTTTGGGAACATACTTGGATGCATTTGTCAGATGATATACTAATCAAAGAAAGATACCGTTTATGTAATCCAGGTAAATGCATACTTACTAATAAGCTTATATTTTTCAAATGTTACCATTTAGTTGGTATTCATTGTTTTATCAACAAAACTAATTGAAAGCATCTAACTTATAAATGCATATTTACATTTGACTGATGAACGTATTAAAGATATAGCTCTTGCTGAGATTGACAACATCCTCAGAATCCATGGACGGAGTCTTCGCGATTTCCGCCCAATGCCATTACCCAATGATGCATTGTTGTCTAACATGGAGAATATGTTAATAAGTGAAGAATTAAATTATCATAAGGAATTGCTAAGGACTCAACATCATACTTTTTTCGCAACGCTTACACAGGAGCAGAAAAAAATATATAATTTGGTTATCGAAGCTGTCGATCAACAGAATGGTGGTATCTTCTTTGTTAATGGATTTGGAGGTTCAGGAAAGACATTCATATGGAATACTCTGACTTCAGCACTACGAGGACGTGGCGACATTGTACTTGCAGGTAAATTGAGTAAATAATTACTTTTTTAAAATATCATACGTTAAGTATAATACACTTTTTTTGTATGATATGTGTTAGCTGAGTACGTTACTCATATTCATGCTTTAATGCAGTTGCCTCAAGTGGAATTGCATCACAACTTATACCAGGTGGTAGAACGACACATTCTAGATTTGCTATTCCACTTGAATGCAATGAAAACTCTACTTGCAATATTATACATGGGAGTGATCTTGCAAAACTATTAATTCATACTAAGTTATCATATGGGATGAAGCACCGATGGCACATAGATGCTACTTCGAAGCATTAGACAGAACGCTTAGAGATATATGTGGAAAAGACAACGATGATTGTTACAAAAAGCCATTCGGTGGAAAAGTTGTTGTATTTGGGGGTGACTTCAGACAAATATTCCCAGTTATTCCTAGAGGTTCTCGTCAAGACATTGTACTTTCATCACTTAATGCATCATACATCTGGGACTCTTGCAAGGTTCTAACCCTAACGAAAAATATGAGGCTTGGTACAGGTGTTACTGAATCTGAAAACCAATCTATATCCGAGTTTGCTGAATGGATACTTAAGATTGGCGATGGAGACATTGGGGATGCATTGAATGATGAGGAAAAAGACATCACCATACCTGATGATATTCTCTTGATTAATGATGTTAATCCTATACAGACTATTATTGAAAGCACATACCCATTATTCGTTGACAACTATTGTAGCCATGAATACATACGTGAAAGGGCAGTTCTGGCACCTACACTTGATGATGTTGCATCTATTAATGATTATATGCTTTCGTTTTTACCTGGTGAAGAAAGCATTTACCTAAGTTCAGATAGCATGTGTAATCAAGATCCAAATTCTCAATTAGCAGAGGTTTACACTACTAAATTTCTTAACACAATATCTGGGTCTGGACTTCCATATCACCAGTTGAAATTAAAGG
This sequence comes from Senna tora, assembly GCA_014851425.1. Classification (NCBI taxonomy): domain Eukaryota; kingdom Viridiplantae; phylum Streptophyta; class Magnoliopsida; order Fabales; family Fabaceae; genus Senna; species Senna tora. Next base: position 19,513,652 of record CM026263.1, on the reverse strand, counting down.
TTGGTGCAGCTATTATGTTATTGCGTAACATTGATAAATCAATGGGTTTGTGTAATGGTACACGTCTTATCGTTGCACGCTTGTGTAAACATGTCATTGAAGCTACAATCATATCTGGTAAATTTGCTGGTGAAAGAGTTATTATTGCACGTATGCTAATTTCTCCTTCAGATTCAAGGATGCCATTCAAATTTCAAAGGCGACAATTTCCAATTGTATTATCATTTGCAATGACTATAAATAAGAGTCAAGGTCAAACAATGTCCAATGTGGGTTTATACCTACCACGCCCTGTGTTCACTCATGGTCAATTATATGTAGCAATGTCACGTGTTCGACGAAGATCTGTATTGAAAGTACTCATATGCAATAAGGATGACCACCCCCTAAACAGTACAACTAATGTTGTTTACAAAGAAGTATTTCAGAATGTCAAGTGATATTTATGAGTTGTAATACTTCGGATCCAAGTTTTTTTTCAACTTACAACATACATGATATTGATTTTTTTAATAATTTATATCTAATATTTATAGTTGTTATTTCAACAAAGTATTTAAGAGTTTTTCATTTTATAATGCATTATAACATACAGAACTCAAATTTGTATTTTAGCAAATATCAACGTGAATATAATTCACTATAGTCATACTTTACGTATTGTGTAACATAATGCATTCATTGTTGTCACGACCCCAATTACAGGGATCCGTGACCGGCACGGGAATAGAATTTATCCTCTAAACCCGTAAGCCTTATCAATAATCATAAATTATCTACCCTTATATACAATCAACATTCAGTATTCACATAGTGTATATAGTGGCCACACCATCATTGGTGGCCTAAATAACCTGCAATCCACGGCGCTCAATGCCGCTTCAGCCCATTTCATGTATATATATACACCCATAAACTCAGGACAATCACACGTAAATATATATATACATAGTGATCAAACCCCAAAGGAATGATCTATCCTATTCACACACAATGTATATAACCTGTCATATTCACGCATGTACACCCACACTCACAGTTAAGTATGCATAGTGATTACACGCCTCAATACGTGTAATCTATCCTATTCACATGCAGGTATTTATATTTTTCATCCATCATATACCAAGTCACACATATATATATAGCATATACATATTGATCACACACCATCATGTGTGACCTATCCTATTCACATACGCAGATATATAAATATATATGTAAGTATATCAAGACTTTCCCAACACCCAGAATCCTATCAGTAAGCACATGTGAAGCCGACATGTCTAGATATAGCATAATTCAAAAGCTGTAAATATTTACGTCGCCTTTACAACTTTAGAATATATACAACTCAAAATAATGAAGGCTAAATAATCAAAAGATGTCCACCCACGCGAACGAATGCGGTGCAAGTGGATAGATGTCCGTATCACTGTCCGGACGTCGAAGCCTGCCCGATTCCTGTATCTGAAACATTTAAACAGAGGGTGTGAGTCCAACAGACTCAGTGTGAAGCTTCCCATCCTCGGCGTAGTGGCGGGAACCACTACAGCTGGGGAAAGGGAACCACTCACAACCACAAGCGCACGAAATTCCAGTTTATCATATGTTATATAATGATCAGGCAAACATTAATATAACGTTACGTCACAGATAAACTTAGGAATCATACTCCTCAATCATGCTACTTATAAGTAACCAATAATATGAAGCATTTTATATTAAAAACTATAAATCATACATTCGACTCTAGTGCCACGCTAGAGCAATGGCCTCAACAGGCAAGTCTTTCAAATGCTATGCACCACCCTAGTGCCAGGCTAGGGCAATAGCCACAACGGGCAACCATGAATATGAAATGCACCACCCTAGTGCCAGGCTAGGGCAATAGCCACAACGGGCAAGTCTATCAAATGCTATGCACCACCCTAGTGCCAAGCTAGGGCAATAGCCACAACGGGCAACCATGAATTTGTAATGCACCACCCTAGTGCCAGGCTAGGGCCATAGCCACAACGGGCAACCATGAATATGTAATGTACCACCCTAGTGCCAGGCTAGGGCCATAGCCACAACGGGCAAATGTCTGACGTCATATTTCACTCTCTTACTTTCAGTGGGGTTTGCAACACGGACTACGCATTTCTATTCTAAAGTGTTTTTACCCCAGCAGTGTGAACTCCACTAAGAATTTCTAATCAATTATGAGATTTTCTACTCTTTGTTTAGTACCCAACCCCTGATTAGATGATAACCTAGCTCTAAGGTACTTCCTAAGTTCATTTACCACAAATCACGTCGACGTGTAATAAGAAGTCAGTTTCATTTCCTTAGTGGGTTTCTAATTATTGGGACAAACCAAAATTTGTACGAAATCAATATCCTACCCCTTCTTACTTGTACTGTTGGCGTATCCCATGTCATCACATGGATACCCTCCAGTACCACTTCAACTTAAATCAATCACATATATACAAATATTTTCACAATTAACAGTTTAGGAACAACAATAGCATGTTATTACCTAACAAGTCTTACAAACAAGCAAGTAAGCAAACCACGTATTCACATCCTCATTCAACCCTGTAGGGCAAGGATGGGAAACCCCTCACCTGGACGGCTTCCTGTTTCTTGTCCTGGAGTCACTCCTGCTCCAGACGACTCGTGGTTACCTAACAAATATATTTACGTCATTATCATCTTTATTATATGCAAATTGTATGCATATGCTATGCTCATGTCAAATTAATTCATTAAACTTTGCCAAGAACCAAGTCCTTGGTCTTAACCCTTTTTCCTCTCTTTAATATTGTTTCCAAGTGTCTCACACTTAATCTCATCTCTTTGTCCCTTTCTTTGAATACTCATTTTCACCTACAAGTGTTTGTATGTGACTTTTCACAATTCCCATATCCAATTGATGGCCTAGGATATTCATAGCCTCAAATTTTTCTATGGTTGTTAATTACCCAACCACTCTTTCAACTTATATTCACATACGAACACATGTGGCCTAATATATTTGAAAATTGGGATTTTTACCAAATAAGGGCATTTTACTATTTAAATAAATTCTGGCGTCTATTATGGTCTACCCTAAACTTCTAACCTATAATTTAGCTCCACATTCTAAATAGGATTGAAAAGTGACTCTTTTCATACTAAATTGGTTTCCGGTTGAGACGGAATTACTTGGCTTCAATCCCTCATGTATTCCAACAATTCCTACTACTATATAACACCAATCCAACACACCAATCAATCCCAAATTAATTTATACTACACTTTATCTCACTTTAAATTCCATACTTCTATGGTTTTCAAATTGGGTAGCTTCCATCATCAATTTTTCCAACAAATATACTTCCAAGTACTTCTAAACAACCCAATAGCTTCAAATTAGGACCCAAAATAATTTATTCATACCAATTAGGAATTTTCCAAAAATCCCTAAAATAGGTAAATTTGGGGTTTGAGAGATTTGGGACTTTTTACCTCGATTCAATCGGATAGGATGATGGAATGAGGTAGAAAGAACTCCCGGTCACCTTCCCCGGCTTCGAAACGGCGGATTCCGACGACTTTTCCGGCGAGAACACTCTCCCACTTTGTTTTCTCTCTCTAACCGAGCTCTTTCTCTCTCCTCCGTGAAGACCGGCGTCGGCCCACCTTCCTCCGACGTCAGAGTCGCCGTCGACGGCGGCGTAGCAGCTCGGCCCTTCCTTCCTGCGCGTCACCGTCGCTCTTCCCCTTCCCGTAGCTTCTCACGCATCAATGGCCCTCACTCTCTTTTTTTTTTCTTTCTCTGCTTCAGCTCACGGTTTGGTCTCTGGAGTAAAAATGAATTGGGGCCAATTACTTATGGGGGTCACGTGGGTGACCCCCCCTTCCAGCCACATACATTTATATATATATTTTTTTTAAAAAAAAAAAATATTGTATATATATATATACCCAATTAATTATAAGGGGGGGGGGGTCAATACGTGACCCCCCACCCCTCCGCCACTTACATATATATTATATTATATATTTATTATTATTATTATTATTTTTAACAATAAATTGTATATATATATTTATATGTATATATTTAATATATTATTATTTATTGTTAAAATTAACTTTGGGGTTGATAAACTTACACCCAAAATTTCCCGTTAGGTCCTAATTTTGGTCCAAATAAAATTTCATTTATTTAAAATTTTCTCTTTTTCCTTCCAAATTAAAATAAAAATTAAATTAGGACCTTAATGTTGATTGGAAAATTTCCGGGTATAACAATCTTCCCCCCTTAAGAAATTCGGTCCCCGAATTTCAACCACATACTAACCTTAGTTTGCAAATAGGTGAGGATACGTCCTGCGCTTTTCTCCCTCGACTTCCCACGTAGCTTCCTCGGTCGAGTGATTTCTCCACAGAACTTTCACCAATGGTATTTCTTTCGATCTCAACTTCTTCAATTGACGATCCAAAATTTCCACTGGTATCTCCTCATACGTCAAATCTTCGGTTAGTTGTACTTCCTGGGGTTGGATTATATGAGACGGATCTGGCAAGTACTTGCGAAGCATTGATACATGAAACACCGGATGAACTCCTTCTAGTTCCGCCGGCAACTGAAGACGGTAGGCAACATTTCCCACACGTTCAAGTATCTCAAACGGTCCGATATATCTTGGACTTAGCTTGCCTTTCTTGCCAAACCTCATGACGCCTCTCATTGGTGAAATTTTCAAAAAGACTTGCTCACCCACAGCAAATTCTAACTCTCTTCTCCGATTGTCGGCATATGACTTCTGTCTACTCTGAGCCGTCACAAGCTTTTCTCTAATTACCTTTACCTTGTCCAACGCTTCTTGAACAAGTTCTGGACCAACTAACTTGGCCTCTCCGACCTCGAACCACCCAATCGGGGATCTACACCTTCGACCATATAAAGCTTCAAAAGGTGCCATCTGTATACTGGACTGGTAACTGTTATTGTAGGCAAACTCTGCTAATGGTAGATACTTTTCCCAACTTCCGCCGAAATCCATAACACATGCCCTTAGCATGTCCTCTAAAACCTGTATAGTCCTCTCAGATTGCCCATCAGTCTGGGGATGAAATGCTGTAATCAGATCAACCCTCGTCCCCAATGCCTCCTGCAATGCCCTCCAAAATCGAGAGGTAAACTGTGGCCCCCTGTCAGAGATAATCGACACCGGCACTCCGTGTAACCTCACTATCTCTAATAGGTATAACTGGGCATACTGACCCACTCCGTAAGTGGTCTTAACTGGCAGGAAATGAGCGGACTTGGTCATCCGATCAACGATTACCCAAACTGAATCGAATCCCCTCTGTGATCGCGGCAATCCTGTCACAAAATCCATCGTAATTCTCTCCCATTTCCACTCTGGAATTTCTATCTTTTGAAGTGTTCCGGCGGGCTTTTGATGTTCAGCCTTAACTTGCTGACACACTAAACATCTAGATACATAATCTGCCACATCTCTCTTCATACCATTCCACCAGTATAATTCCCTAAGATCCTGATACATCTTGTTACCTCCTGGATGGATAGTATATGCTGTCTTGTGTGCCTCATCAAGAATTCTTTCTTTCAAACCATCCACCATAGGTACACACAATCGTCCCTCCAACCGGAGTATGCCATTTTCGTCTATAGAAAATCGGACGTCATCCTTCTCCCCTTTAACCACTGTATCTTTGATCTGTTTGAGGTCGGCGTCTTGCTCTTGCTTGGATTTAACTTCTTCAATTAGAGACGACTTAGCTTGGATATGGGCTAGAAACAAGTTGGAATTTCCAATTTCAAACTGAGTTCCAGACTGTTCCAGCTCATGTATTTCCCGAATCAACGGTCTTCGTACTTCACTGATATGGGCTAAGCTACCCATTGACTTTCGGCTCAAAGCGTCTGCTACAACATTCGCTTTACCAGGATGGTAAAGAATCGTACAGTCATAATCTTTTATCAACTCCATCCACCTGCGTTGTCTCAGATTCAAGTCTTTCTGTTCAAAAATATACTTGAGGCTTTTGTGGTCTGTGTATATCTCACACGATTCACCATAAAGGTAGTGTCTCCAAATCTTCAAGGCAAACACCACCGCTGCCATTTCAAGATCGTGGGTCGGGTAATTCTTCTCATGCTTCCGGAGTTGCCTAGATGCATAAGCAATTACTCTCCCATGTTGCATAAGAACGCACCCTAACCCAATTCGCGAAGCATCACAGTAAACCACATATCCTCCGGTGCCTTCAGGAAGTGCCAACACTGGTGCTGTAGTGAGACTTTCCTTCAGTTTCTGGAAACTTTCTTCACACTTGTTACTCCACTCAAACTTTACCCCTTTTTGAGTCAACTTTGTAAGAGGTGCAGCAATCTTCGAAAAGTCCTGCACAAACCTCCTGTAATACCCAGCCAAACCTAAGAAACTACGAATCTCTGTGACTGAGGTTGGTTGGGACCAATTCTTCACTGCTTCTACCTTGCTTGGGTCAACATGGATTCCCTCTGAAGATACCACGTGACCAAGGAATGCCACTCTATCAAGCCAAAATTCACACTTTGAAAACTTAGCATACAACTTCTCTTCTCTTAGCTTTTGTAATGCCAGTCTTAAGTAGGTTGCGTGCTCCTCCGCATTTTTGGAGTAGATTAGAATGTCATCTATAAATACAATGACAAATCGGTCTAGAAATGGCTTGAAAACCCGATTCATCAAGTCCATAAAAGCTGCTGGTGCATTAGTTAGACCGAATGACATAACTAGAAATTCATAATGGCCGTATCGGGTTCGAAAAGCAGTCTTGGGTACATCTTCTTTTCTAATCTTCAACTGATGATACCCTGATCGCAGATCGATTTTTGAAAACCTCTTAGCACCCTGCAGTTGATCAAACAGGTCATCAATCCTTGGAAGTGGATACTGATTGCGGACCGTTACCTTATTCAACTTCCGGTAATCGATACACAATCTTAAAGTTCCATCCTTCTTCTTCACGAATAACACCGGAGCACCCCATGGTGAAAAACTGGGTCTGATAAAACCCTTATCAAGTAACTCCTGTAATTGAGCGTGTAGCTCCGTCAACTCTTTCGGAGCCATTCTATAGGGCGGTGTGGACATCGGCTGTGTTCCTGGTAACAGTTCAATCTCGAACTCAATTTCTCGATCAGGCGGCAATCCTGGCAGTTCATCAGGAAACACATCAAGGAACTCCCGAACCACTAGCACCTGATCTGCGGGAATTACTTCTTTCGTCTTATCCCTCACAACTGCCAAATATCCCTTACACCCTTTCTCAAGTAGTTTGGAAGCTTCCATTGCCGAAATTAGGCTTGGACGTGAGGCACCACCATCACCCCATAATACAAATGGTTCCTCATCAGGCATATTGAACTTTAAACACTTTGCCCTGCAGTCTACCACCGCATGACAAGATGCCAACCAATCCATGCCCAAGATGACGTCTAGGTCTACCATGTATAGTAGTCGTAGGTCTACAACCGTCTCATGACCCTCGACTATAACAACACATGACTCATAGACATACTTAACCTGAATCGAATCACCCATCGGAGTAGAGACCTTTTCTGTCTCCTTCAACCTGGTAGGGCGTTTCTCAACCTTCCGTGCAAATGCATGTGAGATGTAGGAATGTGTGGAACCAGAATCAAATAATACAAGAGCCTTGAGAGAGCATACTGTAAGTGTACCTGTCACAACTGTATTTGAGGCATGTGCATCCTGCCGAGACAAAGCAAATACTCGTGCCTGTCCTCCTCCCGGCGCACCTGGACCTCTACCACCTGCTCCTGCTCCTCTACCTCTGCCCGCACCTGAAGTGTTAACCTGGGGTGGTACAGTTCTAACTGGTGGGGCTGCAATCGGAGTACTACCTGGAGTAGGATTACTTCTAACACTTGTGTTGCTCCTCCTCTGTGGACATTCCCTAGCCATATGTCCGAATTGCCCACAATTGTAACAACTTCCTCTCTTGGCTTTGCACTCTCCAAAATGAAATCTCCCACATGTTCCACACTGCGGTTTCTGGTTACCGCCCTGACTACTGCCTTGGGACCTCTGCCCACCTTGGGTGTTACTCTTCCCAGAACTTGTGGTGGTAATAGCAGACTGTCCACCAACTTGTCCTGCATAATTCGAAACTATACCAGAATTACCAGCTGTCTTTTGCTTCTTCTTCCACCCTTGGCCCTCATTGCTCATCAATAATTTATTCTTGGGATTCGCCGATGTCCCAAACTTCTTTCTATTTTCGATCACTCTTGCACAATCTGCAGCCTGTGCTAAAGTTTCAAATTGATTACACTGGGGTAGTAGCACTATGAACAACGGCTCTACTAGTCTGTGAATAAACCTCTTGATCAATTCCCTCTCATCAGGAACTAATTCAGGAGCGTATTGAGCTAGCTCTGTGTATTGCAATTCAAACTCGGTCACAGACATATTCGGCGTCATCCACAAGTCTTCGAACTGTTGACGCTTGGCATACTTCATTCCTTCAGACAGAAACCGACCAGGAATTCCCTCTGAAAATCTTCCCAGGTCATAGGAGCAACTCTCCTTGCATATCTCTTCTGTACTGATTCAAACCAAACCCATGCAGCGCCTCTTAACTGAAACGAGGCAAGTTCCACCATCTCTCCTCCTGGACACCTCAGTAATTGCCCAATTCTGATTATATCACGGAGGAAATGTTGAGGGTCCTCCTTGGTTTCGGTTCCGCAAAAGGTAGGCGGATTTAGCTTCAGGAATTTAGTAATCGGTAATTCCCTCGGAACTCCCCTCGGTCTCCGAGGCACGTCCCTTTGTTGCCATCCCCTTCTTGTTTCAGTTTCCTGTTCAGCCGATATCACTTGCTCTTCTGCCTCGCCGACAACTAAACGGCGGACTTCTTGTTGAATTTGGCGGGTCATTTCAGCTCTCAATTCTTGAAATCCAACAGTCAGCATCTCAGCAACTGAAGGAGCACCCGTCTCAACCTGTGGCTCTGGGTTCTGTTGCCTATGCACTTCTCTTTCTTGTGTCCTACCACGACCACGAGCACAGCCTCTAGCATGGCCTCTAGCTCGGCCCCTGGGAGGCACTCTCTCCTCCCGAACGGACTCCTCATCTGTACGTGCAGAGACTCTACCGCCCTTCCTAGCCTGCCTAGCAGTCGGCGGCATCCCTGTACTGCACAAAAACGTCATATGATCGTTAGTTACTTATCTATGACAATTCATGGAGGAATGAATAAAAAGCTGACTCAAACTGTCCTGGGTATTCCCACAAGTGACTTTTTACTCCCACTTTGTGCCCGGGTACACAAAGAAGGGTAAACCGACACCCGGTTATACCGATGGCTTCACATGACTTAAAGATTAAACCAGGCTCTGATACCAACTTTGTCACGACCCCAATTACAGGGATCCGTGACCGGCACGGGAATAGAATTTATCCTCTAAACCCGTAAGCCTTATCAATAATCATAAATTATCTACCCTTATATACAATCAACATTCAGTATTCACATAGTGTATATAGTGGCCACACCATCATTGGTGGCCTAAATAACCTGCAATCCACGGTGCTCAATGCCGCTTCAGCCCATTTCATGTATATATATACACCCATAAACTCAGGACAATCACACGTAAATATATATATACATAGTGATCAAACCTGTCACGACCCCATTTCTAGGAGTCCGTGACCGGCACGGGAGTAGGATTTCACCCCTAAACCCGTAAGCCTTCCCTATTACCCTTTAAAATAATTACCCTGCTATACAAACAACATACAATATTCACATAATAAATATTGGCCACGTCATTTACGGTGGTCTAAATAACCTGCAATCCACGGCGCTCATTGCCGCTTCAGCCCAACTCAAGTATATATATATATCCGTTCACATAAGCAATCACACATAAATTTGTATATACGTAGTGATCAAACCGCAAGGGAATGATCTATCCTATTCACACACAATATATATATATATAACCTGTTCAATCACCGGTATATGAGCATCCACACTCGCATTTAAATTTACATATTGATCACACGCCTCAATGCGTGTAATCTATCCTATTCACATGCAGGTTTATATATTTGCAAACAATCACATACCAACCACACATATATACATATATAATTTACATATTGATCACACCCCATAGGGTGTGACCTATCCTATTCACATGCGGAAGCAATTCATACTCATCATAATATTCATATATCCTATATTCCCATCCATTACCTAATCTTTAAACAGTATGAAGCCGACAAGTCTAGATTTGTACATATATTTATACATATAGCAATTGCCTATACATCAAAGGCTATACTCAAAATAATGTATACATCAATGAAATATAACAAAAGAATGTATACATCAAAAGATAAACCTCTCACGCGAACAATGCGTGAGGTCTCTAGGAATGTCCGCCTCCTTGAGAGGAAGTAGACGCGTGTCCGGTGCCCGCTACACCTGTATCTGTAACATGTAAAATTGGGGGGTGAGTCAAACGGACTCAGTGAGAGGCTCTCCCATCCTTGGTGTAGTAGCGGGTACCACTACAACTGGGGAAAGGGAGCCAATCACATCCACATGCACATATAATATTCCTTTTAACCTTTCATGTTTAAGTGATCATGCATTTGGCATATATAACACATATATTGACAAAATTAGGCATATATATCACCTGTTCAATATCGTCAAACACTTTCCAATATCATATATCGTTTTAAAATAACATAAACTGGCTCGAAGGCATATCTCCCTTTGGGGAGAGAACTGGCCCGAAGGCATATCTCCGTTAGGAGAGAATCTGGCCCGAAGGCATAACTCACGTGAGTGGCATCCGTTATGAGGTAAACTGGCCCGAAGGCATAGCTCACGTGAGCGGTTAGGAACCTAGTTGATCATTCTAGGAACCCCTGGCCCCAAGACTTTACTTGAGACATATCTGGCACCAAGACTTTACTTGGTACATAGCCGGCGACTCGTGTGACTTTGGCCTAACCAAAGCTTTAACCACAAAGTGGCAAACTCATAGACTTTGGACTCTTGGGTGTCCGACTTCACGAGGACATACTCGATCTACCCGGTTTATTTAAAATGGACACCTCTTTTATCATAGACTCTACATGACTCCTATGAACCCCTACTAGTTCGGTTTTACTTTTCTTGGAAAAACTTATAAGTTTATACCCTTTCCCAAGTTCGAAAATAATTTCAAGGAAGAACATCCTAAGTTCGATTATTTCAAAAATTTCAAGATCAAACAATAGGTTTCCAACTTCATTTAACTTGTGAGTTTCTAGGACCATGAAATTTAGACACCGAAAGTAGACTCGATCCTACCCCGATATCGTTCTAGGTTCCAAGAACCTTTTTCCATATAAGGTTTCCCAAGCCATCATGATATTTCACATGTATCAAATACACATATAACATGTAATTTCATATAATAACATTTAGGAATAACAATAGCATGTTTCTAACATACATATTCTAACAAAGAGGCAAATAATACAAACCATATTTTTCCACATCCTCATACAACCCACAAGAGGGCAAGGATGGGAAAACCCCTCACCTGGTTGGCACTTCGGATCAGCTCTCGGTGTGCCCGAAGGTCCACTCGCAGTATGGTGCCCTATACACATATATATTTAGGAAATTTAGAACGCGTAATTAAACATCTAAAAATGCGTGTGTCGTACTAATACTCATGTACCGTTTAGATATTTCTAAGAACTAATTATTTAATTCGTTACGTCGTCTAAATTTCTCTTTTTGAAAGTCCAGAATGCCCCATATTTGACTTTCACACTCTCGAGCCATTTAGAACATCTAATTGCTTAGGTTATAGGTTTCCACTTGTCTAAATTCCCCTTCATGTGTTCAGGTGAAGTTCCCATTACCCAAGTCTTGAATTTATGGCTCAAGAGTCATAAATTCTACTTGTCCAAAATTTCCATTTATCAAAATAACCCTGAACACTTCACCTACACATGAATACGTATACCCGAATACGCGTAAAATTAGAAAATTGTCTCTTTTTCCCCGAACGGGGTTCCGGGTGAGACGGAAATTACTCGGGTTTTAATCCCTCGTACATTCCAATAATTTTTAATAATTATATAATTATTATTCAACCTTTCAGTGCACCCCGAGTCATTCCGCAACACCCTTAAACCTTAACAATCACATTTTCCTACACTTTTTCGAACCCAGATAAATTCCATCAATTTGGTTCCGGTTCCTAAGCTTCCAACTCACTTCCTAGCATGCAAATACTTCAATTTAGGATCCAAAATACTCATATTGAATCAATTGGGGTCTTTCTAAAAATCCCTAAAATTGATAAATTTGGGGTTTGAGTGATTCGGGACTTCTTACCTCGATTTAATCGGTTAAGATGATGGAATAGGGTATAGGAAACCCCCGGTCACCTTCCCCGAGCTCGGAACGGCCAAAATCCGGCGAGATTCCGGCGAAAAACACTATTCCCGTTTGTTTCTCTCTCTAACCAAGCTCTCTCTCTCTCCTCCGAGAAACCCGCGCCGGACCACCTTCTCCGGCGCCCAACGTCGCCGTCGACAGCCCTTGTTCCGGCGAACGGCGGCGTCACAGCTCCGTTTGCTCTCCCGCACCCCCTCGGCGTCCGTGTGTATGTGGTCCTCAACTCCTTCTTCTCTGCTTCTCGATGGCGGCTGGAAGCAAGAATGAGGACCAAATGTTTTTTTTTTAAATGGGGGGTCACGTGCGTGACCCCCCCCCCCTTCCTCTGCCAACACTATATATATATTATATATATATACATTTACCTAACATATTATATATTTATATATATATTTATTTTATATATTATTTATTTATTTAAAATTGACTTTGGGGTTAATAAACTTACACCCAATATTTCCCGTTAAGTCTAAATTTTGGTCTAAATAAAATTTCATTTATTTAAAATTTTCTCCTTTTCCTTCCAAATTAAGATAAAAATTAAATTAGGACCTTAACGTAAATTGGAAAATTTTCGGGTATTACAAAACCCCAAGGGAATGATCTATCCTATTCACACACAATGTATATAACCTGTCATATTCACGCATGTACACCCACACTCACAGTTAAGTATGCATAGTGATTACACGCCTCAATACGTGTAATCTATCCTATTCACATGCAGGTATTTATATTTTTCATCCATCATATACCAAGTCACACATATATATATAGCATATACATATTGATCACACACCATCATGTGTGACCTATCCTATTCACATACGCAGATATATAAATATATATGTAAGTATATCAAGACTTTCCCAACACCCAGAATCCTATCAGTAAGCACATGTGAAGCCGACATGTCTAGATATAGCATAATTCAAAAGCTGTAAATATTTACGTCGCCTTTACAACTTTAGAATATATACAACTCAAAATAATGAAGGCTAAATAATCAAAAGATGTCCACCCACGCGAACGAATGCGGTGCAAGTGGATAGATGTCCGTATCACTGTCCGGACGTCGAAGCCTGCCCGATTCCTGTATCTGAAACATTTAAACAGAGGGTGTGAGTCCAACAGACTCAGTGTGAAGCTTCCCATCCTCGGCGTAGCGGCGGGAACCACTACAGCTGGGGAAAGGGAACCACTCACAACCACAAGCGCACGAAATTCCAGTTTATCATATGTTATATAATGATCAGGCAAACATTAATATAACGTTACGTCACAGATAAACTTAGGAATCATACTCCTCAATCATGCTACTTATAAGTAACCAATAATATGAAGCATTTTATATTAAAAACTATAAATCATACATTCGACTCTAGTGCCACGCTAGAGCAATGGCCTCAACAGGCAAGTCTTTCAAATGCTATGCACCACCCTAGTGCCAGGCTAGGGCAATAGCCACAACGGGCAACCATGAATATGAAATGCACCACCCTAGTGCCAGGCTAGGGCAATAGCCACAACGGGCAACCATGAATATGAAATGCACCACCCTAGTGCCAGGCTAGGGCAATAGCCACAACGGGCAAGTCTATCAAATGCTATGCACCACCCTAGTGCCAAGCTAGGGCAATAGCCACAACAGGCAACCATGAATTTGTAATGCACCACCCTAGTGCCAGGCTAGGGCCATAGCCACAACGGGCAACCATGAATATGTAATGTACCACCCTAGTGCCAGGCTAGGGCTATAGCCACAACGGGCAAATGTCTGACGTCATATTTCACTCTCTTACTTTCAGTGGGGTTTGCAACACGGACTACCCATTTCTATTCTAAAGTGTTTTTACCCCAGCAGTGTGAACTCCACTAAGAATTTCTAATCAATTATGAGATTTTCTACTCTTTGTTTAGTACCCAACCCCTGATTAGATGATAACCTAGCTCTAAGGTACTTCCTAAGTTCATTTACCACAAATCACGTCGACGTGTAATAAGAAGTCAGTTTCATTTCCTTAGTGGGTTTCTAATTATTGGGACAAACCAAAATTTGTACGAAATCAATATCCTACCCCTTCTTACTTGTACTGTTGGCGTATCCCATGTCATCACATGGATACCCTCCAGTACCACTTCAACTTAAATCAATCACATATATACAAATATTTTCACAATTAACAGTTTAGGAACAACAATAGCATGTTATTACCTAACAAGTCTTACAAACAAGCAAGTAAGCAAACCACGTATTCACATCCTCATTCAACCCTGTAGGGCAAGGATGGGAAACCCCTCACCTGGACGGCTTCCTGTTTCTTGTCCTGGAGTCACTCCTGCTCCAGACGACTCGTGGTTACCTAACAAATATATTTACGTCATTATCATCTTTATTATATGCAAATTGTATGCATATGCTATGCTCATGTCAAATTAATTCATTAAACTTCGCCAAGAACCAAGTCCTTGGTCTTAACCCTTTTTCCTCTCTTTAATATTGTTTCCAAGTGTCTCACACTTAATCTCATCTCTTTGTCCCTTTCTTTGAATACTCATTTTCACCTACAAGTGTTTGTATGTGACTTTTCACAATTCCCATATCCAATTGATGGCCTAGGATATTCATAGCCTCAAATTTTTCTATGGTTGTTAATTACCCAACCACTCTTTCAACTTATATTCACATACGAACACATGTGGCCTAATATATTTGAAAATTGGGATTTTTACCAAATAAGGGCATTTTACTATTTAAATAAATTCCGGCGTCTATTATGGTCTACCCTAAACTTCTAACCTATAATTTAGCTCCACATTCTAAATAGGATTGAAAAGTGACTCTTTTCATACTAAATTGGTTTCCGGTTGAGACGGAATTACTTGGCTTCAATCCCTCATGTATTCCAACAATTCCTACTACTATATAACACCAATCCAACACACCAATCAATCCCAAATTAATTTATACTACACTTTATCTCACTTTAAATTCCATACTTCTATGGTTTTCAAATTGGGTAGCTTCCATCATCAATTTTTCCAACAAATATACTTCCAAGTACTTCTAAACAACCCAATAGCTTCAAATTAGGACCCAAAATAATTTATTCATACCAATTAGGAATTTTCCAAAAATCCCTAAAATAGGTAAATTTGGGGTTTGAGAGATTTGGGACTTTTTACCTCGATTCAATCGGATAGGATGATGGAATGAGGTAGAAAGAACTCCCGGTCACCTTCCCCGGCTTCGAAACGGCGGATTCCGACGACTTTTCCGGCGAGAACACTCTCCCACTTTGTTTTCTCTCTCTAACCGAGCTCTTTCTCTCTCCTCCGTGAAGACCGGCGTCGGCCCACCTTCCTCCGACGTCAGAGTCGCCGTCGACGGCGGCGTAGCAGCTCGGCCCTTCCTTCCTGCGCGTCACCGTCGCTCTTCCCCTTCCCGTAGCTTCTCACGCATCAATGGCCCTCACTCTCTTTTTTTTTTCTTTCTCTGCTTCAGCTCACGGTTTGGTCTCTGGAGTAAAAATGAATTGGGGCCAATTACTTATGGGGGTCACGTGGGTGACCCCCCCTTCCAGCCACATACATTTATATATATTTTTTTAAAAAAAAAAAATATTGTATATATATATATACCCAATTAATTATAAGGGGGGGGGGGGGGGGTCAATACGTGACCCCCCACCCCTCCGCCACTTACATATATATTATATTATATATTTATTATTATTATTATTATTATTTTAACAATAAATTGTATATATATATTTATATGTATATATTTAATATATTATTATTTATTGTTAAAATTAACTTTGGGGTTGATAAACTTACACCCAAAATTTCCCGTTAGGTCCTAAGTTTGGTCCAAATAAAATTTCATTTATTTAAAATTTTCTCTTTTTCCTTCCAAATTAAAATAAAAATTAAATTAGGACCTTAACGTTGATTGGAAAATTTCCGGGTATAACAATTGTTTATCAATAATACATTTACCGTATTACACATTAAATATTGTTCATACAATTTTGTTATGTCCGCTTGCTACAATGAGTTAATCATGTCTTTTCTTTATATTTCATTATTTAAATATATGATCAAAACAAGTTTTATTTAAAATTGATCAAAGAATGAAGCAATACCCGTGCAAATGCACGGGTCGAACACTAGTTTGTTTTTGAAACCGTCGCATATGTATGACATTCTGGACGGGTTTTCACACGTGGCAACATGTTTAGGCAGTCTGATGAAGAGTTTTTGCCACATGGATCAAGCGTTCCACCTCATCACTAATTGCTTGATTATGTGGAGCTTGAGCAAACCATGCAAGAATCCAATGTGTCAAGAAATGGCAATAGGTACGTTCTTTTATATATATATATATATATATATATAGATTGTATAAAGCTTGACCAAATGACATGGCAGAATTGAATCGAAACGGATAGTCTTTAATTATTAGGATATTAATTATAATTATTAGAATATTGTCATTAACTCACTTATTGCAAACATTTATGATATGATTAATCACATACAATCTGCATTAATTAAAAAGATTGGACCAAGGAATGATCTCAACCGTCGGCTTGGAGGTAGGCTAGATTTCTTCGAAAGATGACATGACAGAATTGCAAAACATGTTGCTCCAGCCATGTGGCAAGTATTGGCTTCATGACTTTGGCTTTATATATATATATATCCAAGACTTTAAATATAGAAAATCATTTAAAAAGTAAAAATTAAATAAATTGGATAAGGAACAAACTATAAAATCTTAGCAATAACCACTAATAAAAAACTTTTGACTAGTTTACTAGATAAATAATGAATTATAGAAATTTAGCAATAGTGTATAAAGTATTCTTCTGTATGTCTTCACCATTTCTGAATTTTAAGAAATGCAAATCCTCTCTCCATTAAAATATTGATTGATACATCAAACCCACAGCACTCGAGAATCGAACTGGCGACGTGTGTTTATTAGGGAGAATGAAAAGGGGTATTTTTATCAAGGATGAAATAACTGATTTTTGCTAATGCTCTACCGCCTCACCTTTTTTTAAAAGCTGAAAAATTAGGCTTCAAATAAAATGAGTTTTTAGGATTTTTTTTTAATGCTTCTCCTTTTTCTAATAAGCTCTTCCAAACATACACTTTTAATAATGTAAGTACTTAATTTTAAAATAAAAATACTTATTAGAAAAAAAAAAGCCTAAACAAACGCACCCTAAATTGGTACCCATACGATGTACGGGATATGATTATAAACTATTCTATTATTACACTAAAAAATTATGAATATTTATTAATCTTAACATATTAATAACAATACATAGTACAAAAGAATACTCTGTGTAACTCCATAATATGCCTCCTATGGGCACATGGCACTGGCTTTCTAGAAGGCTTACCGGGCCTCAGATTAGTGACATGTGCACCGCTCGATCCCAAACGTGGCCTCTCCCCACAATCACCCTCGTACTCTCCCACATAAGAGACGTGCGTAAGCTCTCCAGATCGTGGGTCGAGCTCAAGGTTCAAGAACGTGGGTCGATCACGTTCTCCCCTACTCCGAGTATAAATACTCCTCACCCGGGAGACTACAAAAAGGGAAAACAGACGGAATACACACCTTCCAATAGACATCACACAAGCACAAAATGCATACAAGAGATATAACAGACATAAGCTCTCCCTTTGTCTGTCAAAAGGATCCACGCATCCTCTTGCTCTAAGCAACACTGAGAGACCCTTGCTCTGTCTCTTCCTCTACCCATGAGGTATCTCTTGTAGGTAGCTCGCCCGCCTGTAGAACACATTCACGTCCTATCTGCACACGGCCTCTACAGGTAACACTCCTGCCTAACGGCCACCACAGACGTCCCCTCATCGAACTACGTGGACTTTTATCCCTGCTCAAGGGTACGTAGGCAACTAGGTCTTCACCGAAGGACAAGTCCCCCAAGGCTACGACCCCTTGCAGTCCTTATTTAACATTACGAATTGTCTGAACCAAAAACGACAATTACACTCTGGTTCAACTAATGCTTGACAAATGCTATGATATTGATTGTTTAGAAGTATACCCTTATGGGTTAACGTTATAAATAAGTTTAAACAAAAGATATATATACGATGCAAACACATTAAAAAATGTAACAAATATATATATATTAATATACACGAAATGTACATGATACAAATTACATAACATTCTAGAAAACTTCATTGTTCATCATGTTTATACACCAATACTTTTAGTTATAAATAATGCATACAGGTTATAAATAATATGTATTTTGGACATATAGAAGTATGTATTTTGATGGTGGTATGCATTTTGATTGTATTTTTATTTTTGAAGTATGGAGGTATCCATTTTAGACGCAGGGGAAGGAAAATAGGCCTAAAAATAGGAAAATGACAAAAAATGGGAGGTTGAACTCGAACCAAACCGCGCATTAGGGGGTTGGATTGGGTCGTTCGAGTCCTATAGCATTTTTTTTCCAAAACCGACCCAACCCAACCCACTACTTTTTGATCAGTTCGACAAACACGAACCAACCCGACTTGTGACCACCTCTAATCACGTATATTCCATCTTATATGATCTTAGCTTTGTTACGCCGCCATTGAAGTTTTTTTCTAAAAGAAAGTTAAAAAATTCTTTGCTTACTTCAATTTTTAATGAATCCCTGATTCTTACATGATATTATTTTTTTGATCTCAAGTTCTTCTATTTTTATTCCTCAAATAAATATTGTAAGTAAAAATATTAAGAATGATTTTTTTTATACAGAGTATGATCACGAAGTATATAAAATCTAAAAAGCATGTTAGACACAAATAGTTTATTCATCATATTAAACGTGTTATGATATAATTAATTTTGGATCTTGATTTTTTGAAAAGATATTTAAATTTGAAAAACTCATTATTTGTAGGGTAAAATTACACTTTAGTGGTATGTGGTTTGACCCAATTTCAATTAGGTGCCATGTCATTTTATTTTTGTCAATCAGGTGTCATGAGCTTTGCACCATTAACAACTCAGTACCACGTGGTTTAATCCGTTAATTTTCTCCCCTAAAAAACTCCCAAATCTTTCTACCTCTATTTTTTGAATCTAAAGTCTAAACTCCCAAACTCTACCACACATCAAGCCAAACCATTATTGATATAAATAAAGTAAAAATTTTTGTACAAAATGATTAAAGCGCGAGTATTCTACTACATAAAGTAAAAAATTTGGTCAGAATCGCATCAAATATAAACTCAAATATCCCATCTTTGTAATAGTTAACTGCCTAATTAAATCCACATTGGAAAAAAAATGAAATTAATGGATGTATAGAATGCGGAGAAACTTGGCAAAACATAAATTAGTATTGTCTATTACTGTTTAAAAGTATATTCGGTCACGAAAAAAATATATGTTTGGCAATTTTTTTTTAAAAAAAATTCAATGACAAATAATAAATCAAGTAGAAAAATAAAACCAAATAGTCTGCCAAAAAAATAGTTTATCAAGAGGTTTTGAAAGTTAAAAAAATATGATTTTGAAGTGAAAAAGTTGGTTGTGTGATTAAGCAAGAGAGATGAGAATGAGGAATTGGTTGGACTGAAAATGACCGAAGAAAATTAAGGAATATGGTTTTGAAGGCATGTGTGAAAACTGTTAAAAGATTAATATGAAGAAGTTGAATGTTGGATAGATAGAAAAATTACTAGACATAATATGAGAAAAAAAGATAATTTTTTCATTGTTTTTATGTGTGAGTGATATTCGCTTGATAGGAATTGAACTTTGTTATATATCATTTATGTATAGAAGGATTGTTGAAAGCATATTAATGGGGCCTCTGTAACCATTGGAAATGTATAAGTACATGAGTAAAAATTCATAAAATACTTTATTTTTCATTAAAGCTAATTAATGGATAGAATTTGACTAAATTTTAATTAGAGTGAATAATTAAAAAAAATCATTAAAAATAGTATAGTTTTAGGGAAAATATTTAAGTATTTTAATTGAATGGTCAATATTATTCTAAGGTTATGCATTTAGCTTTTAGAAATGAATCCTTTTAACAAATAATAAGAAAAACAATCTCCATATTGAGAACTGACAATTGAGCGCAGGGAGTTTCATGGCCTTTTACTTTAGAAATTATGCAAAAGAGGCTAAAGTAAATTAATTTTGTGATTTCAAATTACTAAATTTTGAAAAAGATAAATTAATTTTGTGATTAAAATTAATTAAATTGGTTAATTAGCATGATTAAGCTATCTATCTATTATCTATTAATCTTCTATTAATATATATAAAGGAATCTACATATAGCCTTTGTTTGCCAACTCAAATCTAAGCATGATTTGTTCATTTGACACATCACCCTGGAATTAATGAGCATGAAGTGTTCTCATGCCATGTGTCCTCTTAACAATTTATGCTCATCCTCCACCTTGCCATCCTCTCTCAACCTCTAAAAATTTTCATTGCTAATTAATGTGTGATCCTAATAAATGACATACAATCATTCTTCATTGCAGTTTTTTCCTTAATTTTTTGAATAAATCAAAAGTATTCATTATCTTTAATTACGTTTTTAAATTTTAATTTATTGATCTCAAGTCAACTAATGTAAACAATTTAACTATTAATATAAATTATATATAAATGAATACAGATTTTAGGTCCCACTTTAGTTTTTCTATATTTTTGTGAAAATAAAATTTTTAAAATAATTATCCAAAAAATCTAACGGCCCCGTTTCTAATTGTATAATTAATTAATTACATTTAATACCATTCCCCTTGTCTCAAAAATTCTTATTTTCATTCTCAAAAAAAATTTAATTTTTTTTTGTGGATAATCACTGAAACCTTCTATATTGCATAGTTTTTTTTAAAAAAAATAACTAGGTAAATTAGTTAATAAAATCTATATCTACTAATCTATCTATTATCTATAATCTTCTTCTATTAATCTATTAATCTATCTATTAATCTATTAATATATATAAAAGAATGTACATGAGGCCATTACTAGCCACATGTAATTGAAATAGGTTTGCTTAACTAACAAATCATCTTTTTAATCATGCTTATGTGAAACTTAGCCATGCGGCAATTAATCCTCAATCAAATCCATGAAAATGCTGCCACCTATGCCTTACATATAGTATGGTTACGAGCAATTAATGCCCTCACTAAATGCACAGCAAGAACAATTCCAATATCCTGGCGAGAATTGCATATGCTAATAATATGGCACAAGTTGACTATTCATGAAACCATTTAATTCCCCATAAACTGGACGACATTCATGGGATTGTTATGGTAAAATCATAATTTGTATTTAATGTCATGATCAAATCATTCCATTCAGATTTTACATTTGAACTCAATCACATTGGTTTACTCAGACTATAAAATGACAGAGAATACAAATATTGACACATGTCCTATTTGTTATTTTTTCCACATCACCTTCATCCTTCATTTTGAGAAGCCCTTACAAATGTGCCATTAAGTCTTAATTGATTCTTATCAATTTAAAAAGTTAAATTTTTAAAAAGTATTATATTAAATTGAATTGATTTTTATTAATTCAGACATTCAAATTTATAATAAACTTCAATCATACTAAATCAATTTAAATCTGTATAGGTAACTTCATATACACCAAGATTGTCCATGTAGCCATGGGTGATTTTTCTTCCCACATGTCAAACTCGTGCAGGAAATATTCCCCTTATATGTGGATTGAATACAAAGGTTTATGAGATATATAAGTTACAGATCACGAGAATGTAATTAGTTGTCCACCATTTCAATCCAAAATTAAACACCGAAATTCTCATTTCAAAATGCAACCATAACTGTCACGGACGCTTTAATTACCATACGTGTACACGCAATACCAAATTTTTTGCTCTAAGTTACATTACGAATCCATGCATGAAAACTGGTTTAATGCTGCCAAACCACTACGTGTCTCTCCAATCAGGCATTCTCAATGGAAAATTCTGCCAAACCAATACAAGCATAGTTACATAATGTTGCTGAATGGGCACCCCTCTCTTAAATGGATTAAATTGTAATTAATGACAATTTTAAGTGGATTCAATTGTAATTAATATATTACCTAACAAGTTATAAATGGTCTTAATGAGCGAATTGGCACACCTACACACGTTAAGAAATCTGAAATTGAATACCGTGTGTATAATCAGTATAAAAAGAGCTTCTGCAACACTGCTAACGCATTGCTGCGAAATTATTAGGCAAATTCAAGGTGGTGTTTCTATAGACAATGTATCTGATATTCACAATTTCCATACTGTGTGCAGGAATAGGGTATTAGACAACATGCTTTGCTTATATGGTTGGACCCCAAGTCCATGCCCAACAGCAGTTCGCTTTCCAGGTGAAATAAGATTCTGTATCTATACCTTCAACTCACTAATGCCAAAATTGTAATACCATTTAAAATAATTTGTGTCATTATTTGTGCAGAGGCTAATGCTTCAACCTCCTGTGCTGCCCACAAAAGTGTTATGTTTAACTCAAGCAATTTCCCCTGATAAGCTTAAAGTTGATGACGACTATGAAGATATTTTTGATGACATGAGACAGGAGTGTGGAAAATTTGGTAAAACTTAGGATTAAATATTGTCTTTTATATTGTAGGTTATTTCTTGATTTTAAGGTCTCATGCGTGCATTATTCTTTAGTTGTAGTTTTTGTATAGCCTTTTCATTATCAAGCTCAATGTTCTTTGAGTTTGTTGAAATCTGTCCTTATCCAACGACTAGCTACTTTAGATAACGGCAACGGCTAGTTCTTCTTGTACTTAGAAACGATGTCGTTTGGTTTAGTTTAGCTTTGTTTCCAATTGCTTAATGGAACGCTGCGTTTTGGTGCATCAAAATTAGTTAGGCTTAGTTTTCTTTTCTATTTTTCTGTTGCACTTCTTTTCCTCTCTGATGTACATTATAAAAAGGAAGGTTCATTGTGAATGAGTATCATTATGAGTTTATCCCCATTTGCTTGCTTGTGTTCACCAATTTGTGAGTAAGAAATTCTACATGGTATCAGAGCATTCTCCACTGAAAGAAGGAGAATATCCAGGTTAAAGATCCGATCAAGATTTATCTGCTTCATCCCTCTGTCTTTCTACCAAGAAGATGGCACAAGAATCCGATATCAGCAAGAATTCCAAGTCTGATCAGGCCTCTTATGCCCTCCATAACTCGGATAATCCCATAATGTTGCTTGTAACTACTACCTTGGATGGGAGGAACTATCTCTCATGGATTATAGCTGTGAAAACAGCTTTGGAAGCCAAAGATAAAATAGGTTTCGTGGATGGGAGCATTGAAGCCCCAGAAGATTCGGCTGAGCACAAGAAATGGAAGGTCGTGGACTCTATGATAAAGTCCTGGATCGTCAATTCGATCTCCAAAGAATTCTCGGATACGTTCGTCTGCTGCCGCACTGCCAAGGACCTTTGGGACGTGCTGGAAGAACGTTTTGGGGTAAGTAACTCTCTAAGACAGGGAGGAGATTCCATTACAGTTTATTATAATAAACTGCATAAATGTTGGGATGAACTAGAAAGGATCATGCCTATGCCTACCTGCACGTGTGGGAAATGCACCTGCGGGCTCAAGAAAAGGGTAGCAGAGATGATGGCCTCGATGAAACTTTTGCAGTTTCTAATGGGATTGAATCCCATTTATGATGTTGTGAGGACGGAGATTTTGAACCTTGATTCCTTGCCCACCGTCAACAAAGTTTTTGTGATGGTGGCCACAGATGAATCACAACGGGAAATCAACATGGCATATTCGAGCTCTACTGAAGGAGCCAGTGCGATGATGGCAAGATCTGGACAAAGCAAGAACGAGGGGGTTAACTCCAAGAAGAAAGATTCATCAAAGAAAGATAAATTTTGTGATCACTGCAATATGAATGGTCACACCCGTGACACTTGTTTCAAGATCCACGGCTATCCGGAGTGGTTCAAGGAACTTAGAGAGAAAAGAGGTGGCAAGAAACAAGTCACCAAAATGGCAAAAGACACTGGTGCCACGGAGATACCCACTGGGCAAGAAACTGATTCTGCAGTAAAAGGAGATCTAGCAAATGTGGTGTCCTATCTCCTTAAAGAAGCACGAAGGCTTGGCAAGACTAAGGGACCCGCAAGCAAGGATGAACAAGTCAATTTTGCCAACTTGTATGACTTTGCAGGTACATCAGGTACACAAAACTCACCTAACAATGCTTCTACTCATTGGGTATTGGACACGGGGGCCACCACACACATGTGTTCAAATAAAAGCCTAATGCATGACATAAAACCCATAAACTACCATAAATCAGTGTACCTGCCTGACAAGAGTGCTAAAACAATTCACTGTACAGGGAAGGTTAGATTAAATAGAGAAATAATCCTTAATGATGTGCTGTATATACCCACATTTAGATATAATCTACTATCTGTCAATAAATTGGTTAGGGATGCTAATATAACATTTAATTTCCACACTTCTTACTGCATTTTACAGGAGCAGAAGACTAAACATGTTTTGGCTAAGGGAGTAGCAGTTGATAACATCTATTACCTAGACTTAGAACAGACCCCTGAATGTAATAGGATAGACTATTTGAGATGTAATAAAGTGAATGCTACTCTGGAGCTGAATAAAACGAATGGCAATTTGGGAGAATTATGGCATGTGCGATTGGGTCATCCATCATTACAGGCTTTAAGACATGTGAAGGAAATTGCTCCTTACCTTTCAGAAAATAATGCATGTGACATCTGTCATGTCTCAAAGCAGCATAGGCTGCCTTTCAAAAATAGTACAACTAGATCTAAGTCTAGATTTCAACTTCTGCACATAGATTTATGGGGTCCCTACAAGCATGCAAGTTTAAATCTATGTCATTATTTTTTAACTATTGTGGATGATTATAGTAGGGTCACTTGGACCTATCTGCTGCAAAACAAAACTGAAGTGCCTCAGACCTTGAAGAATTTCTTAGAATATGCAAAGAACCAATATGATTCTAAGGTGAAGATTATAAGAACTGATAATGGAACTGAATTCACAAACTATGAATGTGCAAACCTATTTAACAAACTAGGCATAGAACATCAAAAGAGCTGCAGTTACACTCCCCAGCAGAATGGGGTAGTGGAAAGAAAGCATAGACACCTCCTTGAAGTGGCAAGGGCACTCATGTTCCAATCTAAGCTTCCTAAAATCTTTTGGGGAGAAGCAATTTTAACTGCCACATATCTCATAAATAGGATACCTTCGGCCTTGTTAGATTGGAAATCACCTTACCAAGTTCTACATAATGAAAAACCCCAGTACCATAGGATTAGAACCTTTGGTTGCCTATGCTATAGCACTAACACAGTACCACATAAGGACAAGTTTGAGCCAAGGGCCTTTAAATGTATCTTTATTGGGTATGTAACTGGTCAGAAAGCCTACAAAGTATATGACCTTAAGAATAAAAGAATCATAGTTTCTAGAGATATTGTTTTCTATGAAGGGCAGTTCCCCTTTCACAATCCCACTGAAGGGAAGGAGCTGCCCTTGCCTTGCATTCCTTTTAGTACAGATTCTCGTGAAGAAAACAGAAATGACCCATTGGAACTGCCTATGGGAGCAAATGATCAAGAGGAGGACCTTGAACTAGACACCAACCAGGACATGCAGGTAAACGAACCAGGAGATGAAGAGGAACAAGGATCTCACATTCAGTCCTTGACAAACGCCAGAGCTGGAACCAGAATTAGAAAGGTACCCACATGGATGCAGGATTATGTCTGCATTGCCAAAAGTTCAGAGATTAAAGACACAAGCAGCTCAAAATATATCCCATCAGAACAATACAAAGCTTTTATGGCAAAGATCAATAAAGTTCGTGAGTCTTTTACCTATCAGCAGGCTGCCAAAGACAAGGTATGGGTAAAAGCCATGGACCTTGAGTTAGCTGCGCTTGAGGACAATAATACTTGGGAACTTACAGAACTTCCTAAGGGAAAACAGGCAATTGGCAGTAAATGGGTGTACAAGGTAAAGTACAACTCGGATGGAAGTCTTGACAGGTATAAGGCAAGGTTGGTTGCGAAAGGGTACAATCAAACTTTAGGTTTAGATTACTTTGAATCCTTTTCTCCCGTGGCAAAGATGGTCACAGTAAGACTCTTCTTATCTTTAGCTTGCATAAAAGGATGGAGTATCCATCAACTTGACATAAATAATGCTTTTCTCCACGGATATCTAAAAGAAGAAGTGTTTATGAAACCTCCTGAAGGCTATGCTAAGGCCAAGCCTAATCAAGTATGCAAACTAAAGAAATCCTTATATGGCTTGAAACAAGCATCTAGAGAATGAAATTCTGAGTTTAGTGCGCAAATAATTCAATTTGGTTTTATACAATCTGCTCATGATCATTGCTTATTTTTAAAAAAGGACTCACAGTACTTTCTAGCCTTGCTTGTCTGTGTAGATGATGTGCTGATTGCAGGGGATGATGAGCATAGGATACTTGAAGTAAAATCCTTCTTGCACACCACATTCACGATTAAAGATTTGGGCTATGCCAAATTCTTCCTTGGAATTGAAATTCTAAGGACACCTCAGGGACTTTTTCTGTCTCAAAGTAAGCATCTTGAAGATATTATCCTTGATTTGGGACTCGCTGAAGCTGAACCTGCTAAAGTCCCACTTCCAAAGCATCACAAGTTTGATGATTCGTCGCCACCCTTTCTGGAAATCAACAAGTACAGACGGCTAGTAGGGAGGCTCCTATACCTTGGGATGACTCGGCCAGATGTCTCACACTCAGTTCAGCAACTGAGTCAATTCGTTGCTGCACCTCTGGAGACTCACAGCTGGCATGCTGCTGTTCAAGTGTGTAGATACTTGAAGGGGACCAAGGATCTTGGTCTCTTTTACAAAGCAGAATCAGACACCACCTTGACAGCATACTGCGATAGCGATTGGGCAGTTTGCCCTATTACACGAAAGTCTTTGACCGGATACTGCATATTTCTTGGTAGCAGCCTGGTGTCATGGAGAACCAAGAAGCAGAATACTGTATCTCGTTCGTCCTGTGAGGCAGAATACCGTAGCATGGCGTCAACGGTCTGTGAACTTCAATGGATCGTTTACATCTTGCAAGAACTTGGTTGCAATGTGCCGCAACCTATCTCATTTTGGTGTGACAATCAGTCCGCCCTCTCGATAGCAGCAAATCCTGTTTTCCACGAACGAACTAAGCACCTTGACATAGACTGTCATATTGTGCGTAACAAAACTAAGGAGGGTTTTATTAAACCTTATTTCGTACCTTCTAAATACCAGGTAGAAGATTTCTTCACCAAGCCTCTGCCTCCTGCTGAGTTTCAACGTTTTCTCTCCAAGTTGGGACTCCGGGGCAAACCTTTCCCAACTTGAGGGGGGTGTTGAAATCTATCCTTATCCAACGGCTAGCTACTTTAGATAACGGCAACGGCTAGTTCTTCTTGTACTTAAAAACGATGTCGTTTAATTTAGTTTAGCTTTGTTTCCAATTGCTTAATGGAACGCTGCGTTTTGGTGCATCATAATTAGTTAGGCTTAGTTTTCTTTTCTGTTTTTCTGTTGCACTTCTTTTCCTCTCTGATGTACATTATAAAAAGGAAGGTTCATTGTGAATGAGCATCATTATGAGTTTATCCCCATTTGCTTGCTTGTGTTCACCAATTTGTGAGTAAGAAATTCTACAGAGGTCATGTGTGACTTATGGACAGAACCCTCTTTTAATATTCTTCTGAAATGATTTCAATGTACATATTGACAATTTGTATATTCCATTACTATAGCAAAATCTACAGGTAGTTTGGTTCATGTGGTCATCCCGCGTCCATTAACAAATGGGGAATTGTCTCCAGGTGTTGGAAAGGTTTGCAATTATTTGATGCCATTGTCTTTACCAAATAAAGTAATATTTAAGTATGGCATCTTGGTTAGTGATTTGATAATATGAGCAAGTGTTGT
This sequence comes from Senna tora, assembly GCA_014851425.1. Taxonomy (NCBI): domain Eukaryota; kingdom Viridiplantae; phylum Streptophyta; class Magnoliopsida; order Fabales; family Fabaceae; genus Senna; species Senna tora. The sequence continues at coordinate 19,485,075 of CM026263.1, read as the reverse complement.
GTTGACAGATGGAAGGCGTGGGCGGAGTTTGGTCCTTATGATGCATTCACGTGGGAGCAGCAGCACCAGAAATCCCAGAAGCTATAATTGAGCAGTTGAAGCCTAGAGGAAGAATGGTGATTTAGACTTATTTTCGTTTTGTGCAGCTCACCAGTGGTGGATAAGAACTCTGATGGTTCTGTTAGTATCCTGATTGAGACTTATGTTACGTTTAAAAAAAGTGTATATTTCGAAGATTGACGCTTCTTATCACTTTTTAAATTATTTTTATATGAGAAGATAATTCAAATTAGATTACACAAAAAGTAATAGGATTTATGTGTATAGTTATGAATGTGTATATACAATAGTGTTTTAAATTTTGGCTTTATTGACCATGAAAGTTTGAATTTATTTATCCGTTGATTAATTGTGAGTAAATTGCCTTAATTGCATTTGTATTCAATGCCTTTTAAAACGTCTCTGTTCATTTCACTAATTACCATTAGTTACAATATCTGTGTCATGACTCACCTATGTCCACATTCATCTTGACATTTTGGTCATTGATGATTAGTCATGCACTCATGCCAAGGAGGATGAATGATCCTCTCAGTGTTTATTTTGTAAAATATTGAAGTGATATATATATATATATATATATATATATATATATATATTTGTTATCAAATTAATTAATATTTAGAATTATAATTAATTTTATATTCTAATTAATTTGGAAGAAAGGGAGGAAATGGAGTAGGTGAGATCGTACGTTTATATATGATTCTAAAAAATGTGTAAGAGATCGGATTTGTCCTCAAAATGTGTAAGGACCCATTTGGTCAAACTTATGAAAATTATTGATTTTTAAATGATTTCTTTTTTAATGGAGTTTGAGAAAAAGTACAATGAAAGAGAATCAATTTGTATTTGACAAACTGAGTTGAAAAGTACTATTCAAAAACGATTTGTGTATGGCAAATTTGTATTATTGAAAAGTGCTACTTTTTATTACCCAAATAAATATAAAATGATAATTAATTTATTAATTCAATAAAATATTAATGAAAAATTATTTGTTTTATTTTATATAATTTTTTATTTGTGATTATTATTTTTAATAAATATCTATTAATTAACTCAAATAAAAACTAATTATAAACATTTATTATTATTTTGATAAATTGTTGTTGTTGTCGTCGTCGTCTTTAGTATTTAAAATGAGAATGGAGGATGGGGTACGGTTAGGGTGAAAGAATGGGTAAAATGAAAATATAAAATTGTTAATAAGGATATTCTTGTCCTAAAACAATTAAATTAACTTCTACTTAAAGTTAAAATTTTGCTTCTGCTACAACTCAGAAGCACTTTTAGATAATTTGCCAAATACCTTAGTTTAAAAAAAAGGAATTTTAAAAAAAATAAGTGCTTCTGATCTCAAAACCTCTAAAAAGAGAGGACTCATTGATCTCATTTCATGGAGAGATGGTTATTACCATATTTCTATCCCGACTCATTATCCGAACTCTGAAATGTCATAGGAGACACCAACTTAGAAGAGATCATTCAAAAAAAATATAACAATGTAATGTAAAGCTTTCAACTTGCATACCATGGCTACGAGCTCATGGATTGCGAATTTGGCTATTGAAGATTAATTAATTAATTAATTTGCTAGGTGAAAAATAAAAATTTAAAAGATTTTTCAATCATTGGAAGCATATATATATATATATATATATATATATATATATATATATATTAATTAATTAATTTTATGTGAAAATTATGAAAAGTGAATTCACATTAGTATTAGGATTTTTTTTAATTAATTAATATATAGTTCGGACTTCGATTTTATTTTTTCAATATATTTAACTATCAAATGAGCCTTTAATTAGTATTGATCTTCAATATTTCTATTTGTTTTTTAAAAAGAGTTTGTTAATTTGTTCTTTTTATTTTGTGTGAATTATGAGTTCCTTTGTCTATATATTTTAATGGTCTATGCAAAAACTAATCACATTCAAATCGAGTAGGACCACAAGGATGGCAAGATTCTCTCAATCAAAATAAAATATTGTGAAGTGTCCACGGCCAAATCAAAACATATTAAACTTTGAGATTGTTGTGAAAAAGAGTTAATTAGAGATCTCAAATCAGATTTGAATATTGTTATTAAATTTGATAGGATCCTTTTCTTAACAAATACAAGAACTATTTGGTCCTTGAAAGATATGGATTCTCTTGTGTCTCTAAAAGATAAAAATGCCTAATTAATTAGTCTCTAAAATATGTTTTTATCCTAATTAGATAGCACGGTCCTTTAATTTTAATCCTTAAAAGAAGCTACACATACACAGACAAAAGAAATTAAAATGACCAAATTGGGACAAGAAAATATTTCAAGGAATCACTACAAGAAAATGCTGATTTAGCTACAGAAATTAGCTAGGGAAAAAAATCCCTAGCTAATCCCTAGCTAATTAGCTACGGATTAGCTAGGGATAAAATCCCTAGCTAATTTGGTAAAAAAGTTTGGCGCGAAAAGGCGGGAAAATTTAGCTAGGAAAAAAACCCTAGCTAATCCCTAACTAATTAGCTAGGGAAAAATTCCCTAGCTAATCCCGCTAATTAGCTAGGGAAAAAATCCCTATCTAATCCCTAACTAATTTATTATATGTGTATACATAAAATATTTTACATTAATAAATCAAAAAGTGACAAATGGTCTAGTGGTTGGTCTAAATGTTACCATCCATGATGTTCTGTATTTGAGGCCTCTTAGGACTATTTTTCAAAAATATAAACTGGTCGCCAGAGGTGGTCACTGGCTGGCGGTGGAGGAGGTCACCGGCTGGCGGTGGAGGAGGTCGTCGGCCGGCGGTGGAAGAGGTCACCGGTGGCCGTCGTCGGAGGGGGTTGCTGGAGGCCGGTGGAGGAGGTCGCCGACGACAATTTTTGGAGGGGTTGTTGCTACGGATTAGCTAGGGAATAGCTACGGCTTACCTAGGGAATTTTAGCTAGGGATTAGCTTGGGAATTTAGCTAGGGATTAGCTACGGATTAGCTACGAAAAAAAATCCCTAGCAATTAGCGTCCAAATATTAACTAGAAAAAAATCCATAGCTAATCCTATTTTTTCTTATAGTGAATATAAATTAGGCATCTTCAGTTTTCAATAACTGTATTAGAACAATTTATATCTTTCCAAAAATCAAATTATCTAATTACAAAATTGAATAAGGTTTTCTCACAATTTTTATGATTTAATAAATACAAACTTCAATATCTTTAAACATTCAAATATATGATATTTACCAAAACTTGATCAAATATGTTAATTACCTAACAAAATCAATCTCAATATTGAATAATGAATCCTCATAATTTACAGAATTATTAAAAACAATATTACTAAAAATCAATGATATATATATATATATATATATATATATATATATATATATATATATATATATATATATATATATATATATATATATATGATTATATATAACTAGAGGCTTCGTATGCACGTACCGTGCATGTAATTTGTTTTTATTTTTTATTTTAAATATATAAGATAAAATTATTATTATGATTTAAAATAATAAAATATTAAATATTTGATAATTTTTTAACTTTCAAAATATAATATAATAATTATATTTTAAATAATATATTAAATCATGGGAAGTTATTTATTGATTAGTTATTTTTAGTAGGGAAGTTATTTTTTTGGTATCACACTTTGCTTGTGTGACACCAAAAACTCTAAAGCCATATATATATAGATAGATAATCATATTTTAAATAATATATTAAATCATGGGAAGTTATTTTTAGTGGGGAAGTTATTTTTTTGGTATCACACTTTGCTTGTGTGACACCACCAAAAATTCCAAAGTCATATATATATATACTAGAGGCTTCGCAAGCACCTACGTGCATACATGTAATTTATTCCTAAATTTTTTAAAATATAATATAAAATAATTATATTTTAAAATCATTAAAAATTAAATATTTGATAACTTTAAATTAGAATTTTTATCATAATTTAAAAAAATTAAAAAATGAGAAGTTATGCACTTCTCCATTTCTTTAGTAACTACCTATCATACTTAGTTATTTATTAAGAAGTTGAGGGGAAATTTATTTTTTTGGTGTCACACTTTGCTTGTGTGACACCAAAAACTCCAAAGCCATATATATATAGATTTACTAGAGGCTTCGCATGCACCTACGTGCATACATGTAATTTATTTTTAATTTTTTAAAAAATATAATATAAAATAGTTATTATATTTTAAAATCATTAACAATTAAATATTTGATAATTTTAAAATTTTAAAATATAATTGTTATCATAATTTAAAATTAAAAAAATTAAAAAATGAGAAGTTATGCACTTCTCTATTTTTTTAGTAATCACCTATCATACTTGTTTTCTCTTTCTCACATCCTCCAATCATATTATTTTTTTGTATTTTTTAATTATAAAATATAACTATTTTGTGAGAAGTTGGTTATTTATTGGGAAGTTGGGGGGAAGTTATTTTTTCGGTGTCACACTTTGCTTGTGTGACACCAAAAAGTCCAAAGCCATATATAGATATAGATATAGATGCAGATGTTGATGTACCCAAAAAAATATGACTACGACTACGGTACGCGCCAGTTGATTTTAGCATTACCATACAACATGATTTTGGGTGAGTTAGTCGGATAGAATAATTAGGATCAAATTTAGTTTTTAAAAATCAAACTCGATTGCCCACTTAACTCTAGGAGTGTGTAGATCCAATTCAAACTGAACCAATTAAAACAGACCAAAACTAATTATGTAATGAATTGGATATTTTTTAGTCCAATCGATTTGGTTCGATTTGATTATTGGATAAGGATCAATCCCTTCCGAGCCCAATAGAACCAACTGATTACTTTTTTTTTAATATAAAATATATATTTATATATTAATTAAAATTATTAAAAAGACCCTTATATTTATTTATATATATTTTTTGTACTGATATTTATGGTTTTATAATTTTGGATTGCAATTTTTATTTTAATTTATGGTTAGACATATTTGTTTTTATATTTTAAGGTTAAAATTGAAGTGAAAAATTTATGGATATTTTGAATATATATATATATATATATGTGTATGTATGTATGTATGTATATATTTCAAAAATCGATCAAATCGAATCTATCCAAACCGATTGTTTGGATTATTTAGGTGACTTCTTCAGTAATCCAATAAAATCAGTTTGGTTGGCCGGACGGCCAAAATTGAACCGAACTGACCGATTGTCCATCAATACTTAATTCAACTCATCTAATGTATCGGATTATATCAAGTAATTAAGATAGGGCCAGACGCATTATTATTTCAATGATTTTCTTTTCTTGAATGATAAATTAAATATTGTTAGATCAAGTGTTTACTACTATGCCGAAAGCTATAGTTGTTAGTCATGACGTAAATCTTTCTACTTAACTCCGCCCAACCTAAGTGTCATGCGATTTTATGGTTATATATGAATTGACAGAGAACCTATTATTTGAAAATTAAAAAGGTACTTTTGGCCATTTTAATTCATGGAGAAGTATTGATCTATCAACCAAACATCATATACTCTATAACCCGTTCCCTATCTCCAAATATTGCAACCGAGTGTACCTAATTTTTATTTTTTTTTAGTTTTTTGAAAATTAATATAAAATTGTAATTATTATATTTTAAAAATAATAAATCAAATAACTACTAGTTCTTTCTACTTTCTCTCTTTCACATCTTATCTAATTATGTATTTTATTTTATTTTTATTTAAAAGAGACGAGCTACAGCCTAGCATGCAATCTATAAGGGAGACAAATGCCTTTACAGTCAACCTTGAGGACCAAACTACAAGTAGGAGGATTATCATAAACAAACTATGAATTTTACTAAGGGTCCGTTTGGTATGTTATTGGGTATGTAAAGGGAAGTGACGTAAAGATAAAAAATATGTTTGGTATAAAATAAAATAGAAGGGAAGGTTTGTAATGTAAAATATGCCAAAAGACCAAAATGCTCTTATTATTACATTTTAAAAAATAAAAAACTTTATATTAAAAAAGAAGTTGGTGGTGGATGGGTTGTGGTGGGTGGTCGTGGACCGTGGTAGATGGAGGTGGGTGGTGATGGATGGTAGTAGTAGGTGATGGTGGCCGGTGGTGGATGGTAGTGGTGGAGAGTGGTGGATGGTAGTGGTGGAGGGTGGTGGTGGTGGGTGGGTGATTGTGAAAAATAAGAGGGCAGTTTTGTCAAAAAAAAATTAATTACTTAAGTAAACAAGTTTTACATAACATTTTTTATGTAATCTATTTTACTTCATTTGATGTAAAAAAGAATATACACCGCATGAAAATCATACCAACCACATTATTTTTCTTGAAAACTGTGTCATTCCTTAAGGGAATCTTACATTGCAGTGCACGAAACGAAACTTATGTATTCTATTGGGTCATATATGTACATCAAGGAGGACATCATTCAATATGTCCTTTTTAAAGATTTATTGATTATTGTAAATTCAATCAAAACCCCATTTTAGTAGCATATTAAATATTATTGATATTGAATTTTGATTAGGTTACAACAAATTTGCCTAATTATTAGCATATTAAATATTATTGATATTGAATTTTGATTAAGTTACAACAAATTTGCCTAATTTCTGTTATATAATTTTAGGGTAACAAAATTTTCAAATTTCATAATTAAGATATAATCAAAATTTATTATTATATAAATGTTTATTAACTAAACCTCAATTATGTATTTGAGAATACCTTAAATTATGACTTTTTTTTTAGAATAATTATACTTTTTTAGGTAACCAAATTTTCAAAGGAAAAAATTTATGTCCATTTCCTTATGTCCATTTCCTCCAATTCCACCAATCATATATTGTATTTACACTCTCTTTCTTCTATGATTGGTCATATAAAAGGTGATCTTCTATATTCTCTCTCTACTGTGATTGGTCATTTAAACACTTTTTGCCACGTGTCATAATTATATTGGAGAATTGGATGAAATGGACATAAGGAAATGGACATAAGTTTTATCCATTTTCAAATATGATAATCAATATTTGATTTTGACATGTCAAATATTTATTAAACAGTATATATTAAAATATAAATTACTTGATGATAGTAAGATGCATTTAATTTTATAACTCTGAACTTATATATTAAATTTTTTTATCTTAAATAATATATATTATAAAAAATTTATTGTGATATTATATTTTTCAAAATTGAAATAAAAAAGATTGAAGCGATTCTATAGGTTGAAGGGAAGAGGAAAGAGTTGGTTCAGATGGAATTATTTTCTCTTTAAGCCGAGGTTATTGCTTCTTAATTCTTATCATTGTTCTATTTGCAGTATATTGGGTAATTATTTTATCCATTTGTTAGTTATCTCCAATGACATTAAAGTTTATTCTTCTCCTTTTTCATGGTAGGCTCCATTTCGATATTTGATGAAATCTCATGGATATAATCTATATTTATCCATGAGAATTCACCATGTTAAATTTTAAACCAAAATACTGAAGTAATATTTATAGGCCAATGAATAATTTAGAATTTTCATGGTCAATTGTTTATCCCAATTTAGTTTGGTTCTTCATTTATTAGTTGAATTCACAAATGATTCAACAGAATCCAAGTCAAGTCCTAATTTTAAATTTGGTCTAGAAGAATTGAGATTTGAAAAACAAGAACAATCAGTTCAATAAACGCAGAAATGCACCAGCACCAAAGCCACAGTTGATATATCCGAATCATAAACGCAGTAAAGTATAATTGGAATCACGGTTGTAACCAAGCGCTGGCTGTCAACAAGCAAAAATAGGAAGATCATTATGTTAAAAGGGAACCTACAAGTTCAAATATCGACTGCACCCCATTTGAACTAATTAGCAACGGCCACCTCAACTAATTATCAAGGGTTGGAATAATTTAATACCAAAATTTATATACTTTTAATTGTCTTACTTTATACTTCTTGGAGGTTGAGTTCTCTATAGCGTTTGGTCTTTATTTGACCTTCATTTTAAAATTTATTTATGCATTAATATGTTTTGATTAATGAATGTGTAATACCACGAAAAATTTCGAGGATTAAAGAATGATTTTTTTTCAGGGCTAGGAATTAAAACTTTAAAAAGAATATAGAAAAAATATGAAAGTTAAAAGAAACTGGAAAAGAATTTTTTTCGAAGTTTATAATAAAATAAAAGAGAAAGAAAAGAAGTAGAAAATAATTTTTGGGATTTAATTCGGGACCTAAGAAATTGGAATCCTGAATTAAATAGGGAAAGAGATTAAATTAAAAATATATATTAGTTATTATTCATTTAATTATTAATTAATTTATTTTTAAATTATATTTACTTATTAATCAATTATTTAATTATTATATTTATTTATTTATTTATTTATTTTTATTATTTATATATCTATTATATTATTATTTATTTTATTATTATTATTATTATTATTATTATTTAATTAAAGTGTTTGCCGTGGGTTTATATATATATATTAAAAGAAAGGAAGGAAGAATTAGAAAAAAGGAAGAGAAAAGAGAGAAAGACGAGAGAGAGAAGAAAGACATGAGGAGGGAGAGAGAAAGTGACGGATGAAGAGGAAGAAGGGGAGGAGGGAGAAACTTGCCGGAAAACTCGCCGGAGAGAGCCGTCTGACGCCGGCCACGACCACCGGAGCTCGACTCCAACATCTTCCACACCTCCCACCAATCGAATCAAGGTTGGTAACCCCAATTTCATTCTAAACCCTCAATTTCTCCATTTTTAGGGATTTCTTCGATTGACCTTCGATTGAGTTGTTTTGAGGGTATATTGAGACCTAGAAAGTGTTCTTGAACACTTAGTTGGGGTAGGAATCGAGATTATATTTTCGGATTTGCCCAAATTCAAATTTGAAAAGGTTTGGGGTTAAAATTATAATTATTTTCAAATTGGGGAAAATTGTTGATAATTAGGATTGAGCTTGGATTTGAGTAAATAGGCTTGAATTGATATTATTGAAATTATATGGTTGGAATATTAGCTGAACAAGACCCGTGAAGAGCTGGCCCGAGGTTACTAAGGCCGGATCTTAGCATTAACATGCTGGGTCCCTGCTCGATTTGACGAAATATGCTTTAAGGGTGATGTTGGGAGTTTTAAACTTCATCTTTTCAATCTTAAACACCCTAGAATAATTCTAAATATGCTATCAAGCATCAAGAATTAATTTAGGTACTTTCTTGTTTCTCAAGAGTGGAAGCTTACGGAACAATGAAATACAATTTCTAAAATTTCAACATTCTTCCCTCATAAATATCTAGGAAACCTTAAATAGGATAAATTGGAGGTATATTGAGGTTTAGAAACTATATTTCTTAGAACCCGAGTAAGAAAACGAGTTGAAACAAAATGCTTAGACCTTCCTAAAATTAGGATTCCTTCCAATCAAGTTAGATAAGCTTCCTTAGATGTGAATACAAATTAGATAGAGGTCTAATACTCAAATCCAAGTATGTGAAACACTCAAGTAGAGTGTTATAAGCGAGTAAGTCAAGTGTCCGAGGAAGGATATGCATAAATCGGGATAGAGAAGTCCGATAAGAGCAAGAGCTTGACTCTGTGGCAACCATGGACTACAGGTGAGAGTAATGGAGAGATAAATAACAAGTTAAGCTAAGTAATAACTTTAATGAAGTAAATGTTGTTCTTATAGGGACAACGACGCCCAATAGCGTGCAACAGGGACTCCGAGGAGACTAAAGTCACGGGAGAGGATTGCATGGAAGGTTGCCCAAGGTGAGGGCTCTTTCATCTCTGCTCCTAGGGTTGTATGCTTATGTGGATTACATGAGTATGTATATTCTCTGTTTGTCTGGTATGTGTTAGCTAGAGGTATAGAATGCTAAAAGAATAAAGGAACTAGAAAATAGGTTGTGGAAAATAGCTTGGATAGAAAGACATAGGAGTAGAGTGTAATTGTTTGTAATGATTGGTGTGTTACAAATCCAACTCATACACTCCGGAGGCATGATGAGTATTTTATTAAATCTTTTTCCACGACGGTGGCAAGAGTCCTTGTACGGAAGGACTAAACTTTTAATTTGAAAACTCGTCACGACGGTGACTTAAATTATAATCATGCAAAGGGAGTTATTGGTGAGTTTCGGATTTGATTATGCTAGCGATGTGAGACATCGACTAGAACAACGTCAGATGGCACTTGAGACCTCAGTTTTATAATCACCATGACGATGGTCATTGCCCTATCCTAGCAATAGGGTCAGAAAGGTTTTATATTGCTATGACGATAGCTTGAGACTCAGAGAGTGCATCTGGACGGGTATATGAGTTATATCCTGTTGAGGATACTTGTACATATTAATAAGGAGAAGAATTGTTGATCGGGAAAGATACAAAGAATCCTATTAATATGTGAGACTAAGGTAAGGAGACATGGGAGGAACCTACGGGTGAACCGTGAGCCTAACCTAGTAAAAGAGAAACCATCCTGTGGAGTTGGTCCAGGGTGTGTCAGTGGCCATGCTTCGAGACGTCGTGCCGTGCCCACCATGTGGCCTGGTTGGGTAATGGACGAGTGGGCTCAAGCTATTGCCCCGCAGCAAGGGGTCAGGACATGCCACGTGGTGGCTACGTATCAGTTGTTTGATAGATAGAAGTTGATTGTGTTTGATTAATATAATTGTCACGAGGTGACCAGTACCCAAGTGAATGGGTTAAGCATTGTTTAATTAACAGAATTGTCACGAGGTGACCAATACCTAAGTGAATGGGTTAAGTATGCTTTGCCACGTGGTGGCCAGTAACCTGAGTGCACGGGTTTGAAGTGGGAAAGCCACGTAGTGGCTAGTAGTGTCACGACCCCCGTTTAGACAACCGTGACCGGCACAGACAAAGGGAATATCCCTATGCCTGTAAGCCTTATCACCTAATTGACAGAATAGCTATTATTGAAAATACATTCACATGCAGTATAATATCATGGCTACACCAAAATGGTGGCATATCCTAGGCAAGCAAATCCACGGCTAGTGCCGCTTTAGGATATAAATATAGGAAAACACACATCGCTAGCATATCCAAATCCGAAACCCACCAATAACTCCCTTTGCATGATTATAATTTAAGTCACCGTCGTCACAAGTTTTCAAAATAAAAGTTTAGTCCTTCCGTACAAGGACTCTTGCCACCGTCGTGGAAAAAGATTTAATTAAAATACTCATCATGCCTCCGGAGTGTATGAGTTGGATTTGTATCACACCAATCATAGCAAACAGTTGTACTCTACTCCTATGTTTTCCTATCCAAGTTACTTTCCACAACCTATTGCTAGTTCTTTCATTCTTTTAGCCTTCTATACCTCTAGCTAACACATACCAGACAAGCGGAGAATGTACCTACTCATGTAATCCACATAAGCATACAACCCTAGGAGCAGAGATGGAAGAACCCTCACCTTGGCCAACCTTCCATGCAATCTTCTCCTGTAACTTTATTCTCCTCGGAGTTCCTGTTGCAATCAATCGTGTGTCGTTGCTCCTATAAGAACAACATTTACTTCATTAAGGTTATTATTTAGCTTAACTTGTTATTTATTTCTCCATTACTCTCACATGTAGTCCATGGTTGTCACAGAGTCAAGCTCTTGGTCTTATTGGACTTCTCTATCCCGACTTATGCGTATCCTTCCTCGGACACTTGACTTACTCGCATATAACACTCTACTTGAGTGTTTCACCTACTTGGATTTGAGTACTAGACCTCTATCTAACTTGTATTCGCATCTATGGAAGCTTATCTAGCTTGGTTGGAAGGAATCCAAATTCTAGGAAGGTCTAAGCAATTTAATTCAACTTGTGTTTCTACTTGGGTTCTAGAAAATCCAGTTTCTAAACCTCAATATACCTCCAATTCGTCCTACTTAAGGTTTCCTAATAATTATGAGGGAATAAAATTACCATTTTAGAATTTGGTCACCTACCCAAGTGCCAAATTTTTATGTTTTTGTTAATTATGGAACAAATGGGAATAATTGAACAATGATACTTATCAAAGGAACACCTCAAACTCTTCTCGTTCATCCAATCACATTATTCATATGAATACAGTTATATGTTGATGCGGCTCAAATTAATTACACATTAGACAAGTTAAAGCTCTTTACGTCAATTCAAAATTAATAATTAACATTGTATTTTTCTTAATAACTAAAATTCATTATATTTGAATATGCAAAACTTCTTCTTTTTTTTTTTTTTTACAAGCTCAAATCTTTTATGGAAAGAAAAGGTAATAGTGGAGAATTGATCCTATGCTCTCCTTGAGAAACAAGAAGGTACCTAAAATAATTCTTGATGCTTGATAGCATATTTAGAATTATTCTAGGGTGTTTAAGATTGAAAAGTAGAGGCTTGAAGCCCTCAACATCACCCTTAAAGTGTATTTGGGCAACCCGAGTAGGGACCCGGTACGTTAACGTCGAGGTTCAACCTTAGTAACCACGGGCCAGCTCTTCACGGGTCTTGTTCAACTAATATTCCAACCATATAATTTTAATAATACCAATTCAAGCATATTTACTCAAATCCAAGTTCAATCCTAATTATCACAATTTCCCCAATTTGAAAATAATTATAATTTCAATCCCAAATCCTTTCAAATTCGAATTTGGGCAAATCCGAGAATGTAATCTTGATTCCTACCCCAACTAAGTGTTCAAGAAAACTTTCTAGGTCTCAATCTACCCTCGAAACAACCCAATCAAAGGAATCCCTAAAAATGGAGAAATTGAGGGTTTCGAATGAAATTGGGGTTACCAACCTTGATTCGATTGGTGGGAGGTATGGAAGATGTTGGAGCTGAGCTCCGATGGTCGTGGCCGGCGTCGGACGGCTCTCTCCGGCAAGTTTTCCGACGAAATCCCCTCCTTCCCCTTCTTCCTCCATCACGCCTCCACCCTCTCTCTCTCTTCTTTCTATTTCTTCTTTCTCTTTCTTTCTCTCACGGGTTTTCTTTCTTTCTTCCTCTTTCTTTTTCCTTTTTATCTCTTTTTCTACACTTTATTTAAAACCCACGTCTCCACCTACCCCATTTAAAATAAATAATTAAATTAATTATAATAAATAAATATAATGAAAATAAAATAATTAATAATTAAATAATTATAAAATAAATAAATAAATATTATTAAAAATAAATTATTTAATAATTAAATAAATATTAACTAATATGTATTTTTTTTAATTTAATCTCTTTCCCTATTTAATTCAGATTTCCAAATTCTTAAGTCCTGAATTAAATCCTAAAATTTATTTTCTACTTCTTTTTCTTTCCCTTTTATTTTATTTTAAACTTCGAAAAATTTCTCGGGTATTACAATCTTTGAAATAAATTTTCTTTCCGATTTCTTTTAACTCTCATACTTTTTCTATATTCTTTTTAAAGTTTTAATTCCTAGCCCCGAAATAAATCATTCTTTAATCCTCGAAATTTTTCGGGATATTACAAGTATACCCCAGAGTTGGGAAGATTAAGTAAATGTATGTTTAGCATCTGTGTGTATGTACAAATTATCTGTGTTTGCATATAATTACTGATTGTTCAGCGTAGTGGTAACGTACAGGATTACGTCACCATAACGTCTTGTTTGATTCAAACATGCTGAACGTGAGAAGACCGGTAAGTAAAAGCCGGCATTATATGTTACCTGTTTACTTGCTGATTGATGACGTGGAATAAACTGCTGCATGCTAACTCATAGTAACTAGTTATTTGTGCATCTGGTTGTGTATGACTCCCAATCCCAGTGGTAAGGTACCCGCCTTGCGTCGGGGATGGGAGAGTTCTCACTGAGTCGCGTGGTTAAGACTCACACCTCCTTTTTACTACACAGAGACAGGTTAAGTACAGGTGGAAGAAGTCTCGGTGGAGCGAGAGTTGAGCAACACTTTCCAAGACCCACAACTTGTTCATGTGGGGTGAATACAATGTAATTGTAATTTAATTCACTTTATTGTTGTATCATAAAGTAAAGGGTAGACATACCCAATTAGATTGTATCACTAAATCTAGAACTGTCGGCTTCACACACCTTAAAGATCAGGATTTATTTTACTGCGATACAGGGAAAATTTGTTTTCAAAATGTATATATATACATATATCTGTTGCATGTGAATAGGATAGGCAGCATCTTCGGATGTGTAGCCAGTACACAGGTTATATATATTATGTGTGTTTTCTTATATCTATATCCTGAAGCGGCACTGGCTGTGGATTTGCTTGCGTAGGATAGGCCACCATTTTCGGTGTAGCCATGATATTATACTGCATGTGGATGTATTTTTAATAATATTTATTCTGTCAATTAGGTGATAAGGCTTACAAGCATAGGGATATTTCCTATGTATGTGCTGGTCACGGTCCTCTAAACAGGGGTCGTGACAAACTTGATATCATAGCCTGGTTGTTCTTTAAGGGTGTGAAGCTAACTAGTAGTCTCGGGTGTCATTCGGGCTATCCTTTACGAATCCGGACGTAACAGTGGTTTCGACGGGCACTTGTGAGGTTGCTCAGGATGTTGAGTCAAAAATTCTTTCGACTCATCACTTTAGGCATAGAATTTGTATGTGAAATTCTATGCAAAGCATATAACCTGTACAGTACACAAGTGCCGATGAGCACTAAGCCGTAAGGTAGGGTGGCATTGACCCCGGGAACCTTAGGACGCCATAATAGGGAAAGGAGACATCCATGGAGGATACTACCTAGAAACATACACATTTGGTTGAATTGTAGGCAGGAATGCGCTACAATGTGTGATTGTTGCAGATGTCAAATGAGATGATGCATCTGCTCTGTTAGCGTGAAAGAAAAGACACGCTCGGCGTGTTGAAAAGAAAGTAAGCCCATGGGGCGATTGAAATGAAAAGTTTACAGACAAGAATAAATAGGACCATGAGGCATGGGACTGACAGGAAGATGACCAAATGAATGGGTCACGACTGTGCGATATGCTATGGCTGAAGGAAGTGAGTTTTCCTTCCTAGAAAGTAAACAGAAAAGAGGTGGCGAATGCCACAGTATAGAAGTAGAAGTCTACGGACTAGAAAAAATTTAGGATACGGTATATGGAAGGGCAAATTTGCCGAACCATATGCCGTAGAGATGTATGTTCAGAAGTAGAGGCATATGTAAACGTGTAGAGCGTGACCATATCCCGAGTAGGAAACAGAGTAAATGGTAAGGCACAGGGAAGGAGCCTAGTCCAACCCTGCGCTCGGTCCATGAACTGCTAGTTCCTTAAGCAAACAAGGGGGAAGAGAAGAGATTAAGCCCAACCAAACTCTCTTGTGTTGCTTAAGGAAGAGCATAAAGAATAGGATATTGATCACATGAGAATTTTTTTTTTTAAAAAAATCTTTTTGGTCTTTCCAGATGAGAGATTCTGAAAGACCCTCAAACTTTTCTTGAAAATACTAGGGATAACCATTGGAAGGCAAATTTTCATGAAAACTCTTTCTCAATTTGTGTCATTCCAATTGGTTAAACCATAACCATTTACGAAAACCTTAGGCATCATTTTTTAAGAAATAAACTTAAATTAATTTTTAAAACCCGCAGGGTTCCTAAGAAAACTAACTCATGTGACCAATACCCTACCAAACAATAGTCCTTTTACAGGTAAGCTGTATAAGGATGGTAGATGTAGTTGAGAAAATCACTCACTTGGAGTGATTAAAGTTAAGTAGACATCGAAAAGCACTAGAGAGTGCTAAAGTGCTAAGGGAGTATACATGTAAACCTAAGGGTTACATGAAAACCTTAGGCATCTAGAAGTGGAAATGGGCGAAGATCTTCGGGTACCGTCCAGAGATAAGAAAATGAGTGCTATTGCGATAGATAGCTCTCAAACGAGATAACGTGTGAGACAAACCCCAAACGGACTCGTAGAGGCCCGGGGGGAGAGAAAGTAGACAGGGATAAGTAGTCCTATAAGGGTGGAAGAGCGGAAGCCTTTAAGACCCGATAGGATAAGAGTCAAGTAGGAGGTGGAGAACCAACTACTACCGTAAGTGTATGTATAGTACACATATTGTAGTGGACATAGCTAGGTAAGCTAGTTCCACAAGTTGGTGAACCGTAAATCTGTTAGTCTGAAGCCCGAGTATGGGTGGAGACTGAGTGGACAAACCAAACGTACAAGTGGCCATGTGTAGTCATAGGATGTGCAACTCTAAGTATGATGGTAAGGAGGAGACTGGTGAGCTTCCATTATAAACAAAAATGACTACAAGTAGTAGTCAGAAAAGCGTCTAAGTCAGTCAGACGTGGGATGTCGACAGTTAGTAACCTGAAATGGTTATGGAAACCACTAAGGGTAAGTGTAGAAGTCCGGAAAAGAAAGGGAAACACAAGTCATAAATGTAAGATCCTTTACCGTTTGGTGGAGAAACGGTAAGTGCAATACATAGTTGTGCTAGTGCCATGGCATTTAGTTTCGTTAGGACACGAGTAGGGTAAACCGAGTCAGTAGTGAGTGTAACAACCTCGGAAGGGTTGGGTACACAGATGGCACAAAGTATAAACACCTACGTAGGGTGTATGCCGTGTAAGCGGTAAGTCTAGATGTAGAGTAGAGGGTGTAGTAAGATGTAAACGGACTTGTCTAGAGAGGTCGTTTACAAGGAATATATCAGGGGAATACCGGCAGAAGGGTAGCTACTTGGTAGTAGAGGATACTTAGGTACGGGGACTCCAATGTAGGGGAGTACTTCGCCAGTTAGAGTTTATAGAAATAGAACCTAGTGTGCTATGCAAATAGCTAGTGTCTTGGCCTGTTCCAAGACGGAGATAAGAAGCCACTACGAAGGTAGCTAGTCAGACAAGCAGATTGAGTCAAGGTAAGCCTCACTAGAGAAGGCAATAGTTAACTCCTCGGATAACTAAATTGGAGCATGGCATATGGTACGTGCCAGACACTCCATTGCAAAATTTGTAGCACAAAGTGAATTGAAACTAGGAAAGTTAGGCATCCTCGGGGAAGGATACGACGACAGATGGAGTATGTCGCTTAACACCTCACGGAGGGGTGGTTAACTACAAAGCTAGAAATACAAACAGTCACAGAAAGAATATGTAGAAACCAGATAGAGACCTTGAGTCTCTAGGAAAGAAAGATGAACCGTAGGGTAAAACGGTAAAACTTTCAAGTTGAGAGAAACCATAGATGAAATTGAGCTAAGGGATGGCAACAAGCCAACAACCCCACGAAGGAGATGAAATTCCCGAATTTCTTAAGGGGGGAAGAATGTAATACCCCGGAAAATTTCGAGGATTAAAGAATGATTTTTTTCAGGGCTAGGAATTAAAACTTTAAAAAGAATATAGAAATAATATGAAAGTTAAAAGAAACTGGAAAAGAATTTTTTTCGAAGTTTAAAATAAAATAAAAGAGGAAGAAAAGAAGTAGAAAATAATTTTTGGGATTTAATTCGGGACCTAAGAAATTGAAATCCTGAATTAAATAGGGAAAGAGGTTAAATTAAAAATATATATTAGTTATTATTCATTTAATTATTAATTTATTTATTTTTAAATTATATTTACTTATTAATTAATTATTTAATTATTTATTTATTTTTATTATATATATATATCTATTATATTATTATTTATTTTATTATTATTATTATTATTTAATTAAAGTGTTTGCCGTGGGTTTATATATATATATATATATATATTAAAAGAAAGGAAGGAAGAATTAGAAAAAAGGAAGAGAAAAGAGAGAAAGACGAGAGAGAGAGAAGAAAGACGTGAGGAGGGAGAGAGAAAGTGACGGATGAAGAGGAAGAAGGGGAGGAGGGAGAAACTTGCCGGAAAACTCGCCGGAGAGAGCCGTCCGACGCCAGCCACGACCACCGGAGCTCGACTCCAACATCTTCCACACCTCCCACCAATCGAATCAAGGTTGGTAACCCCAATTTCATTCGAAACCCTCAATTTCTCCATTTTTAGGGATTTCTTCGATTGACCTTCGATTGAGTTGTTTCGAGGGTATATTGAGACCTAGAAAGTGATCTTGAACACTTAGTTGGGGTAGGAATCGAGATTATATTTCCGGATTTGCCCAAATTCGAATTTGGAAAGGTTTGGGGTTAAAATTGTAATTATTTTCAAATTGGGGAAAATTGTTGATAATTAGGATTGAGCTTGGATTTGAATAAATAGGCTTGAATTGATATTATTGAAATTATATGGTTGGAATATTAGATGAACAAGACCCGTGAAGAGCTAGCCCGAGGTTACTAAGGCCGGACCTTGGCATTAACATGCCGGGTCCCTGCTCGATTTGCCGAAATATGCTTTAAGGGTGATGTTGGGAGTTTTAAACGTCATCTTTTCAATCTTAAACACCCTAGAATAATTATAAATATGCTATCAAGCATCAAGAATTAATTGTGGAAGCTTACGGAACAATGAAATACAATTTCTAAAATTTCAACATTCTTCCCTCATAAATATCTAGGAAACCTTAAATAGGATAAATTGGAGGTATATTGAGGTTTAGAAACAAGATTTCTTAGAACCCGAGTAAGAAAAAAAGTTGAAACAAAATGCTTAGACCTTCCTAAAATTAGTATTCCTTCCAATCAAGTTAGATAAGCTTCCTTAGATGTGAATACAAATTAGATAGAGGTCTAATACTCAAATCCAAGTATGTGAAACACTCAAGTAGAGTGTTATAAGCGAGTAAGTCAAGTGTCCGAGGAAGGATACGCATAAATCAGGATAGAGAAGTCCGATAAGACCAAGAGCTTGACTCTGTGGTAACCATGGACTACAGGTGAGAGTAATGGAGAGATAAATTACAAGTTAAGCTAAGTAATAACTTTAATGAAGTAAATGATGTTCTTATAGGGACAATGACGCACAATAGAGTGCAACAGGGACTCCGAGGAGACTAAAGTCACGGGAGAGGATTGCATGGAAGGTTGGCCAAGGTGAGGGCTCTTTCAGCTCTGCTCCTAAGGTTGTATGCTTATGTGGATTACATGAGTATGTATATTCTCTGCTTGTCTGGTATGTGTTAGCTAGAGGTATAGAATGCTAAAAGAATAAAGGAACTAGAAAATAGGTTGTGGAAAATAGCTTAGATAGGAAGACATAGGAGTAGAATGTAATTGTTTGTTATGATTGGTGTGTTACAAATCCAACTCATACACTTCGGAGGCATGATGAGTATTTTATTAAATCATTTTCCACGGCGGTGGCAAGAGTCCTTGTACGGAAGGACTAAACTTTTAATTTGAAAACTCGTCACGACGGTGACTTAAATTATAATCATGCAAAGGGAGTTATTGGTGAGTTTTGGATTTGATTATGCTAGCGATGTGAGACATCGACTAGAACAACGTCAGATGGCACTTGAGACCTCAGTTTTATAATCACCATGACGATGGTCATTGCCCTATCCTGGCAATAGGGTCAGAAAGGTTTTATATTGCTATGATGATAGCTTAAGACTCAGAGAGTGCATCTGGACGGGTATATGAGTTATATCCTATTGAGGATACTTGTACATATTAATAAGGAGAAGAATTGTTGATCGGGAAAGATACAAAGTATCCTATTAATATGTGAGACTAAGGTAAGGAGACATGGGAGGAACCTACGGGTGAACCGTGAGCCTAACCTAGTAAAAGAGAAACCATCCTGTGGAGTTGGTCCAGGGTGTGTCAGTGGCCATGCTTCGAGACGTCGTGCCGTGCCCGCCACGTGGCCTGGTTGGGTAATGGACGAGTGGGCTCAAGCTATTGCCCCGCAGCAAGGGGTCAGGACATGTCACGTGGTGGCTACGTATCAGTTGTTTGATAGATAGAAGTTGATTGTGTTTAATTAATATAATTATCACGAGGTGACCAGTACCCAAGTGAATGGGTTAAGCATTGTTTAATTAACAGATTTGTCACGAGGTGACCAGTACCTAAGTGAATGGGTTAAGTATGTTTTGCCACGTGGTGGCCAGTAACCCGAGTGCACGAGTTCGAAGTGGGAAAGCCACGTAGTGGCTAGTAGATATCCCAGAGTTGGGAAGATTAAGTAGATGTATGTTTAGCATATGTGTGTATGTACAAATTATCTGTGTTTGCATATAATTGCTGATTGTGCAGCGTAGTGGTAACGTACAGGATTACGTCACCACAACGTCTTGTTTGATTCAAACATGCTGAACGTGAGAAGACCGGTAAGTAAAAGCCGGCACTATATGTTACATGTTTACTTGCTGATTGATCACGTGGAATAAACTGCTGCATGCTAACTCACAGTAACTAGTTGTTTGTGCATGTGGTTGTGTATGACTCCCAGTCCCAGCGGTAAGGTACCCGCCTTGCGCCGGGGATGGGAGAGTTCTCACTGAGTCGCGTGGTTAAGACTCACACCTCCTTTTTACTACACAGAGACAGGTTAAGTACAGGTGGAAGAAGTCTCGGTGGAGCGAGAGTTGAGCAACACTTTCCAAGACCCACAACTTGTTCATGTGGGGTGAATACAATGTAATTGTAATTTAATTTACTTTATTGTTGTATCATAAAGTAAAGGGTAGACGTACCCAATTAGATTGTATCACTAAATCTAGAACTGTCGGCTTCACACACCTTAAAAATCAGGATTTATTTTACTGCGATACAGGGAAAATTTGGTTTCAAAATGTATATATATACATATATCTGTTGCATGTGAATAGGATAGGCAGCATCTTCGGATGTGTAGCCAGTACACAGGTTATATATATTATGTGTGTTTTCCTATATCTATATCCTGAAGCGGCACTGGCCGTGGATTTGCTTGCCTAGGATAGGCCACCATTTTCGGTGTAGCCATGATATTATACTGCATGTGGATGTATTTTCAATAATAGATATTCTGTCAATTAGGTGATAAGGCTTACAGGCATAGGGATATTCCCTATGGCTGTGCCAGTCACGGTCCTCTAAACGGGGGTCGTGACAGAATGGGATAAAAATAAGAAAATAAAGTGAAATGAACTGATCTTATTTTTAAAATTGCGTAGTATACTAAAAAGTTTAGTATGGTAGTTAATTATATTTTGGCTAAAATGCAGTAAGACCGCTGAGTTTTTGGCTATGGGTACATACACTTCATGAATTTCAAAACCTTGTGAACAAACCCCTGAACTTTCAATTTATATCTCCTAGCTAGCACCCTTCCGTTAGACTTCCGTCCACATTCAATCATTATCTGCCATGTAATATTGAAAGAGGGTATTATAGTCGGTATCTGCCGACTGCCATGTAAACACATTTTGGAGGAGTATTTTTAGCCCTTATATGTTATATAAGTACATTGTGTGAGGATATTTTAATCATTATAATGTTGCTTTAATCATTTTAGACATTCAATTTGAAGCCGCTAAAATATAAAATGACTAAGAAAGATATCCGACGAAATATAAAATGTCAGGAGGTATGTCTGCAAGATTAAAACTCAAAGGTGTATATGCCCTAGACTCAAAACTATTTGATGCATTTTAGTCTTATATATTAACAAATAAACACTTTTTACTCCAAATTTAGAACTCAACCATAATCTAAAACTAGAATATGTGACATTTTCAGAAAAATAAATTAGACAACATCACTTGCAAAAAAATATATAGAATTGTAAGACCCACAAAAATATTTATGAAGTCATCAATGGCACTCCATATATACTTATCGGTTAATTCTTACATCATATATTGTTTTAAATGATATTAAAATTAATTTTTATGATGCTTTTTTTGTTTTGTTTAATTTATGAATAAAACACAATGAATATTGTTTTAAATGATATTAAAATTAATTTTTATTCTTTAATTAATATATTGTATACAATGTTTGGCTTAAAAGTTACAAGATGACTAATGCAAATATTAAAACTAAAAAGAAAAAAAAAAAGAAAATAAAGCGGGTTGAGTTGGTTCGGGTTTAAAATTTTATTCTCTCTTAACTCGAACCAATCCCACCCGCCAATGGATTGGTTCCACTCATCACCTCAATCCAATTCAACCCAACCCGTGCGCACCCCTATTGATTAGTTTGGGTTCTCATAAATTTTTAATTTTATTTTATTATAATCATTATTCGTATATCCATTTTTTTTGCCTAAATATGTTCACGTTTTTTATTATAAACATCCTTAAACATATTTCGTGTATCGCATGGGTCGATCACTTAACAAAGCTTTCTAACTTCAAATCTACGACTATTATGTACGTGTTCAACTATTGCAAAGAAGCTAAATCACTTATACAATGTCATAGATGTTTATTCAAATTTTGGAGATGTATAAAAAATTGTAAGGGTATGCATTAAGAAATAGTTGCGTACTTTTAAAATTTATAAGCAAATAGACGTTTGTTGCTTTGATACCTTTCAAGATAATTTGAGACATACTAATTTAGTAATAGTTATTCTCTTAGATAAATCCCGTGCATCGCACGGGTCACAAGCTAGTTTATTATAAATTTAAATGTCTAAATTAATAAGAATTAATTCAACTTAATATAGCAATTTTTCAAAATTTAACTTTTTAAATTGATAAGAATCAATTAAGGCTTAGTCACACAATTATAAGGGCTTCTCAAAATGAAGGATAAAGGTAACGTGGCAACATTGGAAAAAATAGCAAACAGGACATATGCCAGACTTTGAGATAGTGTATATTACTTTATATATTATAATAGATAATATATATAATAGATAGATAATATAAACATAATATATAATTTATTTAAGGGTAAACTATAGTTTACCTTCTGTGGTTTAGAGTGTGATACTTTATCACTTTGGCTTAAAAGCAATGTACCTCCTGTGGTTAAAAGTGTGACACTTGGCGCCCCTATGATTTGCTATATTACCAATTAACTATCATATGTTATTTTTTTTATATGAAATTTAGTCGAATTAGTCAATAATTTAAAATTTTATAAAATTAATTTGTATTTATGCACTTTTAAAATAAGTAAAATATCAATTTGGTCCTTCTTAGATGCCATCTTTCTCAATTTGATCCTTCTTAGATGTATCTTCTCAATTTAGTCATTTTGAGATTATTCCGTTGTCAATTATGTCCTTATCGTCAAAATCGTTAACGAGGCATGATTATATGATTGAATGAAATTGATACTTATACAAAAAAAATGGTCAAATATCAATTTTGGTCCCTTATGTTTCCCACTAGTTTCATGTTGGTCCTTTATCTTTCAAAAGTTTCAAATGAGTCCTTTTGAGGTTGAAGTAGGGGTAAAATTATAATTTTTTAAAATGGTGAAATTGATGCTTTACATATTTTTAAATTGCATAAATACAAACTAATTTTATTAAATTTTAAATTATTGACTAATTCGACTAAATTTCAGATAAAAAATAGTAGTTAATTGATAACATAATAGACCACAAAGGGGCCAAGTGTCACACTCTTAACCACAAGGGGCACATTGCTTTTAAGCCAAACCACATGGTGGTAAAGTGTTACATTCTAAACCATTTGGGGCAAACTGATTTTAAGCCAAACTACAGGGAGAAAATTGTAGTTTACCCTTTATTTAACTTTATCGTACGGGCTGATAATTAGTTTTTCTTAATTTAAAGTTAATTATAAAATTTTGAAAATAATAATAGTATATAATAGATAATTTACTTAAATTTATAGGGATAAATTTGAAGATTACATAAACAAATAATATATATTAGTATGAAATATTAAACATTTGCATCTTATATCACTGAAATATAAAATACCATTCCAAACAAAAATATTATGGATAATATGTGTAACTCTCGTTTTTGGTTCAGACAATTTTACTTTGTAGATAAGGACCGCAAGGGGTCGCAACCTTGGGGGACTTGTCCTTAGGTGAGGACCAAGGTGCCTACATACCCTTAGGAAGGGATCAAAGTCCACGTAGTTCGTCATGGTGACGTCTATAGGAGCCGTTAGGCAAATGTGGTTACCTGTATTGGGTCGTGTGTGGCTAAGATGTGCGTAAGGTACTCCGGGCGGGCGACCACTCGTAGGAGGTAGCCTTAGGTTGTAAGAGATCAGGGGTCTCTTAGAGCGGTGGGGCGCTCTGCTTGTGTGGATCTCCGAGACGGAGATGCGTTGGGTGCTGATCGGAGGGTCACCTGAGCACGGTGGTGCCGTGGGCCAAGCTTCAGTGACACGCGATGTAATATGGGCAAGGATGTGCCTAAATATAGTCAGAGTGTTTGAGTGTTTGCCTCTGGCTCAAATGCTTATGTGTGTGTTCTTCTAATGTTATGATCTCCTGATCCCCTGGGTGAGGGCCTTTATATAATGTGTGTGGAGAGGTCGCGCTCGACCCACATTCTTGCGAGATGTGGGTCGCCCCATGATGCTTGGGAGGCTTCCCTCGTCTCTTAGACGGGAGCTTTTGAGGGGAGACGTGGGTATCGGCCACGTGAGGGATATACGAGTGGTGCCACGTGTTGTGGGTGTAAGCTACCGTGGAGCTTCTAGAAGCTTAGTGCCACGTGTCCCAAGGCGGAATATTCCATAGTTACATAAGTCCCCCAAGTCTACAGGTGTCAGGCACCCGTGGACTTAAGTTCTCTGTCAGCAAGCTACTTAGAAAATTTTGCCTGCTGCTTTTGTCAAGAAGAGCCCGTCCGCGAGTGGGTTTGACCATCTCAGGTGGTCTTCTGACTTGGGAGGTTTAGCGTGCCTCTTGGTTTACTCTGAGGGAGTGGAGACGCTAAAGGTGCCATGCGTCTTGATCAGGATGGCTGACTGCCTGACTTCCTCAGCAAGTTTTTTAAGCCGTCTCTACAAAAAGTATGCGACTTTTCGAGGAGGGGTCATCATTGCTCAGAGGGGAATTTTCTGAAGTACCCTCTAGGGGTGTGCGAAGGAAATTCAATGGTTAGGGGCATTTTAGTCATTCGATATGCTTTTCCCTGGTTAGGCTCGTCCGCAGCCAGTAGCTGTCAAGAGACTTTGTGGAGAGTTGCCTTTTGAGAGAGCGAGCTGTAATCAATGCCACGTGTCATGGTCCGATTATTTCTTCTGGCCTTGAGTGATTTGCAGCCGTCTTCCCTCATTTAATGTAGGTGCGTTTCCGAGAGTTGCCATCATTGGCCTCAATTGGGGATTTCTTGGAAAGGCCCTTCGGTGTCTTTGAGTGACTCTTGGGTTTCCTGGACTTTTTAGTCTTTGTGCTTTAGATCTTCGGATGCTGGATCTGAGCCGTTTCTTCTCCCCACGTGTCCGGTTAGGGAAGGTGGTTGTATTCTAAGATGGGTGTACTGGACAATTGCTTTATCCGTTGCGGGATACGAGGGGGCGGAGATTTTCGAATCATCACGCCTTTGTGCTCCCTATAAATACTCAACATTTGAAAGTTTGTTATTTTACTTTCTCTTTTCCTTTTTGTGTCAACGTTTTCTCTGCCTTCTTGATTCATTTTCTTTCTCCGGTTCTCACACCCCTTTCCCTTTTTTTGTGTCATGACCGGAGATGACAGCTCTTTCCCTTTTGATTTCACCGATTTGGGGGATTTTCCTTCTTCTTCTTCTCCTCCTCCTCCTCCTCTTAGACGTACTCGTGATAGTGGTCAGAGTAGGGGGAAGGAAGTCTGGACAGGACCTTTCTCCAGGGGTAGTTGTTGAAGCTTCCGCCGTGCTTCCTGGTAGAGGTGGGAGGGATGCGTGACTGCCTGTCCCGCCATCTTTCGATAAAATCCGCCGACAAGATGATCCCCAAGGGAAAAAACGAGGAAAGATGGGAGAGGATACGTCGGTGGTTCCCAGGAAAGAGAGAGGAGGGAGGCTACTGTGGTGGTGGAGCCCAAGAACAAGGAAGGAGGGTTCAAGAAACAACCTCTCGATGTAGGTTCGCGGTTGTCCTCCCAGGTTGCCCAGCGGACATCTGACCCGGCGGACGTGCGGGCGGTGATTTCGGTGGAGGGTACTCTTCCTCCCTAAGTGCGTGTTCGTCAATCACCTATCAAGGTGATTCTGTCTACTCGCTTCGCGGCCCCAAGTTCTGCTGGTGTGGCTGATGAACCTGTTAGCAAGAAAGCTCGGCGGGCGGTCGAGGAACCCGTGGGTGAGCCTCCGGCAGAGGGGAGGGTCACTGCAAATGAGACAATGGCTGAGGCCCTAGCTAAAGTGGCCAAGGCTAGTGAAGCGGCCGCAGAGGCCGGGGCCCTCTCTGGTGGGGGGGAATGTAGTGGTGAGTCAAATGGCTGCCACAAAAGATGTTTCTTTGGAGTTGACCGTCAGCCCTTCTGAGCCTGTCGAGCCGCTAGAGAAGGAACCTACCTTAGAGTTGGTGGCCTTGGGCAGGCGCTTTCCCGTGGAGATGGGAAAGAGACATGCTACGGGGTTAGATACCACCCTCATGAATCTTGCTATTCGTGGCTTCGGCAGGGTTGCCGAGGCGTTAGCTGACTTCCACCAAGCTGGCATTGCGTGGGAGTAACGAGTGGTAAGTCTCCTCTTTTTGATGCCTCGCTGTTTTTGGGTTTTTCTTCTTTTTTGTTTTTTGCGTGCTGACTCATTTATTTTCTGCAGGATGAAGCCCGTTCTGACAAAGACCGGCTTTCCGAAATATTGACCGCTAGGGGCTCGGCTTTGGAGGCCACTAAGAAAAATTTGGCGGACGCGTGCGCGTGTTTGTCCGCAAAGGATTTGGAGTGTGAGGACCAAGGTCGTGAGATAAGGTCCTTGACTCACGAGGTGGCTCGTCTTAGGGCCGAAGGCGCACAGCCTTCCGAGGTCAAGCTTCTGCGGTCTGAGTTGGAGAGGGCTTGCAAGGAGTTGATTGCCCGTCGAGAGGATGCCGAGAAACGCCGGCACGAGCTGTGCTCTCTTCATAAAGCTTTGAAAGGTGTTGAGGCTCACGCTAAGGATAACCTTGCGGGCTGGCTGGAGGCTGAGGGCAAGATTGTTGACGTCGCTGACCTTCAAGGAGAGTTGCTGGCGCAAAGGATGTATGGCATGCTTCTGGCGGTCGAGCAACTTGGGCGCCTTCAAGGAGAGTGGTTTTCAGCTTAGTGGGTAGCTTCTCTACAACCTTCTCTAGAGCTTTTCGATGGTGAGCTTCGAGGTCGGATGGAGACTGATTCTCCACTGAACCTTGCTTATCTTCGTCAGCTGGCCGACCGCCCGATGGATCATCAGGTGCTTTCTCACATCGGTGGTCGTGTTCTCGAGATTGGATCTACTTCTCAACAGCTGGCTGAGGCGATTCAGCAGGAGCCGGTGGGGGATGTTGGCAACGTTGAGCCTGCAGTGGCCGAGGCCATCATAGATCTTGGAGATGCCCAAGAGTAGGTTTATGTAGGGTTTTTGGATTTTACACTTTGTAATGAGCGGACGTCTTTCCCATTTTTGGTATTAATGAGAATTTATGTTGAGTTTCACTTCTCTGTTTTTACTTCTGGGCAAAAAGTTTTCGCGCGAGTATAGTTTCTCTTTTTTGGTCATCTCTTTACTTCTGGGTAAAAAGACTTTTTGCATGAGTACCTTGTGGTCAGGACGATCGCATATTGTTGCTAGCGTTTTTTGTGTGAACGTTCGTTTTGCGTTTTCACACCCAAGGGGTTTTTCACTGCGCTTTTCTGGGGGAATTTTAGCTTGGCCTTAGAGGCTCTTTAGCGTTTCTCGGGGTGGTCGGCCCGTTGCCCTTTCTTGGGACTTATGCGAGAGTACTTTGTGGATTTCATGTCATTTCTCTTTTCAAAAAAAGGAGTACTTTGATTAATGATAGACAAAATGGTTACATTCTTGCAGCCTAGGTCAGGCTAGCCTTAGTCATACCGAAAGTAAACAAATGATTACATCGGAATAGCCTTAGTCAGGCGGGCCTTAAACAGGCTGAAGTGAATCCTAAATTTGAAACAAATGGAGACGTGCGTGACTTGACCGGTGGACGGTCTGGGTGTGCAAAGTGCGTTTAGAGCTTAGGTGGAGTTATGATCTGGGCGGGCAGACTCCAGCTTTTTTCCTCCCAACTCTTTACCCTCGGGGGGTTCCTCGCGCGATTCTCTGGGACTGAGGCGAGCGACCTTGACAGTCTTGGTTAAGCTTGCTGCGTAGCATGCTCGCACTAGTTTTTGGTCCGCCATGATTTCTCCAACCCCATGGGGTGTTGGGAACTTCATAGTGAGCTATGCGGTGGACACTACGGATCTAAGTTTGTTCAAGGACAGTCACCTAGAATGGCGTTGTATGCTGAAGGTGCCAAGACGATGATGAAATCTATGTCAAGGCTTGCGACCTTTGGTAAAATGCCCATAGCCGTTTGGGCTGTTATGATTCCTTCTGCGGGAACCTGGGCTCCAGCGAACCCTATGAGTGTGCCGAGGAAGGGCCTTATGTTGGCCTCGTACAACCCGAGTTTTTTGAAGGTGTCGAAGTAGAGGACGTCCACCGAGGATCCCTAGTCTATCAAGACTCGTTTGACCTTGTAGTTAGCAATGACTGCGTTACTTCCATGGGGTCGTCGTGGACCGGGCCCTCTAAGTTTGTGAGGTCGAACATGGTGGGGTCTCCTTTGGGCTCGCTTCTCTTTTTGTGCTTTAGGGTGTAGTCGAGGGCGAATATGGAGCGTTCCACCCTTTTCTTATTTTGCGGTTGCGAGGTAGTTCCTCTCTGCAGACCTCCTGCAATGGCATTGATAACCTCGCGAGTAGGCGCTTGGTCATTGGCCTCTCATGGATGTTCCGCATTAGCTCTGCTCTCTTCCTTGACGTATCTGCCCAACTGTCCTTTACGGATTAGGTCCTCGATCTGATCTTTCAAGTGGATGCAATCATTGGTCTCGTGTCCGTAATCCTTGTGGAACTGGCTTTCCAGTTTTTCGCCTCTTAATCTGTGGAGGGAAACTGAGCATGTCCGAGTGATAGATTTCTTCGAGGACTCTAACGTGGGATTTGTTTAGGGGAGTGTAGCTTGTGAACCGTCCTCTAGGAGGCGTTCGAGGTCGCGGTGGCGAGCATTTTCTGTTGTTTTTCTCTTTAGAGTTCTGGTTCTCCGCTGCCGCTTTCTCCTTTTTCTTCTCTGCTCGCTCCATGTCGGGTCTACTTATCAGGAACTTCCTCATTTTTTCCTTGGCGATTTGCGCATTTTCTTCATAGATGAACAACTCTGCACGGTCCATCAGTTCCTGTAGGGCAGAAATGGGGCATCTGTTGAGTTCCCCGTAGAACTGCGAACATCAGAGGCCCTACTTGATGACGAAGATCGCGACGGCATCCTAGAGAACTCTGACCTGGAGTGAGAGTTTGGTGAAGCGGGCCAAGAAGGCTTGTAGGGTTTCTCCTTCTTCTTGGTGAAAACCGATAAAGGAGTCTTCGTTCTTTTGGTATTCCTTGCTGCTGGCGAACTGAGTGGGGAACTTCTGCGCCAGCTGCTCGAAACTATGGATCGAATTTGTAGATAGCAATGAGAACCACCTCAGGGCTGCTTCTTTTAAGGTCGAGGAGAAGACTCGACATTGCTGGCTGTCTGTCATTCCTAGTATTGACATAGCCGAATTGAAGGTGTTAATGTGATCTCGTGGATCGGTTTCTCCGCCATAAGGTTCTATGTGGAAAGACATCTTGAAGCCCATAGGGACGTGCTCGTTTATGACCTGCTGGGTGAAAAGGTATCTCCCTTTTCCTTGGAAATCAAAGCCGGGCCACTGATATTGTGCCGGGTGAGTGGACATGCCGTAGGGGGCGTACTGGTTGTAAGCTCCTGCCCAAGGCATGTGGTGGTAGGATCCCAGTGGGTAGTTTGGGATTAGTGGTCGCGGGTACTCCATGGGCGGACGCACTGCTTGTCCGGCGACCTTTGTTGGCCCAGGTGGGATCACTGGTAGAGGAGCTGGAGTTGTCAGTGATAGCCAGGAAAACTCCATGGGTAGAGTCCCGAATTGTATTGCGGGTAAACTGGTAGGGTCGCTAGAAGGCCCTGTGGTCACGTTATGCGGTGCCGCCAACAGTTGGACGCCTTCGTTTGCTTGAGGGGTGGTTCCTATCTTCCCATTGCTGTTGGCGTATAGCCGCTATTTATGCTTCAAGTCGGGCCAGCTTCGTCCCTCGTGAGATCCTCGTCAGCTCCATTGTGCCTTAGTTGTCGGTTGAAGGGCAAGGGTTGTGCGGCATGCCATAGGGATGTTGAGGGCACGTTTCTTCCCTGGTTGTTGGTGTCTGGATCATGGTCTCTGCAATAGCTACCTGCGTTGTTGAGGTGTTCTGGGGCTGAGTTGTACTCGAACCACCTGCCTCTGTTGTGACGACTTTGGTTGTCCCCTGCCTGTTTCTCGTGCTGCGTCATAAAGCGCTTACATCGGTTGTGGCTGTGGGAGCGTTCGATTCGGTCATCTTCTAATATTTTCTGTATTGGAAAAAGTAAAAAACGCAGGTTTCTGAGTGTTAGTTGGGTACTCCTACTCCCCGAAAAAATATGTCGTTTAGCGGCAGATTGCACAAGGCGTTGTGGTCTTAAAGGACCGCGGTGGGCACCAATGTAACTGTCATTTTTGGTTCAGACAATTTTACTTTGTAGATAAGGACTGCAAGGGGTCGCAACCTTAGGGGACTTGCCCTTAGGTGAGGACCTAGGTGCCTACGTACCCTTAGGAAGGGATCAAAGTCCACGTAGTTCGTCATGATGACGTCTATAGGAGTCGTTAGGCAAGGTGGTTACCTATATTGGGCTGTGTGCGTCTAAGACATGCGTAAGGTAATCCGGGCAGGAGAACCACTCGTAGGAGGTAGCCTTAGGTTGTGAGAGAGCAGGGGTCTCTTAGAGTGGTCGGGCGCTCTGCTTGTGTGGATCTCCGGGAAGGAGATGCGCCGAGTGCTGACCCGAGGGTCACCTGAGCACGGTGGTGCCGTGGGCCAAGCTTCGGTGTCACGCGATGTAAGATGGGCAAGGATGTGCCAAAATATAGTCAGAGTGT
This sequence comes from Senna tora, assembly GCA_014851425.1. Classification (NCBI taxonomy): domain Eukaryota; kingdom Viridiplantae; phylum Streptophyta; class Magnoliopsida; order Fabales; family Fabaceae; genus Senna; species Senna tora. The sequence goes on along the minus strand of CM026263.1, from coordinate 19,453,998 downwards.
TTGTGTCAAATGCTTATGTGTGTGTTCTTCTGATGTTTCGATCTCCCGATCCCCTGGGTAAGGGCCTTTATATACTGTGTGTGGGAAGGTCGTGCTCGACCCACATTCTTACGAGATATGGGTTGCCCCATGATGCTTGGGAAGCTTTCCATGTCTCTTGGACGGGAGCTTTCGAGGGGAGACGTGGGTACCGGCCACGTAAGGGATATACAAGTGGTGCCACATGTTGTGGGTGTAAGCTGCCGTGGAGCTTCTGGAAGCTTAGTGCCACGTGTCTCAGGGCGGAATATTCTGTAGTTACAATATGGTATCTAAGATGACACAATGTTATATCGGTATATAAGATACTATTTTAAAAAAAGTATATACTAAAAGTAGGTCTGCTCACGGTTTGAGTTGGTTTGGCCAAGGGAAAATGGCAGCGGGTTGAGTTGGTTTGGGTTCAATAAAAATGCATTAACCAACCGAAACCATTTACTAGCGGTTCGAGTTGGTGGGCCAGCTCTTTTTTTTTCTTCCTTCCTTGATTCATTTGGCAGCCATGGTTGGTTCAGATTTATGGGCCAGCTTATTTTTTTATTATTTTTAATCATAAATGCATATAACAAAATTTTTAAAAATTTTGGGCGGGTTGGCAGTTCGATTTGGTCCCAACGGGATTATTATTGGCGAAACCGCTAACCAAACCGTCATTGTTTGGGTTAAACAATTTCAATCGAACTAACTCAACCTAACATGACGAGTTGGCTTGGGTTTAGCAGACCAGTCGGAATCGGTGTTCAGCCCTAACTAAATATAGACTTGACGAAATACATTTTGTTAATTTTCCTTTGGAATGTAATCATATTCTTTGCTTCTTCTATATATACAGGGTAATAATACATTCAGTAGATATATTGAATATTAATACATAGATTGTCACTCTAACATATTTTGTTAATTTTATATATTGTTGAAACTTTTATGCTGGGTGAATTATACTTTTAGACAATGTTTTGAAAACCGGATCAGATAAGGCCCGATCAATGATCTAGTTCGATTACTACTGATAATACCGATATTTACCCTTGTATCTTTTGGCATTTGACAAGCTTTTGTTGAGTTTAAAGAGTCATTATGCATGATTTAATGTTATTCAAGGGCACTTAAGGACTTAAATAACAATCTTGCTAATTCCATATTTTTATTGAATGAATTGCGATAATTCTCTAGTTTTATTAACTTGAGAGCCTCACAATTGTTTCTGGTTGATTTGTAGGTCAACTAGCATGAGGAATAGCAAGGATTCAAGTGCTAGAGGTCGAGAAAGAAGCTGGAAAGTGAAGCCGGTACAAGATTTGAAGCTTAGAGGCATTTTTGGGCCTATTCTACTGTTCCACCCGCTGCCAGCGGGTAGCCTTGCAAGCTGGCAGCGGGTTGACCTCCGTTTCAAAGGAAAACGCGCGTTTCAAGTAATCCACCCGCGGCTAGCGGATAGATGACCCGCTGCCAGCGGGTACACGAGATCTGCACAATTTTCTCGCGATTTTAAGAGCTGAAACGGATTGTGGACCCACTTTCTCAGCATTTTACCACAAGGGGAATATCCTAGGTCGTATTAGAGGGAATATTCTGATGTTTTAGGGGCCCTTAACCTAATTTGGAGAGGAACACACACATGGGAACATATTGATCATTCAAGCTTCTCATCCTCTCAAGTCTCTCTACTTTTCCAGCCACACTCACCATTTTCTCTTCATCTCCTCCACTCTCCACACCCATTCACAGCAATATCCAGCAACTTCCATCATCATCCATGGCTAAGCAAGGGTTTTGGTGAAGCATTTCTCCCATCCATGAGTGGATAAATCTCTTGTGCTTTGGAGGAGGATGATTAGGGCTTAAGCTATGGCATCCAATAAGGAGTTTTTCTTGTTTTCTTTCTACTTCTCTTTATAGATTCATTTTTATCTTGTTGATATTGATGAGTTTGTATTGATTGTGGTTCCATGGTTGTGGAACTTAACTAGGTTGTAGTTGGATATTTGGAATTTATATAGACTTGTGATTTGTATTTTGATTCTCCCATTGTGGGTTTTGATTACATAGGATTTGGTTGAATCTTATTGTAATTTTTAATTCATTGTGGAAGTCACACTAATGACAATGGTAATTGTTGAGTTAAATTCTAGTCTATATTAAATTCCCCATTTGCTTCATTGATGGTATTTGATTAGGCTTGTTAATTGTACGATTGGTTAATTGCTTCCTCTAATTAATTTACCTAGGTTTAGTGGTCACTAAATTACCTTAGGAAATGGCTTTTCATTGATTAACTCCACACTTTTTGATAGCCAGGATAGCCCAAAGCATTCTCCAACAAAGCATATTCATCTCATTTCATTCACCTCGATTTACTTTAACTTTTAAAATATTGAAAATCCCAAAAAGTGTTAGTTCTAGTTTCATTTAGTTGCATTTAATTCCATTTAGTTTCATTGCACACCAAGTGTTTGTTAAATTGCCTCAAAGACATCCCTTTTTGTGTTAATTGTGCATATTTGTCCATAGAGTCCATAGGCTCCGCGAGAGAGAATCGACCTAGGTTGTGCCACTAGCTGCACTTTCTAGTATTAATTTGATTGGTGTCAGCCTCGCGACAAGGCCGCGTTCACCAATTTGGCGCCGTTGCCGGGGAGCCATTTTGGTTCTTTGTGCAATTGTGCTAGATTCTCACGAATCGGGTTGTTTTCGCGTGATTTCTTTGGGAATCACATAGTTAGATTGTGTTTTGTTATTGTGCTTTGTGTTTTAAGTTGTGTCTTTTCATTTTAGTATTTGTTTCTAGGCTTATTGTGATTTTTAGTAAGTGTTTTTGCTGGTTTTTGTTAAATTTTTCATAACTGTCATATTTTCTTTTAGCAAGAAATTTCTTAGTTTAATTGCATTTAATTTCCCTAAAAAAAAATTGCATTTAATTGTGTTTTTGTTTGTGTTTATTGTTTCTAGGTAGTTTATAGTTGTTTTAGCATTTAATTTTAGGCTTGAATAGTCATTTTGAAGCATTTTCAGTTGGATTCTTGCTGGTTTTTCGAATCTGCCCTGTTTTTCTGCTGTAACAGTGCAGAGTAGCTATTGTCTCTGACTTACCCGCTGGCAGCGAGTGAACCTACTCGCTGGCAGCGGGTGAAGCAGTGAACTGCACAAAATTTTCATTCTGTGTTGCTTTGTTACTGGTTTTCTGGTCTGTTTTATTTGTTTTACTATTTTTCTGTGTGTTTTCTTTCTTTTGTTAGTTTGTTTAGTGTATGCCAAGAAGTTCTAAAGGAGACCTAATTCCATTGGATTTAGAAATTGAAAGAACTCTTAGGAAAATAAGAAAACTCAAAAAGAAAGTAATTAAGGCTAACCAAGAAAGAGAAAGGGAACTAGAAATAGAAGAAATGGCCGAAGAAGATAACGAGGACAATAGAATGAAAAATAGGGGAAGGAATGAAGAAGGTAATAATCGGGTAGATCAACCTAAAAAGTCTATTAAACAATTGAATCAATTTGATGATAATTTTGAATATTTGGTTGGTGCTACTCCTACTTTTACTACTGATTTTGAAATTAAAGGTTCTCTTGTGCACTCACTTCCAAAATTTCATGGTCTTCCAGGTGAGAACCCGTATACACATCTAAGCTCTCTCCACATGCATTGCATGACGATGAAGCCCGTGGGGGCTAAACTTGAAGAAGTCATGTGGAAGGTTTTCCATCTCACTCTGGAAGGGAAGGCAAAGGTTTGGTATATGAGTTTTCCAAGGTACACCCCAGATGCTTACCAAACATGGGATAATTTGAAGAAGCACTTTATTGAAAAATATTATCCTTCAAACAAAGTCGCCGCAGCAAGAAAAGAAATCGCATCTTCAAGACAAGAAGAGGGTGAAACATTCTATGGATATTGTACACGTGTTCAAGATATGGTAGCAAAATGTCCAAACCATCAAATGCCATTGGAGCACCTGGTCCAAGCTTTTGTTTATGGGTTAACTGATAAAGACGCAAAAATGCTCAATGCAGCTGCTAATGGGTCCATAGAAGACATGCCCCTTGATGAAGCAATGGAGTTGATCAAGAAGCTCGCCTTGAGTAGGCAGAACATTACCACGAGGGCTACTTGAGCAGTAAAAGAGATATCTCCAGCAGATCGAGATCCATTGTTGGTGAAAGTGGTACATGAACTGTCTGCACTAACCAAGAGGGTGGATGGACTGAGCATCCAATCTCCACAGTCACCCACTCAACAGCTAGTTATGGTAGGCGCTAGTTGTACATTCTGCGATTCCCCTATGCACATATCAGCAGATTGCCCTGTTCAATATGAAGATGTGAATGCAATGTATCAAGCACGGCCTGGGAAATACCAACAAAGGGACCCTTACTCCAATACATACAATCCTGGTTGGAGAGATCACCCTAACTTCAGATATGGGAATAGCGGTAATCAGAATACTCAAGGGTTTAGCAATGGGCATAGTCAAGGGAACTATCCTTCTAGAGGAGGAAATTCTTATGGTGGTCAATACTCAAATTTTCAAGCGGCTTCACTTAGCCAAGCACCAAAACAGAACACCACCAATGCCATGGTTCCCATTAGTTAAGGTGCACCCTCTTCAAGCAATGATGAGATTAAACAGCTTCTAGTGAAAGGGTTCTCAGATATTGGTGCAAAATTTGACCAAGAGCAAAGTATCACTGATGATAAAATCAAGGCCGTCGCCTCACACGTTGACTCATGCTTCACCAATATCATGAACAAGTTTGAACAAATGGAAGTAAAGCATGACAACCTGAACTCATTTTTCACTCAATTGTCTAACAAGAAGAGTGATGAACAAGCTAGATCAAGCGGAGAGATGCCTTCTAACACAGTGATCAATCCGAAGTCACTGAATGCCATAAGCCTTAGAAGCGGCAGAAAAGTCAGATTTGAAGACAAGGAAGATGATGAAGAAATTGAAGAAATTGTCTGTGAAAGTCCTCCTTTGTCACCACTCAAGCTTTCTGAGAGCTCAAAAGAAACTAGGCTGCGGGAAAAAGTTGAAGAAAAGAAGAAGGAGCAAGAAGAGAAACCAAATGAAAAAGAGGAACAAAAGGGGAAGGAAGAAGAAATTAACAAAGCCATCTCCATCCAAAAAGGTAAGGAGGTAAGTATAAGTGATCTTCCTTTTCCTAATTCATATTTGCTAAGTAAGTAAGTCAAGGAAGTTAAAACTGATGAAGAGGCACTGAATTTATTTACCAAGTTAGAAGTTAATATTCCTTTGTTAGAGTTGGTAAGAAAAGTGCCTAAATATGCAAAAGTTTTGAAAGAGCTTTGTACAAACAAGAGAAGATTTAGACCAAATGAGAGAGTTCAAGTAAGCTCTAATGTTTCTTCTCTTTTCAAACCCCAAATCCCGGTCAAGTGTCAAGACCCGGGGTCTTTCACAATCCCATGTACTATTGGTAAGGTTACTATAGGGGGTGCATTACTTGATCTAGGGGCTGTTATTAATGTCATGCCTAAATCTGTTTATCATGCCCTAGGTGTTAAAACACTTCAACCCACTACAGTAATCTTACAATTAGCTGATAGGTCCATTAGGCAACCTGATGGGATTATAGAGGATCTTTTGGTCCGAGTGAAAGACTTGCTCATTCCAGCTGATTTTTATGTTCTTGATATGACTGCGGGAATGCCTCAGGATTCCACTCTCATTTGAGTTTTCAGGTGAGTCAAGTAATGAAACAGGGAAGGTGATCCAAAACAAAGTTCAATACATTCTGCCATGTGAAGACCCCTTTTCTGCTTCTCCACCTTCTCACCTATTCCAAGGGCAACAAAGTAAAAGAAAGGAAATCACGATTGAGGCTGAGTCAACCGAAGAAGGGAACATACTACCAAGGTTTGAATGCATGGAAGTTGAGGCAAGTGGTAAAAATGAAGTTATAAAGGGAAGTTCTCTTACCACTTTAGATGTTCAAAAATTAGTTCCTTTTGTAATTCAACCTCCCACTCTAGAGCTCAAAGAGCTACCTTCAAATCTAAAGTATGTTTTCTTAGAGTCAAATAACCAATTACCAGTGATCATTGCTAATGGTTTATCTGACGAGAATGAAGGGAAGCTCGTAAACCTTTTGAGAAAATATAAAAGAGCAATAGGGTGGACTTTAGCAAATATACCAGAGATTAGTCCTACAATTTGTACACATAGAATTCTGCTAGAGGAGGGGTCGCAGCCCAAGTGGCAACCCCAAAGGAGGTTGAATCCTTTGATTTTAGATGTGGTCAAGAAAGAGGTCACTAAGCTTTTGAGTGCGGGTATTATATACCCAATTTCTGATAGTAAATGGGTTAGCCCTATACAGGTTGTACCAAAGAAGAGTGGGATCACAATAGTGAAAAATGAGAAGGATGAGTTGATTCCCACTAGAGTCCAGAATTCGTGGCGCATGTGTATTGACTATAGAAAATTGAATGACACCATTAGAAAGGACCATTTCCCTTTACCCTTTATTGACCAGATGCTTGAGAGGCTTGCTGGCAAGTCTTATTACTGTTTCCTTGATGGTTTCTCTGGTTATTTTCAGGTATGCATTGCTTCGGAGGACCAAGAAAAGACCACTTTTACTTGCCCCTTTGGTACATTTGCATATGATACCTTTCGGTTTGTGTAATGCTCCTGGTACATTTCAGCGTTGTATGATGTCTATTTTTTCTGATTTTCTTGAACAATGCATGGATGTATTTATGGATGATTTTACAGTTTATGGAGAATAATTTGATGCATGTTTAGACAGCTTAGATAAAATTATTGCTAGATGTTCTGAAAAAGGTCTTGTGCTAAATTATGAAAAGTGTCATTTTATGGTTGATCAAGGAATTGTTTTAGGACATTTAATTTTTCGAAAAGGGATTGAGGTGGATAAAGCAAAAATAGAAGTAATCTCCTCCGTCCCATACCCCACATGTGTTAAAGAGATTAGATCATTTTTGGGTCATGCAGGGTTCTATAGGAGGTTCATTAAGGATTTTAGCAAAATTGCATATCGATTATCTCAATTACTTCAAAAAGATGCAGAATTTGATTTTAATGAAGCATGCAGGTCTACTTTTGATGAAATGAAATCTAGACTTGTCTCTCCCCCAATACTTTATGCTCCTAATTGGCAATTACATTTTGAGATTTCATGTGATGCTTCTAATTTTGCTGTTGGAGCCATGATAGGGCAAAAGGAGAACAGAGTTTCTAGAGTGATTGCATATGCCTCCAAGACACTAGACCCGGCACAAATTAATTATACCACCACTGAGAAGGAATTGTTTGCCGTTGTCTTTGCCTTGGAGAAATTTAGACCTTACTTGCTTAATTCCAAGGTTGTAGTTTTTTTCTGACCATGCTGCAGTGAAGTATCTTTTCTCCAAACCTCATTCCAAGCCCAGGCTACTCAGATGGGCCCTTCTCTTGCAAGAATTTGACATATAGATTAAGGATAGACCAGGAGCTGAAAACCATGTAGCTGACCATTTGAGTCGCTTACCTGAGGACACAAACGGAGTGGACTCTTCTAACTCTACTTTTGATGCTTTTCCAGATTCTTTGTTGTGTACCATAGCTCGTCATGAGCCTTGGTACGCTCATATAGTGAATTTTCTCATTAGTGGAGTGACACCCCCTTCTATGTCTACTTTTCAGGTACAAAAGCTAAAGGGAGATGCCAAACATTATGCTTGGGATGCACCTCATCTTTGGAGACTATGTGCTTATCAAGTCATTCGAAGGTGCATACCAGAGGAAGAACAAGAGAGCATCTTAACTGCCTGTCATACCTTGGCTTGTGGGGGGCATTTTGGTGGAAATAAAACCTCTAGGAAAGTCTTAGACTGTGGGTTTTATTGGCCAACTTTAGTTAAGGATTCTGTCAATTTTTGTAAAACTTGTGATAAGTGCCAACGTTTTGGGGGTTTGGGATGGAAACAAGAAATGCCACAACAACCTATGCTATTTTGTGAAATTTTTTATGTTTGGGGCATAGATTTTATGGGACCTTTTCCCCCATCAAACGGGTTTACTTATAATTTATTGGCAGTAGACTATGTTTCTAAATGGATAGAGGCCATACCCACTAGTAAGGATGATGCTCAAACCGTAGCTAAATTTGTCAAGTCTAATACCTTGTGTAGGTTTGGGATCCCTAGAGTCATCATTAGTGATCAGGGCACCCACTTTTGCAATAGGCTTTTCAATAGCCTATTAGCTAAGCATGGTGTCCGACATAAAGTTTCCACACCTTACCACCCACAAACCAATGGTCAGGCAGAGGTGTCTAACAGGGAAGTTAAGAAGATTCTTGAAAGGGTTGTGCAACCCTCCCGAAAGGATTGGAGTTCCCGACTTGAAGAAGCTCTTTGGGCATATCGTACAGCCTACAAAACTCCAATATGCATGTCCCCTTATCGCCTAGTCTTCGGTAAAGCTTGTCATTTGCCGGTTGAATTAGAGTATAAGGCATATTGGGCGGTGCGAAAATGCAACTTAGATATGGAAGCTGCGGGAGAAGAAAGAAAACTCCAATTGCAAGAGCTTGATGAAATGAGGGCTGAAGCATATGAAAATGCCAGGTTGTATAAGGAGAAGACAAAGAAAATTCATGACAAAGGCATTTTTAGAAAATGCTTTAGTGTTGGGGATAAAGTTTTAAAATTCAAAGCAAGATTCAAGTTCAAGCAAGGAATGATGAAAACACGTTGGGATGGACCTTTCACAGTGACCAAGGTCTTTCCTTATGGAGCGGTCGAGATAATGGAAGATTCAACCAGCGCCGTGCACTTGGTGAATGGTCACTTGCTGAAATTATTCAAGGGAAACTCCAAGCCCCCATGAGGGGCCAGGTCATCTCTTTCCTGTCCTCATCTTGCATTTAATTTGTTGCTCTTATGGATTGCTTGAGATGAGTGTGGGGGAAGAGATTTTCCAGTAGGTAGTAGATTGTGGAATTGTTCTTTGTGGTTTAATTGTGCTTTTGTGTATTTTGTTGCTTTTAGTTTGTGCTTTGTGTGTTTGTTTAGTTGTGTGGTTAAACACTCCCTTGGTTGTTGAATGCATGAATTTTGATGTGTGAGGTTTGTTTTTTTTTATGGATGGAAGCCAGCAAATTAGGTTCTAGGAGTAGGAATAGATGAATTTTTATGTTTCTTAGGAGTCTTTAGTTGGGTATAGGATTAAAAAAAATAAGGAAGGAGAAGTTTAAGGGTCAAAATGCCCAATTTTAGACATGTCTCTGTAGCTCCCGCTGCCAGCGGGTAGCCTTTGCTCGCTGCCAGCGGGAGCTACAGGTCAGGGTCCCCTGTTTTCCCTTCTCCACCTCGCAACCTCTGACTTACCCGCTGCCAGCGGGTGAGTCTGGGCACTTAAAAAAATTAATTTAATATTATTATTATTATTTTATTTCTTTTGATTTAAATTTCAAATTTTTTTCTTTGAACCCTAACCCCACCTCTTCCCTCTCTGTTCTCTCTCTCTAACCTCTCTTCTTCTTCCCCATATCCCTCTCCTCCATAACCACACCACACCTCCAGCCGTCCAAACCACAACCCTTCCATCTTCCACCACCAAGCTTCAAAACCGTGCCCTCCCTCTAACCCGAGCCCCTTCCTATTCTTCCCCTTTCTCCCTCCTCCTCTATGTTTCACAACCCATCCTCCATAGCCACGCCACCAAACCCCCCAAACCATAAGCCCCCCCTTCAAATCGTACCCACACCCCACCCAAAACCGTACCTCTACCCGTTATCCCTCCCCAAACCATAACCCCCCTTCCAAACCGTACCCACCCCCATCCCCAATACCTTCACAGCCCCCACCACTGCCTTGCTCCTTCTCACAGCCCCCATTCCCAATTTCAATTTTTCAATTGCCCAATTTTCCACTAGGTAATTTTCCTATTATTTTTATTTTTATTTTTTATTTTATTTCTCAATTTTTATTTAGTTGCCTATCTAATATTAATTTAAATTTAATTTCCTTTTTATTTTCATTTTTCTAAATTTTTAGTCCTATTTAATTATTAATCTGAATTTTTCTTAAAATTAGTTACTATTTTAGTATGCGTAGCATTAGCGTTAGTTGATAAATAATTTAATCTTGATCTTTCCTTAGTTTTCGTTATTATATTATCTAGCATTTTAGGTTATAATTAGTTCCCCTCTTGCATTTTGTTTAGATATAATCATTATGTAGTTTAATTCGAAATAGTAAATATGCAATATTTTAGATTGTTAATAGTTTTAAGATTAAGTCAACGCCATTTTCACTTTTGTTTAGTTGTTTTTAGTCTAGGCTAGTTATTTCTTAGTCTTGAAAAATCAGTATGGACCCTCATGATTACTCTTCAATTTAGCACTCACACCTTGTTTTAATTAATTTAGTTGTCTTTTCATATTCAATAGTTTTATTTCTTTCTTTAGTATACTTAGTTTTCCCTTTTCCTTAATTAGTTTTAATTGGTTTTAGTGTGAGGGTCTAGGTTGGTTAGCGTAGTCTTGCTGGCTTCTATGTTGACCGATTCTTTTTAAATTGCTTGTGTTTTTTTTGTTTGTATTTGTTTGTGTTGATTAGCAAGCATGTCTGGCGAAGAGATGACTTTTGAAGAAATACAAGATGAGGTTGAAAATAGATCCCTCCATCAAGAATTTCATTTTCCTGAGACAGAAGGCAATGCGTTCTTTGATCAATTAGTAGCCGCCAACCTAACATCTCTCAATCGGGTACAAGTAGCTGATAATGAGCAGTTTGTGCAGCATTTCTACGTTAATACCAAGCTCAAGCGTAACATGAACAACCCGACCTACCGCGGTACGAAGGTTACCACCTTCACATTGGCCGTTTTCCGGCAATTTTTTGGGCTGCCTATTGTGCAGAATTGTGCCTACAAGAGTCAACAGAAAGCTTTTAACAGTGGTGATGCCCCTTTCCCGCGCGCGGAAATAAGAGATATGCTCATTCAGGATAATTCAGATTGGGATGCTAAGTATGGAGGATCTCATATCTATTTGCAACGCTCTTCCATGTGCCCGGCTGCTAGAGCATGGCTACTTTTTATATGTCACAACATTCTTCCTTCCAACCATGGTACTGACATACCCTCTCAACCAAGCACACCTTATTTACTTATTCATGAAGAATGAGAGAGTTGATGTGGCCGGGTTGATTTTTGACTCACTCAAGAAGGCTTCAGTGAAGGGAGTGAAAGGACAAATTCTGTTATTTCCACATCTCATATCTCAAATGTACAAGAGAGCAGGTGTTCCGCAGCTCGATTCTGACTTGGAGTTCGATCTTGCCAACACCAGGGATTACAACGGACTGGGATTTGGAACACCTCCAGTTATTAGACCTCCCGCGCCAGTCAGAAATGTCAGGAGGTGCCGTGATGAAGCCTCTACGAGTCAGACCCCTCCGCAATCTTTAGAGCCAATGCTGCAGACCTATGACCAGAAGCTAGACTTCCTGATCTCTGAGCAGCGTGCCCTTAGGGATGAAGTCCACACCCTTCGGGATGACATCCACAATTTGCAAGCCAGCTTCACATCCTTTCAGGTCGAGGTTCGAGACAATTTTAGAGAGCTATGGGAGGGCCGTGATTGAGCTTGGATCTGAGCCAACTACTTGCTAGTCTTATCTGTTTTATTTCTTTTGTGTTTAGTTTGATTTTTCTGTTACTTTTCCTTCTTACTCATGGATTCTATTTTTGCTGGTTAGTTCTTTTTTCTGTTGAGCTACTGATGGCTCATTTAACTTCTGAAACATTATAATTTCATGCATTCTTAGCTATTTAGCTGTTTAGCTTACTTTGCTCGTCCCTCTTCTCCTCTTTTTGCACTTGACTGATTGTTTTTCTGCTTGTGGACCCTCATGCTTGCGCATCTTTGTCCTATCTTTCTGCATTGAGGACTGATAATGCCATTATTTACCCTTGTATCTTTTGGCATTTGACAAGCTTTTGTTGAGTTTAAAGAGTCATTATGCATGATTTAATGTTATTCAAGGGGACTTAAGGACTTAAATCACAATCTTGCTAATTCCATGTTTTTATTGAATAAATTGTGATAATTCTCTAGTTTTATTAACTTGAGGGCCTCACAATTGTTTTGGTTGATTTGTAGGTCAACTAGCTTGAGGAATAGCAAGGATTCAAGTGCTAGAGGTCGAGAAAGAAGCTGGAAAGCGAAGCCGGTACAAGATTTGAGGCTTAGAGGCATTTTTGGGCCTATTCTACTGTTCCACCCGCTGCCAGCGGGTAGCCTTGCAAGCTGCCAGCGGGTGGACTTCAGTTTCAGAGCAAAACGTGCGTTTCGAGTAATCCACCCGCTGCCAGCGGGTAGATGACCCGCTGCCAGCGGGTACACCAGTTCTGCACGACTTTCTCGCGATTTTAAGAGCTGAAACGGATGGTGGGCCCACTTTTTCAATGTTTTACCACAAGGGGAGCATACTAGGTCGGATTGGAGGGTATATTCTGAGGTTTTTGGAGGCCCTTAACCTAATCAAGGGGGAGACCCACGATTTTTACATTCATTCATCACCTAAGCTCTCTCTCCCAAGTCTCTCCACATTTTCCAGCCACACTCACCATTTTCCCTTCATCTTCTCCACTCTCCACACCTATTCAAACCAAATTCCAGCAACCTCCATCATCATCCATGGCTAAGCAAGGGTTGGAGGAGCTTGGTGAAGCATTTCTCTCATCCATGAGTGGCTAAACTTCTTGTGCTTTGGAGGAGGATGATTAGGGCTTGAGCTATGGCATCCAATAGGGAGTTTTTCTTGTTTTCCTACTACTTCTCTTTATGGATTCATGTTTATCTTGTTGATATTGATGAATTTGTATTGATTGTGTCTCCATGGTTGTGGAACTCAACTAGGTTGTAGTTGGACATTAGGAATTTAAATAGACTAGTGATTTGTATTTTGATTCTCCCATTGTGGGTTTTGATTACATTGGATTTGGTTGAATCTTATTGTAATTTTTAATTCATTGTGGAAGTCACTCTAATGACAATGGTAATTGTTGAGTTGAATTCTAGTTTATGTTAAATTCCTCATTTGCTTCATTGATGGTATTTGATTAGGCTTGTTAATTGTCCGGTTGGCTAATTGCATCCTCTAATTAAATTACCTAGGTTTAGTGGTCACTAAACTACTTTAGGACATGACCCTTCATTGATTAACTCCATACTTTTGATAGCAAGGATAGCCCAAAGCATTCTCCAACAAAGCATATTCATCTCATTTCATTCACCTCAATTTACTTTAGCTTTAAAAATATTGAAAACCCCAAAAAGTGTTAGTTCTAGTTTCAAGTAGTTGCATTTAATTCCATTTAGTTTCATTGCACACCAAGTGTTTGTTAAATTGCCTCAAAGACACCCCATTTGTGTTAATTAAGCATATTTGTCCATCGAATCCATAGGCTCCGCGAGAGAGAATCGACCTAGGTTGTGCCACTAGCTGCACTTTCTAGTATAAATTTTATTGGTGCCGGCCTCGCGACAAGGCCGCGTCTCATCAATTTGGCGCCGTTGCCGGGGAGCCATTTTGGTTCTTTGTGCAATTGTGCTAGATTCTCACGAATTGGGTTGTTTTCGCGTGATTTCTTTGGGAATCACATAGTTAGATTGTGTTTTGTTATTGTGTTTTGTGTTTTAAATTGTGTCTTTTCATTTTAGCGTTTGTTTCTAGGCTTATTGTGATTTTTAGTAAGTATTTTTGCTGGTTTTTGTGAAATTTTTCATAGCTGTCCTATTTTCTTTTGGCAAGAAATTACTTAGTTTAATTGCATTTAATTGTGTTTTTATTTGTGTTTATTGTTTCTAGGTAGTTTATAGTTGATTTAGCATTTATTTTTAGGCTTGAATAGTCATTTTGAAGCATTTTCAGTTGGATTTTTGCTGGTTTTTCGAATCTGCCCTGTTTTTCTGCTTTAACAGTGCAGAATTGCTTCTGTTTCTGTCTTACCCGCTGGCAGCGGATGAACCCACCCGCTGGCAGCGGGTGAAGCAGTGAACTGCACTGTTTTTCATTCTGTGTTGCTTTGTTTCTGGTTTTCTGGTCTGTTTTATTTCTTCCACTGTTTTTCTGTGTGTTTTCTTCTTTTTGTTGGTTGTTTAGTGTATGCTAAGAAGTTCTAGAGGAGACCTAATTCCATTAGATTTAGAAATTGAAAGAACTCTTAGGAAAATAAGAAAACTCAAAAAAGAAGTAATTGAGGCTAACCAAGAAAGGGAAAGAGAACTAGCAATAGAAGAAATGGCCGAAGAGGATAACGGGGATAATCGGATGGACAATAGGGAAAGGAATGAAGGAGGTAATAATGTGGTAGATCAACCTAAAAAGTCCATTAAACAATTGAATCAATTTGATGATAATTTTGAATCTTTGGTTGGTGCTACTCCTACTTTTACTACTGATTTTGAAATTAAAGGTTCTCTTGTGCACTCACTTCCAAAATTTCATGGTCTTCCAGGTGAGAATCCGTATACACATATAAGCTCTCTCCACATGCATTGCATGACGATGAAGCCCGTGGGGGCTAAACTTGAAGAAGTCATGTGGAAGGTTTTCCATCTCACTCTGGAAGGGAAAGCAAAGGTTTGGTATATGAGTTTGCCAAGGTACACCCCAGATGCTTACCAAACATGGGATAATTTGAAGAAGCACTTTATTGAAAAATATTATCCTTCAAACAAAGTCGCCGCAGCAAGAAAAGAGATTGCATCTTCAAGGCAAGAAGAGGGTGAAACATTCTATGGATATTGGACACGTGTTCAGGATATGGTAGCAAAATGTCCAAACCATCAAATGCCACTGGAGCACCTAGTCCAAGCTTTTGTCTATGGGTTAACTGATGAAGATGCAAAAATGCTCAATGCAGCTGCTAATGGGTCCATAGAAGACATGCCCCCTGATGAAGCAATGGAGTTGATCAAGAAGCTCGCCTTGAGTAGGCAGAACATTACCACGAGGGATACTCGAGCACTAAAAGAGATATCTCCAGCAGATCGAGATCCATTGTTGGTGAAAGTGGTACATGAACTGTCTGCACTAACCAAGAGGGTGGATGGACTGAGCATCCAATCTCCAAGATCACCCACTCAACAGCTAGCTATGGTAGGCGCTAGTTGTACATTCTGCGATTCCCCTATGCACATATCAGCAGATTGCCCTGGTCAATATGAAGATGTGAATGCAATGTATCAAGCACGGCCTGGGCAATACCAACAAAGGGACCCTTACTCCAATACATACAATCCTGGTTGGAGAGATCACCCTAACTTCAGATATGGGAATAGTGGTAATCAGAATACTCAAGGGTTTAGCAGTGGGCAAAGTCAAGGGAACTACCCTTCTAGAGGAGGAAATTCTTATGGTGGTCAATACTCAAATTTTCAAGGGGCTTCACCTAGCCAAGCACCAAAACAGAACACCACCAATGCCATGGTTCCCATTAGTCAAGGTGCACCGTCTTCAAGCAATGATGAGATTAAACAGCTTCTAGTGAAAGGGTTCTCAGATATTGGTGCAAAATTTGACCAAGAGCAGAGTATCACTGATGATAAAATCAAGGCCGTCGCCTCACACGTTGACTCATGCTTCACTAATATCATGAACAAGTTTGAACAAATGGAAGTAAAGCATGACAACCTGAACTCATTTGTCACTCAGCTGTCTAACAAGAAGAGTGATGAACAAGCAAGATCAAGCGGAGCGACGCCTTCTAACACAGTGATCAATCCCAAGTCACTGAATGCCATAAGCCTTAGAAGCGGCAGAAAAGTCAGATTTGAAGACAAGGAAGGTGATGAACAAATTGAAGAAATTGTTTGTGAAAGTCCTCCTCTGTCACCACTCAAGCTTTCTGAGAGCTCCAAAGAGACTAGACTGCGGGAAAAAGTTGAAGAAAAGAAGAAGGAGCAACAAGAGGAACCAAAAGAAAAAGAGGAACAAAAGGAGAAGGAAGAAGCAATTAACAAAGCCATCTCCACCCAAAAAGGTAAGGAGGTAAGTATAAGTGATCTTCCCTTTCCTAATTCATATTTGCTAAGTAAGAAAGTCAAGGAAGTTAAAACTGATGAAGAGGCACTGAATTTATTTACCAAGTTAGAAGTTAATATTCCTTTGTTAGAATTGGTAAGAAAAGTGCCTAAATATGCAAAAGTTTTGAAAGAGCTTTGTACAAACAAGGGAAGATTTAGACCAAATGAGAGAGTTCAAGTGAGCTCTAATGTTTCTGCTCTCTTCAAACCCCAAATCCCGGTCAAGTGTCAAGACCCGGGGTCTTTCACAATCCCTTGTACTATTGGTAAGGTTACTATAGGGGGTGCATTACTAGATCTAGGGGCTGCTATAAATGTCATGCCTAAATCTGTTTATCAGGCCCTAGGTGTTAAAACACTTCAACCCACTACAGTAATCTTACAATTAGCTGATAGGTCCATTAGGCGACCTGATGGGATTATAGAGGACCTTTTGGTCCGAGTGAAAGACTTGCTCATTCCAGCTGATTTTTATGTTCTTGATATGGCTGCGGAAGTGCCTCAGGACTCCACTCTCATTTTAGGTCGCCCCTTCTTGAGGACTGCTAACACTGTGATTAGCATGAAAGAAGGAACGATCTCTATGGAAGTGGGAGATCATAAAGTTAATTTTAATATGTATGAGGCCATGAAGCATCCATATGAGGACTATTCTTTACTTGGGGTTAGTGCAATAGATATAATCATGGAAGATGAACATGTAGGTTATAAGCTTGATGATGATAATTCTGAATCTACTATTGATGCATTTTCTGATGGTTATTTCTCATTCACTGAACTTTTGCATGCTGATGATGACACTCTTGCTTCATTCTCTTCTTTATATTCTTTTCCATCTGTTTGCTCTTGTGGAGGTGATCCCTTGTGTCTTAACTGCATGTCAGTTGATTGTACACGTGGTGCCCCACAATCTGATGCATTTTCTGTGACTAGTTATTCTTTGGATTCTCTTTCTTCTTTGAGCAGTTATGATGGCCCTTTGGGAAAGTTGTTCATTGAGTTTTCAGGTGAGTCAAGCAATGAAACAGGGAAGGTGATTCAAAACAAAGTTCAATACATTCTGCCATGTGAAGATCCCCTCTCTGCTTCTCCACCTTCTCACCTATTCCAAGGGCAACATAGTGAAAGAAAGGAAATCGCGGTTGAAGCTGAATCAACCGAAGAAGGGAACATTCTACCAAGGTTTGAATGCATGGAAGTTGAGGCAAGTGGTAAAAATGAAATTTTAAAGGGAAGTACTCTTGCCACTTTAGATGTGCAAAAATTAGTTCCTTCTGTAATTCAACCTCCCACTCTAGAGCTCAAAGAGCTCCCTTCAAATCTAAAGTATGTTTTCTTAGAGTCAAATAACCAATTACCAGTGATCATTGCTAATGGGTTATCTGATGAGAAAGAAGGGAAGCTTTTAAACCTTTTGAGAAAACATAAAAGAGCAATAGGGTGGACTTTAGCAGATATACCAGGGATTAGTCCTACAATTTGTACACATAGAATTCTGCTAGAGGAGGGGTCGCAGCCCAAGCGGCAACCCCAAAGGAGGTTGAATCCTTTGATTTTAGATGTGGTCAAGAAAGAGGTCACTAAGCTTTTGAGTGCGGGTATTATATACCCAATTTCTGATAGTAAATGGGTTAGCCCTGTGCAGGTTGTTCCAAAGAAGAGTGGGATCACAATAGTGAAAAATGAGAAGGATGAGTTGATTCCCACTAGAGTCCAGAATTCTTGGCGCATGTGTATTGACTATAGAAAATTAAATGACGCCACTAGAAAGGACCATTTCCCTTTACCCTTTATTGACCAGATGCTTGAGAGGCTTGCTGGCAAGTCTTACTACTGTTTCCTTGATGGCTTCTCTGGTTATTTTCAGGTACCCATAGCTCCGGAGGACCAAGAAAAGACCACTTTTACTTGCCCCTTTGGTACATTTGCATATAGGAGAATGCCTTTCGGTTTGTGTAATGCTCCTGGTACATTTCAGCGTTGTATGATGTCTATTTTTTCTGATTTTCTTGAACAATGCATGGATGTATTTATGGATGATTTTACAGTCTATGGAGAGTCATTTGATGCATGTTTAGACAGCTTGGATAAAATTCTTGCTAGATGTTTTGAAAAGGGTCTTGTGCTAAATTATGAAAAGTGCCATTTTATGGTTGATCAAGGAATTGTTTTAGGGCATTTAATTTCTGAAAAAGGGATTGAAGTGGATAAAGCAAAAATAGAAGTAATCTCCTCCCTCCCATACCCCACATGTGTTAAAGAGATTAGATCATTTTTGGGTCATGCAGGGTTCTATAGGAGGTTCATTAAAGATTTTAGCAAAATTGCATATCCATTATCTCAATTACTTCAAAAAGATGCAGAGTTTGATTTTAATGAAGCATGTAGGTCTGCTTTTGATGAACTGAAATCTAGACTTGTCTCTCCCCCAATACTTTCTGCTCCTAATTGGCAATTACATTTTGAGATTTCATGTGATGCTTCTAATTTTGCTGTTGGAGCCATGCTAGGGCAAAAGGAGAACAGGGTTTCTAGAGTGATTGCATATGCCTCCAAGACACTAGACCCGGCACAAATTAATTATACCACCACTGAAAAGGAATTGTTTGCCGTTGTCTTTGCTTTGGAGAAATTTAGACCTTACTTGCTTAATTCCAAGGTTGTAGTTTTTTCTGACCATGCTGCAGTGAAGTATCTTTTCTCCAAACCTCATTCCAAGCCCAGGCTACTCAGATGGGCCCTTCTCTTGCAAGAATTTGACATAGAGATTAAGGATAGACCAGGAGCTGAAAACCATGTAGCTGACCATTTGAGTCGCTTACCTGAGGACACAAAGGGAGTGGACTCTTCTAACTCTACTTTTGATGCTTTTCCAGATTCTTTGTTGTGTACCATAGCTCGTCATGAGCCTTGGTATGCTCATATAGTGAATTTTCTCATTAGTGGAGTGACACCCCCTTCTATGTCTACTTTTCAGGTGCAAAAGCTAAAGGGAGATGCCAAATTCTATGCTTGGGATGCGCCTCATCTTTGGAGACTATGTGCTGATCAAGTCATTCGAAGATGCATACCAGAGGAAGAACAAGAGAGCATATTAACTGCCTGTCATACCTTGGCTTGTGGGGGGCATTTTGGTGGAAAGAAAACCTCTAGGAAAGTCTTAGACTGTGGGTTTTATTGGCCAACTTTAGTTAAGGATTCTGTCAATTTTTGTAAAACTTGTGATAAGTGCCAACGTTTTGGGGGTTTGGGATGGAAACAAGAAATGCCACAACAACCTATACTATTTTGTGAAATTTTTGATGTTTGGGGCATAGATTTTATGGGACCTTTTCCCCCATCAAACGGGTTTACTTACATTTTATAGGCAGTTGACTATGTTTCTAAGTGGATAGAGGCCGTACCTACTAGGAAGGATGATGCTCAAACTGTAGCTAAATTTGTCAAGTCTAATATTTTGTGTAGGTTTGGGATCCCTAGAGCCATCATTAGTGATCAGGGCACCCACTTTTGCAATAGGCTTTTCAATAGCCTATTGGCTAAGCATGGTGTCCGACATAAAGTTTCCACACCTTACCACCCACAAACCAATGGTCAGGCAGAGGTGTCTAACAGGGAAGTTAAGAAGATTCTTGAAAGGGTTGTGCAACCCTCCCGAAAGGATTGGAGTTCCCGACTTGAAGAAGCTCTTTGGGCATATCGCACAGCCTACAAAACTCCAATAGGCATGTCCCCTTATCGCCTAGTCTTCGGTAAAGCTTGTCATTTGCCGGTTGAATTAGAGCATAAGGCATATTAGGCGGTGCGAAAATGCAACTTAGATATGGAAGCTGCAGGAGAAGAAAGAAAACTCCAATTGCAAGAACTTGATGAAATGAGGGCTGAAGCATATGAAAATGCCAGGTTGTACAAAGAGAAGACAAAGAAAATTCATGACAAAGGCATTCTTAGAAAATGCTTTAGTGTTGGGGATAAAGTTTTAAAATTCAAAGCAAGATTCAAGTTCAAGCAAGGAATGATGAAAACACGTTGGGATGGACCTTTCACAGTGACCAAGGTCTTTCCTTATGGAGCGGTGGAGATAATGGAAGATTCAACCGGTGCCGTGCACTTGGTGAATGGTCACTTGCTGAAATTGTTCAAGGAAAACTCCAAGCCCCCATGAGGGGCCAGGTCATCTCTTTCCTTTTCTCATCTTGCATTTAATTTGTTGCTCTTATGGATTGCTTGAGATGAGTGTGGGGGAAGAGATCTTCCAGTAGGTAGTAGATTGTGGTTTTTGTTCTTTGTGGTTTAATTATGCTTTTGTGTATTTTGTTGCTTTTAGTGTGTGCTTTGTGTGTTTGTGTAGTTGTGTGGTTAAACACTCCCTTGGTTGTTGAATGCATGAATTTTGATGTATGAGGTTTGCTTTTTGATAGATGGAAGCCAGCAAATTAGGTTCTAGGAGTAGGAATAGATGGATTTTTATGTTTTTAGGAGTCTCTGGTTGGATACAGGAGTGAATGGAGTGGAGAAATGAAGTTAGGGACCAAAATGTTCACCTCTAAGCACGCCTCTGTAGCACCCGCTGCCAGCGGGTAGCCTTTGCCCGCTGCCAGCGAGAGCTACAGAGGCTCTCCCCTGTCCCTCCCCTGTTTTCCCCTGTACCAATTCGCCTCTGACTTACCCGCTGCCAGCGGGTGGTTTTTCACCCGCTGCCAGCGGGTGAGTCTGGGCATTTAAAAAAAAATTTAAAATTAATAAATTAATTTATTTTATTTTATTTCAAATTTTTTTTTTCTTCTTAACCCTAATTTCCCTTTTCCCTCTTCTCTCTCTCTGTGCCTCTCTACCACCATTCACCTTAATTCTCTCTTTCTCCAAACCAAACTTTCTTCTTCTTCCTCAACTCCAAACCTCCATAGCCACACCCTTCTTCCACCCTTCACCAAAACCGTATTCCCCTTCTTCCCCATTTCCCAATCCCGTAACCCCCCCCCCCTTCTGCCCCTTCTCACCCACAAAACCATACCCCTTCCTCCATCCCTTCACCCAAACCGTGACCCAACCACCCCCCCCCCCCTTTCCAACCTTCCCCAAAACTCCATCTTCCACCACCACACCAAATCCTCCATCTCAGCCCCAAAACCGAACCAACCCTTTTTCTCTTCACCAAAAACCGAACCCAGCCTCTCACCCATATTCCAATCCCTCTTTCATCCCAAAACCATTCCTTTCTCCCTCTCAAAGCACCAAAACCGTATCCCCCTTCCCCCATTCACCCATTTCCTTACAACCCTTCACCCAAGCCATCCCAATCCCTTCACCCATTTCCCCACCAAGCCGTCACTCCCACAACCCAAGACCACTTCTCCACTTCCAGCCCCACTTTCTATTTACTTTAGGTAAATTTTCCCTCTTTGCAAAATTTTGTTAGTTTTATTATTAGTATTTCTTTTTGTTTATTTTACATATTTCTTTTATTTTCTTTTATTAATTTTAGTATTATTATTAATTTTGTTTTAGTAGAGTGATTATTATTTAGGTTAGTCATATATTTATATATATCTATATCCTGGCTGTGAGAAATTGGACTGATAATACTTTGACCTAGGTATAGATAATTAGATTGCAAATAATTTTTATCTTGATTTAGTAGATAGGGTAATTGCTTTTTGTTTATTTTTTTTAGTCACATTAGTACTTAGGTAGTAAATAAATTCTAGTTTAAGTTCTCTTTTTAATTAATTTTTCAGTATTTTATCTAGAATTAGTTAATACATACCATAGTCTTGTTTAGCAATAGTAAATATGCACTATTTTCGTTTGGCACTAGTTTTTAGCTTACGTCGACGTCATTTTTCACTTTTGTGTAGTTAGTTTTAATTTAGGCTAATTATTTCATAATTTTCGAAAATCAGTCTAGATTAATTGCATACCGCAAGATCACTTTTCAGTTGAGCCCCCACATTAGTCATAGTTCATTTGGTTGTCTTTTCATTTTCCATAGTTTTAATTCTTTCTTTAGTTTAATTAGTTTTTCTTTTTCTCTAATTAGTTTTATTTGGTTGGGCGTCTAGGTTGGTTAGTGTAGTCTTGCTGGCTTCTTTGTTGACTGATTTCTCTTTTAAATTGCTTGTATTTTTCTTGTTTCTATTTGTTTGTGTTGATTAGCAAGCATGTCTGGCGAAGAGCTGACTTTTGAAGAAATACAAGAGGAGGTTGAAAATAGATCCCTCCATCAAGAATTTCATTTTCCTGAGACGGAAGGCAACACATTCTTTGATCAATTATGCGCCGCCAACCTCCAATCTCTCAATCGGGTACAGGTAGCTGACAATGAGCAGTTTGTGCAACATTTCTACATTAATGCCAAGCTCAAGCGCAGCATCAACAACCCGACTTACCGCGGCACGAGGGTTACCACATTCACATTGGCTGGCATCCGGCAATTTTTTGGACTGCCTGTTGTGCAGAATTGTGCTTACAAGAGCCAACAGTCAGTTTTTAACAGTGGTGATGCTCCTTTCCCGCGCGCTGAAATTAGAGAGATGCTCATTCAGGACAATTCCGATTGGGATGCTAAATATGGAGGATCTCAGATCTATTTGCAACGCTCTTCCCTCTGCCCGGCTGCTAGAGCATGGCTGCTTTTCATATGTCACAACATTCTTCCTTCCAGCCATGGTACTGACATACCCTCTCAACAAGCACACCTTATTTACTTATTCATGAAGAATGAGAGAGTTGATGTAGCCGGGCTAATTTTTGACTCGCTCAAAAAGGCTTCAGTGAAGGGAGTGAAGGGCCAAATTCTGTTATTTCCACATCTCATCTCTCAAATGTATAAGAGAGCAGGTGTTCCGCAGCTTGATTCTGATTTAGAGTTCGATCCTGCCAACACCAGAGAGTACAGTAGATTGGGATTTGGAAGACCTCCAGTCATTAGACCTCCCGCGCCAACCAGGAATGTCAGGCGGCGCCGTGATGAAGCCTCTTCGAGTCGGACCCCTTCGCAAGCTTCAGAGCCAATGATGCAGACCTCTGACCAGAAGCTAGATCTCCTGATCTCTGAGCAGCGTGCTCTTCGGGATGACATCCACACTTTGCAGGCTAGCTTCACATCTTTTCAGGTCGAGGTCCGGGATAATTTTAGAGAGCTGCGAGAGGGCCGTGATGGAGCTCGGTTCTGAGCCAACTGCTTGCTAGTTTTATCTGCTTTTATTTCTTTTGTGTTTCATTTGTTTTTTCTGCTACTTTTCCTTCTTACTCATGAATTCTATTTGTGCTGGTTATTACTTTTGCTGTTGAGCTACTGATGGCTCATTTACCTTCTGGAACATTATAATTTCATGCATTCTTAGCTGTGTAGCTGTTTAGCTTGCCCTGCTCGCCCCTCTTCTCCTCTTTTTTGCATTTAACTGATTGTTTTTATGCTTGTGGACCCTCGTGCTTGCGCATCCTTGTCCTATCTTTCTGCATTGAGGACAATGCTTGTTGCAAGTGTGGGGGAGAAGTTTCTGAAGAATGATTGCTTCTTGAATTGCTGAATGGGCAGGTTACCTTGTGATTATTGCAAATATTGACATCAGATTTATATTCCTATTTCATGATTGTGTTTTTAATTCCTTGTGAATTTAGTTTTTTTTTCAGCTTCTATTCTTGTGGATGCGAATATAAATGTAAATGCACAGGTTTTAAGTCCTTTTGTTCATGGATATTATCAACTGAGTAGATTCATTTTTCGTTTTTGTTGAAGACTTTTGGGATTAATGATGTTAATCAGGAATTCCATAATCACTTTTTGATATCTACTCAAATGTTTTGAAATCTTTTTTTTTTTTTTTGGGAACCACACTTAACTTTTGTGCCTGTTTAAGCATTTTAGAAAATGCTTTCAAGTAGTGTGTCAGGAGCCCGCAGAATGCAAATCAATTCAAGAATAAGAAACAATATTTCAAGAGATTGGTGCTCTCTAATTCTCAACTTAAGCAAGACATTAATGTGAGTAATTAATTAGGCATGCATTGATCGATGTGAGAGTAACCTAGCCTTGTTGGAAGATTTTGAGCCAAACACTTCTGTTTTTCTTGCATATACTTGTGTGTTGTCTGCTTACTTGTTTACTTTCTAGAACTTGATTGAAATCTTGTTGAAGCTTGACATGCGTTAGTTAAATAAAAATGATTGAGGCGTTTGTTTCACTCACCTATATCCCATACACAAACCACTTCTTTTGTTACCCTTAGTCACCCCTTTGAGCTTAATTCTTGCTTTTCTAGACATTTTGCACTATGACTTTTAATTAAATGTTTGACTTTAGGTTTCTTAGTTTCTGACCACTCATCTTCCTGGGTTGAAATTGTCTAATTGATCCAATCAAGCAAAAAGCTTGAAAAGAAAGAATAAATAAATAAATAAATGAATTATACATTTATTTATTTAGAAAAAAATTTAAAAAGAAAAAAAAAAAGGGGAAATACAAAAGAAAGAAAAGCAATAAAAAAGAAAAGAAAAGAGATGATGAATAAAAGAGTTGCAACCGAAAGTAATAAGGATCTTAGACAAATTTCTTGGTTGTTGGAAGATGATTGTTTGGTTAGACTTTTTTTTTTTGGAACCCAAGCAATCATTTAATTGGGAGTCAATTCAAAATGTTTTGTTTTGCATAATTTCTTTCTTTGTAAACACTTTTCACCATGACCATGCATCCATCATTACAAGCCATTAAGACCTCATGATTTGTTGAGCTAACGCATCTTAGTGGAGATCTAGATCTCTCTCAAGCCTATGGTAAAGTGATAAGTAAGTAAGATTAGAGAGAAAATATCCAACATTAGTGAGTAGAGCGAAACACTTGAGTCATCGGTCATTTGCATGTTCTAGTTGATAGCTATGCATAGTTGTTTTGCTTTTGTTGCATGAACCAAGAACATGGTTTCTTGCTTAGTTGTTTTGCATCTTGATTTGGTTGGTTATTTTGTTGCTTCCTACATAACCCTTGACTGCATTTTTGACTGATTGCTTTGCTCAGGAGTGCAAAGGTCTAAGTGTGGGGGAGTTGATAATGCCATTATTTACCCTTGTATCTTTTGGCATTTGACAAGCTTTTGTTGAGTTTAAAGAGTCATTATGCATGATTTAATGTTATTCAAGGGGACTTAAGGACTTAAATCACAATCTTGCTAATTCCATGTTTTTATTGAATAAATTGTGATAATTCTCTAGTTTTATTAACTTGAGGGCCTCACAATTGTTTTGGTTGATTTGTAGGTCAACTAGCTTGAGGAATAGCAAGGATTCAAGTGCTAGAGGTCGAGAAAGAAGCTGGAAAGCGAAGCCGGTACAAGATTTGAGGCTTAGAGGCATTTTTGGGCCTATTCTACTGTTCCACCCGCTGCCAGCGGGTAGCCTTGCAAGCTGCCAGCGGGTGGACTTCAGTTTCAGAGCAAAACGTGCGTTTCGAGTAATCCACCCGCTGCCAGCGGGTAGATGACCCGCTGCCAGCGGGTACACCAGTTCTGCACGACTTTCTCGCGATTTTAAGAGCTGAAACGGATGGTGGGCCCACTTTTTCAATGTTTTACCACAAGGGGAGCATACTAGGTCGGATTGGAGGGTATATTCTGAGGTTTTTGGAGGCCCTTAACCTAATCAAGGGGGAGACCCACGATTTTTACATTCATTCATCACCTAAGCTCTCTCTCCCAAGTCTCTCCACATTTTCCAGCCACACTCACCATTTTCCCTTCATCTTCTCCACTCTCCACACCTATTCAAACCAAATTCCAGCAACCTCCATCATCATCCATGGCTAAGCAAGGGTTGGAGGAGCTTGGTGAAGCATTTCTCTCATCCATGAGTGGCTAAACTTCTTGTGCTTTGGAGGAGGATGATTAGGGCTTGAGCTATGGCATCCAATAGGGAGTTTTTCTTGTTTTCCTACTACTTCTCTTTATGGATTCATGTTTATCTTGTTGATATTGATGAATTTGTATTGATTGTGTCTCCATGGTTGTGGAACTCAACTAGGTTGTAGTTGGACATTAGGAATTTAAATAGACTAGTGATTTGTATTTTGATTCTCCCATTGTGGGTTTTGATTACATTGGATTTGGTTGAATCTTATTGTAATTTTTAATTCATTGTGGAAGTCACTCTAATGACAATGGTAATTGTTGAGTTGAATTCTAGTTTATGTTAAATTCCTCATTTGCTTCATTGATGGTATTTGATTAGGCTTGTTAATTGTCCGGTTGGCTAATTGCATCCTCTAATTAAATTACCTAGGTTTAGTGGTCACTAAACTACTTTAGGACATGACCCTTCATTGATTAACTCCATACTTTTTGATAGCAAGGATAGCCCAAAGCATTCTCCAACAAAGCATATTCATCTCATTTCATTCACCTCAATTTACTTTAGCTTTAAAAATATTGAAAACCCCAAAAAGTGTTAGTTCTAGTTTCAAGTAGTTGCATTTAATTCCATTTAGTTTCATTGCACACCAAGTGTTTGTTAAATTGCCTCAAAGACACCCCATTTGTGTTAATTAAGCATATTTGTCCATCGAATCCATAGGCTCCGCGAGAGAGAATCGACCTAGGTTGTGCCACTAGCTGCACTTTCTAGTATAAATTTTATTGGTGCCGGCCTCGCGACAAGGCCGCGTCTCATCAAGGACAATGCTTGCTGCAAGTGTGGGGGAGAAGTTTGTGAAGAATGATTGCTTTTTGAATTGCTGAATGGGCAAATTACCTGTGATTATTGCAAATGTTAACATCAGATTTATATTCCTATTTAGTGATTGTGTTTTTGACTCCTTTTGGATTTAGCTTTTTGGGTTCTATTCTTGTGGATGTGAATATAAATGTAAATGCGCAGGTTTTAAGTCCTTGTTTGTGGATATTATCAACTGAGTAGATACAATTTCGTTTTTGTTGTAGACTAGTGGGATTAATGATGTTAATCAGGAATTCCATAAGCACTTTTTGATATCTACTCAAATGTTTAAAAAAAAATTGGGGAACCACACTTAACTTTTGCGCCTGTTTAAGCATTTTAGAAAATGTTTTCAAGTTGTGTGTCAGGAGCCAGCAGAAAGCACAATCATTTCAAGAATAAGAAACAATTTTTCAAGAGATTGGTGCTCTCTAATTCTCAACTTAAGCAAGTCACTTATGTGAGTAATTAATTAGGCATGCATTGATCGATGTTAGAGTAACCTAGCCTTGTTGGAAGATTTTGAGCCAAACACTACTGTTTTTGTTGCATATACTTGTGTGTTGTCTGCTTACTTGTTCACTTTCTAGAACTTGATTGAAATCTTGTTGAAGCTTGACATGCGTTAGTTAAATAAAAATGATTGAGGCGTTTGTTTCACTCACCTATATCCCATACACAAACCACTCCTTTTGCTATCTATAGTCATCCCCCTTTGAGCTAAATTCTTGCTTTTCTAAACATTTTGCACTATCAATTTTAATTAAATGTTTGACTTTAGATTCTTAGTTTCTGACCACTCATCTTCCTGGGTTATAATTATCTAATTGATCCAATCTAGCAAAAAGCTTGAAAAGAAAGAAAATAAATAAATAAATGAATTATACGTTTATTTAAAAAAAAAGAGAAAGGAAAAAAAGAAAGGGAAATAGAAAAGAAAAAAAAATCATGATGAATAAAAGAGTTGCAACCTAAAGCAATAAGGATCTTAGACAAATTTCTTGGTGGTTGGAAGATTATTGTTTGGTTAGACTCTTTTGGAACCCAAGTAATCATTTAATTGGGAGTCAATTCAAAATGTTTAGTTTTGCATAATTTCCTTCTTTGTAAACACTTTTCACCATGACCATGCATCCATCATAACAAGCCATTAAGACCTCATGATTTGTTGAGCTAACGCATCTTAGTGGAGATCCAGATCTCTCTCAAGCCTATGGTAAAGTGATAAGTAAGTAAGATTAGGGAGAAAATATCCAACATTAGTGAGTAGAGCGAAACACTTGAGTCATCGGTCATTTGCATGCTCTAGTTGATTGCTATGCATGGTTGTTTTCCTTTTGTTGCATGAACCAAGAACATGGTTTCTTGCTTAGTTGTTTTGCATCATGATTTGGTTGGTCATTCTGTTGCTTCCTACATATCTCTTGATTGCATTTTTTTGACTGATTGCTTTGCTCAGGAGTGCAAAGGTCTAAGTGTGGGGGAGTTGATAATACCGATATTTACCCTTGTATCTTTTGGCATTGGACAAGCTTTTGTTGAGTTTAAAGAGTCAATATGCATGATTTAATGTTATTCAAGGGCACTTAAGGACTTAAATAACAATCTTGCTAATTCCATGTTTTTATTGAATGAATTGCGATAATTCTCTAGTTTTATTAACTTGAGAGCCTTACAATTGTTTCTAGTTGATTTGTAGGTCAACTAGCTTGAGGAATAGCAAGGATTCAAGTGCTAGAGGTCGAGAAAGAAGCTGGAAAGTGAAGCCGGTACAAGATATGAAGCTTAGAGGCATTTTTGGGCCTATTCTACTGTTCCACCTGCTGCCAGCGGGTAGCCTTGCAAGCTGGCAGCGGGTTGACCTCTGTTTAAAAGGAAAACGCGCGTTTCAAGTAATCCACCCGCTGCCAGCGGGTACACCAGATCTGCACAATTTTCTTGCGATTTTAAAAGCTGAAATGGATTGTGGGCCCACTTTCTCAGCATTTTACCACAAGGGGAGCATCCTATGTCGTATTAGAGGGAATATTCTGATGTTTTAGGGGCCCTTAACCTAATTTGGAGAGGAACACACACATGGGAACATATTGATCATTCAAGCTTCTCATCCTCTCAAGTCTCTCTACATTTCCAGCCACACTCACCATTTTCTCTTCATCTCCTCCACTCTCCACACCCATTCACACCAATATCCAGCAACTTTCATCATCATCCATGGCTAAGCAAGGGTTGGAGAAGCTTGGTGAAGGATTTCTCTCATCCATGAGTGGCTAAATCTCTTGTGCTTTGGAGGAGGATGATTAGGGCTTGAGCTATGGCATCCAATAAGGAGTTTTTCTTGTTTTCCTTCTACTTCTCTTTATAGATTCATTTTTATCTTGTTGATATTGATGAGTTTGTATTGATTGTGGTTTCATGGTTGTGGAACTTAACTAGGTTGTAGTTGGATATCAAGAATTTATATAGACTTGTGATTTGTATTTTGATTCTCCCATTGTGGGTTTTGATTACATTGGATTTGGTTGAATCTTATTGTAATTTTTAATTCATTGTGGAAGTCACTCTAATGACAATGGTAATTGTTGAGTTAAATTCTAGTCTATATTAAATTCCCTATTTGCTTCATTGATGGTATTTGATTAGGCTTGTTAATTGTCCGTTTGGTTAATTGCATCCTCTAATTAATTTACCTAGGTTTAGTGGTCACTAAACTACCTTAGGAAATGGCTTTTCATTGATTAACTCCACACTTTTTGATAGCAAGGATAGCCCAAAGCATTCTCCAACAAAGCATATTCATCTCATTTCATTCACCTCAATTTACTTTAACTTTTAAAATATTGAAAATCCCAAAAAGTGTTAGTTTTAGTTTCATTTAGTTGCATTTAATTCCATTTAGTTTCATTGCACACCAAGTGTTTGTTAAATTGCCTCAAAGACATCCCTTTTTGTGTTAATTGTGCATATTTGTCCATAGGCTCCGCGAGAGAGAATCGACCTAGGTTGTGCCACTAGCTGCACTTTCTAGTATTAACTTGATTGGTGTCGGCCTCGTGACAAGGCCGCGTTCATCAACTACCTTAGAATTATTTTTCAATTAACTCATTTTGAATCGATCAAAACGGGATTGAATCGGACGGTCCTTTAAAAACTGCTTGACCTAACCAGTTTGTTATCGAATTTCTGACTCCTTTTTGCAAAATTATTGTTGTAAATCAATAGGAGCTCTCTCATCCTCCTATAAATAGGAGTCACTCCCCACCTTCATAATTGCTCATTCGATGTGTTAGAAAGGGGGTCCCGTTTGGGAAACTTCACATAGTATAATTTTTCTCTTTCTCTTGAGTCATTCTTCCGCGCATCAGTCGTAGATACGTAGCTCTACCTCTTGTAGGTAAAGTCCTCCGTTTGGTGCAGCCCTTTTCGAAGATCTTCATCTGGAGGTCAGCCCTGGTGGAGCAGAGGCACTGACAAGATCCGAGATTTTAGCGATGACGTCTAGGTTAGTAGCTTCCGCAATATTTATGCTTTACCTGAATTTATTTTTCATTTTTCTTTTTAGTCCATGGGTTGTAGGGGTTTACAAACCCCGGGTCGGGCCGGGTTTTCCCCGGATCCGAGACTCGACCCGACATTGGCTGGGTCCGTCGGGTCGGGTTTTGTATTTTTTTTTTTTTTTGAAAAATATATTAATTTGAATTTGACATATTTAATAATTTAAAAAAATAAATTTAATTAAGTTAAGGTTATATTTTATATATTTTCAATTAATAATTAATAAAAAAAAAATTATACATATAAATATTATATATTTTACATATAAAAATACTTAAATAATAAAAATAACAAAAATTTAAAAAAAAAAAAGAAAAGAAATTGAGCCTACCCTAGGTCGGGCCCGGTTTTGGGCAGCCCAACCCGGCCCAACCCGGTGACCCGATGGCCCTAACTGTGACCAGGTCGGATGTACACCCTACTGGGTTAGGTCAGATCATGTGGACCCGAGTCTTCCTAAAAAAAAATCCAAAAGTAATAATTTAATCCATTTAATATTTGTATTAAGTTGAATTTCAAATAAAAAACAACAAATAATTCTTGTTCAAATTTACAAACCATTCACATATTCATAATTTTTATTTTTTGAAATAAGTTTTGGAATTACAAACCAAATACATTTTTTAAATTTTAAAAATTTATAAATGAAAACTACTTTTAAGAAATGAAAATTGAAAGCGAATTGCTCCAACTAGCAAGTCAAAACTATTAGTAAATAATACTTTTCTTTTGACTAATTTGAACTTAGAATAAATAGAATAGAGAATAAGAAAACATGTTTGTTTCAAACGTAATCATAATAAATTTGATTTTTGGGCAAGCAAGGAAATGGACCACAGCTTGGGTAAAAAAAAGATAAAGGGTATGCCCTATACTAAGTGATAGATAGCCTAATAAGCTTATTTTGGGTGTCAATAATTTGGGCTTTGTATTCTGGGCTTACATGGACTAAGGGATTCAATTATGCTTTTTCCTCTATTCACCAAAAAATATTATGCTTTTACTCAACCCTTTGAGACTTTTTTTTTTGGCGAAATTCCTCAACGTTTGCACAAAGTTTAATATTGATCCTCAACGTTTCAAAAAGTTATTTTAGGTCCTCAAAAAAGTCGTTTTGCTGAGTTTGAGTGAGAGAGAGTGTCATGTTATTTAAATATAACACGTATGAGAAAGGGTGTACCACATAAGCCTTCCACGTCAACATTTAATGGCAAAACCAGACAAATATTACTCCAGAGGACCAATTTTCACCCAAAAAAAAAATGTTGAGGACCTAAAATAACTTTTTGAAATGTTGAGGACCAATATTAAACTTCGTACAAACTTTGATGACCAAAAGAATAATTTGGCTTTTTTTTATAGGAACCCTTTAAGCTTTTCGGTGGTATGATTCTAGAAATTGGATTCGGTGCAATTAGCTTTCGTGCAATTACGGTGCAATTACTTCAAAACACACATTTTTACTTCATTTGTGAAGTAATTTTTGGAGCTACGCTAATAAGGATCTACCATGAATGGATTAGGGACAAAATTTTATCAATATTGGCAAATATCATCACTAAATAGCCTACTATTTATCAATATTAATAACAATTTAGTCCCTAATCCATATAAGACGATGATATTTGCCAATATTAATAAAAATTTGGTCCCTAATTCATTCATGGTAGGTCCTTATTAGTGTGAGTCCCTATTAGTACTTCACAAATGAAGTAAAAATGCGTGTTTTGAAGTAATTGCACCGTAATTGCACGAAAGCTAATTGCACCGGATCCAATTTCATGATTTTACGTAGTATATTAATTAAATGAGGAAAACTTCGGGCCAAAAAAAATGAGGAAAAGTTATATAGACATAATTTTTAAGTATTTCTCATTTAAAAATATAATAAGCGAATTTTTTTTAGGTATTATGTATAATTGAGTATTTCAAAAACAATTTATTCAGACATATTATATGATCTTGATTGGAATGTATGATAGTAACTCAAGGGGCGAATATGCTATAATATTATGTTATCTTTTATATTTTTTGTTTAGTGGTATTTCATATCACAATGATATAAGATACAAGTGTTTGGTATAAAATGGTGTCATATAAGATACCATGTCATATATTTTTGTATCTTTCAAATCTACCCATATAAATTTAAGTAAATTAGCTATCATATTTATTCTATGATTATTTTTAAAATTTCATGATACTTTTAAATTAAAAAACAAAATCAATTAAATATTTTAAATAATTATATAGTTTTTTTAGAACCAGTAATAATTATATAATTTAATATCACTAAAATAACAATTATTTAAATATGCAACAAAACGATTTAAATAAGTGTGAAAAAATATGGTATATTAATAATTTATGTTATAAAATATAAAATATAATAGTGATAAAATTGATAAAGTAAAAGAAAGTTCTTTCACTCAAATGTGTCATATCACATGACACAACATTTCCGGTGTCATGAGATGACACCCTTTTTAGTTTCATGTGATGACATTGTGTTATCTTAAGTGTTACTTTGTTATCACATGACACCATAACAAACGAATCATCCCACAATATCATTTAAGATAACATGTTATCTTAGATAACACTTTCAAAATGGCACCATACTAGAAGCCTCTAAAAAAATTCAGTTATCTTATGAAATTAATGCGAAGCTATCATTAATTATGATGTATAAAATATTAAATTATAATTAGAGATTTCGTATATCTGACACTCAAATATGAATATTGAACTATAAATACTAAGACATTAATATATATCATGAACTTTATATAGTTTATTACTATTGTAGATTGTAATAATGAGCACCCAAATTTCTTATAACACGTTTCTAATTTTAGTGAAAAACAATGAAAACAAAAATGCTTTTAAATAACAAGATGTACGTGTATCAATTAATTAAAGATATAGAAAGTAATCAAAGTTTAGCACTTTGAAAATTTGACTAGTTTCTGCTTAATTTTCCCTTAATTGATTTCAAGGACTAGATTGTGCATGATAAAACACATGTACAATATTTACAAAAGCTATACTTTTATCCAATTAATTTATTTTGTCTGTGATGTCACATCAGTAAAAATTATTAATTATTTAGCAGACTTAGTGAAAATAATAACATTGATAAAAAATAAAATGTTGCAATTGAAGGTAAAAAATAATAGAGACATAATTAACAATACACTAAAAATTAGGGATAAGAAACATCATTTTGCCCCTCTATATATATATATATATATATATATATATATATATATATATATATATATATATATATATATTGAAGAGGAAATAAAAAGAAATATTTCATTACCACCAAAAAAAAACTTTTGCGCAATTGAAATTGGGCTTGAGAAACACTAGTCCTTAAAAAGATCATTCAATATATTCTCAACTATTTGAATATGAGATTTTTTTTTTTTGGATAGAAAAAAACATCTTCATTCAAAGAAACAGTAAGGCACCAATCCACAGCAGAAAAAAAAAACAACACCAAACAACCAAACAATTCAACCAATCCCAGTCCTCGCACCAGAACCCTCAGAATCAGAAGACAAAATAGACACCAAAGA
Organism: Senna tora; assembly: GCA_014851425.1. Lineage (NCBI taxonomy): Eukaryota > Viridiplantae > Streptophyta > Magnoliopsida > Fabales > Fabaceae > Senna > Senna tora. Next base: position 19,420,048 of record CM026263.1, on the reverse strand, counting down.
GGATGGGAAAAAAGAACCCAATCCATAGGACACATCCTTCTAACAGCACTTCTAGCAACCCAATCAACTGCCTTATTACCAATTCTCTTAATGTGCAAAATTGAAGGCCAACACAACTGGCCACACAAAAGAAGAATCTCCTTCATATTCCAAAGCACAACCAATCCCAATTCACATCCATTTGGTTAACAGTAGTAACCAAATTCAAGCAATCACTCTCAAACAAACATGTATCAATATGAAGCTCCAAACAAAAGCCCAAAGCTTCCTTAAGAGCAAGAGATTCTGCCATATTCACCGAACAAGCCTTAACCCTTAAGCATTTGCCATCAACCAATCTTCCCTTATCATCCCTGATCAATTCACCAATGCCAGCCACCCCAGAAGATTCATCAAAAGCTGCATCACAATTCACCTTTAAAACTCCGCTACTAGGAGGCAACCAACCATCAAAACTACAATCATTATTACCCCCCACACAATTATCAAGCCTATTAACACTCCAGAATTCAGCAGTAGCTGAAAAACTTCTTTGAATAACAAAAGAAGCATCAACTTTACCATGATCAAAAATAGCTTTGAATCTTTCCTTCCATATGTGCCAGCAAGTATAGGCAAAAAGAGAGGCAACCCAATCATCAACTCTAGCATCCCCAACCAACAAATCACTCCACCATTCCTCCATTCTCTTCACCTCAAATCTATTCCATCTAGCACAAAAGAGACTTCTAAACCACACTAACTCTGTCCATTTGCAAAACAGAAACAAATGCTCACTAGACTCCTCCTCCATATTATAGATAAGACAAGATGCATTCTCCAAACATCTCTTTTTAGACAAATTCACCATAGAAGGCAAGGAATTAGAGCATATCCTCCAAATAAAATGCTTTACCTTCTCAACCACCTTCAGCTTCCAGATAGCACCCCAAAGACCTTTAGGAATTACGAAAGAAGAAGGCCTAGCAACTTCAACACACTCAAAAGCCTTTTTAGCAATCTGATAGCCTGATTTGACTTTATACTCCCCCCTTCTATCCAAAAACCACACCCTTTCATCCTCAAAAACAATAGAAGAAATATGAAGACCCATAATAGCCTTCACCTCAGCAGACGATAAACAATTATGCAACTCACCAAGCTTCCAACTATTCCCAGAGATAATACTACTAACCTTTCTTCCCTCCCAATTAGCATTAGGCGCAGGAGAAGCAAGCTGAAAATTCTTCAGAGCAGGCAACCAATTATCACCCTAAATACTAACATTATCACCCCTCCCACCTTCCATCCAATACCCAACTTCAAAGTGTCCCTACCAACAAGCAAACTTGACCACCCCCACGAAGCTCTAAAACCCTTCTTTAGCCTCCATCAAGTCACCATTAGGAAAATAAATTCCTTTAAGCACCCTAACCCACAACTTGTTAGGAGACTTCAAGACCCTCCAAGCCAATTTAGCAAGTAAAGCATTATTAAATGCCTCAAATTCCCTAAAACCCAAACCACCCTCCTTCTTAACTTTAGTCATTTTTTACCAAGCTTGCCAATGAATCTTACCACCTTCCTCCTTACCACTCCACCAAAACCTAGCCACAGCAGCATCAAGCTCTTTGCAAAAGACCCTTGGGAATTTAAACACACCCATGAGAAAACCAGGAATAGAAGAAACTACAGCTTTGATTAAAACTTCTCTACCCACTTGAGTAAGTGTTTTCTGCTTCCAACTCTGAATCTTCCTCATCATTCTATCCTTCACAAATGCCAAGGCAACAACTTTAGATCTCTCCCACAAAGTAGGCAACCCCAAATATCTTCCAGGATTACTTGACTCAACAATACCCAAAGTATTGCAAATATCCCCTTTCACACAATCAGGGGTATTCCTTGAGTAAAATAAGCTAGACTTATCAAGATTCATATCCTGCCCAGAAGCCTCACAATAGGCCTTCAAAATACCAGCCACCACCTCACAATCCCCTTTGGAAGCATTCAGAAAAAGCAAAGAATCATCCGCAAAGAAGCAATGTGTCAGAGAAGGACAAGCTCTAGCCAATTTGATCCCACAAATCAAACCCTCCCTAGTAGCCTGATTAAGCATTGCAGAAAGTACATCTGCCACAAGAATAAACAAGCAGGGAGACAATGGATCTCCTTGCCTTAACCCCCTCCCAGGCTTGACTTCAGCAACCTTCCTTCCTCCCACCAACACATTATAATCCACAGAATTCACACACCTCATAATCTTCCTAACCCAATCTTCACAAAAACCAATCCTTAACAAGACTTACTCAAGAAAGTCCCATTCAACCCTATCATAGGCCTTGGCCATATCAATCTTCAAAGCAAGCTCGAACCTACCACCCCTTGCTCTATTTTTCAAATAATGATACACCTCATGCGCTAATACAATATTATCTTGAACGAGCTTTCCCTTAATGAAGGTTCTCTGCTGCTCAGAAACAATCCCGGGCAAAATATCCCTAAATCTATTCACCATCACCTTAGACACAATCTTATATGCAAAATTACACAAACTAATTTTTCTGTAATGAGTAACACTCTTAGGCTCGTCAATCTTTGGGATAACCACAATATTAGTACTATTCAACCCCTCCACATTGCCATTCACATTAAAAAACTCCATTACTGCCTTAGTCACTTGATCTCCAACAATGTCCCAAGAAACATGATAAAACTTACCAGAATATCCATCAGGCCTTGGTGCTTTCAAAGCACCAAGGTCAAAAGCAGCCTTTTTAATTTCATCCACAGAAACCATCTCCATCAATCTGACATTATCCTCAGTAAAGACCTTCCTGCTTACAAAACTCAGAACATAACTCATATCCCTACTCCCTTTCGATTTAAACAGCCCATCAAAGTAATTCTTGAAACAAACACCAACAAACTCTTCATCCTCCACCCAATTACCATCACTACCTTTAAGCCTCAAAACTTTATTCTGCTGCCTCCTAATAATAGTTTATTGATGGAAAAATCGTGATATCCTATCCCCAGCTTGACCTCTGCTGCCAAAACTTCTCTTCCCTGTCCCAAAGCATCTCAATATCCTTCAAAATACAACTAATCTCCTTCCTCACCTCCAAAGTAAAAGGGCCACTTCTACAGATACTCAGCCTACTAGTAAGCTTATCAATCTCTTTCAAATTATTAGGGAAAGCCCTTTTACTCCAACCACTAAGCACTCTACCACACTGCTCAAGCCTCCTACTAAGAATCTTAGCTTCCTGCTCAAACACAACCTTCTCCCATTTCCACCCCTCATCAACTATATCCAGAAACTCATCATGATCAACCCACATAGCCTCAAACTTAAAGGATCTCTTGATCCTTTCCAACTTATACTTCAGATTAACCACAATCGGACAATGATCAGAACCCACAGCTTCAAGATGCAAGACCTGAGCATTTTGATACTGCTCTCTTCCCCAAAGATTACAAAACATCTATCCAACCTCTCCTTGATTAAATCCCCTCCCAACTGCTTATTAGACCATGTAAACATAGGCCCCTTAAAACCAAGATCCACCCAATCACAATCGAAAACAAGATTTTGAAAATCCAAGAGAGAGCTAGAAGACCTGATAAGGCCCCCTTCTTTTTCAGAATTACTAAGAATGTCATTGAAATTCCCAAGACAGAACCAAGCCACATCATCCCCAGGCTTCAATCTTCTCAATTCACTCCAAACACCCATCTTTTCCTGCTTAGTTTGAGCCCCATAAACAAAGGTAAAATAACTTGCACCTTCTAACATTTTAGAACACACTAATCCATGAATAATATTCTTCGAACCCCTTATATGCATTATATCGACCTCATTACTCCACCAGAGAGCCATCCCGCCTGATTTCCCCATAGCATCAACATAGAAACCGTTCTCCAAGCCACAACACTTCTTCCTCATCCTATCCATCTTTTTCTCTTTCATTCTAATTTCCATAAGGAAAACTATAGAGGGTTTATAAACTCTACAAAGTCTTTTCAGCTCCTTACCTGTCAAGGTCCCCCCCCCCCCCCCAAACCTTGATAGTTCCAAGAAATTGTAATCATTCCCCCTTGGTGGTTGTTACAGGACAACCACCAAAACCCTCATATACAACTTCCTCACTAACACCAGCTTTAAACATGAAACCCTCAGCTATAATTTCCTAACCATCCCATCTTCCTTCAACAATAGGAATTTCTACTAACTGAAGACTCTCCATCACTACCTTAGACATCTTCTTCTTCCTCCTTCTTTTATCATTAATCATTAAGTCCTCCTTCCCCTTATCAAAGTCTTCTTTCTCAATCACATAAATCTCTCTTTTAACCCTCTTAATCTCAGCGCTACAAACCATCTCATCCTCCTTCCTCTTAATAACCACCTTCTTCAAATTTTCTGTCAATTCCTCCTCTTCCCTTGACTTTGTAACCATCAGATCCTTAACTCCATCCTCATCCTGTGGCATCTCAACAAAATACCCAGGATCTTTTAAAACAATATTAGTACAAACACCTTTACTGTCCTTATTACACCATCTTCCTCCATTATCCCTTCTCACATCATCATCATCCATCATATCTCTCTTCCAACAATCCTCATTACTTCTAAACACCTTATCCCTACCCCTTATATTATCAAAACACACAGCCTCCCTAATATTATGCATCACCCTGCTTATTTTAACTTCCCCACTACCACCACATCTATCTTTCCCATTCTCCATTATTCTAACATTATCCTTCTCCTTCATCATATTACTACCACTAACATCCCCCTTTCCACCAGTTCCCGTCTCATTAACATTCTTACCCTTTAGTTCTTCCTTCTCCCTACAAGCCTCACCCTTATATCTACCGCCTTCTACCTTCTCCCCATACCACTCCTCATATTTTGCCTTCACCACAATCACCGAACCCTTTAATTCCTTAGCAGGAGGTACTCCCAACCCAGGCCCATACTTAAATTCCTCACCAACATTCCCTTCCTTTTCCCCAACCTTACCAAAAGCTCTTGCCTCATGCCCCAATATACCACAATTATAACAATAATTCTATAATCTTTCATACTTGAAAGATATCCAAAACATATTCCCCTTGGAACCTGTTATCCACATCCCTGTCACCAAAGGTTTTCTCGTATCCATCTTAAAACCTACTCTCAAGAAACACCCACACACTTTCTTTCCTGCCAATGGATCCTCCACCGCAAACACATCCCCCACCCTTCTTCCAAGATTCTCAGCATTCTTCTTATTAAAACCTTCAAGAGGCAATCCATGAATTTGGATCCAAATTGGACTAACACCCAAATCAACTTCATGAAAAGCCATATCAACTCTCCATTTTTGAATCACAAGCATATAACCAAGAATTGCCCATGGCCTATTCCTCATCACTTTATTATAAACCTCCTTATTCTCAAAGGTAAAAATAAAAGAATTATTACCTACCTCTCCAATGTTGACTCCATCCTTAACATTCCATCCCTTCCTGATCATCGACACCACCGCATTCCTGTTCAGTACTTTCTCCGCTAGCACCTTTCCTATCAATGTGTAGTTCGCAGCGCAACGATCCACGTCCTCATCCCAAAGCAACTCCACCTCATCCACCTGCATATCCATATTACCAGACCGCACTCCCCACCTCCAGAAGTTCAAACAGCAAATGAACTTGAACTTCAAGAAACCACATAGGAAAAAAACTCCGAGATCTCCAAATCACGAACAAGCAATCACACCACCAAAACGAAAATCAAGATCAAACTCTGAAGATAAAAACACCTCAAAAAACACAAATCAAATCACTGGCACCAAGAATTCAAAATCGTAAACGAAATCCATTGAAGAATTCCGTTGTAACTAACTCTCACTCGAAAGGAGGAGAGAGAAAACTCCCACGTGAAGGAGAGAAAAAAAATTATTTACTTTGGTCTACTTTGAATATGAGATTTAGTTTAGGTTTTTGCACCATTATATACCAAAAAAAACTTATACACAAATTCCCCAACATTTTAAAATTATCTACAGATCTATACCACTTTCACTGTGCACCTTCAAAAACGCCATCACTAAGGGCGTTTTGTTGAATTTTTGGGACGAAAAACTAGAGCTGTCAAAATGGGTCCAACCCGGTGGGTTGGCCCGTTTAACCCACCAATTTAGTGGGTTGGGTTTCAAAATTTCAACCTGTTTATTAAACGGGTTGGAGGAACCCAACCCATCTAACCCACCGGGTTAGGTGGGTTGGCTCACGGGTTAGGTGGGTTGGCCCGTAACCAACCTAACTTAAAAAAAAACATAATTCCTAATCATGTTTCTTTCTTTTTGTCATATTTTCATTTTTCACCATATTTGCAGGAGCCAAGAAGAAAAGAAATGAGTAATGTTGTGATATTTTGACTATGTTTCATACTTTCATTGTTCTATTTTTAACTATTTGTGAGTGACATGATGAATGATAAATCTTTTATTTTATTTTATCATATAAAATTTCTTACTTCATAAAATAAATGTACAAAAAAAGTATAGATTTTTTTTAAAAAAAAAGTTAGAATTAAAAAAATTATAAAAAAAAATAGGTGGGTTAGGTGGGTTGGCCCGACCCACCACCTTGGTGGGTCGGGTTGGGATTCCCAACCCGTTTAGCGGGACCAACCCGAGTGGGCCAACCCGTCACGGGTTCAACCCGTGTTGGGTCAACCCGTGTGGGCCGGGTTGGCCCACTTTGACAACTCTACGGGGCGTTTAAAGGGTTAAATGGTCAACCCTATAAACGCCCTCAGTGAGGGAGTTTTTAACGCTAATATTTACATAAAAATAAGTGTGATAAAATTATAAAAAAGTCTTCAGTGAGGACGTTTATAGGGTTGACCATTTGACCCTATAAACGCCCTCACTGAGAGTGTTTTTTGTCGTGCACAGTAAAAGTGGTATATATTTGTAGATAATTTTTAAAGGCGACTAAATTTGTGTATATATTTTTTATTTAGTATATATCCATTCAAAAACCTTTAGTTTAACTAAAACATCCCAAATAATAATTACGAAAATAAAATTTAAACTAATAGGTGATAGTTGAGTATAACAAAATAGATATTAGTGCGTTCTCAGCCACAATGTAGTAAATTGTGATTTGAGTACCCATTTGAAGAGACTTGGTATTTCACGATGTTTTGAATAAAATTGTTTTTAATAAAAGATAACAGAGAGAATCAAACATAATAAAACAAAGATCAAATTAGAAATTGGATCCAGTGCAATTCCCTTCCGTGCAATTCTGGTGCAATTCCTTCAAAATGTATATTTTTACTTCATTTTTGAAGCACTAATACGAACTTACTATAACAATAACCCACTATGAATTGATTAGGGACGAAATTATTATCAATTTTGACAAATATCATCACTAAATAGCCTTGTGAGACTATTTTTCAATATCAATAACAATTTGGTCCCTAATTCATTTAAGATGATGATATTTGTCAATATTGATAATAATTTGGTCTCTAATCTATTCATGGTGGATTATTATTAGTATGAGCCCATATAAGTACTTTAAAAATGAAGTAAAAATGTGCATTTTAAAGGAATTGCACCGAAATTGCACGGAAGGGAATTGCACCGGATCAAATCTCATCAAATTAATAGACAAAAAAGAATGGGTGAAAATAAATATATATATATATATATATATATATATATATATAGATATATATCATATCATATACCATATACATATAGAATCCATATATAAAAAGCATTAATTTAATTATCCTATAATCAAAAAGGGCTTCCTTGTTGTTCTTGCTTTTGCTTTTGCATCAAAGCGTATAATAAAACATAATTAAATAAACCCCAACGTATTGCTTTTAATTGAATCAATGTAGTTAGATCTCTCTCTGTATATAATAAGAGAGGTTTTCTTCCGCCTCGGAGCTAATTTTTAAATTTAGCCATATTTAAAAATTATTTACAAATATATATAACTTTCATTGTAGCGCTAAAAAGTCGTCATTAGTGATGACAATTACATGAAAAATCATTCACGTAATTATTATTATTGATTGCGATTATAGGGTCAAACAGTCAACCCTATAATCACTATCAATGAGGGTGATTACCACGAAACGGTAGAGCTTGAATCAACTATACAAATTTTTTTAGTAATTGTCATTATTGATTGTGATTATAGGGTCAAATAGTCAACCCTATAATCACTATCAATGAAGGTGATAACTACGGAGCGGTAGAACTTGAATCAACTATACAAGATTTAATAATTTATATTTTAACAGTTACTTTTTTTTGGCCTTGTATTTTAACAGTTACTTAAAAAGACTTATTTTAATAATTAAATTTTGGCTATGGAAATATAACTTGTTAAAAGAAAGACAATAATAATATTTTTTTATAGTCAATAATTGTTCATAATACATTTTTCGACAATATTATTCTTAATTGTATTTTTTTACGTTCGTCGTGAATAAATGTATTGTCGAAATAATATTATTAATAAATATCAATAACTTTTTATCATAAAAAATATATCATTAACTTTTTTTAATAATTTATTTCGAAGGTCATAATTAATTATTAAAATAATACATTTTTTTCAACCGTTTATAATGACAGTCAAAATATAAATGATTAAAAATTTTATTTTTTTCATTATATGAGAAAGTGATAATTAAGTAAACACCTACCCATGCATATAATATCATCTATACTATCACATTGAAAAAGAATATCGATCCCTAATTAATTAATTAGGTGTTTTAGCTGGCATTTGCCTATTTCTTTGTTTGGTTTATTTTCTTCCCAAAAAAGAAGATCGATGGAGCAGATAAAAAGAAAGTATATATATATATATATATATATATATATATATATATTAATTATTGCCTGCTCATATTGTAGCTGAGTTCTATATATAGCGTGAGGGGTGGGAATGGAAGGAGGTGGGTGGGGACAAAAGAAGCTTCTCCACTTTACTCTTGTTATAGAGCACTATGTACATAATTGGAAATTCTTTATCATAAATTAAGAGCATGTTTGGTATGCCTTCAGTACAGAGAAGATAAAGTGAAGGTTCCCTCTGCAGAGGGAATTTTGCTTTCCTCATCATGTGGAGGGAAAGTGAGGTGAGATTTGGTTTAAAGACCAAGATGCCCTTAAAAAATTTGTGGACTTTAAAAAGTAAGGATAAAAAGGTATTTCATATTTTTATCTTCTATTTCTCTATCTTCTTCCCACCATACCAAACAATATTACATTTACATTCAACTCCTATTTTTCGGGCAACCAAACATACATTTTATTACTTACTTCCACTTTCATTTCCACTTCCATTTCCACTTCCACTTCTCACTAAAATATTCACCGGATACCAAACGCCACTTAATATATATATATATATATATGTTCGATTCAACACAAAAAGTGTTTGAATTGAACTCCGAATTACACAAGAAACGGGGAACCAGAATGCCTTCACCGCTCACCCTAGCTCCTTCCTTTACAAATGTTTATCTGCATCAATATTATATATGGGTAGGAACTAGGAAGGAATGGATGGGATCTCTTATTACGACACTAGAGAATTTTTTTTTTTTGGGTAAATTACACTTTGATGTAATGTGGTTTCGTCCGATTTCACTTTGGTGCCCTGTGGTTTTATTTTTGTCAGTTTGGTACCCCCGAGATTTGTATCATTAGCACTTTAGTGCCCTAAGATTTTTCTACCGTTAGTTTTAACGGTAATTTTAATATTTGAATTAAAAAAATCTTAAATGTGGCTCGTTGAGGATCGAACCCAAAATCTATAATAACATATATTAACACCTTAACCATTGGACCATAAAGTCTTGATATATTTTAGTTTACTTTCAATAAATATAATATGTCAAAACCAACTATACTCACACTCACATTTATTTTATAGAATTACATTCTTCTCTTCCACTAAATCATTGAAAGGTTTGAGTCATTGATTCAATTATTTAATCACTTAAAAATTTGTTGAACTAATAAAAAAAATTTATTATTTTCATTTTAAATTTATTTATTCTATTAAATGACAATAAATTATAATTAATTAAAATAAATACAATAAATTATGTTACAGTGAATATTATAAACATGAAATGTATACATATTATTATAACTAATAGTTATGTCATTTAAAATTAATTAAATAATACATATTTTAAAATAATTTTATATTATTAAATAATTATAATGATTTTTTGTGGAAATAATAATAATAGTTAAAATGTTATATTTTTTTGGTCAAGTTAAAATATTATATTAAATAATTATGTTATTTAAAATTGATAAAATAATATTTAATTTAAAATAATATTTTGTAATTAAATAATAGTTTTTATTGAAAAATTAAATAATATTAATATTTAAAACAGTTTTATATAATTAAATGATATAAATTTTTAAATAATTTTTAATTTTTATTTAATTGGTTTAAATTAAAAAATTAAAAAATTACTCTAGATGAAATAATATTGAGAATAGTGAAAGTAGATAGAGTTAATAGTGCAATTGTTATATATATATATATATATATATATATATATTGAAAGGAAAGCAATAATCGATTAGGACTTTTGGCCCAATGGATAAGGCATTGTTTTTAAAATTAGTAATCTTGAGTTCGATCCCTAGCAAATCACATTTAAATCTTTTTTTATTCAAATAGTATAATTACCGTTAAAACTAACGGTAGAAAACCTTAGGGCACTAAAGTTTTAACGGTGCAAACCTCAGGGCACCAAACTGACAAAAATAAAACCACAGGGCACTAAATTGAAATCGAGCAAAATCACAGGACACTAAAGTGTAATTTACCATTTTTTTTTTGTTTTTGATCGGGTAACTACCAGAACGGATTTGGTGACTAATCCCTCGGTTACTGCAATCACAGAACTAGAAGCGACCCTCCCAATAGATGACGCTCCATTCCCATTTCTCCAGAGATCAAACCTGGGAGGCGATAATACAAACCCCTTACTATCTATATCACACCATATTGGTATACTAAAAAATAATATAATAATATCATGTGAAAAGAGAAATATACACATAAAAGTAGAAATGTATTATTCACTCATGAGGCCATAAGTACTCAATCAATTTTATATCTATCTCTTTTTTTTATATGATATCGTACGTTATGTTATTTTTTTTCAATTAGCTAGGATTATCCAAATTTAGCGAGGATATCATCACTACAAAAAAAAGATATTTAGTGTAACTTATAAATTATCTTTAGTGTTAATTATGAGTATACTCACTTCCACAACTAACTCTAGCACTAGAGATTGTATTGAGTGCACTTTAACACTAGGTATAACAGTGAAATTAACAATATATAACGTTACTTATATTGTTATATTTGATTTTTTTTCTTTAGTTGTTTGGTAAAACATGTAACTTAGAGTTTGATTTTTTTTAGTATATTATTAATGATAAAAATTTTAGAAAGAACTTAGATTAATTAAAATGGTAGTCATAAACTTTGCTTTTAATTATGTAATATATAGAAAATATAAAGCGATTTTATTTCAAATATAATATTATTTTTATTAAGGAAATTACTATGTGAAACATTTAAAAAAAAACTGTTTTTGAAATCTTTATTATTAGAATATTAAATACATACTGCAACAACAAACTATTTTACTAATTTAATGCGATAAAAAAATAAAGGAAAAAAAGAAAAGAAAAGAAAAGGTGGTGGATTTGGAGATACATGATGATGATGAAAAGCATAATAAATTCAGTTTTTTTTGTGAGCCAAGGTATATATCTACCGCTGATATAGCAGTGATTAATTTTTTTTTACTATATACCTATCCAAAAGAATTTAAGTGCTTGTTACAAAATTCTCTTCATACATATTGCTAGAGATTGAAATCTCTAACTAGAGGCTTAAGAAACTCAGCTAGTAACCCAAGTGTGGTTGAGTGAAAATTACTCATCCATTCTTAATCAAGTGTCAGGGGTTCGATTCCTATACCTTGGGTATGGAATAGCTTTAAATCTTTGGGTCAGTTGTCTTACCCTTCGAGGTGCCTATAATTCAACGAGAGGATTAATCACTGTGTGGATATCCTGCTCTAAACAAAAAAAAACAACTGAGCCCCGTGATTTATATTTAGCTTTAGATGTATGTGAGTGTGTGTGTGAAGAGTGTGAAGTTAGAGGACGTAAAGACAGAAGCTTCCTCGATATATGGACGCATGGAAGTGCGTTGTATTCTTCCTCTCCTTTAGGCTTTATTAGCTTTTTCTTTCTTTCTTTTCTCATTTCATTCTTTCTTTCTCTGACTACTCTTACTAGCTAAGTGGGGATACATCATATATATATATAGAGAGAGAGAGAGAGATGAGAATGAATGATACAAGATTGAGAGTGAGAGAAAGCTTTCTGTCCAACTTGCACACTATGCCTTCAAATTTCTCTGCAACCAATAAAGTTATGTCACCACCCATCCCACCATGCATCTTCTTCTTTCTTCTTTCTTCTTTAATTTTATTCTATTTTTTTTTTTTTTACACCAAAGACAAAGCTTCATGGATCTAATCTCACATTGCTATATATATATATATTACAGAAAATTAAAGACAGAAAAGAGAGAGCCATGTGTGCATGTGTGTGGCTTTTATATATATATATATATAGAGAGAGAGAGAGAGAGAGAATTGTAGATATATTATATATATATTTAATTAGTTTCTTTTAAAAGTAACACAGTTTACACTCTGGAAGGGAAGTCTACTTCATGGGGTCTCTAACTCCATAAATATATGAAGAAACTGCACCAAAAGATCACTACATATTATCTAAAGCAGTAATTATAAAAGGATTGTCTACCTTGTCTTTGTCTTTTTATTTTCTCTTTAGCTCACATGGGATTTTTTAAGCATTAATTAAAGTTAAATCCTTAATTAATTGATCTCTAGTAAAAGCTTCTCAGTAAAATTAAAATCTCATATTCTAATAATTCCCCTCAAAACATATATATATCAGGCCAAAACAAAAGCATATATATATATATATATGGCTTTTATAAATCTAAACTTTGCCTAATATGATTTAAACTTGTAGAGTTCCCATATATAAGTGTTGTAAATTATTAAACTCTTTACGCAGAAATTTTTTCTTCCACAAGATTCAAATAAGAATATATGAGACATTTTTTAACCTAGCTATATATATATATATATCATGGTCATTTTTTACAAGGATATCTACTAGAGTTGGCTTGATGATTAATTTTTCGGACAATGTCAGGCCCATTGCTGAATGTGCTCCTCTCAATAAATGATGCTCTATTCTCATTTTTTTAAAGATTGAATCAGGAGGCAATGATTAATTAAGGGAATTGGTATTACGGGGCTCGACGCACAATGCCCGCTTAACATGGTCGGCGCTACCTCACTTATTGCCTACAAAAGGCTAACCTTCTTAATTGCTTTTCCCACTCAAGTGCATAACAAACTTCGCTCACTAAGCCTATATAAAGGTGTCCTAGGCCTTTACAAGACACACTGATCTCTCTTTAATCTCCATCCTCACAGAGGACTCTGATTTCATCTTAGGATATGTAGGCGTCAGAATTATTCCCGACTCGAGTCCGTCCTCGCTCAACGTAACCTCCTTTCGGGAGATTTCTCTCATCCTTATTCCAGCTATCGGGAATTTATCGAAATAATAAAAAGAAAACTCTTACTCTTATTTTCAGTTAAGATATTACTAAGATATCCAATATATATTCTGATAAATATAATCTCCTTATCATTTTGATTATAAACTTAAAAAAGGGAAAAAAAATCCTTTACTTAATTACTGCAGTAGTACTCCTCCCTTACTGAATCACTTTTTATAGGGTAAAACAACTTATATCTCTCTGTGAAATGCATGTGATCAATTCTAGGTTTTCTTTACTATATGCATTTACAATGTACTATGACTGTAAAGACAGAAGTTTCCAAGTGAATATTGTGCATGCAATTGTATGGTACAAACTTTTGTTGTCCTGATCATGATGATGATGATATTAGATGATGTTATATTCCCAAGGAAGAAAGGAAAAGAAAGGAAGAAGAAAAAAAAAAAAGAGAAGGAAAGAAAGATATGTAACTTCAAGAGAAAGCTTTGTGTATATAGGAACTAATTAATATGAGTGTGAATAATGTTGTAGTACCTATTCATCTTCTCTCAAAAACGACTTCACATTTCAAAGTTGATTATTCTCTTTCTTTCTCTTTCTCTTTTACCTTTTCCTTCCCTTCACTACTACTGCTCTATCTTTCCCATATTACACACACACATATAGTAGATGTTCAGTAGTACTGTAGTATTGAACTTCAGTACATCCCTCAAATCAGTTGATTTTTAATCCATTCAAGGTGGGTCCTAATTAATGTGAGTTTTTATTAATATTAACAAATTGTACTACTACATGATTGGAGGGATGCACTGAAATTCAGTAGTACGGTAGTACTTAACTTTTATCCTCTGTGTGTATATATATATATATATATATATATTCGTGTTTCTTCATGTTTGGACACAAGCTTATATTTGTTTTAATGAAAAGTTAATTTGGGTTTATCACTAATTATTATATGTTTCTATGTTCCCAAGAGATTTGTCCGCAATCATTGGCTAATTATAATTTATAACTAACTTGCATACCCAACTAACTTCAGTCATACCTAATCTCTCTCACTCTTTTTTTTTTTTGATAAATCTCTCTCACTCTTATAAAGGTTATATTGTAATTAAGATATTTTTTAGTCATCAATATATATATATATACACGTTTAATATAATAAGCTATGAAGTATTAATTTGATTTGAACTAGCTGTAGTCTCTCATAATAGATATTTTTCATGCTAAAGACTCGATTTCAAATTTTTGTTTCAGAATGAAGTGCAATAAGACTATTATCAAGGTAAATTAACTAATGGTTAATTTAGGAATTTACAATTAGATCAGTATATATTTTATATGGAATTTTTTTCTAAAAATAATTGATCTTAAATTAATGTACCATGCACATACATTGGAATTCAAATTCTTTCTTAAATAGGAAAATAAACCGTTTAGCTACTTGGGGACTGTTTAATAGTGACACAGAGAATGTTCCACACATTTGATGTCAGTCTAAAAATTAAAAAGTGAAAAAATAAAAAATAAAAAAGGATATAAAGAGAAAACCATCATCATAACATGATAAAGAGAGCAAAAGCTTTCCTGCTTCAAAATTTGCTCATCCATATCATATAACATGCAGGCAATTGAGTATTTCAGTGACAATATATTAATAATCAGCACATCATATATATACCAATTAAATAATATTTTCTATGAATTAAATTACAGATCATTCAACCAGCCATGAACATATAATATTGTAACAATAATTAAAATATGTTAAAACTTAAAAGCAATTAAAAGTACAAGTGAGAATGCTCACATATATATATAATTGAAGTACAACTAATAATAATCATAGGTTCTCATATAATTAGAACATGACTCATTGGTTTGCCATGCAAAAGGCATTATACCATATATAATATATATAGTACTACTAGCTAGAAACTAAGGAATCCAAACACTTAATATATATAACCCTAAATATTAATTAATTAATTATATGCAAAACCCTAGCTAGCTAGATATCTCGCAGACGACGTGTCAGTCGTGCGATCAATCCGTCGATCTTAATCACCATATATAGTGAGATTAATAAGAAAAACAAAAAACAAAATCTAATTAACTAACTAAAATGGTGTGCCTCCAGTACTAATCATTGGGCTCATCCTTTGATCTGCCTGCTGAAGGGTAGGTGGTGCCCTTCTTGGTGATGGCCTTTCAAGCTTAGCTGAGTTAGGATCAAACTTCTTGCCATTACTACTATTCCCATCCCCTAGGGTAGTATCCCCTTGGAGTAAGGGCTTAGTGTCATAAATCTCTGAAATCTGATCAATATTCATGTTCTGATGATCACCACCAGTGGCTTCTTTGATGAAAGGGTCATTATTATTATTATTATTATTACTATTACTATTGTTGTGAGGATCAAGACATGAAGATGGTGTTCCTCCTCCTAGGTCTTGATGGAGCCTCAATTCTTCATTGTTCCAAATCAGAGGCCTCTTGTTCTTCATCAAGCTCTGGTCATTACTAATGGTGGCATTGCTTGGCATGAGTTGGTGCTGCTGCTGGTGATGATGATGGTGATGAAGATGATGATGATGATCAAGCTGGTCAGTAGTAGTACTAGCACCAAAAATATTGAGCTCTTGAAATGATGGGAAGTTGTTGCTGTTGTTATGAAGAGGGATTGAGCCAAAATCTTGAGGGATCATATTGATATTATTATTGTGGCCTTGATGATGATGATGATGAGCTCCATTAATGTTGATACCACCACCCTTCAAATTTTCACCTGCAAGTGTTTGGTAAGCCTTCTCCAATATGCTTTGCATGTATTTCCCTTGAGCCTCAATCCTCAGCTGAAGGTGTTTCTGAACCTGCCATTAATATATATATAATAATTAGTAATTAATAAAATATGTGATGTGAAGATGGAAGATAGAAATTAGAAATAATAAGTAGTTAATATAGAAGAGTATAAAAAAATAATTTCTCATTATTTATTTATTATTTTATATTATATTTTAAAAATTAAAAAAAAAAGAAAGATAATATGCACTTTTGTGCATGGGAAGCCTCTATTATATTATATATTAGATATATATATATATATATATATATATATATATATATAATACTTGTAGAAATAAACAAGCTTGATATGGAAGAATTTAATTAGTGAGATAATTAATTAATTTAATTACCTCTAGTTGTTCATGAAGTCTTCTCTGCACCTCCATTTGCATCCTAATTAATGACATCAAGCATGCATGTGTGAGTTACTATTATTGCATGTATATATATATATATATACAAGAAAATTCCAAAATTCCACACAAAAACACCCAAGAAAAATCAAAATGAAAATTTTGAATTTTGTTTTGTAAGAAATGTATGGAAAATTCAAAAATATATATTAATCAATCTCTTAAAATTTTGTTGGTTTAAATTAAAAAAAGAAAAATAATTAATGGAAAAGAGTGATGATATATATATATATATATGGATGAAGCATACTCATTCATGTTGCGACCAATCATGGCAGAAGAAGAAGCAGAATTTCGTTGAAGCTCTAAAGCTGAAGCTGCCATCGTGTAAAATTAAAGATCATCATCAATATTATTGTAATTAAAGAGATCTCACATGCATGAAGTATATATAAAGATTATTAAAAAAAAAAGCTCAAAGAAATTAAATATTTGAAAAAATAATAATAAATAAATAAATAAGAGGAACCCTAGAAAGGAGAGTCACCTCTCATACCATCCTTAATGGAATGATCATTGAAATCCTTGTGGGGCTGCTTTCCCAGCCTAAATTTCTACACCAAAACACACACAGAATTATGTAATTAATTAAATTACCAAGCCAAAAGAGCATGCATGCTGATCAAACAAAAGATTAAAAAGGAAAGAAAAAGAAAAAGAGATGTTAATTATAAAAAAAAAATAACATCAACACAAAATAAAGTAAAAGGGTCTAGCTAGCTAGCTAGTATGAAGAAATTAATTATATCAATAATATGTTGCGTTCAAACCTGAAGATGGCTCTTGAGGTGGTAAAGTGTAAGACCCTTCACACCCATAACCCTCATGATGGTTTTAGGAGTTGCCTCTACAAAATCAAAAAAAAAAAAAAAGAAAATTACCAAAAAATAACTAAAGGGATTCAATAGAATAACAAGAAGAAGAAGAAGAAGGAAAAAAATTATAATAAATAAGAATAATAAGTCGGCGGGGGTTTGTCTTTACTATCAGGTCCTCCAAGCTGAGTAACAGCGTCCACGAAGCGTTCGTGGAGCTCGACGGTCCAGCGAAGCCGGGGCTTGGGATCGGTGGTGAGGACAAGGCCGGAGTCCGGCTGAACACACATGGATGATCTATCTTGGGAATTCATAGAAGAAGGCTTCTTTGGATTTGGAGGGAACATTCTCTCCATTCTCTCTTTCTCTTTCTCTCTCTCTCTCTCTCTTTAATTTGCTTTGTGTGTGAGAGGCAATAGAGGAAGGAAGCAAGAACTCTCTCTCTCTCTCTCTCTCTATGAGAGGAATAGGATGAGATTCAAGAACAAATGCGATGTTGCAAATAAAAAGAAGAAGAGAATAGGGTGCGTTTTTGAAGACTCCACAAAGCTGGCTACGTGCGTATACCTATATTACCCCTCTCAAAGTTCAATTAAAAGCACTAAAGAGAGAGAAAGAGAGACAAGGGCTTTTTAGTAATTTTGTATAACTGAACTTGATTAAACTTAATAATAATATTTTAGATCCATGCTAGGGGCGTGGGTTATATATATTTACAATTTTTTTTTATAGTGTGTGAGAGAATTAATTATTGTAATTAAATCGGGGACAATAATTAGTTAGAGTACTAGTGAGTAAGTGAAGTTTTTGTTATGGTAATAATTAATATTATAGCTAGGAAAAACACTTTTTTTTAAATGATTTTGCTAAAGAACTGGTTAAGAAATATTTTTATTAGTTAATTAAGTTTTTAGTCAATAAAAGTGTAGTTTTTTTTCTACATTATTTAACTTAAAGTTTTAAATATTTATCAAATAATAATTTTAATTTTAATCAACATCTTTTTTTTTTTGAAAAAAAAAACAACTGTTAACAAGATTCTATGCTTATTTGTGTTTCGATAATAATAAATTTAATATACAAAAATCAAGCCTAGTTTAAAAAAATCTTTCATTAATTTAATATAAAATTTAAAGCACCCCTTATTCTAACTGTCTAACATGCGAGCCTTCCTTTTCCAAAAGACATCTCTCTCTCTCTCTCTCTCTCTCTCTCTCTCTCTCTCTCTCTCTCTCTCTGTGTATATATATATATTACATACATCTCAATTCTCTCTCTCATAGTTCAACCTTGATAATTGCTAAATTAAGCGTAGAGATCTCAACCCAAAAATTAAAAATTAAGAGTAGATGTACCCCTTTTATATGTGAAAAAAAAATTATATATATATATATATATATTTACCAAGAGTTAATCAAAGAAATAAACAACTTGGTATACTTAAAATAAAGTTATGATTTTAAGACTATGTGAATATAACTATATATCTTCGTTGAAAAATTATTCTATCATATAATCGGGTGCTTGACGCGTTCAAACCTTATTAATTAATATTATTAGTAGGTGATATATACACCTTATAAATCCTCATGATAAGTCATCATCCCAGAATAAAATAGCACTGCTTACTTCTGCCAAAAAAAATTTTACAAAAACAAAATATATGTATATAGCTTTTTGGGGGCATAATGAGAGAGAGACCCCTCATGCAATGATAATGATGATGATGGTATATATATATAAAATAATATTGAACTTTAATTTAGCTATGTGTATAATACTACGTATTGGATATATTTTGGTCGATGCATTACATAGACATAATCTCACATTTGGCAGTTTATGTATGCATCTATATATATATATATATATATATATATATATATATATATATATGCATGCGAGTGATCATTAGATGTTGTACGACACCCTTTTAGGAATCATTATTATGAGCCAACTCATTATCATCAACTACCTACCTATATATACATATACAACGTTAACTGAAACATTGCCTTTATGTCATTTCTCAGCAGATGTTAAGTGGTATGGTAGTATTTAATTTCAGTATATCTCTCTAATTAGTTGGTCCTTAAATTATTCAAGGTGAATCTTTATTGATGTGAATTTATTTTAATATTAACAAATAACTTTATATGATTGGAGGGATGTACTGAACTTTAATAATACAGTACCACTGAAGTTTTATCATTTCCCTTGATATAAAGTTACTTGGTTCCATCTATATAATCCCTTATATATTTCACCTAAATATATATTATTCTTGTTAATTTTCTTATTTTTATTGGTATAGTAGTATTTAATTTCAGTACATCCCTCTAATCAGTTGGTCCCTAAACTATTCAATGTGGATCCTTATTAATGTGAATTTATTTTAATATTAACAAATAACTTTATATGATTGAAGAGATGTACTGAACTTCAGTAGTACGGCACCAATAAACTTTTATCATTTCCGATGATATAAAGTTACTTAGTTCCATCTATATAATCCCTTATATATTTCACCTAAATATATATTATTCTTGTTAATCTTCTTATTTTTATTAACTTTGGATTGGAGGAAAATATTGCGTAATAATTATAAGATCTTTTTTTTATTGAAATTATATAGGCTAGGCTTGGCTTTCTTTTTTTATCAAAATAATATTTTGGTCATTTATGTTTCACCGAAGTTTCGTTTTGGCTCTCTATGTTTCAAAAGTTTAAAATTAATCCTCTATGTTTTTAAGTTGATCCAAAATGGTCCTTTTTCCTATCACCATTAGCCTCTTCCATTAAATACTGACTTTGAATGCTAAAGCGAACCAAAACTCTCGCCAGCATTCTAGGTCAGCATTTAACGGAAGAGGCTAACGATGTGAGACAAAATGACTATTTTGGACCAACTAATTGAAACATAGAGAACTTATTTTGAACTTCTAAAACATAGAGGACCAAAACGGAACTTGGATGAAATATAGAGGACCAAAATAGTGTTTTGACTTTCTTCTTTTTTATCATACATAAGTTATGATGATCCTAAATATGTGGTCTCTTATTTAATTAGATTCATGCAAGGTAAGAGATCGAATTCTCTTGAAGTCATTTAAAATTTTATTTGGTGGGCATTGCTTCCCAAGAGATCCCTTGACATCCAATAACTAATTGAGTAGCTGCCAGTATGTAAAACTATTTATAGTTTAAGCTTGTGCAGTAATTCTTTGAATTAGGTGTCTATTGATTTTTTCAATATGTCATTAGCGTCCGATAGTTCGATCTGGGAGTGCTTTCTTTTACTACCACTTTCTTTTGAAAGAAAAATAATTTCTTTGGTTGTTTTTAGAGATTATTTAATTTTTTTTATTTTTCATAAGTATCCTCATATTAGAAACAAATCGAACATTAAATGTGAACACCTCACCCAATAAAAATTCAAATTTTGGTTCGTCACAGTTGTAGAAATTAATTCTATTGACTAAACCCAAATACCTTTGCTTGTTGTTTTTAGAGATTTGAAACCTGAAATGTTTCATTCATTTAATTTGGGGTGGTTTCTCTTTATCTCTTATTACATATAAGCATGAAGTGTTTCTTTTTTGGTAGTTAAATTTTGAGACGTATCTAGAGATCTAACTCAAGATATACATAAAAGTTCAGATCATATATATCTTCTTTCTTTAAAAAAAAAAACAAAGAGAATATGTATTTAAGTCAAATTTTAACACTGAAATTGTTAGCTAGCTATCATGACGAGAAATTTAAAGCAGAAAAAAACAAGGTAATATGGAACCTTCAACTTTAGGGTCTGTGGTTGGTAATATTTGGGGATGTAAACATCAATGCATAAAGGATATTGCAATGTGAGGGAGTGGGGACCCTTCTTCTTCAATCTTTTTTAGGGCTTCAAACCCTTTTGTACATTTGAAGATTTCAATATATATATATATATATATATATATATATATATATATATATATATATATAATTGCTCTCAAAATATAATTATTTTATATTTAAAAAATACAAAATAAAATATATGATGAGTGATTGTGGGAGAGAGAAAGTATATAGATATAATGAGTAGTAATTTAAAATTGTAAGAAGTAAATAATTTCTCAAGATTTAATTTATTATTTTAAAATATAATATTAAAATAACAGTGACTTAGTCATGAGAATTTTTGGTACGGACTTATTTCATTTCAAGTTTTAGAATTTTTCGTGACTAATGAGTGATTGTGGGAGAGAGAAAGTATATAGATATAATGAGTAGTAATTTAAAATTGTAAGAAGTAAATAATTTCTCAAGATTTAATTTATTATTTTAAAATATAATATTAAAATAACAGTGACTTAGTCATGAGAATTTTTGGTACGGACTTATTTCATTTCAAGTTTTAGAATTTTTCGTGACTAATTTACTGTTTTATTGTACGTGATAAGAATTTATTTTAGGAAAAAACTTATATCCATTTTTTTATGTCTATTTCCTTCAATTCCACCAATCATATATTGTATTTACATTCTCTTTCTTCTATGATTGGTCATATAAAAGGTGGTTTTCTATATTCTCTCTCTACTGTGATTGGTCATTTAAACACTTTTTACCACGTGTCATAATTATATTGGAGAATTGGATGAAATGGACATAAGGAAATGGACATAAGTTTTTTCCTTTATTTTATATCTCACTTTAAAATTCAAAAATATTTAATTTATTATTATTTTAATATATAATAACTATTTTTTGTTATACGTACGTATGCGAAACCTTTTAATATATATATTATTTAAAGTTAAATTAATCTAACCCAAAATTTGATCAATTAATTAGGAGCACTCTTGCCTATATATATATAGTCAAGATGAGCCAAAATTTTGAGTATTAATTAACTTTGTTAAATTGTGGGAATAATTAAGACACGAGAAATTTCTTAACCAGTTAATCTTTACTTTTAACTAATATATTTAGGGTGATTATGTAATTTTCTCAATTAGTTGAAACCAATAGTGAAAAGCCTAGCTATTTCAAATACTTCAAATCCAACAAATTGAGAATAAATTCTTTCTTCTTTGACAATTAAAGAAGATTCCTCTCCCAAAAGTGTAAAACTTGTTGAGAAATATATATATTGCTAAATCTATATTTAATTAGTTCATATATAATCTCTTTTTTATATATATATAATGCAAAAATATATTTAATTAGGTCATATATAATCTCTTATATTATATTGCTAAATCTTCAAATTTTGCATTACCATCGGAACGAGTTGATGTTCAGTAGTATGATAGCATTAAATTTTAGTACATTCCTCCAATCAGTTAGCCCCTAATCCATTCAAAGTGAGTCCTTATTAATGTGAATTTTTATTAATATTAAGAAATAACATTACATGATTGAAATGAAGCACGAAAATTCAGTAGTATAGTAGTAGTGAAATTTTATCGCACCGAAACCCACTTAAGCCTTTAAAAAAAATCCAATAGATCCAAGTGGATAACTACTACATCTAAGACTATGGAAATTAAATAGATCATATGATTAAGACTCTACAAATTAATTAAGCCTTTTCTTTATTTAATTCAATTTTTCTCTATAATTAATATGTAATTTAAGGATAAAAGTTAACCTCAGTGCATCCCTCCACTCATGTAATGCAATTTGTTAATATTAATAAAAATTCACATTAATTAGGACTGGTCACCTTGAATGGATTAGGAACAAACTGATTGAAATGACGATGTACTGAAGTTCAGTACCACCGTACTACTAAACATCTACTTGTAATTTAATTATTTGGAAACTGTTAATTAATTAATGAATTAGTGGGTTGTTCCTGATGAGACTAGACATACTATATAATTTTCATATATATATATATATATATATATATATATATATATATATATATATATATATATTGCTAGCTGGTTAATTATGCCTTTGTGATTTAACCAAGCAAAGCAAAGATTTTCACTTTTGGTTCTTTTATATATATATATATATATATATATATATATGTATGTATGTATGTATAGTGTTTGAAAAGGTAGAACTCAGTGGAAAAAGTGGGTTTCAGTAGTGAGTTAGTTATGCCCTATTTGCTTGAATATCAAGCATCTTTATGGGCTACATGCATATGAATATATTCTTCCATATATATGAATATATTCTTCTTCAAGGTGAACTTGGTAGGTCCCATCTTTATTTTTGTTCAAATTCCATTACTTTTCGCCATTTCCATCTCTCTATTACTAGTAATATTCTCCACTCCATCTGTGGCCTAATTTTTAGGCTACAATATCAAACTTTATTAGTTAATTAATTAATTAATTTTTCGGCTGCTTAGCTTTATATATATATATTTATAATTGAAATGCACCTCGCTCCAATCCATCCCTTTAAGTTTATTGTATTTGTTTTTGTTGGCACATTCCCGCAGTTTTGGTTATAAAATTTTCAAACATCACACGCTTGATGTAATTAAGCTTTATTATTATTATGGGTTTTTTTTAATAGTGACAAACTAAAAAATTATGAGTACTTTCAAATGATTATATTTCGAGAATCATTTAGTTATTATTTTTTTAATAAGAGAATCATTTAATTATTGAAAAGGAGATAATAATATTTTTTTATAGTTAATAATGGTCGATAATAAATTCTTTTTTGCAATATTTTTTTATGGTATTTTTTTACAGCCATCATTGAAAAAGAATATTGTTAAAAAAAATATTATTGATAATTATTTATTATTAAAATTATTATTATTAATTTTTTTCAGAAATTTATTTTGACGACTAAAATTTAGTTATTTTTTAAAAAAAGTGATTATATTTAATTTGTGACGACAATATTTTGAGTAAGATTATCTCTATATATATAGCTAGACATTATAAATATTTGATTATTGCTTGCACAATAATAATGGGTGTTTGCCTAATTAGTAAATAAGATTTTATGAGACGATCGATAATAATCATGATACAATATTATTGAAGGTTATTTAGAAATTTGAGTATGTTATGGGTTTAAATCTTAAACTTGTATTTATATGAAAAATCTTAAAATTAATAATTTCTTGAGATTATATAATTTGCAAAAAAAATTGAAAAGGAAATTCAAAGTATATAGAAATTAAAGGAATATTAATATATATTTATCCTTTGATGAGGCGTTTTGTTATGGTCTACAGAGTCATAGATATGAAGGAACAGTAGATAAAAGCAGAAAAATAAGAAATTTAAAAATAAATAAATAAAGGAGAGACATTCCATTCCTTTGTCATAATCATATCTTTTTAACATAAAAAGTAAAGTCAAATAAACTTGAATTGGATGGTCCATATAAATGGCATCCCAAGTAATTGGTGGGATCACAAACAAGGATGTGTATAGACTATAGATCTAGCTACGTACCTTTGATTATATTATTAGACCATTCAACCTTTTAATTAAAATTTTAAATAAGATAATTATTAATTTAGTTCATAAAAGATACATGTTGTTTTAATTTAATTTCTGATTAATTTTTTTTATTACAGTTTGATCTTTTTTATATTTTTTGTTAGTGTATTTATGAATTTTCTTAAAGACTAAAATGATTAAATTAGAATAAAAAAAAATTTTTGGAAACTAAATTAGACATTTTCATATTTCAAGAACTAAATTAAAATCAGTATCTTTAGACACTAAATTAATCATTCTCTCAATTTTAAATTAATATATGGATTATAACTAAAATACCAATGTTATAGGCTTGGAATTTTTGAATTATTTCTTCTGCCCACGATTTCTTTTTGTTTTTATTTACACAAAATTGATCTGGTTAAATACCCATTACCAAAATTTGATGTAATATATATTGTAATTCCATAATATTCTCTCTTATGGACATGTGATACTGGTTTTCTAGAAGCACGATCAGGCCTCAGACCGTTGACACGTGGCACCACCCAATGACCTTATACGTGGCCTTCACTCACGCTTCCGCCATACTCTCCCGTCTTACGCATCGCCGTACTCTCCTGTCTCACGCTTTGCCATACTCTTCCATTACTAAGACGTAAGGAAGTTCAAAGATCATGGGTCGAGCACTATTCATGAGAATGTGGGTCGACTACGTTCTTCCCTGCATCAAGTATAAATACTCCTTATTTGGGGAACTTAAAGGATGTTAATACAGATTAGAAATCAGAAATTAGTAGTGTGTTGTATTGTGCTGCTAATACTAGTATGAGCTGTAAATTGTTAATGTAAGGATAGCCATACACGTGTAGGACTTAGAGTCCTCACATTCTCTCTCTTGTAACCGTTTTTAGTCTAGGCTTTCTATATATATTTTGTACTATTCATTATTCATTATTCATTATTCAATTATATTGATATTTCATAGATATTTGTAAGATTCTTTCTTGGTATCAGAGCGTGACCTAATTATGGCGGCGTCTTCATCAGCTGCTTCTACTACTTCATCCGCTGGTTCTGCGTCTTCTGGCAGCCTCTCTTCCACTGCTCAATCAAAGACCTTCACTCTCTTCAGCTCCTCTTCCCAGACTACCTCCGTCAAGTTGGATCGTAGTAACTATTTGTTGTGGGAATCGGTGGTGCTTTCACTGATTGAAGGTAACCAACTAGAGTCACATATTGATGGCTCGTGTCCAGGTCCGTCTCAGGTTCTTGTTTCTGATGGTGTGGAAACTCGTAATCCTGCTTTTGATTCATGAAGGTCAGTTGATCGTCTCCTTATGGGCTGGCTCAGGAATACTATGTCTAATGAAATTGCAGCTCAACTCTTGCGTTGCCGCACTGCTTTGGAGCTCTGGACAGCTGCTAGGAATTTGACGTGTGCTTCTCTGAAGTCGCGTGTTCTGGTTCTCCGAACTGAGCTGCAGCACACACGGAAAGGGAGTATGAAAATGGAGGAATACCTTGCTAAGATGCTGAGTATCTCCGATCAGCTTCTTCTGGCAGATGCACCTATGTCTGATACAGATTTGATTCTTCAGACACTCAATGGCCTTGATGGTGATTATAATGCTGCTGTTGTACAGCTCATTAATCAACCTGATTTAAACTGGGTTACAATGCAGTCGTCTCTTTTGTCCTTTGAAAGCCGGCTGGATCAGTTGAACAAGTTTCCGTCTCTCTCCATCCAACCTTCTATCAACGCTGTTAAGAAGGAGGACGGTGTCAACGCTAGTCAGCCTGGTCGTGGTAATTGGCATGGAGGTTCGCCAAACACTCGAGGTGGTTTTCGTGGTGGCCATCGTGGTCGTTGAGGACGGCAAAGTGGTCCGAACAATGGTGGCAGTGGTACTCGACCTTTTTGCTATCTCTGTGAAAAGAGTGGGCATGTTGTTTCTGATTGCTACTTCAGGTTTGACAAATCTTTTCAACCTCCGAAATGGCAAAACTCGGGTTCGTCGAGTGGTGGCTCCTCTTCCCAGGCACAGGCTTACTTTGCTACTCCTCAAGTAGTTGATGATCCTTCTTGGTATGTTGACAGTGGTGCCACACACCATGTCACTCCCAACACTGAGCAACTGGATTACTACACTCCTGTAGGTAAAAAGCATATTTATACTTGCACTAGTGACAAAACAAGAATTACTGGAATAGGGTCTGCATGTTTATCATTATCTAATTCACCTACTGCAACCAAAAGTCTGTTAAGTGTGAACAAACTTACCTCCGATAATGATGTTATTGTGTTATTTTCTAATGATTCCTGTGTTGTGAAGGACAAGAGGACAGGCCAGGCACTAGCAACCGTGAAAGCAAAGGACGGAATGTATCCAGTGGCTAAATGTTTGAATGCACAAGCTCTTTCTGTGATAGCCTCGTTAATTGTTGAAGAAGAAGAGAAGGAATACGCTAAGTGGCATCTCAAATTAGGACATCCTAGTGATAGAACACTAAGGTTTATTTTGAATAAATGTAATTTGAGTCTGAAAAATACCACAAATCATGTATGTGAGGCTTGTCAATATGAGAAATCAAAATTTTTACCTTTTCCAAGATCATTGTCTCATGCTTCTCTTCCTCTAGAACTTGTGCACACAGATCTTTGGGGTCCTTCCCCTACTCAATCTCCACAAGGTCATCGTTATTACATCCACTTTGTAGATGACTTTAGCAGACACACCTGGTTATTTCCGTTAAAAAATAAAGGTGAAGCTGTTCATGCGTTCAATATATTCAAAGCTCAGGTTGAGAATCTTTTTGGCGTGAAAATTAAAACATTGCAATGTGATAATGGGTCTGAGTTCAGACCTTTCTTACCTATTGCTCAAGCTGCTGGCATTACCATGCGTTTCTCTTGTCCATATACCTCGGTGTAAAACGGTAGAGCTGAACGCAAGCATCGACATATTGTTGAGACTGGATTAACACTTCTTGCTCAAGCTCGAATGCCACTCACTTACTGGGTGGATGCGTTTCAAGTTGCTGTGTATCTCATTAATCGGTTACCAACACCTGTACTTGAAGGTGCGACTCCTCTGTTCAAGCTGTTTCAGAAGGAGCTCGAGTATCATTTGCTCCAACCGTTTGGGTGTGCTTGTTACCCTTGCTTGAAGCCCTACAATGATCACAAGTTTCAATTTCACAGTCAGAAATGTGTCTATTTAGGCCCTGCACCTCAACACAAAGGGTCAAAATGCTTGAGTCCCACTGGAAAGATATATGTTTCAAGGCATGTTGTTTTTGATTCAAGTGTTTTTCCCTTTACCTCAGGTTTCTTGAATCGGCGAGTTGATTCTTCTCAAGATGGTGGAAGTTTCCCGTTGCTTGTGACGTCTCAGGTTGATGTTGGTTGTGAAGTTGAAACAGAGCTGAGCAGAGGTAGAAACGATGAACACGATGCAGCTTTTAATGGCTCTCCAACGGCTAATTCTCCTAGCCATGAGATCTCACTAACGAATCTTTTTCCTATGGCTCACAACGTTCCACGTGGTAGCTCTAATTTAAATTCTTCTGGCTCTTCTCCATTTGTATCACGTGACCGAGCTGAGGGTACTAATTCTTCTCAACGTGAGTCCGAGCCGTGTCACTCGAGTGTGGGCCCTGCTGTCTCTAATACTCTGGATCAGGCCCAGAATACACAAAATGAGGCTTCCTCAATTAATTTGCAAGCCCAGCAACGCCATCCTATGGTTACACGGGCCAGAGACAGTACTCTTAAACCACGACATCCTTATATTGGCCTACTGCATTCAGAAGTCTCTGCCTCTGCTTCGTTAGCTGCTGAACCCCGTAATGTCTCAGAGGCTCTGTCTCAGTTACACTGGAAGAATGCGATGGTTGCCGAATTTAATGCACTTCAAAAGAATCAAACGTGGGTACTGGTTCCTTATACTGGCAAACAGAAGCTTGTTGACTCAAAGTGGGTGTTTAAAACCAAGTTTAAACCGGATGGTTCAATCCTGAAGCACAAAGCAAGGCTTGTTGCTAAAGGGTTCCAACAATCAGTTGGTATTGACTATGGAGAAACTTTTAGTCCTGTTATCAAGCCCACTACAGTACGGGTTGTGTTAGCTATTGCAGTGACGTTCAGCTGGGAAATCAAGCAACTCGATGTCAATAATGCCTTTCTAAATGGGTTACTTCAAGAAGATGTTTATATGAAGCAACCTCAGGGGTTCTGTGATCCTCAACGGCCGAATAATGTGTGTAAACTTGTGAAGGCAATTTATGGCTTGAAACAAGCTCCGAGAGCTTGGTATGAGCGTCTCTTGTGAAGGCAATTTATGGCTTGTGAATCATTCACTATTTTTATTCTCATTTATGTGGATGATATCTTAGTTACAGGGAATGATTCACGATATCTACAAGCTTTTGTTCAGAAGCTTAATAAGCTATTTTCATTAAAGGATCTGGGTCCTTTATTCTATTTCCTTGGCATTGAAATTTACAGAGATAGTTCGGGTCTCTATTTAAACCAGAGCAAGTATGTTCAAGATCTGTTGTGCAAGTTCAAAATGTCTGATTGTGCCTCGGTGTCAACGCCTATGGTAACGGGTAAACAGTATTCGAAAACTGAAGGTGAACTTTTGACGGATGTAACACTTTACAGACAAGCTGTAGGTTCACTCTAGTATTTGACTACCACACGACCAGACATTGCGTATTCTGTCAACAAATTCAGCCAGTATATGGCAAATCCTACGGATGTCCATTTTCAGGGTGTCAAACGAATCTTTCGTTACTTGAAAGGCACTCACAGCTTGGGCCTACATATAAAACCATTCAAGTCTCTTGAATTAGTTGCTTTCACAGATGCAGATTGGGCTACTGATGTTGATGATCGCAAGTCTGTTGTAGGAACTTGTGTTTACCTTGGTGGGACGTTGATTTCTTGGAGTTCGCGGAAGCAACGTGTTGTGGCTCGGTCTAGTACTGAGTCGGAATATCGAGCCTTGGCTGATGGCGCGGCTGAACTTCAATGGCCAAGTTCATTATTGTCAGAACTGGGTTTATTTCTTAAGACTCCTTCCATGATTTGGTGTGACAACTTGAGTGCGCGTGCATTAGCTGCTAACCCAGTTCAACATGCTCGTAGTAAGCATATTGAGATCGACATTCAGTTCATCCGTGAGCTGGTTCTCTCCAAACAACTTAGTGTTCATTATATTCCTTCTGCACGTCAAGTGGCCGATGGTCTCACTAAACCACTTTCATACTCTCAGTTTGATAAGCACAGATGCAAACTCGGCTTGGCTTCTATACCCACTCGTTTGAGGGGGGATGTTAATACAGATTAGAAATCAGAAATTAGTAGTGTGTTGTATTGTGCTGCTAATACTAGTATGAGCTGTAAATTGTTAGTGTAAGGATAGCCATACACGTGTAGGACTTAGAGTCCTCACATTCTCTCTCTTGTAACCGTTTTTAGTCTAGGCTTTCTATATATATTCTGTACTATTCATTATTCATTATTCAATTATATTGATATTTCACAGATATTTGTAAGATTCTTTCTTAATAAGAGAATTATTAATTTGGTTCTTAAAAGATACAGGTTGTTTTAATTTAATTTCTGATTAAAAATTTTTTTATTACAGTTTGATCTTTTTTATACTTTTTGTTAGTGTATTTATGAATTTTTTTAAATACTAAAATGATTAAATTAGAATTAAAAATATTTTTTAGAAACTAAATTAGACATTTTCATATTTCAAGAACTAAATTAAAATCAGTATCTTTAGGCACTAAATTAATAATTCTCTCAATTTTAAATTAATATATGGATTATAATTAACATACCAATGTTATAGGCTTGGAATTTTTGAATGATTTCTTCTGCCCACGATTTCTTTCTGTTTTTATTTACACAAAATTGATCTGGTTAAATACCCATTACCAAAATTTGATGTAATATATATATATATATATATATATATATATATATATATATATATATATATATATTTTGTAATTCCATAATATTCTCTCTTATAGACATATGATACTGGTTTTCTAGAAGCACGATCAGGCCTCAGACCGTTGACACGTGGCACCACTCAATGACCTTATACGTGGCCTTCACTCACGCTTCCGCCATACTCTCCCGTCTTACGCTTCGCCGTACTCTCCTGTCTCACGCTTTGCCGTACTCTTCCATTACTAAGACGTAGGGAAGTTCAAAGATCATGGATCGAACACTATTCATGAGAACGTGAGTCGACTACGTTCTTCCCTACATCAAGTATAAATACTCCTTATTTGGGGGACTTAAAGGAGTCTAATCAACATACGACTAAGCTCACTTACTCTCTCAGAATACACTC
Organism: Senna tora; assembly: GCA_014851425.1. Classification (NCBI taxonomy): domain Eukaryota; kingdom Viridiplantae; phylum Streptophyta; class Magnoliopsida; order Fabales; family Fabaceae; genus Senna; species Senna tora. The sequence goes on along the minus strand of CM026263.1, from coordinate 19,388,474 downwards.
ATTCTCTAGCTATAAGAATAATTCAGAGATCCTTATTGTCTCATCCGTTACTCTATAGTATATCTCCAACCGGTGGCTCGCTCGCCCAGAGCAACACAAACGTCCTAGCCGTACACGGCCACTACAGGTAACACTCATACCTAACGACTCTTATGGACGTTTCCTCTCTGAACTACATGGACTTTAATCCCTTAACAAAGATACGTAGACATCTAGATTATCACCTAAGGACAAGTCCCCCAAGGTTACGACCCCTTCAATCCTTATTTTCAATTATAAATTATCTGAACAAAAAATAAAAGTCACACACGTATGTACAAAATCATTATTATTAAAGTTATACATGCATGATTATCTTCTCTATTTTATACTTAAAAAAATAAAAATAAAAAATGATTTAACCAACCATTCTCCCACGCACACTCAAATTATTTTTAAGATTAACAAACAAAAAATAAATTAAAAAGAAATTATTTAAATTTTCACATATATAGCATCTATTTCAACTATCTATATATAATCTCTTGACTTTTTTTTTCACATATTTTTTTTATAATAATAAAATTCATCAAATTATAGAAAAGCCTAACGGCACTTACAATAAATCAAACAACTCCATCCTAACAATACAGGAGAAAGAATTCGTAAAAATTGTTGAACTATGGGCGAATAAAGATCAACTGGTCCCATTTGTAAGATGAACTTGGGATGAAAAACTTCATGATGTTGTCAACAAAGTTTTTACTCTTAGATCTCCTGCATATCAAATCTGTAGTAATCTTCAAAGTTGAGAGTGCCTTGAAATTTTCTAACAACATGATGAAGTGAAAGCTTTCTGACATAAAGATCTGTAGATCCACAATAAAACTTCCTACACAAACGTAAAAAAACAAAAACCAACTCTAATTACCAGATCTAAGAAGATCTGGTAATTAGAGAGTAAATTTTCACAAAGGAAGACAAAAACACAGAATAAATCTAGAAGAAATTAAAACACCACCAAAATAATAGGGGACAATATAGATATGAAAGATCTATTTATTTTAAATACTAAAATCAAACAAAATAAAGAAAATAAGGAGGGGTTGCTAAACTTACAAAAATTTGTAAGTTATAGCAACCCCTCCTGCTAAGAAGCTGCTAGTATAATTTAGATGAAGAAACAAAGCGGCAGTGCGGCAGAAGAGAGGAAGAACTAATTTTTTTCTCTTTTTTCTTTCTTTCTTCTTTTATATTATATAGTTGTTGGGTCTTTATTGATGTTACAAAATATCTATTTTTAATTAAAAAGAAAGAAAAATATATAATTAAAGGATGTGGAAGAAAAAATAAATATGATAGGTAGTTATTAAAAAAATTTAAAAGTAAAAAACTTCTAATTATTTGACTTATTATTTTAAAATATAATAATTATTTTATATTTTATTTTAAAATTTTTTAAAATTATCTCATATTATATTTTAGAAAAATAAGAAATAAATTATATATAAGCCTTTAATATATTATATGTATTAATATAATTTTAAATACTAACCATAAAAGATCTTGAAGTAATTATAATATACATAACATAGGTATCAGTAATAAATATAGATAAACAAAAACTTACGGCAAGTTTCAATATCATTTTGTTTTGTTATAAAAAAAAATATCATTTTTTTTATATAACTTTGTAAAATTACTTTTGTTAGTTTTGGTATTATGGGGGTCAGCGTTTGGCATGCTTGTGGCCCTGAGTTCCTTTGTCCATTCAAATTTATCTTAGATAAAAACTTAGGTCCATTTCCTTATATCCATTTCATCCAATTCCACCAATCATATATTATATTTACACTCTCTTTCTTCTATGATTGGTCATATAAAAGGTGGTCTTCTATATTCTCTCTCTACTGTGATTGGTCATTTAAACACTTTTTGCCACGTATCATAATTATATTATAAAATTAGATAAAATGAACATAAGGAAATGGACCTAAATTTTTCCCTTTATCTTAATAACTATTTTTTCCACTTAAAGCCTATAGCCCTCCGCATATTCCACCTTATATAAGAGCCTTCCGAGGCCTCTAATTATCATTATCCCATCTCTTAATTAGCCAATAGAGCATATATTTGCACACGAAGCCGAGCTCTCATAGTTCTGAATTCCCTACAATTTAGAGGCACATTTTTCTCGTGAATTACGAGTAGGGGTGTGTAAAATCAATTCAAATCGAATCGATATATTGATCCGATCCAAAATAAATCGATCAAAATCGACAACATAATCGGATGGATTGGTTTATTTTCTTGACAATCGATTTGGTTCGGTTCGGTTGATGAATGAGGTCCAATTCCAACCGAACCGAACTAACCGATTACAATTTTTTAAAAATATTTATGGTGTTGATTTTTATGGTTTTATAATGTTGGATTGTAATTTTAAGTTTGTAATGTTGGAATATTGTACTAAAAACTTTAGTTTGTTGATTTTCATGGTTAGGAATAGCTATTTTTATTTTTTAGATTTAAATTGAATAGAAAAAAATAGTAAATTTTTTTTAAAAAAATTTTGTCAAAAAATCGATCAAATCGAACCAAACCGATGAGCGGATTGGATTGGATGACTTTTTAGTCATCGGATTGAATTGGTTTGGTTATCTAAATCGTCCAAACCGAACCAATCCGCAAGTTTGCTCATCCCTAATTACGAGGACTCTGATATCTCATTGAGTATGTAGGCTCTTAAGTCCCGAACCTAGATCGAGTCCATCTTCTTCAAGCCTCCATCCTCTTCATGTCTTGATCTGATCTTCAAGGTCACTGGAATCAATGTTGTAAGAACCGAGCCGGACAAAGACTCGGACAAGTGTTCGGTTCATGGTCTAATCGGTTTAACCGGTCGAACCGCATGACGCAATAAATAATAAATAATAATTATTCTTAATATATAAAATGACATCACTCAATTTTAGGTTTTAACATACATAATTTTGAAGTTTTAAATTACATGACTTCTCAAAGTTTTAATTTTCAAGACTTGTCAAACTCTGAAAGAATTTGATCAAATCAAACATGAAATTCTTGATAATCATGACTTCTTAAATTTTAATTTTCAAGACTTTTCTAATTTTAATGTTTAAGATTTTTCTAATTTCTTTTTTTTATGTTTTTTTTATTTTTCAATTTTTTTATTTTTTAAGAATAAAATTAGACCGGTTGGACCCTGGTTAAATCCGGTCCAACTAGGAAAATGGTTTTTTAATCCAACCGACTCGCCTTTGTGTCCGATTAACGGATGGACCAGTCAGACCGTCCGGTCCGGTCCAAACAACACTGAAATATTAGTATTTTTCTTGTATTTATCAATAAGCTATTAATTAATAAAAGTAAACTTGTTTTCTGTATTTTTTTTCCTTTTAAAAAACTAGATTTTAGAATATCTCTTAGGGGGTATTTGATATGGTGTCATATAAGATAATATAGTATATTACATACTATGTTATAAAATAGTGTTATCTCATTTACTATGCTATCTTTGATAATTTTTGTTTGGTATGGTGTTTCACGTCAAAATGATATAAAATGCAAGTGTTTGGTATAAAATTGTGTCGTTTAAGATATCATGTTATTTATTTTTGTATCTTCCAAATTTACCCTTATAAATTTAAGTAAATTAATAATCATATTTATTTTTTGATTATTTTTAAAATTTCATCATAACTTTAAATTTTTAAAAAATCATCAACAATAAAATATTTCAAATAATCACATAGTTTAATATAACTAAAAATAACAATTATTTAAATATGCAACACAATTATTTAAATAAGCAGGGGAAAACATGGTGTATTAATAATTTATGTTAAAAAATGAAATATAATAGGGATAAAATTGATAAAGTAAAAAAAAAATTTCACTCAAGGGTGTTATCTCAGATAACGAAATATTTTTAGTTTCATGAAATGACATTCTTTTTGGTGTCATCACATTATTTTGGATGACACAGTGTCATCACATGACACTATAACAAACAATGTCATTTAACAGTGTCAATCATCCAAAGATAACATGTTATCTTGGATGACGCTGTTAAGATGATATCATACCAAACACTCCCTTAAAATACAAATTACATATTTATTTAAAGAAATAAGATAATTCAATTTTTTTTAATATTTGTCTGTTTTGTTTTAAAAAAGCATTCAAATAAACTCTTTTGCGATATCAGATATCTTTTCTTTGAACAAAAGGTTTACCATTGGGTTAAGCACACGTTGGTATACAGCAAGATTCTGGGCCTAGTTTTGTAGCAAATGAGTTGGTCTATTGAGTTACATATATATATATATTGAGCCTAACTCCTTTTTTAGGCACAACAAGCCCATTCAGATTCAGTTGTCCAAAAGCCCAATTTAGATTTTGAACTGTTTCTTTTGCTTTTTTTTTTTTTTGTAATATAAAGAAGAAAATAAAGGTACCTTTGGTATAAATGCACGGATGTAAAGTATTATAAAAAAAATATGATAGAATAAAGAAAAGTACTATAGAGAAAAGTGAAAAGAGAGATAGAGAGAAAAATTAGGAGAGAGAATAAATATGACAAAAAATGTGTTTGATATGTATAAATTATGATGTAAAATTTGTTTGAAAATCGCAAAACATTTTACTGCTTGCTTCTTACCAAACCAACCCTAACTATTCAGGATCTATGGTCATCTTCATTAGGTAGAAATAGAATTGGAAATGGAAATGGAAACGGAATGCATTTGATGTGTTTAATAGTAAAAAGTTTGGTAATGGAAATGGAATGGAAATGTATTAAAATGACCATTTTACGCCTTATATTAAAATAATAAAAAGAAAAGAAGTTTGTAATTGTGTCAAATCAAAAGGGTATAATAGATATTTTGTATTTTTTTCTTTTTCTTTTAAGTTGATAGAAATGAAAAAGTGTGGGCCCCACTTACTTTTTCGTTTCCAATTCTATTTTTGTAGTGCTATTTCTATGTAGTAAACATACTCTCGATATATTTTTTTGGCCTGACTATTCGGACTATTGAAGCTTCAAAGGTAAGAGATTCACAAAAAATTAAATGGACATTCTACCGACTAACAAAAGTTACAAAATATAATATAATGGTGTTCACCAAAAAAAAATATAATGGTGTGTTTACTTTGCCTAATTTCTAATTTTCCTAAAACAAATTTAGAATTTTTTTTTAAAATACATTAAATTGATGCTTATAAAAAATATTTTCTATTGAAAACTCTAAAAATTGAAAGTACAAAGTGAAAAAGCAGTGACAATTTTGTAAAAAAACTAAGGAGTTTACCAGCTTTGTTTTAGGTTTGAGAACGATAAGTAGTCTCTTTATAATTTATCTAAAATATATCGAGATCCCTTGAGTTTTAGACTTTGAGAACATACATTTCTTGAGTTTCAAAACCTTACACATCCTTGAGTTTTCACTTACAGGCAGATATATAGTACACTTCCGTCATCCTTCCGTCCACTTTTAGCCATTATCTGATATGCCATCGCAATTTTTCAATATATTTTGGTCATTTCTTACTTAACTCTAAAAACCCATCCATATACTAGGAAAAAAAGTTATTAACCACGGTAAAAATTGCGACTACTTGGATAACAAACCATGGCTTAACCAGATGTTGCCACAGTTGACGACATAATGGCTATGCCACATTTGCATTTAGTTACGGTTATAACCGTGGTTAATTTCTTCAATGAATTAAAAACAGAAACCCACATCCCATTGCCTACAACAATTATATAAAATATTGACAATATTGAAAATACATTTTATAAAGTAAAAAAAGAAAAAGAAAAAAAAAAGAGAACCTATAATATGAAAATGCAAAATGGGCACTTTGTGTCATACTTTGAAGTGCACTTGCCGGTTCAAATACTAACACAGATTTGAACCTATAATAAGAAAAGTGAAGATGAAGCTCACCATTTAAAAGTTTAAATCTAACAAGCAAGTAATATTCAATAGGTACAAACAATCCTAAATATGTATTGATTTTGGAGCACTACATCTATAATATTATAAAACTTCAGAAATCAAATTAGGTAGTTACTTAGCATTAAACAACAACACATTGACAAGGAGATAAATTTGAAATCAAGTGAAAGGCCTTTCTTAGAATTTGACCTGTTTAAACCAATTTTCTTTCTCTTAATTATGATTGTAGGTAGTGGAGCGTGGGTTTCATTATTTAATTCACTGAAGAAATTAGTCAGGATTATAACCGTAGCTAAATTCAAATGCAACGCCCTTTGTTTCCATTGTAACGTCAAGTGTGGCAACATCTGGTTAGCCACGATTTTCTGATAAATCTATGAAATAGAGTTATTTAGACTTGTGTTTCATTAATTTTCTAATGTTTTCATTGTTTTTAAGCCACGATCAAATGCATTTTAGAGTGTTTTTCTGTTTTTGGGCTTTTAGATGTTAATTTGTGTGATTTTGGATTGTGTTGATTTCATTTGTAAGTGTTTTGTTAAATTTAATTAAGTTTGGGGACTTGTGTTTTATGTTTGTGCTTAGGGCTATTTTGGAAAAGACTAATTCAAGTTGGGCACATTTGTAAGTAAAGCATAAAGGGAAGCAAGGCAAAGAGTGTGTGTTATAGCACAAACCCGTGTGCTATAGCACGAGCAGATCAGATAGCATGCGCTATAGCACAAAATTGACGTGCTATAACACATCATCGCAGTGGCTATTTTGGAAACTATTTTTTTAGCTGATATAAATATCCTTTTCGCCTAGGGTTTGACTCATTTAGCCATTTTGGAAGCTTAGGAGCTGGAGAGGTGCAAAAATACTAAGGGAAACTCATCTCCAAGTTGGATTCAAGCGGAATTAAAAAGAGCAGATTTGAGTGTTGGAAACAAGATTCTTCTCCTCCTTCACTCGTTTGCTTTGATATTTTCTATGTTTACTGATTTTGGGTTGTTATTTCTCTTGAATATGTTAGGCTAAACTCTCTTTTCCTTAGGATTGTAGTTCTTAGCAAGTAAATTGTGATTATTGACACTCTTTCATCTCTATTTCAATGTTTATGGAGCCTATTCAGCTTAATGCTTGTTGTGCCCTCTTTGCTTGATCACCAATTAGGGATTTCATGAGAATTTGAGTTGTTCTTGGAAAAAGACAACTTGAATTTAGTCCTAGGGCTGAATACTATTTGATTTAGTTCAACCAATAGAGTGGTTGACTAGATTTACCCAAAGAATAGGAATATACCAATGGATCTTGTAGAGTCAAGATTAGTGAAGCTTAATGCATTTCTTTGATTTAGGTTCCCATAGGAATATAGGGAATATAATTAGAGAAATATAATTTATAAGAAATCGGAAGGTTTTTATAATGATAAAAGAGGCTAAGACTAACTCATAACACTGAATTAGGTTAAATTGAAGTTGATTTCACAATTGAATTGCTAAGTTAGACTACAATACTAGGGATTTCTCTTGCAATTAAGCTATTTAGTTTAGTTTATGTTTGAAGTTGTTATTTCTGGTTATTCTATTGCAAAATTTGAAATTTGAATTTGTGTGGCTTGAATTAGGCAAATACTGTTAGATTCAATCGGCATATATGATTAATAGGACATTGAAATAATACAAGATAGATAAGCAAAATGTGTACTTGATCATGCTATTGCCTCATATAGAGAAGAACTAGGTCTTCCTCTCTATTACCCTGGTCGTGCAGTGGCTACAATGGGGTGCCTCATATATAATTGTGTCTTACTGGGCCCTCCTATTACGGACTTCATTAAAATCCTAAAAGGCCTACACATAGCCGCCTACCAGACTTTATTATAATGTGTGCTATTAGCCCAACAGTGATTACTTTATACTTTGGGCTTCCTTTATGTTGGACTACCTATCAACTCGATTTATTTAGAAAACTAAATAAAATATTTTAAACAATTAATATGAGCCCAAATATAAATTATTTTTCTAACAAATACAACTCAATAGTATTCAGTAGTTTTTAGCTAAAGTTCCCTGTGGACTATACTCTTTCTCATCACTCTACTACCTGTTGGCGGTGTATATTTGCACCTTGTCGTTTTGGCACCAACATTTTCCAACCAAGTAGACATGACATTTTTTTTGTAGTGAATGGTGGGATTTTAAGATTAAGTAGGAAATGATCAAAATACCCTACAAAATTGCAGTGACGTGGCAAATAACAGTTAAAAGTGGATGGAAGGGTGCTATCTGCCCATAAGTAAAAACTTGAGGTTTATGTGCATAATTTTGAAACACAAAGAGTGTATGTGCCACTGACAAAAAAACTTATGGAATCTCGGTGCATTTTAGCCTTATAATTTTAGATGGCAAAATAGTCGGTAAAAATGTGGCTACTTGGATGGCAAATTAGTGGCAAACCAAATGTTGCCATGGTTGAAGACTTGAAGCCACCATGGCTAAGAAGGGCGTCGCATTTGCATTTAGCTATATATGGTAATAACCGCGGCTAATTTTTTCAGTGAATTAAAAAAAACTCTCATTTCACTTCCTACAACCATTATATAAAATATTGACAAAACTACAAATGCATTTTATAAAGTTTAAAAAAATGAACCTACAATATGAAAATTCAAAATGGGCATTTTTGTGACTTACTTTGAAGTGCACTTGCCACTTCAAATACCAACACAGAGTTGAACCTATAATAAGAAAAGTTGAGATGAAGCTCACCATTTAAAAACTTAAATCTAACAAACAAGTAATATCCAATAGTGATAAACAATCCAAAATATGTATTGATTTTAAACCACTGCATCTATAATACAATAAAACTTCAGAAATCAAATTAATTTGTTACGTAGCACTGAACAAAATCTCATTGACAATGAGAAAAAATTGAAATCAAGAGAAAGACCTTTCTCAAAATCTAACCTGTTTAAACCAAACTTCTTTTTCGTAATATAATTGTTGTAGGTAGTGGAACGTGGGTTTATTATTTAGTTAACTGAAGAAATTAGCCAGGGTTATAACCTAGATAAATTCAAATGTGACGCCCTTCATAGCCACCATAGCGTCAAGCGCGGCAACATTTGGTTAGCCACGATTTTCCACTAAGCAGGCACGAATATTTTTTGTAGTGAATCGGTGGGGTTTTAGGGTTAAGTAGGAAATAAAATACCTTAGAAAATTGAAGTGACATGGAAAATAACAGCTGAAAGTGGACAGAAATATGACGAAAAGGTGCTATCTACCCATAATTGGAAACTTAGAGGGCTTGTGTGCAAGGTTTTGAAACTATAATACAAAAATGCAAAATGGGCATTTTGTGCCATACTTTGAAGTTCACTTGCCACTCCAAATACTAAAACAAAGTTGAACCTATAATAAGAAAAGTGAAGACGACGCTCACCATTTAGAAGTTTAAATCTTACAAACAAGTTGTTGGGACAATATTATGTCCATATTTTAATTTGATTGGTTTTGATAATGTGTTTTCCTAAACATATGATTTTGGTCATGAGAGATTTTAATATGATTGATCAAGTTTTACAAAGATATTTTTATAAAATCAATAATTTATTAAAGATCTCAGGCTGATATGAAAAAACATCTAAAAAAGAAAGATTTAGTCATAAAAGCTGATTTTGCACTTAATGCTGATTGAATAGTGAATCGGTGACTAAATATTTTAGGAAAGAAATCAAGATGGCTTTACACTTAATGAATGATTAATTTTGGATCATAAGCATATAAATTGAATTAAGGAATGTTTGATTTGAATATATATTGTCCTTAAATGCTTTAATTGCTGACAAATCCGAAAAAAGAATTTAGTTTGATTTCAAGGAAGTTGACATTGAGCAGATTAATGTAGCATTAACAGACTTTTCATATTAAGCGCTGACATTAAGTTGTTCTAGCATTGACCAGAACCAAAAAGGAAAGAATCATGGTCAATGAAGACAACATTGAAGAAGAGATTAAAGACCAACATTAGTGAGGATGATTTGTTGCATTGAAGAGCTTCCAAAGGTCTACAGATTCAAGCCTATATAAACTCAAGACTTGGCCATTTTCACTTCAAGAGATTTATCCAAAAAGCTTGAGCATACAAAGAGAGTTGAGATTCAACCTTCAAGAGCTTCATCTGTGATCATTCGTCTCTTAGTGAGAAGTGTTGTAGTCTGTAATCCCATTCATTTCTTTTCTGTAATCTCTTCCCTTTCTGTCTAAGTGTCCGGGGAGGAAACTAGGTCAGAAAGGTTAATTGATTAGTGGGTTACTAGTTGGGTTTAGTTTTGGGATTTGGTTGTAATTGCAAAGGTTGGTTGTAAAAGCGTTTGTGTTAAGCCTTCGGGTAGGTTGCTTAGGTTAGGTTGTAAAAGCTCTGGTAGCTGATCATGTGTTTAAGGGTTGCCTAGGTTAGGCAATAAAAGTCCTAGTGGTTGATCCCTTGGTGTCTGAAGGTTGCAGGGTTGTAATTCTCATTTCCCAAGCTAATGAAGCCTCTCTTGCTCGTTCAGTGAGACAAAGTGAGAGGGCGTAGGATATTTGATGCGAGCCTCTCACTATAATAAATCCTTGTGTAATTTATTTTAATTTCAGCATTGACCAAAATTGTTTTTCAAATTAACCAGAACTATATTTTTTATAAGGAAAACTTGATTTGAAAAACTAAGTGATTTCTATTAACCAAGGATATATTAACAAAATTTTAAAAGGTCAATAATTTCTAAGTAAACCAATTCAACTCCCGTTCTTGATTATTTCACAAGTAATATCCAATAGTGATAAACAATCCTAAATATGTATTAAGGACCACTGCATCTATCATACAATAAAACTTCAAAAATCAAATTAGGTAGTTACTTAGCATTAAATAAAATCACATTGACAAGGAGATAAAATTGAAATCAAGTGAAAGGTCTTTCTCAAAATTTCACTTGTTTAAACCAAATTTCTTTCTCTTTTTATATATAATTGTTGTAGGTAGTGGAATACGGGTTTAATTATTTAATTTATTGAAGAAATTAGCTAGGGTTATGAGCTTAGCTAAATTCAAATGCGACGCCCTTCGTAGCCATTGTAGTGTCAAGCATGACAACATTTGGTTAGCCACGGTTTTCAAACCATGTAGCCATGACGTTTTTTTGTAGTGAATGGGTGGGTTTTTAGGGTTAAGTAGGAAATGACCAAAATATCCTAAAAAAGTGCAGTGACATGGCAAATAACAACTGAAAGTGGAAGAAATGCTGATGGAAGAGTGTTATCTGTCCATAAGTGAAAACTTAAGGGGTTTGTGTTCAAGGTTTTGAAACTCAAAGAATGTATTTGCCCCTAGCCCAAAATTTAAGGGATCTGGGTGCGTTTTAGCCTTATAATTTTGGATGGAAAACCAGATGTTGCCACAGCTAGCGCCACCATGGCTAAGAAGGACAACGCATTTGCATTTAGCTACGTTTATAATCGTGGCTAATTTCTTTAGTGAATTAAAAAAAGAAACCCATGTTCCACTGCCTACAACAATTATATAAAATTTTGACAATATTGCAAATGCATTTATAAAGTAAAAGAAAGTGAACTTATAAAATGCAAAATGGCCATTTTGTGCCATACTTTGAAGTGCACTTGCCACTCCAAATTCCAACATACAATTGAACCTACAATAAGAAAAGTGAAGATGAAGTTCACCATTTAACAATTTAAATCTAACAAATAATATCCAATAGTGATAAACAATCCTAAATATGTATTGATTTTGGACCACTGCATCTATAATATGATAAAACTTTAGAAATCAAATTAGTTAGTGATTTAGCATTGAACAAAATTACATTAACAAGGAGATAAAATTGAAATCATATGAAAGGCCTTTCTCAAAATATAACATGTTTAAACCAAATTTCCTTTTCGTTTTATACTTGTCGTAGGTAGTGTAACATGGGTTTCATTATTTAATTCACTGAAGAAATTAACCAGGGTTATGACCGCAGCTAAATTCAAATGTGATTCCCTTTGTAGCCACCGTAACATCAAGCGTAGCAACATTTGCTTAGCCACGATTTTCCAAACAAGTAGCCACTACGTTTTTTTTTGTAATGAATGGATGGGTTTTTAGGGTTAAGTAGGAAATGACCAAAATACCCTAAAATATTACAGTGATTTGGCAAATAACAGCTGAAAGGGGACGGAAGGCTGACGGAATGGTGTTATCTACCCATAAGTGAAAATTTAGGGGGATTGTGTGCAAGATTTTGAAACTCTGGGTGTATGTACCATAACCCAAAACTTAAGGAATTTTAGTGCATTTTAGCCTTATGTTTTTTATCAATTTTTTTTACCTTTTTTTGGACAAAAAAGACAACAAACAGGCCAAGCAAACTAACAAAACAAGGCTCAAAGTCTTTGCGAACAACTGTGGGTGAAAGAACCAAGAAGGGGGGTTGAATTGGTTATTTGTTGACTACTTTAAAATTTTAATAGTTTCAAAAATTCTTTTCAGTTTAATGAAAAGTAGGTTACTGGAAAACACTTATATCAGAGAGAGTGAGAGATAAGAAGATTAACACAATCACTTATTATAGTGAGAGGTTCGGATCAAATATCCTACGTCCTCTCTCTCCTCCTTACTCAAGATGTAAGGAGAGTTGCTTCATTATGATTAGGAACAAGAGTTACAATTTGACAACCTTCAATACACCAAGGGATCAACCACTAAGGACTTTTACTTCCAACACTAGGAAACCCTTAATACAGGATCAGCCCTTAAGGACTTTTACGACCCACACAAGGTAACCTCAGCCGAAGGATCTGTACAAGTGCTTTTACAACCTGAAAAGTAACCTCACTCCCAGTAACCAGTTAGGATAAGTAACCTATTGCCTTACTAATCCCTCAAGTCTAGACTCCCCAACCAGACTCTAGACAGAACGGGAATAGATTTAAGAAGTGAAGGAGAATTGGGAATACAGACTTCAAGATAGATGATACAAATATGAAGAGACAAGAACTGTATTTTGCTCTCTTGAGATGATCTGTAAACTTGTGCGCTATTCACTTGATATCTTTGTTCATCTTGTGAGATTTAAATAGGCTTGAGTTCTTGTGGTCTTTTAATACTCTTTAATGCTGTGTATCATCCTCGTCAGCTTGCACCATATCTTCTAGTCTCAGGTCAATGCTCGGGTTGCTTACTTGATGGAGCCTGATATGGTTAAGCCATAAATGTCGAATCATGCTTCCCTGCAATTAGTTTCCATATTCCTTTTCAGAGTCATTAGTATTTAATCTTGCACTTTAATGCTGTCATTAAAACGAATCAAATATAAATGATGATAAGACTCATGCTCGATTCTTTCCTTAAATATATTGAACATCAAATCACATTCTTAATACAGTATCAACTATCATTAATCTTTCGGGATTCATTAATAATAAAAACCATAGTTTTGTTTTTCTGACCGGTCAGAACTGTCAATCGACTGGTTTTGCTGATTTTTACCAATTGTTGACCAATTTTTCGATCTTTGATAGGTTTTTCTCACCACCATTTTTAAGATGTTTCGGACCAGGACCATGATCGGTTCACTGATTTTTCATTCCGACCGGCCAGTCTAGTTTTCAAAACTTTGCTTGTTTTCATCCAACTTTTATATTTTATTATATATCTAATAAGTAATAAATTAATCAATTAAATCTACATATCAATAGTCAAATTGAAAATTAAAACAACAAGCACTATGTATTTTCATAAATTTTAGTTCAAAATTTTCAAACTACTCGTATTCTCATCATTTTCATTTTCTGAAATATATTTTAACTTTATAAAACAAATACATTTTAAAATAATGAAAACCATTTTCAAGAAATAAAAATAGAAAATATTTTCCTGAATCAAGCGAATCCTAACTATTTTGGATTAAAAAAAAGAAAATTTTACCCTTCACGCATCAGCCATAAAATATTAAAATAATAATAATAATTGGTAGGAGGTTTTTAAATATTAAATTAAAATTATTCCCCTTGAGATTAACTTATAAAATCCACTTCGTCTCTCCTTATCATTTAATGCACACTTTCTATCTTCCTAAAAAGACCCCCTCATCCATCAACATAACAGACAAAAACTTCCTATAGGATCAGACCACACAACACAACAAAAATTCCAAACTAAACACCTTGGTTGTTTGGTGATCCATAGAAGCTCCACAATAAATTTTAACTTTCACCAAGTTATTATAAAATACTAGTTTCAGTTTAGGTCACTACTCTCGGGTTCTAAACTGATGATCACAACGGACATTAAAATTTAAATCACAAGACATAAATCACACACATGCATAACAAGTTTTTCCCTTGTTCATATACATATACAAGATCCTTATCATAATAAAATAATCATAGTTAGTCACATCCAAGAAAATCAGAAGTAACAATCCCGCCACTCAGGTTTCCTTTCAAAAGGGTCCCACCAATAGACCTTGACTTGTCACATCATACAACCAACATTATCTATATGTTGATTCTTGTCATGTACATTAGAATAATTTCTAAACTCTATAAATTGGATCGACACCATCGCCTCCTCGGTCCTCACCATGCATGCAACATATTCATTCGATACATTATGCCAGCGAATATAAATGAGATAAAAATCTCAGTAGGTAAGCAATCTAGTTTTGAAAACCACTGACCTGTACCACCGTACTCTATAAGGAAAACCATTGCATTCTTTTCAATATTATCAATAAAATCATTGGCTATTAGATGCAATTTATAAAATTCCTTTACTTTGTGTTATGTTGTTGAAAGACCATTTTTAAAACGTCATGTGCTTAAATGCATGTGTCATGACAGATAAGATGAACATGGATACTATGTCATGCCAATCAACCTTTTACTTAAACCTTATAAAACATTGATGTGAAACTTTACTTTAAGTTTAATGAAATAGTCTCATAAATCTTTACATTGAAACTTTGTAAAATAGTTTCATAGGCATTTACTTAAAACCTCGTAAAATGGTGTCATGAACCTTTCCCTCAGTCTCATAGAGACAATTCCTTATAACATGAACAATTTAATAAACATAATATGGAATTAAGAGAAAATCATACATATGACAATGACAAACCTCAAGAGAAAATAATAGTAATCGATCGGAAGCGCCGCCCAACGAACAACTCCATACCACTGCAGCACAACATGAATGAAATATCCTTACTTTGTGGTAGCTAACCACACGTCATATACTATCTAAGGCGTCCTTCAGAAGATCCGAGTATTACAATCATATCAATGTATTCTAGTGATTCTATCCCAAACCAAAATGTTTGACTCATATCCCTTATTGGTTAATCTTATGGGATTACTACCTTGTGGTAGACCACACCTGCCCCAACTTGTGGGTTCATGGGGTTCACCTCACCCTGTGGTGACGGTCATGCCCATCTCACCTCTTTTCTTTCAGTCATGATGCTATGGAATCACCACCCTCTTATGTGGATCATATTCCCAGTACACTTTTCACAAATATATTCATTAGGGTGATTCGGCTCAAGCTATGATTATGCCTAATCCTAAGTACATGACCCTTTAATTTTTTTTTATAAAAACGATAGATTAACCGACAAGAACATTACAAGATAGTCTAACCTACTGAAAAACTATTATTACAAGAAGTACCGAAGAGACAAGTAAAAGTACTAGGACAAGTAAGCAAGAGAACATTATAATTAGCAAAGGATTGACTGAGGTTGTTAATGTCAATGCCAATAACCCGAATCTTCTTTAATTTCTTGTAACCTTGAGTGATATTAGAAGCCAAACCCTTGTGAGAAACCATGACGTTGCAATCACTTGTGGACTGAGAATTGTTGATGGCTATCTGGAGACCCCTTCTGAGAACCACAAAGGTCGCACTCAGCATATGTTCAGAAGTTCTAAGACCATACGCCAACTTCAGTATAACTTCAGATCTATGGATAACCGAAAGAAAAACCTTCCTAATCTTTTCACTACCTCTCTTGAACTTTCTAGGAACACATAAGACAGAAATTCCATTTGTGGGAATGGTATAAACCATATTCCAGGAATGAATTGTGGCCGTAATTGGGGAAAATTTTTTAACGTAACCTGTAAATTGAAGGCTGATTTATAAGCAGACCAATTATTGTAGATCATAGAAATTACTTGGGAAGGTTCTAATTTCCTCCCTTCCATAACCCTGAGGTTTCGGCAACGCAAAATAGAGTGAAGAGTAAGGCAAATAAAGTGAATAACATTATCGTCTTTGTCAACATTCTTCATTCGGTCTGAGAACCAATCAAACATGTTACTGAAGTGGCACTGATGAGAGTGATAACCAAGGTGAGTGCCAAACCAAACTACTCTAGCAAAAGGGCAGAGCAAGAAAAGATGCAGAAGGGATTCTTGAGATTGACCACAAGCTGAATAAATATCTTCTATATTCATATGATGCTTAACCAAAATGGTATAAGCTGGAAGATTGTTGTTAAGAACTCTCCACATAAAGACTATAATTCTGTTAGGCAATTTGAGGTTCCAAATGATCTTCCAAACTTCTTTGTTATGGATAGGAGAAGGAGTATTGATAGAATTCTTGATCCAATTGTAGCCTTCTTTAGTAGTGTAATCACCATCATTTGAGAATTTCCAAAGAAACTTGTCTTTAACACCTGTAATTGACAAAGGAATGGAAGAAATAATACTGACTGTACGAGGATCATAAACTGCACTAAGTGCTACTGTTCTCCAAGTTGCTGAGTCATGCTGTATGAAATCAGAAACAGAGGAAAAAGTTCCTTTATTTCGAAGCATCTGCCACCAAGCATGGTGGTTAGTTTTAACACCTCTTCCATCACCTATTTGCCATTCTAGGTTAGGAATAATGACATGATTAGTCTTCATAATGGCTTTCCACCTCCAAGAAGAACTGGACCTGGGGAGTAGGTTATCCCAATTACTCCTTTCCATATATTTTGCAGAAAGGGTACTGTCAATCAAAATATTCTTTTGATCAATGAGTCTCCAAACATGTTTTGCTAGAAGAGCTTGATTAAAAGCATAAACATTGCACAAGGCTAGACCACCTTGCTTTTTAGGCTTACAAAGATCCCTCCAATTTTGAAGATGCATTTTCGAGTGATCTCCATTGTTGCCCCAAAAAGATTTGACATAAGACTCTCAATTTTCGTGCAATGATCCATAGAAAAAAGTGTAGAGGAGAGGGGGTAGACCAGATAGGAGTTGAAGGTTAATCTGCCAGCCTGAGAAAGTAGCCTAGCCTTCCAATCCTTAAGCTTACTTTCAATTTTATTAATTGTTTGTTGGACGACTTGCCTTTTACTATCTTTACAATCAATCCAAGTACCCAAATATTTCCCAAGGGAAGAATGGAATCTAAGGTTGAAAGAAGCAGAGATTTCCTGTTTTCTATAATGAAGAATGTTAGGACTGAAAACTAGAAAGGATATCTGCAAATTCATTGTCTGACCTGCCAAGTTAACATATTGGAGAAGCACTCTTCGGACAGGTTGACAATTATGATCATTAGCTTCAAAGAAGAGGACAGTATCATCCGCATACATCAAATGAGTGATTGGGACATCATTCCTACCAATTTTAACTCCCTTCCATAATTTTGCCTCCTCTTCCTTTTTGATCATACAAGAGATATTAGAACAGAGGATATAAATATAAGGGGAGAATGGATCACCTTGCCTGATGCCACAAGTTGGACTGAAGCTTTCTGTGAGACCACCATTAAACAAGAGTTGATAATTTACAGAGTGAAGGCACACCTTAATGTAATTTATCCATTTATCCGAAAACTTCATTCTTCTTAAAATAGCTCCCACATAATTCCAAGAAAGCTTATCATAAGCTTTCCTAATATCCAGTTTTAGAGCACACCAGCCAGTTTTTCCACATCTAGTAGATTTAATCTGGTGCATAAGCTCAGAAGCAAGTAGAATGTTGTCACTTATCAATCTACCCTTTCAAAAGGCACTTTGATTGGGAGCAATTAAGTCAGGAAGACAACACTTCAATCTATTACATAGAACCTTCGTAACCAACTTGTAAGAAACATTTGCCAGGCTAATAGGTCTAAAATCTGGAGCTGTAGTTTTTGGAATAAGCATTAAGTAAGACTTATTCATATGATTCAAGAGGAACCCATCATCAAAAAAGGATTTGACCATTGATAACACATCATTTTTTAGAGTTTCCCAATAGGTTCTATAAAACCTCACATTAAACCCATCAAGCCCAGGAGCACCATCAGGCTTCATTTGATTTAGAGCAACATGACATTCTTCAAAAGTGAAAGGCTTGTTTAAAATATCCACATGATTCTGCTGAAGGGATGGAATGTCATATTTTTGGAGTTTTCCGAAGATCATATCCACCGATTGGGTATTTTTTCCAAGAAGATATCTTTGAAATAATTAACTCCAATTTGCTCTATTTGTTTATAATCATAAATCCAGTCTCCATTCTCATTTTGAATTCGGTTGATGCAATTTTGAATTCTTCTTTTTTTAACAATATTGTGGAAATAAGCTGTAGACCTATCTCCATTAACCAACCAATTCTACCTGGATTTTTGAGCCCATAAAGCCTCTTCACAATCTAAGAAAAACTCCAATTCATGTCTTAGTCTTTTTTCGTCACTAAGATTAGCAATATTAGGAACTTGCTGTCGGACCATTTGGAGTTGGGAATTCAAAATCTTAATTCGTTCCTGAATATTACCAACCTCCCTCTTATTCCACATTTTAAGGTTACCCCTCAGAAAATTAACTTTTTCATGGAGAATTAAAGCAGGAGAACCTTGAACCTAAATAGCCCAACTATGATCAACCACATCTTTACATCTATCAAACATAAACTTTTCAAAACGAAATGGCCTTTTACAAAAAGGTTTATCAACAGAAGTAGAAATGACAAGAGGACTATGATCAGAAGCAACAACTGGAAGAGTATATAGAGCAGTACAAGGATAGGTACTTAACCATTGTAGGTTACATAAGGCCCTATCTAATCTAGCCCAAACTACCTCATCTTCATGTCTACCATTTTTCCATGTAAACTAGGTTCCATTAGGATTTAGATCAGTGAATCTACATTGACTTATCATTTTGTTAAAAGCCTCTGCTCCATCAGTTCTGTTATATTTGCTAACTTTTTCTTGAATGGACCTAATCTGATTAAAATCACCAAGAGCAATGCAAGGAGAATTAATTGAATGATATATGTTAAGGAACCAGTTTCAAAGAATCGATCTTGAACTTAAGTCCAGGAAACCATAGACAAATATAATATAAAAATCATTACCTGAGGTATCTTTAGTAGAAAGATGAGTCCAATTTGGGCTAGATTCCAAAACCGTGCATTGTTGATCCTCTTGCCAAGCCAAAAAGGTACCCCCACTACGACCTACAAGATTTGTACCAATGTAGCAACTATAACCTAGGTTCTTGACAATTCTGCTAACAAAGGAAATTGATCGCTTAGTTTCAGAGAGAAATAAGAAATATGGTTTATATTGCCTGACTAGCTGCTTAAGCCTTTGAATTGTCGTGGTGCAGCCAAAACCCCGACAATTCCAGGCGATAAACCTCATAAAGAAGAAGGAGGCTATTCCGGGGAAGCCTCCTTTGAGCCCCTTTCAGTAGTGTGATAATCCTTGGATGCAGTCTTTGGATGAAGCAATCTAAACCTCTTAACATATGGAATATCAAAATTATGGAACACAACCTCGCTTCCAAAGCTCACCCTTTTTCTTTTTTCTTTTTCAACATTGAGACAAGTAGAAGAGTCGATGCAGCCCTGAATAGTAGGCCCAACCCATACTGTGGTGGAAAAGTCGATGCAGCCCAGGAATATAAGTTAGGATTTTGAAAATCATGGACTGGTACGCTGGTCCAATCCATATAGTTGTCTTTAAACATGTTATGCACCCTTTCTGACATTTGCAAAAGACTGAGTTGATCATTATAGTCTATTGGTATAGTGTCAGACGAATTGGATTGGGCATTCTGAGGCCCAAATGATGGTAATGGCCTAATACCACATAAAGGGTTATATGGTGGTTCCACAATGTCAAGAGCCATATCACAGTGTTCTCCTGTTGGGCTAATGTTGTCTACTGGGCTTTGATAATTTGGATCCCCTGTTGTGTCTGGGAATGGCTCATAATCATCATCCCCATCATACATGTCCAGATCGATATCAAAATCGGTGGGGTCCTCATGGTACAGTAACATATCCACGGACAAGGATAGACTCATTGAAGCATGATCTAGAATTACCTCCTGATGAAGATTTACTTGTTGTAAACTATCATGAGCTGGATTTACCGCCTGAGGTTCATTAAATGACTCTTCTACAAAGTGATGATTACCTTTAGTAGGTGAGAGAATTGGATCTTGTGGTAACACGTACACTTGATCTGACGGTTGAGAGAATATATTGTTGTTTCCTTCACCTTGAAGAATAACAGGTGGATGCTGAGGTGTCACGTTTCCACCGCCATGCAGTAGTTTGATCACCATTTTCGACTGATAAAAGAGAAGCATTTTTCGACGAATTAATAATTTGTTGGACATAGATAGCACCATTATGTTCATCGAAAGAAGAATCCGACGACCAATCCGCCGAAATAACATTGTTTGCTATCTTAGGGTGCTCCTCCGAGATTTCATACCTAGGTCCAAACTGATCATAATGAACTTGGACTTTGGTAGACTCCCTGTAATGCCAATTCACAGTTTTTCTTTTTGGGCATTGAAAATGAATGTACTCTGGATCAACCCACGAGTAAGTAGCATGTTGTTGACAAAGCTTCATTTGTTGATGGTGTAACTCCAAATGTGTTCGAACTAAACCCTAGTTACAGTCTTTTGACAAGTGACCTATTCTTCCACATTGCTCACACAACCTATAAGTCATTTCAGGAGTGCATGAGATCTAGACTTTATTACCATTTGATAACGGGTAATATGAGCCCATTAGTAATGGTTTACTTGGATTCACCAATACTTTAACCCTTAAGTACTCCAAGCGTCTCCCTGAATCATTCTCTGGGTCGAGCTCAACCACTTCTCCAGCTAACTCCCCCAGTGAAGATGCTACATAGTTGCTTATAAGTTCAAGAGGAACTCCAGTAAAACGCAACCATATAGCCACATGATTAATCCTAAGATTCTCCGCTGTAATCTCCGGTTGTCATTTATCAAGAACCAGCAGTGAATTTTTAACCACACAAGGACCATTTTTTTTTATCATAAAACACCAATCTTGGACATATTCAAAGTCCAAAATATAAAAGTTCCTTATCTGTGCTTTAACCGTGACTGTCCCTGAAGTTTCCACTGGCTGTTGATAATAGCTTGGAGTCTGAAGTCCGACATCTCTCGCCAATCCACCAAAGTAGCTATTGCACGTTTTGACCAAAGAGCTCGACGAAGTACAGTGTATGTCTTATCAACATGCAAAATAGGACCTTGTCTTGGAAAGAGAAAATTTAGGGCAAAAGAGCCATTTGAGGTATGTTCTGACTAAGAAGTGGAGTTAACAGGATTTGGATGTATCAAAGTATGAGTTATTATCCGACATCATGAAGGGGATTTGAATATTATAATGGTACAAACAAGGGACAATATGAAAAAAGACAGCACTTGACGACGAACAGTTGAACATCGAAGATAGCAGAGAATATAATATTTAGAAGAAGAAAGGGAAAGGTCGCCCACAAAAGGATACTAATAAAAACACTAAAAGATTCAGGTATAAAGCTCTAAACTCATGGACCACATCTCTCAATAGCATTGAGTGCTAGAATAAGAATAGACGCCAAAAAAGGCATTAATTATAACCATAGCAAATTTAGAGTTCCAACTTGGACACACTAAACGATACTACTGTGAGATATAAAGACGATATGATATTGATTTAAGTGGTCAAGACATTGAGCAAGAGTAAAGGAGGCAATGAAGAAAGGAAAAGAAAACTTTTAGAGGATAATAAACTTGGATAGAAGAAACCAGAGCACTTCTTTCTAAAATTTCTCTCACTAGGAGGATTCGCCTACCTTCACCGTAAATTCGTCACATGACCCTTTAATTGGCCATGGAAGAGTTCACTAATTTAGAATAGCAACCAATACGGAGTTTTCAAAAACACAAGTTAATCGTAATTCCACCATGGAATGCCCAATAGCCATCCCATATCAACTATTGGTCACTCAAGCGGTCACTCAAGCATAAGTTTAACCTCCCCTAAGAATATACTAGAAACACTCCCCTTATTTCTCTAACTTTCTTTCTCTAATTTAAACCTCATTGTTCATGTTACTTATATCATATAAATTCCTTTAAATTGATCTTTTTTTAGCCTTACTGAAAGTCAAACGGAGTGGTTAAACTCATTTAAAGAAGTTAAATTAAAGTATAAAACTCATTTGAAGTGAAACAAGGAAATCCATTTGAAACAAGTAAATGATTGAGTTCTAGGAATAATTCTAAAAGAAGGTATAAAACTCCTTAGCTATGAAGGAACAAAATTCAATTGAAATAGGGAAAGAATTGAGCCTTAAAAGAAGATAAAAAGAAGAATTAAACTAATTTGATTTGAAGGAAAAGAAAACCATTTAAGTTAAGTAAGACATGACAACTTATAAAAAACTAGGGACTTGACGGTGTGTGAAACTCCAACCTTCGCCATTTCAAATCAAGTATTTAGGCCTCAAAACTTGCCCCATTGTGTAGAGGACGAAAAAAAATGATATAAAGTTTGCAAAAAAGGACATCGGACAATGAAGATATATGGATGTTAGAAAAAAAAATAAGGTGCCTCTGTGTCACATACCCCTCTGTGGCGCTCCACCCACCGCCAGCAGGTGACACAGAGGAGACATGCCCCTCCGTACCACACGCCACCGGCACAAAGAATGTTGAGTTTTTCACAGTCTCACTCAAATGATAATAAAACTCTCATCTACACCCTATGTGACAGTAATTCTATAAAAAATATTTGGATTACACTTAATGTCAATCCTAATTTTTCTCTTCCCCCTTCAAAATTGACTAAAACAAAATTATTCTAGTTTTGATTACACATACTTGGTATATTTATCTTATCCGTAGCATTTGGTTGAATCGAAACAATCATATCTTTAATAATATTCCTTCCCAAATTCTCAAACCTACACTTGCTAAAGCCTTGAATTTTGGTATCTGCATTACCAAACTGATAAACCTCCCATATCTCAAAGTCAAACAGTTATGGGGAATGAGCCACAAGAGAACTATTAGGGTATGCTTGGTATAAATACACGGATGTAAAGTATCGTAGAATTATGGAAAGCACGGTAGAGAAAAGTGAGAAGAGAGATAGAGAGAATAATTAGGAGGGAGAAAAAGTATGATAAAAAGCATAGTTATTAAAATCGAACCGGACCGGCCAGTTCAACCGGTTGAACCGGGAACCGGTCGGCACACCGGTCCGGAACAACCATAAAACCGCTCTTTGAATGAACCAGTGGAAATCGGTTAAACCGGTGGTGAACCGGGCAAACCGGTGAAAACCGGCGGTTTGTTCGGTTCACCCGGTTCTGAATTTTTTTTAAAAATTTTTCTTTGACTTAAAACGGTACCGTTTCATGTACTTTTTTATGGATATATATTTTTGTTTAGAATTATAGATATATATTTTTTTAACAAGTTTAAAATTAAAAAAAAATGAAAATCCCTTGCCCTATAATCGCACAAGCAGCAGCAACCGCACAAGAGCAAATTGTAATCGCACAAGAGTACCCACACGCGAGAGAAGAGCAAATTGGAAGTGGATGATGAACCTGGATCTCAGAATGACACTCTTGGCAATTATCCTTCTTTGGATCATAACTTGGTGTCATTTAATGGAATTAACATCAACGAATATTATGATTGAATTTTATTGTCAATTTGTCTTTTAGTATGTGGACATATTGATTCTAGTTTTGCGTGTGTTGATTGTTGAGTACTAGGTAGTATGTTGATCATTGGACTTCTTAGATGAGTTTGATACGATATTATGGCTTGAATTTGATATGATATTGTGGTTAAGTGTGCAACTTGTTCTAATTCTAGTATTTTACTTATGGTATAATGTTGTGGTTAATAATATTTAGGTGGAGATGGACACATATAATGTATGTAACTAATGTTTAAAATGATATATTTTAATATATTAAATTAAAATATATATATATATATATTTAATTACCAACGGTTCGACCACGGTTGAACCAGTGAACCGTGAACCAGTGCCTCGACCGGTTCGATGCCCGGTCCGGTTTTAAAAACCATGATAAAAAGTGTGTTTAGTATGTATAAAACATGATCTATAGTTTTTTTGAGAATCGTGAAACACCATGATTTTACTTTGGGATCTTTACCAATCGTACCCTACAAACTCAACACAAATGGTTCAATTTATAATAATAACTTAGGGTTAAGAGGCTTCAATATAGACCACAATGAAAACTATGGCCTTGTTCTTTAAAAAGAAATGGGGATGGAAATGAGGAAGGAATGGGTGGGGCCCACTAGGGCCCACCTATTTTTTGCTTTTTTATTTCCATCAACTTTTTAGGAAAAAGAAAATACAAAATACAAAATGTCTATTATACCTTTTGATTTGACTCAATCATAATTTTTTTTTTCTTTTTATTATTTTAATATAAGGGGTAAAGTAGTAATTTTAATACATTCCCAAACTTTTACTAACAAACACAATAAACACATTCCGTTTCTGTTTCCGTTTCTCTTTCTATTTCCATTTTTGCATAAAGAACGTGCCCTCGTCACAAGCTTAAACAATGTGTTCAGTAGAAACTCAACATTAAAAAACTTGAAATCAAAACTTATGATGTTAAATAACAATCATGCAATCAATCACATCATTACTTTACAATTATTGGCAAGTGCTGGTGCTGTTGCCTCCTTTCTTCCTTTGAAGATTGGAACTCCAACACTTGTATCGTGAATCAAATGCTCGTGTAGAAACTCTAGCTGCTGAATATGCAAGAACAATAAACTCTTCTCTTGAAATTGGCATGGTACAAGATTGGAATTCATATTCAAATATTGCTTGGAATTGGCAATTTTAACTTTTAAGAATTGCTTTTTCAAGTTTTTTTTGATAAATATTTTAAGTTTATTTTCCCCAAAACCTTTTTTGAGAGAGATACAATTTTAATTTTAAAACCTTATTCTAAGCTACCAAACACAGCCTTAATTTTTGGTTGACAACACTTTTAGCTTTTTAATCTGCACCCATACATTCATATCCTGTGTATTTTGTTTGTTCCCTTTCAATATTAAATTATTAGCCCTTGTTATATGTAAAAATCATATTTGTATATACGATTTATTAGTTTTGACAAAAAAAAAAAATCAGTTTTAAATTAAATTAGATAAATATTTACTTACAATAAAACAAATAAATTTTATTAGATTAATTTTTTTGAAAAAGAAAATTATGTAAAACTATTTATTGAATCTTAAAATTATTTTTTACAAAAAAAAAATCTTAAAATTATTTTAAAGGCCAAACAAAAATCTTAAAATTATTTTTAAATTTTAATTAATCAATGTAAAATCAAGAATCTTCCTGGATTCTCAGCCTAATCTTCCCTATATACCATGAACCTTTCAAAGTCTGGAATTAATCCATTTCCTGGAATCAACTATCTATAATATTAAATTAAACAAAAAATATATATTAAAACTCAGTGCAAAACGTGTAATTGCATTGTATTTGTTTGACTCGTCTTTGGTCTTCTTTTACTCCTTCTGGTCTTTACTCTCTTTCTCATTCTTCCAGAAGAGAAGAGAGGGATT
Organism: Senna tora; assembly: GCA_014851425.1. Classification (NCBI taxonomy): domain Eukaryota; kingdom Viridiplantae; phylum Streptophyta; class Magnoliopsida; order Fabales; family Fabaceae; genus Senna; species Senna tora. The sequence goes on along the minus strand of CM026263.1, from coordinate 19,362,572 downwards.
TGGTGACGGCCAGCCTCAGGAACCACCCTCCTTCGTTTCTTTATTTTGTAAAAGTCAAATCGCTATACCCATCCTCACCTTCCATACGATTATAAGCAAGTTTCTCCAATTTCTCTCCCCAATTTCAAGGGTTTCTTCAATTCCCATCTCTTAATTCTTTCGATTTTGTCGTCGATTCTCTTCTGGGTTTCGGTGGGTTTTCCTTTGAATCTAAGGGTTTACTGAAAGGCGAAATCTTTGCGTGCTTCGGATCCGGATTCAGGTATGGCATCTTCGAGCTCAGGTGTTGCTGGATCTACTGATTTAACTGCTGCCAGAAGACAGACTAAGCGACCCAAGTGTAATTTCTGATTTCTGATCGTTTCTTTTGCTTTTCTGAGTTTAATCTGCAGTTGACCAGTTCTTAATTGATTCTGATCTTTAGTTTCTTGTGTTTGTGATGTAATTTCTGTTTACTTAATTTGCGTCCGCTATATATCGCTTAGTGCATAGCTTAATTGTTGAAAATAAGGAAGATGAATGATCTGAGAAGCACCCATTTGGGACGGCACGACAAGAAATATAATGTTTAAATGCAATCTGAGGTGTTGGTAGCTTCATAGGCGATGATTGCTTTCTTTTGGCATCTAACCTTGTCAGTGCATAATATTGACACACTTATACCTCTTGATCAAGCTCTAATTTATGAAGCTTTTAAGTTCATGACTTCATGGAAGTCCCTTCGTAGCAAGCTATTTTCAACTTAGTTTCTGAAAAGTTGACATTTCTATTGAAATGCATATTATTGACAGAATTGTGCAGTTCTTTGTTGTTGGATAATGGATAGTGTATTCATCTGTTGCAACAATTGTTTTAGTGTCACTGTGTATTGCATATGCATGGAAAACTTTACTTATAAGAGTTTTCTTTCACAAATCACAATATTTGCCCTTTTCAGATTCGAAGTTTACACAACAAGAACTTCCAGCATGCAAGCCGATTCTTACACCACGAGCGGTAACACTTCCTGTTTTTATGCATTACCCATATTATATATTTATAAAGTCATTGTTTGAATAGGTACTGACTGTATTTGATTTAATCATTTATCTGCAGGTTATTTCAGCATTCTTTCTCGTCAGTGTTGTTTTTGTTCCTATCGGAGTTGCCTCCCTCTTTGCTTCCCGAGATGTATGCTCAAGTGCTATCACGTTTGAATTTCTTATGTGTTCACTTCAGTCTGATTTAATACTGATTGTGATTATCTTATTTTCTATCAGGTTGTTGAAATTGTTGATAGGTATGAGGCTGAATGCGTACCCAGCAATTATACTGACAAAGTGCAATTCATCCAGAGCTCTGCAGATAAAACATGCCACCGGACTCTAAAAGTAAGAATCATTGATATCATTATCACTTTTTAATTTTTTAATCGTCATCATCATCATAGTATTGATTCTGTTTTCATGAATGCTGCTCACACTAAACTGTTCTTATTTTTTTCTTTGATAGGTGAAAAAACGTATGAAGTCACCTATTTATGTTTACTATCAGCTTGACAACTTCTATCAGAATCATCGAAGGTATGTACCTGAATTATCTTTTTCCTGTTGTGCACCATATTCATAACCTATGCATCAAACATTATTTTTGTTTGTTTTGAGAGAGGAAAGTGATTTGTTGTGAATAAGGACTCCCTGCCCCATCTCTCTACAATTGTTTGACCATTCCAGCTTTTGTTGCCCATTTCCTCCTCCAATTTTCATTTTTTTGGGGTGTGAAAATTCCTTTTTTTATTGTGACCCATCTTTATGGTACTTTATAAATCTAGTGTTTATGTCGTAATGTTTCTTGGTTAGCAGTTTAAGATCTTGTAAACTAATTCATTGCTGTGGATTCCTTCATTCTTGCCAATTTTCTATTATTCAGGTATGTTAAAAGCAGAAGTGATGAGCAGTTGAGAGATTCCAAGGAACAGAACTCCACCAGTGATTGTAAGCCTGAAGATATGTTTAATGGATCGGCAATTGTACCTTGTGGCCTTATAGCTTGGAGTCTGTTCAATGACACATACATCTTCTCCCGCAACAACGCTAATTTGACTGTGAATAAGAAAGGCATCTCTTGGAAGAGTGACAGGGAGCACAAATTTGGAAAAGATGTTTTCCCCAAAAACTTCCGGAATAACTTCCCAAATAGTACACTTAAAGGTGGTAAAGTACTCAATGAATCAATACCGGTAAGTCTTTAGATGAAATCATATTTTGATTGAATCAAGCATCTATCTAGATGTACCAGTCTCTCTCTTCAAAAAGTTCAGTACTGTAATTTGAGGCTGTTTTGATATGTAGACTATAAATTGACTTTGTTCACTTTTCATTTGTTCCTAAAGCTTTCATCTATCCCTTTTTTATTAGTATTAATGATGCTACTGCTGCTGCTTTAGGCAGTGCAATGATTGATGAACATATTTTGCACTTTGGGTATTCATGTTTTATGCTTTTTTACTGTAACTTGGGCCATTAATCATATTTTGATTTGAAAGAAAAATATTGATATATTTTTCCACGATTTGGAATTAAATTCCATTTTGAAAATGTTACATGAGATTTTTAATTGCCCTGATTGGGCGTTCAGAATTCCTTGTTTAGTTTATAAAGCAACAGCTACTGGTTGGCGTCAATTTCATTGGAGATTATGCCCGTCAAAGTTTTATGAACTTGTTAAATATTAAGATATGCCAAGGAGGAAAAAGAATGATAGCAACACTATATAGCTCTATTTTTATTTTCCTGCTTTACCCTTATTTACAATTTTTTCAATGGTTTTTGCCTGCAGTTTTTGGAAACCAGAGATAATCATCGTATAATTGTTCATTTTGTGGGTGTTAAGGTTTGAAACTTGAGACTGTAGGGATGGAAGTGATGGGGAAAAGAATTAGGTTTGTAGCTAAAATATGGTGTGAAATGGATAGGTAGGAAATAGGGATTGATTTTGAGACTCAGTTTGTAATCAGAAAGCAAATAATTCTGTGGTTCTGTGGTTACTTTTGCTGTGGCTTTTTTGTAGATTAAAGTTTGTAAGTAGCCTATTACTTCAGAGTTTGTCCTAGGTAATGGGGTTGCAATTTGCAAAGAGGCATAGGACACTTATAAAAAATTGATGCTCAGTGAATAGGAGAATATTCTAGCTCTAGGCACCATGATTTGAAAATTTGATGCAAGACATTAGTAATCATGAATTATATTGTTTGAGCATGCAATTTAGGTATATCATGATTGATGATGCTTTAGCCACACTTCTCTATACCAATTACTTTTATAGTGGTGAAGGCTCTCCCCCATTAGACCTTTCATGTGATTATGCATTCAAACGGTTACCCTCTATAGTGCTTTTCGAATTCCTATTAATCATGCACTGACATGCCTAGAGTAAATTGTGCTTACAGTATTTCATGTTCTTTCACTTCCATAATCCAACAGCTCACTCATACATCTTTCCTTTGCTAAGGCCGATTTTGAAATAAAAGCATAAGTTACTCATTCCACGTCCTTTCATCTTTGTGATTTCCAGTTTTTTTCTGTTACTCACTCTGTGATCACTTTCGATTATTCAGAGGATAGCTTGCATCAAAGGGATACGTTTCTCATTTTCTTGAATAATTTTTCTTTATGAAACAGTTAAGCCAGCAGGAAGATCTTATTGTGTGGATGCGAACTGCTGCACTTCCGACTTTTAGGAAGTTGTACGGAAAGATAGAGACAGAGCTGGAAGCTGGCGACACCATTACTGTGACATTGCAGAACAACTACAACACCTACAGTTTTAATGGGAAGAAGAAGCTGGTGCTGTCAACTACTAGCTGGATTGGAGGAAAGAATGACTTCCTTGGCATTGCTTATCTCACTGTTGGAGGACTGTGCCTCTTTTTGGCTTTGGCTTTTACCATTGTATATTTTATCAAGCCAAGGTAAGAACTTAAAAAATCTTCAGCTGCTTGATACTGAGAAAGTTAGGGTGTGTTTGCTTTCATTGTTTCATGTTTTCATTTTCATTGAAAACTTAAAATGTGACAAAAAATGTGTTTGGTACAGTTTGATAGAAAATATTTTCTGGAAACATAGGCTGAAAATAGGAAACATTTATTAAAAGACGTTTTCAACATTTTCAAATAATAATCAATGTTGTCTTTGTAATTTGTTGAGGAAATAAATCATTCTATTATGTAAATATTATCTAATTATAATCAAACTCAAAAATCAATAAAACGATTATAGTTGAGTTGTTTGATATATAACAACTTTGGCTAGTTTGGCTACATTTGGTAGAAATGCACAAATGGGAAGGGATGTAAAGTACTATTGAGTAAAGGAAAGTACTGTAGAGAAAAGTGAGGAGAGATAGAGAGAAAAATTAGGAGAGAGAAAAAGTATGATGAAAAGTGTGCTTGGTATGTAAAAAATATGATGTAAATTTTTTTAGAAAAACGTGAGAATACATGGATTCCATTGTTTGTTATTGTTACCAAACGTAGCCTATGAATAAAATTTTTTACTTTACATAACAAACATATTATACAAATATTAAAAACTTGAAAATGAAAACTAATTTTACGAAACAAAAATAAAGAAAACTGAAAATGTTTTTAGAAACCTTCACAAATTTTGAGGCAAGGCTGTTTATGGAGCAGATTACATTTTTGCTTACACTGAAAGTTTCCTGCACTATCTTCCATTGGACTTTTTTGAGTTTTCACACCCATCCCTTATTCGTGGGAGGTTTTGTAGATTTTGAAAATGGAGGAGAGGTTCCACATAAAATCTGGAAACCCAAGGGAGGTTGGATGTAATTTTCACTTAGGGAGCATTTGGTATGGTGTCTTTTCATATAACATGGTATCCATACCATGGTATAAAATATCATGACATAAGAAACCATGGTATTCATGACACTTATGTTTGATATGTCAAATTGACATATCAAACATAACTATTTTTTTTAGCAGGAAATTAGGTATTTTAGTATATAACTACTATATGTAGTATTTTTTTTTTAGCGGGAAAGAAAAAAAAGGGTGATATTAATAATTTATGTTGAGAAAGAAATAAAATATAGTATGGATAAAATTGGAAAGTTGAAAATAATTCCACCCAGTTGTGTTGTATAAGATAAATGTGCAGAGACAGAACATGTTGGTGTCGCTTGATCCATATAACCGACCCCACCTAGTGGAAAAAGGCTTTGATTGTTGTTGTGTTGTATAAGATGACAATATTTTTAGTGTTATGGCATATGTTACTATGTAACATAACATTGCATTCATTCAACGCATATGTTACTGTGTAACATAACATTGCATTCATTCAACTGAGGTTACTTTTGGTACAAATGCATGGATGGGAAGGGAAGGGATGTAAATTACTTTAGAGTAAAGGAAAGTACTGTAGAGAAAAGTGAGGAGCGAGATAGAGAGAAAAATAAGAAAAGAAAAAGTATGATGAAAAGTGTGTTTGGTATGTAAAAAATATGATTTAAACATTTTTTAGAAAAACATGAGAATACATGAATTTCATTGTTTGGAATCCATACCAAATGTAGCCTGAGTTATCCAAGATAATGTGTGATCTAGAAGAACATAGTGAAGATGACACCACACCAAACTGTTTCCTCATTGTATATGCTTTTCTATGAGTTTGACATAGATAATTGGCTGCTTGTGACTTGTGTATCTCTGTATCCTTTTCATTTTTTTCCCCTTGTACAATTCACATTTCATATCTGATGTATTTTATTAAATCAGATTTAAATATGATTAGGTTCTAATCTTTATGTCTATCTATTCAGGCAACTTGGAGACCCTTCATATTTGTCCTGGAATAGGAATCCAGGAGGGCACTAAGAAGAGAAACTTTGGTGGTTTGAACTTTCTGGGTTGCGAGGCCTGTGTATTTTACAGTGGAAGGTGTAATTTTGTATATGTATGTTGCTAGTCGTACTAATCCAACTTAAGAAATTTCATTTTATTTCTTTTTTTTTTTCATTGAAATCCTTTTTTGTTGCTTCGTTGTGTCAGAACTGAAATAACTTGTATTTCTAGAATGATATACCCATTACATATTCTATTTGCTTTTCATACTAGCTGGGAAAACACAAGATTTCATTTCTTCGTCTTAATCTGAAAAAAAAAAAACAAAAAACAAAATGTTATTATACAGAGTAGATACAAAGTATATTATGATAGTTATTATGTGAATAAAATTTATCATTTAAGCAAATAAGTATTTATCACCACCGTTCGTCTATCATGCCATATGAAAAATCTTTAGACCTATGTGTTGCTTCACTAGTAGATTAATTTTATTGTATAATATTGAATGTTGGACGAGAAAATATCAATATGAACATAAAGTAGCGGGGTAAAAATGAGATTGTTATTTTGGATATGTCAATATGAACATAAAGTTAACGTGGTAACAATGAGATTGTTATTTTGGATGAGTGGTTATATTAGAAAGGATATGATAAGAATAATTAGAGAGAAAGTTGAAGAAGAATCTATAATAATAGAAAAGTTTGGTCATGTACAAAAAATATTTTTGGAGGCTTATAAATGTGAAAATTGATCCTTTACATTAATTCTCTATATTTTTTGGTGGAATTATGAGAGAGATAGAGAGAAATAAAATTTTCTCCTTAATTCTTCTCTCTCTTAATATTTTTTCTTTCTATCTCTCTCATAACTCCACAAAAAATGTAGAGGATTACTTTAGAGGATCCACTATGTGGGGTAGATTTTTTTTTTGTCTAAACCAGGATATCACAGTCGAGCACAATGATTAATCCCTCTTGCTGAATTGTAAGCACCTTAAAGGATAGAACAATTGACCCAACGATTTAAAACCGCTCTATACTCAAGACCATGGATTAAACTCTTAACACTTAATTAAGGATGTAAGTGAAATAGATTTAACGACCAACTATAAAAATAATAAAGACATAACATATTAATGTCGTTTAATCTATATAGGAAAATTTAACCAGTGGAAAAAAAAACTTCTATTATTATATGTGTTGCGTTATATTATTTATACAATAGTCAATAATATTAATATATTTTTATTTTATTTATTGTATTTAATAAAATAAATGTTATTGATCACCGCATAAAAAAACTTCTCGCAAATAATTTCTCCATGCCATATTACTGTTTTGCACCCATTGCGAATCCTTCAAGCTGCTCCCTCCCAGTGTAGTATAAGGGCACGTTTGGTATAAATGCACAGATATAATGTACCGTAAAGAAAGTATTATAGAATAAAGTACTCTAGAATAAAGGAAAGTACTGTAGAAAAAAGTGAGGAGAGAGATAGAGAGAAAATTAGGAAAGAGAAAAAATGTGATAAAAAATATGTTTGATATGTATAAAATATGATGTAAAATTTTTTTGAGAATCGTGAGATTACATGTAAAGCAGTATTAGAGAGTCTTACCAAACGAGCCTAACAAGAGCATTAGGATTCTGACTACATAGTGTATCACAGCTTAGCCAATGAATTTTCATACCATATATAATCAGGCACTTTAGAATAGCTCATCCAATATGTTGGGATAATTTGACCAATAGATTTAATCAAAATCTCCCTCCCAGTAAGCATTTTGCCTTCACAACCGATTTTGGTACGTAGAAAAATAAAAGTGGAATATAAAAGTAATATTATTTGGTATGGTAAGAAGAAGATAGAGAAATAGAAAATAAAAGTATGAAGTTCCTACTTTTTTAAAGGAAAAAACTTAGATATATTTCCTTATGTCCATTACATCAAGTTCTCCAATATAAATATGACACGTGGTAAAAAGTATTTAAATGACCAATCACAGTAGAAAGAGAATATAGAAGACCACCTTTTATATAACCAATCATAGAAGAGAGAGAGTGTAAATACAATATATGATTGGTGGAACTTGATGTAATGGACATAAGAAAATGGACCTAAGTTTTTTCCTTTTTTAAAAGTCACAAATTTTTTAAGGACATTTTGATCTTTAAACCTCACCTCACCTCACATTCCCTCTGCAGAAGGAACCTTAACCTCACCTTTCATGTGTAGCTACCATACCAAACATGCAACTGCTGCCATTCACTTCACCTTCCTTGCTTATAAGTAGAGCTATCAAAACGGGCTAGCCTTGCCCAACCGGGCCCAAACCCGTTTGGCCCGCTATTGAAAGGGTTGAGCCAAGCTGGCCCGTTTTTAAAATGGATTGAGATTTTTTAACCCGGCTCGGCCCTATACGGACTCAGGGCTGGCCCACAGGGCCTTATTAATTTTTTAAACAATTTTTTATTAAAAAATATAAAATAAAATAAGACTTAATATAAAATACATAATAACTTACAAATATTCAAATGGTTTTAAAAGTACTCATGCTAAAAGCGTTTCACAACTACTGTCCTGCTGGTTACTAGATTTTCCTATTTCAGTTTCTAATCTTTTGTGCAATGGTGTAAACATTGATGTTTTGGTTAGTTAATTTATGTTTTTTTTGTCTAAACCAGGGTATCCACCGTCGAGCACATAGTTAATTTATGTTTGCTTTCAAAAAAGTAGTAATATAAGACATTAAGTAACACATAACATGAAATTTAAAATATAAAATAATCATGTTAAAATAGCCATAAGAGTCTTACAAAATGCATCAATACAAAAAGTAAAGACATGCTAAAATAAGACTTAAATGAAATAAAAATAAAACACATTACAAAAGGGCAAAAGCCATCAACAAGCCATCACCAAAAAGTAGGGCACATTTCGAAACTATATAAACTTTAATCTTTCATCAACACATTCAATACATGGCTTTGATTTGGAATTAAATGGTATTAATTTATTTTTAATATTTACTATAAAATTTAAAACTAAATATACTTTTTAAATAAATAGGCCAGCCCTTACCCGACCCAGCCTAAACCCGTTTCAGCCCTTTTCATTAAGGGTCGAGCTGGGCTAAGTCGTTTTATAAATGGGCGAAGAATCTATCAACCTGGCCCTTTACATTTGTACGGGCTTAACGAATCGGCCCATCAAACCAAACCCATTTTAACGGCTCTACTTATAGCTAATAAGGATTGCAGGTCTTTCCATCCATTTCATCATGATCCTCTATAATTCTTTTTATATTTCTCTCTATCATTCTCAAAATGATGCCCATTCAATTGATCCAATGCCTAAAACCTTGCCACGTATCCTACCAAAACTATTCTCAATAAGAAAAAGGACGAGCCATGAGAGAGAGGAGTTTCTTTAAATACTTTGGTGAAAATCATATTGTTCCACTCAAATAAAAATTCCTTTGAGAAAGGTCCCTGCTAAATTTAATTCAAGTCTCCAGTTTTTTTATTTAGGTATTTAATACATATTTCAAGATTTCCACCCAAGATCTTGTTATTTCCATCAACCAATAAATTTTATAAAATAGGCTCGACCGGGAATAAAAAATAAGCTTGTTTAACTTATAAACTAAACAGGCTGGGGTAGACCAGCCCGCAAAAATTTTAAAATAAAAAAAATGTATTTGTTTAAAATATGTATAAAAACATATATTTTGAATAATTGTATGTGTTGAATAATATTTTATTCTAACTATTTGTATAAATGATTTAAATAATAATAAAATATTAATTTAAAGTGAAAATAATACTAATTTTAAAAATAAATACATTAGTTTAGATATACTTTTTTGTCATAATATTTTTTTGTTAGATAAATAAAAACTATAACATTATTAGTTTTTATTTTTTAATAATTTTTTTAATAAAATTAAAAAAGAAATTAAAACAAAAAACAAAAAAGAGTGGCCCACAAGCCATTGCGGCCAGGTTTGAGTATCACTTTTCCAAGCCCGTTTAATAAATAGACTGGCTGGTGTTGACATTACTAACTCCCATTAATACTTCATCCAGGGAAGGACTTATGTGTGTCAAGTGCGTAAAATATTTAGATCTTTCAAATTTAGAAATTTCTAATTTTTCTAAAGATATTGACTTTTAATAATTTTTAGTATTGACTATATACTATATAGTAAAAAAATTAGAACAAATTGGTTAATTTTCAATAATAAAAAAATTAGAACATATTAAATTTACAAATTATATGTAATGATCCTAATTTTTAAGAGCAGTTGATATTTTGAATTAATTTAAAGATTTTATAAAATTTATTGGTTGTTTAAAATAACAAAATGTTGGGTGGAAATCTTAAAATATGTATTAAATACCTAAATAAAAAAACTGGAGACTTCATATATATACAAAAAAAAATTGGAGACTTGAATTAAATTTATAAGGGACCTTTTTGAAAGGAATTTTTATTTGAGTAGGGCAACAATATGATTTTCACCAAAATATTTAAAGAAACTCTCCTCCCATGTCTCGTCCTTTTTCAAATTGAAAATGCCTTGGCAAAATTTTGTGCATTGGATCAATTGGATAGATATGGTATTGAAAATGATAGAACGAAATATAAAAGGAAATTATAGAGGATCCAAATTCTTTGATTATAGATTATAGTACACCTATTTTAAGGAGAGTTTTCATTTTTAAAAATACCCTTAATAGCATTATTAATATTATAAAATAACTATAATTTACTATGAAAACTATTTTTAAAAAATTATTATTTTACTATTATTTATTTTGAGTTAAAAACATTTTTTTCAAATTTTTTATTAAATAAAGTTTTATATTAGTCAAGTACATATTTAATTATAAAAATAATAAACAAAAGGTATTTTAGTTATAATGGATAAAGTGTAAGTTTTTTTTTCTCAATTTTTCAAAACAAAAAAGGAGATGTGAATATAATTTACTCAATAATTTATAATAGAACAGCTTAGAGCTCGTAAACAACAATGCTAACATTAGAATTGTAAGAAATTTACTTGACTGTAGTGGTTTATATGAAAGAGCCTGGCTCGAACTCGACTTATCTAAGAGCTCGTTTGGGTTCTTTTGTTTATTATATGAGCCGAGCCTGAACATAAAAATAAGCACTGAAAATTAGGTAGAGTCGACTATGAACGGCTCGTTTAAAAATAAAATAATTTTTTTCTTTATCTTACATGTATTATTATATTTAAATATATAATAAACATTCATTTTACACACATATATTGAATTCATTATGTTGTATACAAATATCTTTTAATCAATAAAACATATAACAATAATCAAAACCTTTTCTCATTAGGTAGAATCGACTATGATCAATAAAACATATAAAAAGATAAAATTCATAAATTAATATAACATATAAGTTAATTTTCTCAAGTATATATATATTCTATAAAAGTTGATAATTACTTAGTTCGGCTCGTTAAGCTCGTGAACAACTCGGTTAATTAAACGAACCGAGTTTGATCATGATTTTTTATTCGTTTAAAATTTCGGGTTCGAGTTCGAGTCTTATTTTAAATTAACCGAACTTAAACATCTACAGCTCGGCTCGTTTACAATACAGCCCTACTTGAATGAAATTTTTTTTTCCTTTCCCTAAAAGGGTGACTCACTTACCACCATGACCAACCCTTTTTGGCAAATCTTTTTTCTTTTGAATCAATTTGATTAAAGAAAATTTTAGCATACTAGCAATTTTGCAAACTAAACCAAATATAGAATTACACGGAAGGAATAAGAGAATAAAGGAAGTAGAATCCTCATAGAACTCTTAGTAGAATGTTGGATAGGTATGCCCCTTCTGGATAAGACGGGTCTATAGGATGATCACAAGCTGCTCCAGCTTGTCTTAGAACTGTGATTTTCCTGCCTGCCATAGATGCTGCACCCTAATAGTAACAAAAAAGAAACTAACTTTCAGCTCAAGTATGTTTGATTTGATCTTCGACCGGCAGATTACATACATGATGAAATGTTTCATCCAATAAAAAAATTGTTTCATAGATCTAAGCCCAAAAAAGGAAAGAAAAAACAAAGATTATATCAAGAATATTACAAATAAGCATACAACTATAAAAGTATGTCATACACAATTTTCTGTGAGACTATGTCTGACAAGTTTATACGTCCCTGCAAATATTTTCATACAGTAGCTACCTGAGATTCTGCCAATAGGACTCTAGAATTCTGAATGACATCAACTTTAGTAATTAATACTCTGTTTATAGTGTGAAACAAGTTGTATCATTTGTACTGTCTAATACACTATTAACGATTTCACAGTTTATAGAACAATGCCAAAACCATGTTCTTTATATGTGTCTTGAATTAACATTATACTCCTATCCTATGTTATAAGTCAAGGATGAAAGATTATTAAACCTATCAAGACCTAGGGTATATAGGTTAGTACATAAAAAATACAACAAACAAACAAAGCCTTTACTCGTTAGGTGGGTTGGTTAAATGGACTAAACGACGTCAACATGATCAATCTTTGTTAATTTCTATAGTAAAATTATTAATAGTTAAATCCATCTTACTAATTTCTCCCTATGAAGCATGGACACTTCAACTTGTCGGCGTCTCTGACACCCGTATGACATGTGTCCCACACACTCCACAAATGTCCAAATAAAAAAATATTTTTTTCCGGCTTAGACACGCGCTTGACATGGCTCTGACACGGTAAGTTTGAGATTTTTTAAGAAAGAAAACAAAGGGGGTAAAATGTATGTTTTGTCTTCAGTCTATCTCCATATATAATAAAGTGTGCATTTTATTTGGTTTTCTCTCCCTATTTGCTAAAAAGTGTGTTCTATTCTCCAACCCATTTTCCTTTTCTCTCTTGTCCATCTCCCTTCTTCTCTCATTTTGTGGTGTTCTTATATCTTCTATGATCTTATCTTGAGCATCTTCTCTTTTCTTTGAATCTGAATTTTTTCTTACTTCTATCTATTTTTACTCACTATTGGTAATGGTATTACAATATATACATATTAATATTAATCAATATATATATATATATACAACAACAACAACAATCAAAGCCTTTTCCCACTAGATGGGGTCGGCTATATGGATCAAGCGACGCCAACATGTTCTGTCTTTACACATTTCTATGGTTAAGTTATTTATAGCTAAGTCCCTCAAAATAGTTTATCCTATTGTTTTTTTGGTCTTCCCCTACCTCTCTAGTTATTGGGCTATCTTCCATTTGGTTAACTCTACGTACAGGAGCCTCTAACGGCCGTCTTTGTACATGACCAAATCACCTAAGGCGTGTTTCAACTAATATATATAATTTTTAATTTATATATATGCCTAGTCGTGTCCTATGATTTTAAGAATTTGATGTGTCCCCGTGTCCGTTTTAGTGTCTAAGGTTTGTCCTATTTTTTTCTTTGGTCTTTCCTTACCCCTAGTTATTGGAACATGTGGTTGATCTATACTATACTAATAAAGATTCGACAAAGTTTTGCGCTAGTTGTCGATTACCTAACGCAAGCCTTCTCTTTCTATCCACTTTTATTAGAGCTTGAGACCAGCTATGAAAGCCAAACTTAGTAGTGGCAAAGTTGGTTAGTACCTGAAGAATACGCAAGAGTATTCCACTTTGTGTCACAGCTCCGGAACAAGAACACGTCATAAGAAGACCGCCTCTTTTTGTTAGTTGTATAGCCAATGAGTTCAAATTTCTGTACATGCCTGATGCACTATGTAGAACCTGAAATACATAATCTTACGTTAATCTGGCATTCAAATATAGAACACTTAAACTACAAAGGGAGAAGTGACACCAGAGTATTGTTTTGTGAGTCTTATAATGTTGGAATATATAGTTATTAATTTGCTACAATAGTGATAGTCAATACCTTTTTCGTTGGTGCCAGTTTAGGAGGATCAATGATAACAATATCCCATGACTCATTTCTTGACAGAGCACTCTTCATAAATACAGTGGCATCTTCTCTCAAAAATGATATTCTTTCAGGATCCATGTTGTTAAGTGCAACATTTTCTTTAGCAAGCTCCAAAGCAGGCAGTGATGTATCAACACCTGATAAAAATTTAGAAATAATCATCCAATCTAAAATAAATCCAGTCTTTTGGAGTCAACATCTATATGTACCTATATCTATGTACATTTGTATTTGTGTGTATATAAGGGTGGCCATTGAACGAGACTTCCACCACGTGGGGGTCTGGAGAAGGTCAGATATAAGCAACCTTACACTTGCAAGTAGAGAGACCGTTTTCAGGATTTGAATCCGTGACATTCAAGTTACATGGCAGCAAGGCTCACCCTCTATATATGTATCCTGTCTAAATGTTTCTTGTCTCCTTAGACCTTTGATGAATTTAAAAGCAATATTTGGGGTTTCAAGCAAGGGAAAGAAATTTTATTCGTTTACATAATCCTTTTCGCAGGATCACATCACAGCAGATAAAGAAATAAATTGAGTAATAACTGGTCTTCAATTTGTCCTAATACATGTTATGAGTGTAATTTGAATTTTGGACTTGGAAAATTGCCCTTTATATGGCATTTTGCTTGCTCAATTTGTCCACTCTAATTTCAAATTTCTACTCAGATCATAGACAAATACTATATTCTACTAAACCAGAAAAGTTGCAATATACCAGTGACATTTACAGCGCCTCCACGTACTGCATTCAGAGCAAAACCACCGCTATAGCAGCAAAGATCAAGAACCTTTTGACCATCTGAAATTCTTGATATAAAATGGCGGTTCTCGCGTTGATCTGCATAAAATCCTGTCTTCTGGCCCTTCAGTGAAATTGCATACAAAATTCCATTTTCCATAATCTGACACAAAGGAACAGTACACCATAAAATTTCCATGCTCTAAGTTTCAAATTGGCATGTATGAATTTCTAAGATTCCAACCAGTTGCTATTTGGGGCATAGGCATCTATAAACCCCATTTTGAGCCAGTTAATATCATAAGAAAGAATTGTTGAAATTAACATGCAAGTTTCACTATAAGCATACATGTCAATATGTGTGAACATATTACCCCAAATTTCAGTGGGTATATGTATGATGCTGATAATGCAATATAAGTGTACTTAAATTACTTTATTCAAGAAGAGTTCAACAGTTTTATTTGTTTTTGTTTTCTTTAGAGAAATAACAGAGTACCATGGATTACTACCACCTGTTACTTACTGCAACGTTTAGAACAGCCAGGTTTGTCTGTTTTATTTTAAACTTATTCAGGAAAATATTACAGTAGCAAGGTTCATTAAGCTAATTCTCAACTCACAGGTATTTATCTTTTATCATGTTTCATTAAATTGCAGCAGTAATATAATCAAACTTTCAAGATGAGCAGAAGATGACTATTGCTTACAGTACACAATACATGTTCAATTATCAAGTAAACTGTCAGGCTTAGCCCTTGCATTAAAAAATTTTTAAAAAAAATCACAATAAAAGAGTCTATATACGGAAGATTTTCCTGTGAGGACAATTTGAAACTTTGATGGATAGCATTTCAATGGAATGCATACCTTTGACCTTTCAGGACAAGTAGATGAATGAATTTCCTTCAAATCTGATGCATCCACCCCTTCTTCCTTTAAGATGTCAACAGATGGTCTCCAATTTATGTGATTGATGTCATTGATTCTACTGATGCATGCCTCTATCTGTGCTTTGTACTTCTCAACCCAAGCAGCAGATGATGCTATGACAGCTACATCTCCAAAGATGTCAACGATCAATCCCGATAATCTGTAAGGAACCAGTAAAATATGATTCAAAATCATGCAACCTTCTTGGAAGGCAATATTGTTTAAAGTGGAATAAGCTATTGTATTTGATTGGACCTACTCAACACAAGATATTAACAGCATATATTGTTAGAGCAAAAGGCTTGATCCATAGAAATGTGCAAAGACAGAACATGTTGGCGTCGCTTGATCCATATAACCGACCCCACCTAGTGGGAAAAGGCTTTGATTGTTGTTGTTGTATTGTTAAAGCAAAATATCATGGACAACAACAACAACAATTAGAGCCTTTTCCCACTAGGTGAGGTTGGCTCAAAATATCATGGACATCCTTCTTAAACTCTTCCAAAATAACAGCAATTTAACTTTAACTTACATCAATTGGGTTAAATTAAATGGTAAACCTGTGACCTGTATCTATATACTTTAAAATGGCTGAAATATATCAACCACAAACTGAGATACAATATATTCTATCCTTAAGTCTGATACTCAAATAGATTAAATAATTAGAGTGGTTCATCTCCTGAAGCTCACCTATCTCCCTCACTATTAATTAGACGATATGCATTGGTATGTGCTGAAGGAAGACCCAACCTTCTACGCAATTCAACTGCTGCACCTATTCTTGTTTCAAGCAATTTCTCGATGTTCAGAGCAGACAATGAATCCCTGCAAAATCAAGCAATACATCCTCAAAGTCCTGATCAAGAAGCCAAAAAGAAAGAGAAAGGACTCACATATATATAACCTAGCAGCTTCATCTTCAAACTGCATGAGCCGGACGCAGAACATAGAAACTGAGTTGTACAATCCCCACCCTATCGGTTTTTCAGTCCCATCTGCCACAAGTACAATATCTCCAGTCTTAGGAGGTGGTCTTCCAATTATTCTATCAACAGCTCCACTGTACACCATTGGGTTCCCATCCTTAAAGAGTTGTGACTTCCCCTTTTTCAATACAACTTTTGCAATACCTACATAACTCAAACTACTCATATTCATATATAATTCAGTGAGTTTAATATATTATGACTATCCCATATACACAAATTAGACATGTACTATACAGATGAATGAAGCCACCGGATTATGCGAGAATCAGTTAATTATAGAGTCCTTCCAAATTTGCTGCTAATGGTACACGTTCCAGTCATTGCATTCCCAAAAGGAGCAAAATTTACTTGACTAAATTACTATTTTGGTCCTTCAAAGATGTAGTCTATCTAAATTTAGTCCCTCAAATATGAAACTTCAAACTTAGTCCCTAAAAGATGTCATTTGTTTCAATTTAGTACTTAAATATGAAAATATCAAATTTAGTTCATGAAAGGTGAGTTTGTCTAGTCCATGAAATTTTCCATTAATGTAACTGACATAAAATTTTCTAATGATGAAATTGAGACAAATTGCAGTTTCCCCGGACTAAATTTGATATTTTCATATTAAGGGACTAAATTGAGAAAAATTGAATTTTACAGGGATTAAATTTGACATTTTAAACTTTCAAAACTAGGCCGATTGCATATACAAAATGGTAATTTACTCACTTATTTCCAGTTAAATCGAACTGCATTAGCAAATGGGATTTACTTTCAAAGGCATAAATCAACATCAAATAAACTCCTTAGTGAATCCAACACAATCCCTAGCAGACAAATTATAAATTGACAGGGGAATAATGCTCATAAAATATTCTTCGTTTCTGGATAAGGAAGCGCCCCTGACTAGATGACTAAATTCAAAAGCTATCTATATCCATTAAACAAATTGCAGAAAGTTATGTAGTTTAAAGATACCCAAAAACAATAATATGGAGAATCGGAGAAATCCCCCTTTGAGAAGAGACAGAGAGTATAGAAAAACAAAGAGAAGCAGTGATAGAGAGAGACCTTTGGGTTGATTGCAAGCAATCTCTTGAAGGATGGGTGTAGATGGTAAAGAAGAAACTGTGAGGGACTTCATGATGCGCGCAGGAAGCTGCTTCATTTGTAAAGTAGTGAGTGAAGAGTGAAGGAGTCTTCTATCTTTTTCAATGGAGTATCCCAAGTACGAAGTGCGAACTCTTCGGAATTCTTCTATATTGATTATTATCGAAGGAAATCTTTGGAAATAAATGAAATTTATATTTTTTTTAGGCTAAAGTACTATTTTGGTCCCCAATGTTTGTATGAAGTTTAATGTTAGTCTTCAATGATTTTTTTTGGGTCGATTTTGGTCCTCGAGCGTAACACTGTTAATTTTTTGCCGTTAAATGATGACGTGGCATGCTTATATAGCACACCATCTCTTCTATATGTCATATTTTAATGGCGTGGCATGACACATCACTGCCACGTCACCCCAGATGATGATGATAATGATGTTGATGAAGGAGAGAAGATGATGATGTGGCAATCTGGGGTGACGTGACATTGATGTATCATGCCACATCATTAAAATATAACATGTAGGAGAGAGGGTGTGCCATATAAGCATGTCACGTCATCATTTAACGACAAAAAAGTTAACGGTGTTACGCTCCTGGACCAAAATTGACCAAAAAAAAACTTTGAGGACCAACATTAAACTTCATGCAAATATTGAGGACCAAAATAGAACTTTAACTTTTTTTTATCATAAATTTATATGTTGTAAAATAAAAACAAGTCATAATGAATTAAAATGAATAAAATAAGCTTTACTACAAAAAAAATAAAATTCATACAATTACTTATAATTAGTAATTATGTAATTTAAAAATTATTTAAATAATATAAATTAATTTATTTTTATATAATTAAATAAAAAATTTCTAATTTTTCCTTTAATTAAGAAATCTCTATATAAAGTTTTAGGTATGGTCTATGGACCCACAAATATCATATCTAATCTTACTATCATATATTCTTAAATAAAAGTTCAATATTATAGTATTATTAAATTTTGATATATTCTTTTAGTCATTTATGGTTATTTATTAACAATAATAAAAATTCACATTAATAAAAATTCATTTTCAATAAGAGAACTAATTAATTAAAGATATATACTATCCTAGAACTAAATATCTTCTCCAAATTACTGGTGGTAAAAATATGGGCCGGTCTACAATGTAATCAAGGAGTTTGAGGTATGCAATGCTATCATTTATTATCCAATTAGAGAATTTTTCAATAATTACACTTTTAATATGTTTAAATTTTTTTTTGGTAGAATATGTTTAAAATTTTTTAATGTAACTCTAAAATTTATAATAACTAGTTTTTGGCCTGTGCACACGGAAAATTTTTTAAGTTGGCATGATAGTAATATAAAAAAATATATAGAATTCAAAATTATTAATAGAGAACTAACATATTTGTATTTACTTAGATGAAAATACAAAGGGAGACGTATAATTAAATATGTATATTCAATTTTCATTAAAAAATGCATTAAAATTTAATGATGATTATTATCCTAATGAAGTAAACCATAAACGTACTTGTACTCTCTGAAAATTGAAAATCAAAATATAAAGTTGTAGTGAACAATATAAAAGGGAAAATTTCGTCCACAATATAATAAGAAATGTCATGTAATTTAATAATAATAAAAAAAGATAAAGATGCAAATGTGCTATCTAACAATTAGAAATTATAAATATGGGAAAAGCAATTATACATCGTATTTATTACTTGACATTTTGAAAAACTTCTCTGTAAACTACATTTGATGTCTTGTTTGGGAATTCAGTGGTGTAAATACCTGCTAATTCAGAATTTGATTCTTGGTTGCAAATGCTGTCTGAACTGAGATATGTACTTTCTTCACCTGGCAACAACGAAAGCATGTACTTATTAATTGAAGCTACATCGTCTAGTGTAGGTGCCAATATAGCCCTATTCCGATTTTAGTCATGATGGGCACAATTGTCAATGAATAATGGGTATGTGCTTTCAACTATTGACTGAATAGGATCGAGCACGTTTTTTATCAATATATCATCAGGTATAGTGATCTGTTTCTCTTCATCATTTAGGACATCCCCAATCTCTCCATCACCAATCTTAAGTATCCATTCGCAAATTCAGAAATAGCAAGATTTTCAGTTTCATTACCACCAGTACCAAGCCTCATGTTCTTTGTCAAAGTTAGGACCTTGCATGAATCCCAAATTGTTAGGATTCGGGAGTACCTGTGAAGAATCCGACTCCGACTCCGACTCTATTTCCAGGTACCCACTGATAAGTCCCTATTTTGTATAATATTTCCTATCTTATTTTAGGGTTCTTATTATATTTTATTGGGCTTAATTGCATCAATTATGATAAATTTGGTTGAAGAGTAATTACATAAAAATAATATTAAAAATGGTTAAATTGCTATATTTTTTTGTGATTGCTTTTTAATTAAAATATTTTGGGATGATTATTATAGATTGGGCTTAATTTTATTTTGTAGGATATCCTAAAATTTTGGAGGAGCAAAAAATTGTACAATCTAAGATCCAAGACCAATTAATTTCAAGAAGCCCAAGATTCAAGGCCCAAATTGCAGCACCCAATATTCAAGTCAAATACCCAAAACCCAAATCCACCTCCCCTCATTTTTCAACCTCCTCACGCCACTTTGAAAAAAAATCTTAAACCCCAAAAAAAACTTTCCTCCTCTGTTCGACGCGGCACACCCCACTACCATTTTTTTTCTTCACTTCCATTCACTCCTTTCTTCTTTCCTTCAATCCACCTTCATCACTCCTTCATTCATCATCAACGCACACATCATTCCTCCTTTCTTCTTTCCATTCACTTCATTCCACCATCTTTCACTTCCTTTCATTTTTTCTACTCTGTTTCACGCCACTCCCACCACCACTACTATTATTCTCACATTTCATTCTTGTATCATGGTTAAAGAAGTGGATGTAGCATCTCCCTCAATGTGTGGTTAGATTCTCTTGCCTCTTGGAGATGGAGATTAGAGCTTGAGTTCCCATTCTACAAAGGGGAGTTATTTTATCTCAATACCTAATTTTAAATTGTATATTTGATTCCCTAGGTTTAGGATTTATCTTTATACAATTTAGAATTTTAGATTTTTGAGTACATTATCTATGTGTATTGGGTGATTATGATTTGGATTGATTTTGGCAACTTGATGATTGTATAGAAATATTACCTTTACAATGCAATTAGAAAGTATTTTCTATCATGTTCATGACTAGAGGATATAATCTTATATGCTTGTATTTGATTGTCTTGGTTGAGCAATTTTTAATAGAGGAACAAGTTGCTTTTGTCTAATTTTAATCATACACTAAGTGGTTTTTAATTGTGTCTTTTGAAGTAATTGCTAGCTATGGTAGTAGGAGTAATTACTAAGAAAGAACACAAGACTCAAGTGGTACCTTGAGGTTTTATTTTAAGACTTAGTGAAATATTAATTCCCATATTACTTTGAACTATGATAGCTATAATTCCATTTCCAAGGGCATTTTTAATATTAATTCCAATCTCTTTTTAATTAGCCTTTTCAAGAAAAATACCAAAAATAGTAATTTAGGTTCTCTTTATTTACATTTAAGTTTACTTTTATTGTTTTTCTCATTTAGTAGATAGCTTAAAATCCCAACACTTCACTTTAGTTTGTTAATTTGATGTTTTTGATACTTAGTTTAGCCTAGGACCTTAGATAAAGGCTCCTTGAGTGAAAACGATCCGGATTGCGCTACTTTATTGCATTTTAATTCGGTTAATTTGGTCAACCTTGCGACGGGTGCGATCAAATTTTGGCGCCGTTGCCGGGGAGCCAATTTATTTGGTTCTTTGGTTAGCTAAGTGTCAATCTCTCTTGTGTTGCCTATTAGATTTTTTTCTTTCTTTCTTGTTTTAGTCTTGTTTAAAGCATATTAATATATAGTTTGCATTTTTTTCTATTTTAAATTTTCCCCTTTGTTTATTAAAAAAAAAAACCAAAACCAAAATCAACAATTATTATTATTATTATTATTATTATTTCTCTTATTACTTTGTTTTATTTATTTTTAGTGCATAGCTCATACTTTAGGGTGGAGCTCATACTTTACACTTTTCAAGTGTATAGATCTTTTGGACTCTTTGGGAATAGCTTTGTTCATTATTAAGGTTCACTGAATTTCCATTCTTGCTTTTGATTGTTATTCTGACTGTGTATGAACCAAAGTCTTGAAATTTTACCATTTGATCCAGAAATTGAAAGGACTTTGAGGAAGTTAAGGAAAGAAAAGAAGTCAGGAGGCATTAGTAGCAATAGTGTAATTCAAGAAACTAGTGTATCTAGTGAGTCCGATGTGTCTAGTGATTCTGAATCTAGTTTAGAATTTTATATTGATTTACCTTTCACTATGGATGATCAAGATATACCTAGGGATCAAAATGAACGAAATGATAATGGAAACAATAGGGAAAGAGAAGCTGAAAATAATGGGCAAAATGTGAGAAGAAGCATTAGGGAAATCACAACTTCTGATGTTAATTTTAATCCTATTAATGCTGCTTGTCCTAATCTTGATGTGAATTTTGAATTGAAAGGTCCTCTTGTTAATGCTTTACCAAAATTTTGTGGCTTGGCAGGTGAGGACCCTTATAATCATTTGAACTCCTTGTACATGGTATGTGCAAGCATGAAGCCCGTCGGAGCTAGCACAGATGATGTTCAATGGATGGTCTTTCATCTATCTCTTGAAGGAAAAGCCAAGGATTGGTACATGAGACTTCCTCGTCATGTGGAAAATGCATTCAACTCATGGGCAAATTTGAAGAGGGCTTTCTTAGAGAAGTACTTCCCTGCATCTAGAACTTCTGCAGTTAGAAAAGAAATTTATTCAATAACACAGATGGATCAAGAGACATTTTATGAGTATTGGAATAGGTTTCAAGATTTGCTATCAAAGTGTCCTCATCATCAAATCCCAGAGGAACAATTGGTCCAATACTTCTATGATGGACTCTTGAATCATGATAAGAGTGTACTTGATGCTGCATCTGAAGGTTCTTTGATTGACAAAACAGCTCAAGAAGCATGGGTGTTGATTGAGAAGATGGCTACAAATAGCCAACAATATAGTTGTCGGGACACAAGATCTGTGAGTGCTTTGAGTGGTTCTTCAAGCCAATCAAGAGAAATTAGCTCTCTTTCCTCACAAGTGGAGACATTAACTGCTCAAATGTCCAAGATGTCTGCTCAGTTGAACAACTTGAATGTGCAACATCCAACTTCTCAAGCAATTGTGGCCCCAAGTTGTGAATTTTGTGCTTCAGTTATGCATATCTCTAGTGTTTGTCCACATCGATTTGAAGAAGTGTCAGCTATGTATCAAGGAAATCCCAACACATCTCAAAGATGGGACCCTTACTCAAATACATATAATGAAGGGTGGAGATACAATCCCAAGTTCAGTTGGAGAGATGGAGACAACAGAGGCCAAAATAGATTTCAGCAGAGTGGTGGGGCAGGAACTTCTCAAGACAATTCTCTTTCTGTTCCCAAAAATGATGAGACCAACCAATTGTTGAAAGGATTGATGACTCAGATGAGTCAAATGGGTAATATGATAAAAGATGATAAAGCAACTACTAATTCTCAGCTCTCCACTATTTGTAAAGAGTTGGAGGAACTACGTGTGAAGAATAGCAACCTCACTTCTTTTGTCACTCAACTGTCCAACAATATGAGTGAGCAGCAAGCAAAGAGTAGTGGTTCAATACCCTCCAACACGGTCATCAACCCTAAATCATTGAATGCCATCACTCTTAGAAGTGGCAAAAAGGTGAAGTTTCCTGGTGAAGATGATGATCAAGCTGAAGTTGCAGTTGAGGATGCATCATTGGTTCCTAACACATTGAAGGAATCAGAGAGTTTGAAAGAGAAGGAGCTGCTTTAAAAAAGAATCCCACACTGGCCCAACAAGAGTCTGAGTTGCAAAGTAAAGATAACACTCATCCTCATGAAGAAGCAGAGCATTCCTCAGAGTTTCATGCAGGTTTTGCAAAGTCCAATGGAAGCAAACAACCTGAACAAGGGAAAGCAGATGAGCAAGGAGCCTCAAAGCATAAAGGTAAGGAGGTATGTATTCAAGATATCCCTTTTCCTCACTCTTATCTTTCAAGCAAGAAAATGCATGATGATAAGCAAGATAAAGAGATCTTAGAATTGTTTAGCAAACTTGAGGTCAATATTCCTTTGTTAGAACTAATAAAAAAGGTGCCTAAATATGCTAAATTTCTTAAGGACCTTTGCACACATAAAGAAAATTTAGGCCTAATGAAAGAGTGCAGGTTAGTTCTAATGTGTCAGCCTTGTTCAAACCTCAAATTCCTATAAAATGCCAAGACCCTGGATCTTTCACTATCCCTTGCACCATAGGTAAGGCAACCATAAATAGAGCTTTGTTAGATTTAAGGGCTGCTATAAATGTCATGCCTAAGTCCATGTATGCATCACTAGGTATACAAACTCTTAAGCCCACTAGTGTAGTGTTGCAATTAGCTGATAGGACTATAAGGCACCCTCACGGCATTTTAGAGGACATACTTGTTAAAGTAAAAGATTTGGTATTCCCTGCTGATTTTTATGTACTTGATATGACTAATGAAGTATCACATGATACTACATTGATTCTTGGTAGGCCTTTCTTGAGGACTACTAATACTATGATTAGCATGAAAGAAGGTGTCATCACTATGGAGGTAGGGGACCAGAAAATTTATTTTAACATGTATGAGGCTATGAAACATCGTTATGAAGATTATTCTTTATTGGGTGTCAATGCCATTGATTGTATCTTTGATGAGGCTAGAGATGAACATGAATTGAATGTGCATGCTAACATTGATTTGCATGATCTTGATATATATGGATTTGATGAGTCTTCTTCTTCTTTTTCTTCACCTTATTCTTTTTGTTCTTGTGGAGATGAAGTGACATGCATTATTTGTCAAGAAATTAATTGCTGTCTTTCCACTCCACAAGATTTTACTTTTCTTCTTTAGCAAGTGATGATAGTTCCGAGAAAGGTTTGCTTTGTGATTGTGCAGATATTCAAGCTTTGATGGAAGCTAAATTGGTGGTTGGAAGTGACTCTTTGAGTACACAAGAAGATGAAAGTGACCACATTCTAGCCACTTCACTTTCTCTTGCACTTCAAGAAGATCAAAAGCAGCCTAAACTTGAAAATGAAAAGCCACTTGCTAATTTTTCTAAATCTGTTTTTTCTCCTCAAACCTTGAGATACTTACATGATCTTATTTCTTGTTGTGATACAGGTGCGAAGGAGAACCCCAAGCATGTTGCTGTCATAGATCAACCTAGAGTTGATTCAACACTTGGGAAGACCAAAGAGCAAGTTGTTGCACCACAGGAGTTAAATCAGTGCACCCAAGCTGAAACTAAAAAAAGGAGTACTCTTTGCTCCTTAGAACTCACTCATTTAATTCCTTCTAATGTTCAACCTCCTGACCTTGAATTGAAACCTTTGCCCTCTAATCTAAAGTATGTTTTTCTAGAAAGTAATGAGAAACTTCCTGTGATCATTTCTAATGCATTGTCTTTAGATGAAGAGGATAGGTTAGTTGGTGTGCTCAAAAAGCACATAGGAGCTATAGGTTGGACATTAGCTGATATACCAGGGATTAATCCATCTATTTGTACTCATAGGATACTGCTTAATGAGGAGTTGAAGCCTGTTAGACAACCTCAGAGGAGATTGAACCCACTTATTCTAGATGTTGTAAAAAAAGAGGTCACTAAACTCCTTAGTGCTGGAATTATATATCCTATATCAGATAGTGAGTGGGTTAGTCCAGTCCAAGTAGTTCCTAAGAAGAGTGGTATCACTGTGATTAAAAATGAACAAAATGAATTGATTCCAACTAAGGTACAAAATTCTTGGAGAGTTTGCATTGATTATAAGAAACTGAATGCATCCACTAGAAAAGACCACTTTCCCCTTCCCTTTATTGACCAAATGTTAGAAAGACTTGCAGGGAAGTCCCATTATTGTTTTCTTGATGGTTTTTCAGGATACTTTCAGATTCCTATAGCTCCAGAGGATTAAGAAAAAACCACTTTTACTTGCCCCTTTGGTACATTTGCATATAGGAGAATGCCTTTCGGTTTGTGTAATGCTCCTGGTACATTTCAGCGTTGTATGATGTCTATTTTTTCTGATTTTCTTGAACAATGCATGGATGTATTTATGGATGATTTTACAGTTTATGGAGAATCATTTGATGCATGTTTAGACAGCTTAGATAAAATCCTTGCTAGGTGTTCTGAAAAAGGTCTTGTGCTAAATTATGAAAAGTGCCATTTTATGGTTGATCAAGGAATTGTTTTAGGCCATTTAATATCTAGCAATGGAATTGAGGTTGACAAAGCTAAAATTGAAATAATATCTTCTTTGCCATATCCCACTGCACTTAAAGAGCTTAGATCTTTCTTGGGGCATGCTGGCTTTTATAGAAGATTTATCAAGAATTTTAGTAAAATAGCTTTGCCATTATCTCATTTGCTACAAAAAGATGTGGAATTTGTTTTTGATGATAGTTGTAAGCATGCATTTAATGAACTCAAGCAAAGGCTCATATCTCCTCCTATTCTGACTTCTCCCAATTGGGACTTACCATTTGAGCTTTCATGTGATGCTTCTAATAGTGCAGTAGGAGCTATGCTTGGTCAAAGGGATGGTAAGATTTCCAAGGTTATTGCTTATGCCTCCAAAACTTTGGATGCCGCCCAAGTGAACTACACAACCACTGAAAAAGAGTTATTTGCCATTATTTTTGCTTTAGATAAGTTCAGACCATATTTGATTAATTCCAAGGTTGTTATTTTCACAGATCATGCTGCAGTTAAATATCTTTTCAAGAAGCCCCAGTCCAAACCAAGGCTATTGAGATGGATGCTACTTATACAAGAGTTTGATGTTGAGATCAAGGATAGAGCTGGAGCAGAGAACCTTGTAGCTGATCACTTAAGTAGACTTCCAGATCAATCAAAGGGTGTAGATGATTCTGATTTTATTTGTGATAATTTTCCTGATGCTACTCTCTTTGCTTTAGCTATTAAAGAGCCATGGTTTGCAAACATAGTCAATTACTTGGTTACAAATTTGATTCCACATTCTTTGTCTCCTTTTCAGGTGCAGAAGCTAAAGAGAGAAGCTCAACACTATGTATGGGATGCTCCTCATTTATGGAGGATGTGCAGTGACCAAGTGATCAGAAAATGTGTTCCAAAGAAGAATTTCAGTCCATACTCTCAGCTTGCCATTCTATGGTTTGTGGTGGACACTTTAGTGCTAGGAAAACCTCTAGGAAAGTTTTAGATGCTGGTTTTTATTGGCCCTCCTTGTTTAATGATGCCTATAACTTCTGTAAAGCTTGTGATAAGTGTCAAAGGTTTGGGGGGTTGAGTAAAAGGCATGAGATGCCGCAACAGCCGATGTTGTTTTGTGAGGTTTTTGATGTTTGGGGAATAGACTTTATGGGTCCCTTTCCACCCTCTTTTGGTTTTAATTATATCCTTCTTGCAGTAGATTATCTATCTAGATGGGTAGAAGCTATTCCTACACGTAAGGATGATGCCACTACGGTTTCCAAATTTCTTAAGTCTCATATCTTTTGTAGATTTGGAATACCTCGGGCTATAGTAAGTGATCGAGGAACCCATTTTTGCAATAGGATTCTTGATAGCCTATTTGCTAAATTGGGGGTTACCCACAAAGTTTCCACTGCATATCACCCACAAACCAATGGTCAAGCTGAGGTGTCAAATAGAGAGATCAAGCAAATCTTGGAGAAAATTGTAAAGCCTTCCAGGAAAGACTGGAGCTTAAGACTGGAAGAAGCTTTATGGGCCTATAGGACTGCATTCAAGACCCCCATAGGAATGTCACCTTATCGCATCATATATGGCAAATCTTGCCACATTCCTGTGGAACTTGAACACAAAGCCTATTGGGCAGTTAAAGCTTGCAATATGGATATGGAATCCTCGGGCTTAGAAAGGAAGTTGCAACTGCAAGAGTTGGAAGAGATGAGATTAGATGCATATGAAAATTCTCGTCTCTACAAAGAAAAGACAAGAATGTTGCATGATCAGGGCATTATGAGAAAAAGTTTTCAAGTTGGTGACAAGGTGTTACTATTTAGAGCTCGATTCAAATTCAAGCATGGTAAGCTTAACTCTAAGTGGGATGACCCTTACAAAGTCATCAAAGTTCACAAGTTTGGCATGATAGAGCTCATTGATGAAGCAACTGGACAAACTCTCAAAGTCAATGGGCATCTCTTAAAGATATACCATGAGAATTTCAAGCCTCCTTAAATCTCAGGTTGTCTCTTTCCTTCCCTTATCTATTTACATATTTTGAGCTTTAATGCATAAGATAAGTGTGGGGGAAAACCATTTTAGTAGTTTAGGACTTTAGGTAGTTAGTTTAGTTTGTTTAATTCTCCCCTTTGTTGATGTACTCCTTGCTCACCACTTTTGTTTTGTTGAATTTTGTTGCATTGGGGACAATGCAATAATTCAAGTGTGGGGGAAGGGATTGGGTTGTGAATATTTTGCTGCATGTGCTTTTAGGTGATTTAGTGGTCAAATTTGGAAAAATTTGAAAATTTTTCAAAAGAAGTGAACCCACAATTGAATTTTTGCATCTCTTTGCTTTGAAAGTGCACTTTTCTAGTTTACATTAAAGTTTTTGAGAGCTATACATGTTCTAAGTTGAATGTAATGGTTTGATTGATTGTTATTTTTGGAGTTAGTATTTGGAATAGATGAATTGTTGTATTGTGATTGATCTAGTTTTCAACTGAATGATGTGAATGAACTTATGAGAAATAACCTTTGTTGGAAGGATTCTTGAGCCTATCTTTCATTTTTCTCATTGAGTTTTGTCCACCTACTTTAATGAATCTCTAGAACTTGTTTGAATTCTTTTTCAAAATCACATTTGCATTTAGATGATTGAAGATGAAAGGGGCATTCATTTCTCATAGCCATTTACCCAAACACTCACCATTACTAATTAATCCATTGTCAACCCCCTTTGAGCCATTCACTTTCCTAAATCCATATATTTTAACAAGCTAAGCATGGTCATTTCATTGAATTTCTCATAGCACCTTATTTTGTGAAGCTTGGTTTACCAATATTGTTAGTTACATGAAATGGAGTGTCATGTATATACCTTACAAAAAAAAAAAGCAAAAAGAAAGAAGCAAAATCAAAAGCAAAAGAAAAAAATATAGTGAAAAAAAAAGAATGAAAAGGAACACATCCATTGGATTTTTATG
Organism: Senna tora; assembly: GCA_014851425.1. Classification (NCBI taxonomy): domain Eukaryota; kingdom Viridiplantae; phylum Streptophyta; class Magnoliopsida; order Fabales; family Fabaceae; genus Senna; species Senna tora. The sequence goes on along the minus strand of CM026263.1, from coordinate 19,333,580 downwards.
GTTACCAAGCATGTTATATGTATTTAATGTATTAAATTAGTGCTATTTTTAATTCTCTCTCTCAACTCTTTTTGCATGCTTAAAGCTTGTTTTAGTTTCTTTGTCCATTCCATTTGGCCATTTTCCATCATTACAACCCTTTTAAGTCCCCTTGATTCATGAGTCTAGTTGCTACTTAGTGGTGGAGAAAATAGAATTTTTACAAGCTTATGGTAGATCTTAGTTTGGGTGGATTTGAGCGAAAGGACCCATATTTGTGAGATGAGAGAAACACTTTGATCCTTGAGTGTTCTCTTTTGTTCATCCCCATCAATTCAATTGTCTACTTGGGTTAATCTTTTGCATTAGTTCATTCTATAACTATGCTAGCTTGAGGATAAAATTGATTGAGTTGTTGCATTCTTGTTTCAGAACATTTTAGTCTCTCATTTATTTTAATGTCAATCTTAGATTGTTTGCACTTGCTTGTTTTTTGCCCAGGAGTGCAAAAGTTCAAGTGTGGGGGAATTTGATAAGTCCCTATTTTGTATAATATTTCTTATCTTATTTTAGGGTTCTTATTATATTTTATTGGGCTTAATTGCATCAATTATGATAAATTTGGTTGAAGAGTAATTACATAAAAATAATATTAAAAATGGTTAAATTGCTATATTTTTTTGTGATTGCTTTTTAATTAAAATATTTTGGGATGATTATTATAGATTGGGCTTAATTTTATTTTGTAGGATATCCTAAAATTTTGGAGGAGCAAAAAATTGTACAATCTAAGATCCAAGACCAATTAATTTCAAGAAGCCCAAGATTCAAGGCCCAAATTGCAGCACCCAATATTCAAGTCAAATACCCAAAACCCAAATCCACCTCCCCTCATTTTTCAACCTCCTCACGCCACTTTGAAAAAAAATCTTAAACCCCAAAAAAAAATTTCCTCCTCTGTTCGACGCGGCACACCCCACTACCATTTTTTTTCTTCACTTCCATTCACTCCTTTCTTCTTTCCTTCAATCCACCTTCATCACTCCTTCATTCATCATCAACGCACACATCATTCCTCCTTTCTTCTTTCCATTCACTTCATTCCACCATCTTTCACTTCCTTTCATTTTTTCTACTCTGTTTCACGCCACTCCCACCACCACTACTATTATTCTCACATTTCATTCTTGTATCATGGTTAAAGAAGTGGATGTAGCATCTCCCTCAATGTGTGGTTAGATTCTCTTGCCTCTTGGAGATGGAGATTAGGGCTTGAGTTCCCATTCTACAAAGAGGAGTTATTTTATCTCAATACCTAATTTTAAATTGTATATTTGATTCCCTAGGTTTAGGATTTATCTTTATACAATTTAGAATTTTAGATTTTTGAGTACATTATCTATGTGTATTGGGTGATTATGATTTGGATTGATTTTGGCAACTTGATGATTGTATAGAAATATTACCTTTACAATGCAATTAGAAAGTATTTTCTATCATGTTCATGACTAGAGGATATAATCTTATATGCTTGTATTTGATTGTCTTGGTTGAGCAATTTTTAATAGAGGAACAAGTTGCTTTTGTCTAATTTTAATCATACACTAAGTGGTTTTTAATTGTGTCTTTTGAAGTAATTGCTAGCTATGGTAGTAGGAGTAATTACTAAGAAAGAACACAAGACTCAAGTGGTACCTTGAGGTTTTATTTTAAGACTTAGTGAAATATTAATTCCCATATTACTTTGAACTATGATAGCTATAATTCCATTTCCAAGGGCATTTTTAATATTAATTCCAATCTCTTTTTAATTAGCCTTTTCAAGAAAAATACCAAAAATAGTAATTTAGGTTCTCTTTATTTACATTTAAGTTTACTTTTATTGTTTTTCTCATTTAGTAGATAGCTTAAAATCCCAACACTTCACTTTAGTTTGTTAATTTCATGTTTTTGATACTTAGTTTAGCCTAGGACCTTAGATAAAGGCTCCTTGAGTGAAAACGATCCGGATTGCGCTACTTTATTGCATTTTAATTCGGTTAATTTGGTCAACCTTGCGACGGGTGCGATCACCCACGCACACTCCGGTCACCGGGATGGACTCCGAGTATGTCACACAGCAAATGAACTTTAGTAGAGCAAGCAGAGATTGAGGAAGCAGAAGAAATTCTAAATCTCTTCAGAATATTGTGTGTCATGAAAAATGGAACCACTTCCCACTTTCACGTTATTCACCAAATAACTGTTCCCATAATAATTTAAATCAAAACAATAAAAGGAGTTAATTACTCCCATAACCCACAGCTTTTTGTTATTTATAATAATGGCCCTATTTGGTCTTCTCCAATTTGGGCTTGGGTCCAATCCACCAAGGGTGGACTGGCCCATATACTTACATCTCCCACTCACACTTGGTGGATTATATGTCGTGGGTTAAATCTCTCTGCCGCCTCTCAATTTCATACTTAGTCCTTTGCTGTGACCGCGTGGGCATGACGTCTTCATTTAGGTTCTTGTACTAGAAATCCTTTTTACAGGACCAGAACAAGTTACCTTCTCCTTCGTGTAGCTTGAATATTAAATTATGCCTCAGATGTCCTAGATTTAACTATATACACTTTCACATGGCAAAACTAATCCCTCTCGAGTCAATATTTTGGCTCAGATTGCCTTCCTCGTATGTTCAGTATCCACACTTATGACTACTCAATGTCATAAGGGACTAGTCATAGATACTAACACAGATGTGTATATTGCAGTTAATCTTCCTTTCGCCCATATATCATTTAGAAATGTATCAGTCGCTTTCCTAGCATGATACCTTAGATCGTATAAGTCATGATCATAGAAAAAAATGCTAAAGTAGCAGACGCTAAAACATATCCTCGTGATATTGTCAAAGTCATAAGGACATCAATGGGAAGTTGATTCCCGGGGACTTGCACAGCAATGAATCAGGGACCTTTCACTTGCTTCCCCATTTATGCGGTTCTTTAAGCACATGTGGTATGAATCACATGCTACGGTGTTACTCTTTTATTAAAGAGCGTACGTCGTTTTAAAAATATTATTAACACCGTACAGACTTAAGTACTAGATACTCTCAGCATCTAAACCCAAATTCTTCAACTCTGCTCAAATGACGTCGGCGTTGAAGAGTTTGTTATCTGGCTACAGGTATTTATGGAAGTGGGATTTCCATGTTCGATCTATATTTGTTTATGTGGATCTCATCTTGACTAGCTACACGTCAGTCAAGGCGACATATTATTTTGTGTTTCTTCTCTACCATATCAGCGTTCTTGGCTTACTGGTGAACACAAATATCTCATCTTTGCACATTCCACCTGAGTGTCAAAGGCGGTTGCTCGTGTGAGAGAGCCAACCTTTCTACCTGTACGACATACTTGACATTGTATACTTCTAATGCATAAAGTGGTAATGTAAAAAAGTACAAATTTTATTCAATAATGATAAAACAAAGTTTACATATTACACTTTCTGCATGCCAATGGCTTTCATATGTTCTTTAAAGACTCGTTCGCCAATTGGCTTTGTCAGGGGATCTGCTATCATACACTTCGTTGAAATGTATTGTACAGTAACTATCTTTTGTGCTATATAATCCCTGACAAAATTATATTTAATATCTATATGCTTGGTCTTGCTGTGATACTTAGGATCCTTGGTATAGGCTATGGCTGCAATGTTGTCACAGTATAATAACACCGGATTGGTACTCTCGTTCCCAAATCCAAGGTGTTCTATAAATCTCTTCAGCCATAGAGCCTCTTGTACGGCTGCAGTGCATGCTACAAACTCAGCTTCCATGGAATGTAAAGCGATGCACGTTTACTTCTTACTGCTCCAGCATATGGCACCATTGTTGAGTAAGAAGGTATAACCTGAAGTTGACCTTCGTTCTTCTTCATCTCCGCCTACATCAGCATCGGAGTACCCAACAAGGCGCAAATCACTTCCTTTATAGCATAATGCACAATCAGAAGTGCCCTTTAAGTATCTTAAGATCCTCTTCACTGCTTTCCAATGCTTCTCACCGGGGTTAGATTGGAATCTACTCGCTAGTCCAACAGCATAACAGATATCTGGTCTTGTACACAACATTGCATACATCAGACTGCCAATTGCACTGGCATTTGGAACTCTTTCCATTTTTTTCTTGTTTGATTCCGTTTTGGGACACATATCGAGACTCAAAGCCATTCCAGTAGCAACACGAGTACTCATGGGTTTGCAATCCTTCATATTGAATCGCTCAAGAATCTTGTTGATGTAATTCTCTTGTGAAAGAGTTAAGATTCTTTTTGAACGATCTCTTTGAATCTTAACTCCAAGTATGTACTCTGCCTCACCCATGTCTTTCATTTCAAAATTCGATGAAAGCCATTCTTTAATAACAATTATCGAATCTAGACTATTTCCGGCCAATAGTATATCATCTACATATAAGGATAATATAACAAAATTACCCTCAAACCGCTTAATGTAGACGCAGTGGTCTTCCTCTATCATTTGGAAGTTGTATGAGGTTACGGCTTTGTGAAACCTCAAATACCACTGCCTGGATGATTGTTTTAATCCATAAATGGATCTTTTAAGTTTACAAACTTTGGACTCTTTTCCTTTTTCAATAAAACCTAATGGTTGTTCCATATAGATTTCTTCATCCAGATTACCATTCAGGAATGCGGTTTTTACATCCATCTGATGTAACTCTAAGTCTAAACTATTTACTATTGCCAGAATAAGTCTAATAGAGTTAAAACGCACAACAGGTGAGAAGGTATCATCGTAATCTATGCCTTCCTGTTGTGTGTACCCCTTTGCCACTAATCTAGCCTTATATTTGTCAATTGATCCATCCATCTTTCTTTTAATTTTGAGAACCCACTTGTTCCCAATAGCTTTACGCCCTTTTGGTAGATCAACTAACACCCATACTTGGTTCTTTTCCATCGAATCCATTTCCTCATCCATTGCCTTTTTCCATTCATTATGAGCAGGACTAGACAAGGCTTCATACAGAGAACGGGGTTCATCATCCCCATCTGGAGTAACTAGAAGAGATTCTCCTTCAATTTGAAATCGACGTTTGGGAATGATTTCCCTGTCACTCCTTCTGACGGGAGCAACTTGCTTGTCTTTCTTCCTTTGTTCAGGTCTAGGTGTTGACCTTATTTCGCTCCCACTCAGATTGGCATACCTAGACGACTCTGGTATGGCAATTTGTTCTGCATTAATTTGCTCTTCTGTTTCATAAAATGAAACAGTGCGGTCAACATCTCCTCGTTTAGGAAATTCTGTTTCAATAAAATTTGCGTCTCTTGACTCTATTTCAGTCACAGTTCCATCTTCGTTTTCTCCAATGAAAACGTATCCCTTTGATTGATCTGAGTACCTTATAAAGATACATTTCTTTCCTCTGGGACCCAATTTCCCATACTTGTGGGAATTATCATGGATATACGCTGATGACCCCCAGGGCCTTAGGATGCTTAAATCCGGCTTGCGTTTTGTCCATAACTCATAGGGTGTGGAAACGACTGATTTCGAGGGCACACGGTTAAGTATGAAGGTTGTCGTTAGTAAAGCATCACCCCAATATGAAATTGGTAGGTTTGCCTGTGCCATCATTGACCTAACCATGTCTAGAAGAGTTCTGTTTCTTCTTTCGGTAACCCCATTTTGTTGTGGAGTGCCAGGAATGGTCAGTTGTCTGATTATCCCCTTTTCCTCACAGAGATGTTTAAATTGCTCAGACAGGTATTCACGACCTCGATCAGTGCGTAAAGTTTTAACTTTGTTGTCTAATTGATTTTCTACCTCGCTTAGGTATCTTTTAAAGCAATCAAGTGCTTCGGATTTATGCGAAATCAAGTAGACGTGACCAAATCGTGAGTAATCATCAATGAAGGTAATGAAATACCAGGCTCCGTGTCTCGCCCTTACACTCATTGGACCGCATATATCGGAATGGATTAATTGTAATGGGTTTTGTGCTCTAATTCCCTTACTGAAAGGTTTTCTTGTTGATTTACCAGCTAGACAATTTTCACACAATGACATATCCATGTTTGGAATTGCACCTAACATGCCTTCTTTGGCCAATTTAATCATTCTATTTTGACTAATGTGTCCTAGTCTAGAATGCCAAACATTTATATCAACATTAGTAGAAGAAATAGCAAAGCATTCATTATAATTACAATCTCCAACAATGTCCAAAACAAAGAACTTCTCTAAAAGAAAAGCCGAACCATAATAAACTGAGTTGTTAAAAAAGTCTACAACCTTGTCATGAAAGTTTAAATGAAACCCAAACTTTAAAATACAATTAACAGATATCAAATTCCGTCGAATGTCAGGAGTATAAAGCACATCATGAAGCGTCAAAGTCTTTCCACCACGCAAAGTGAATTGGCAAGTGCCAAGACCTTTGACCTCGATCCTTGCGTTGTTTCCAACATATAGCCACCTGCTATGATTTGGCAATCGACGGTATTCGATGAAGGATTCCCGATCCCTCGTTACGTGGTCTGTGGAGCCTGAGTCAATAATCCAAGAAAAAGAAATAGGTTCTGTTAGAAAAACAGTGCTAGAAATATATGAAACATGTGAATTCACATAATTCACTAATACCTTTTCGCTCTCAGTCTGTTTGGAACAGTCCCGTGCGAAATGGCCCATCTTTTGGCAAGCGAAGCACTTGACCTTCTTTAGGTCTATTTTCTTCTTGCCACCTTTGTTTCCCTTTTTCTTGAATTGTTTCTTGCCTTTCTTGGGTTGAAAACCACCCTTCTTCCCTTTTCTCTGGAAAAATTTGCCCTTCTTGGAATTGGGCTTTGCCTGAGAAGTACTTGCAGCCTCAGTGTAATAGGCTTGCCCAGATGATTTATAAGCCTCCAAGCGTTCATCTTCCAGCTCCAAGTGCTTGGCTACATCACTGAAAGTAGTGATGTTCTCATTGTGGGTCAAATTCACCTTCATGTGCTCCCAACTCCCAGGGAGCGATCTGATAACTGCTTGTACTTGCTGTTCATCAGACAGTGTGTGTCCAGCTTCTTTCAGTTCCCTGATCATGTTGGCCATCTCTCTTAGATGTTGTTTAATTGGAGTGTTAGGCTTGAGTTTATAGGTATCGAACTTAATCGTCAACCTTCTCAGTTTGGAGGTGGAGGTACCACCAAACTTGTCTTTCAAAGCTATCCACATAGCTTGTGCGGTTTTGTGACTCTCAAACTCACACATTAGATCATCAGCCATTGCACTCAACAGGGTAATTCTCGCAATGCTATTTTTTCTTTTCCAAACCTGGTATGCTTCTTGGTCCCTCATGTGTTGGGCCGTATTCCCAATCTCAGGTTCAACCAAGACCGCGGTAAGAGGTTCAATTGCATCTTGTTCCTCCAAGATGTATTGAACTTTACGATGCCATATGTCCCAATTGTCCCCGTTAAGCTTATCCCCCTTGTTTAGCTCAGCTATTATGTTCTTTGATGCCATTCTTAATTCTGTGACAAATCGATCCCACATTATTCAACGATCTCTCTAACAGAGACACGTACCAAAGAACATTTTAGTTTGGTTATATGTAGCACATAAAGTATACAATGCCATGCCCTTATATTATTCTTGAGTAGAAAACAATGATATTTCAAGATCAATGATCAAGAGCATACGTTTGTATCTCCCATCACACAGATACAAGCAATAATCATTATATCTTATCAAGAATTCTATATAAGTGCTTTTATTAAATTACGACTCTTAGAAGTCTCATCTTCTAAAAGCTCCCACTTACAAAAAGTATACATAAATTCATGCATATGAACATGTAATTCTCAATAATTTCATTAAATAAAATTAAAATGTTCATTAACCAAAAAAATTCACAAAAGCATGAATATCATGTTCAATAACAATAACATCCCAAAAAAAAATCATTTACAGATGAAAATACAGGAACTTAAAAGCTTCAAACATCAAAAAATCATAGTAATCTTCTTTTCCTACTGGCACTTCTCCCTCGGACATAGCGTCTTCTAATTTCATTAGCCAGTAATCTTTTTTTAGGACGCAACCTCCGGGCCTCTTACGCAGTCTCGCTGCCCTTACGTATTCCAATATGACTCTAATGTAGAACTTTGTGGTTTTCTTGTCAGTCATATTGTTTACATATTCTACTAGAATTTCATCAACGTCAGTGGGTTTGTTCAGGCGCACTACATCCCTTTCAGCTATATCCATAGCTATGGAAGGGGTAAGAGGTTGATCCACTTCTTGCTCCTCCTCCATGTTGGAGTCGGGTATTGTGAGTTCTTGATCCAACTCAATGGGATCCACCGGAAATAAGTTTTCCGATGTAGGTGCCGACCCTGTCACATCTGTCACATCTTGCTCTGGAAGTTCCTCAGGATCCTCTTCAGGGTCCTCCTCTGGGTCCTCCTCTGGTATGAAGAATGGATCATCATCCACATACAAATATTCCACAGAGGAATAAGAGGTGATTTCCGAACTGCTTGAATCCTCTTGCTTCATTGTTTTCCTAGAAAACAAAGAGAATTAATTACTCTTACATTTGTGCTAATTTTTTATTTCTTTTCGCATAAAAGAATAAAAAAAAATGAGCACAATATCACGGAAATCAAAAAAAAAAAAAATGGACCCAAAAACACTTCCAATATATATATTTTTTTTGAGTGGCGGAGCGTGGGCCCCACGTGCCGCCGTGCCGGCCGCCGGCGGCGACACGCGCCGCCCCACCGGCGGCGGCACGTCGGCAGCAGTCCGACGGTGTGGCCCACGCGCCGGACTGGTCTGCCACGTGGCTACACGCGCCACGTGGCAGTTCTGGCACCTTTTCCCCCTTTTTTTTTAAATTATTAATTCCAGCGGTTTTTTAGCGACAGTTTCGGAAAGTGCTGGTACTTTCATGCAGCAGTTTCTCAACCGCCGCAATAACCGTCGTCTTCATCTTCAACCTTTGGCCTCCGTTTTCCAGAATCCGGCGACTGGAAAACGGTGGTGCTCGTCGAAAAACATCGGACGTCTATATCTCAGCCGTCCGAACTCCGTTTTCTACAAATTTTATGTCGATTTCGCACGATTTTTCGTGCTCTACACAATGGGAGCATTCTCGAAGCCTAAAATTGTAGTTTTCGGAAACCCAAATTTTAAACCCGAAACTTCGATCATCGTTTCGATGCCGTTCGGAATCCGTTTCATGCAAATTTTATATCGATTTTCATCGATTTTTCGCGCTCTACGCAATGGGAACAATTTCGAAGCCTAAAACATTAATTTTCACTAACCCAATTTTCAAACCCAAATTTCGATCCTTGATAATTTTATCATACGAAGTCCGTTTGTCACAAATTATATATGGATCTTCTCTATTTTTATCCTCTATTCAATGGGTTAAATTTCGAAGGCTAACATTGCAGTTTTTACATACTCAGTGTTCACAGAAGCATACATATATATATATATATATATATATATATATATATATATATATGTTCATGGAGGATGGCACACATGTAGTTTAATAAACATATGATTACAAACAAAATCATTTATGCAGCGGAAGTAACCTGGCTCTGATACCACTGTTAGGATTCGGGAGTACCTGTGAAGAATCCGACTCCGACTCTATTTCCAGGTACCCACGCACACTCCGGTCACCGGGATGGACTCCGAGTATGTCACACAGCAAATGAACTTTAGTAGAGCAAGCAGAGATTGAGGAAGCAGAAGAAATTCTAAATCTCTTCAGAATATTGTGTGTCATGAAAAATGGAACCACTTCCCACTTTCACGTTATTCACCAAATAACTGTTCCCACAATAATTTAAATCAAAACAATAAAGGAGTTAATTACTCTCATAACCCACAGCTTTTTGTTATTTATAATAATGGCCCTATTTGGTCTTCTCCAATTTGGGCTTGGGTCCAATCCACCAAGGGTGGACTGGCCCATATACTTACACAAATGTATGAAGAATTCAGGGAGGATAGGACAATATCGCATGGCGTGAACCTCTGGGAATAACAGGCAATATTGTCCTAAAGTCACCGCCAAATACAATAACTTTACCACCGAACGACTGTCTCTGACAGTCAAAATTATCTTTTCCACATATTTTCATTTAATTGGTAGCCTATTTTTTTTTTACTAAGTTAATTTATTAAGCCTCTATTTTCTTAATTAATCACGTACTTACCTAAACAAAGATTTTACTTAATGGGAAAGTAGTTTATTATCTATGTTGACTTGTGGAACAAACCTTGGTGAGGTGTCCATGTTTAGGAAGCTATTTGATGGTTGGAGGACATATGGCATGTGACTCATCAAGTTTGAAAGGTGTTAACTTAATTTCGTGCCAAGTGTCAAGATGCATGGAGTGGTGAGTTGTCAAGATGCATGATATGGTGAGGTGTTGGAATGCATGAAGACCAAAGTGTCAAGTTACATGAGGAGTAAGGTGTTAAAATGCATGAGGTGCAAGGTGTCAAGATGGATGAAAGGCTAGGTGTTGAGATGCATGAAGGGCTAAGTGTCTTGGTGGTGTGTCACTTCCTTGGAGGATGTTTGGGCAATTTGAGACATGTGGCATGGTGACTCACCAAGTTTGTGAGCTAATGGCTTAATATTGTGCCAAGTGGTCATGCATAAGAGTGGTTTATGTTTTCTTTCAATTTAATCCATACTTAATAAATGAGTTGATGATGTATGATGTTCTCATGATGGCCTACATGCCATTTTGGTGACTAATGGTGGGATTAAGAGCCTGTTTGTGCATACTTATTTTTAGAAAAGAAGCACTTATTTTTTTTAATAATCACTTCTTTTAAAAAAGTGTCTTGTTTGTGAATGCTTATTTCATAAAATAAGTGATTCTTAATTGTAGTAGAATGCACTTTTTTAGCTTTAAGCAGAAGCTAGAAATTGGAGTTTCTTTTTCTAGCTAGTAGCAGAAGCTAAAATTTAAATAATTTAAGACAAAAAATACCCTTACTAAAATTTAATATTTCCCATTATATCCTTTATTATTTTAAACCTAACTTTAACCTATACAATCTCACACTTTACAATCAATCCAAGTTCTTCTATTCATCTTCTTCCTTCACAAAATTACATTAATTAAAATTAATAATTATTAAAATTAACATTTTAATATATTAATAAGTAAATTAACATTTTATTTATTTATTTAATAATAATAATAAATTAATTAGATATTGATATCCATTTACCTATTTAACAATATTAATAACATCATAATTTATATATGCCCTTCTTGGTAATTTTACAGTCAAAAGTACATATTTATATAATTTTACCAAACAAAAATTGTTTTCCAGTTACTAATAAAAGTATTTCTCAACTCAATTTGCCAAACACAAACTGCTACTCATTAACAGCACTTTTAAAAAACTCCATTTAAAAAGAAGTCATTTGAAAATCAGCAATTTTCATAAGCATGCACAAACGGGTCCTAAGTGGTTTCTTAACTAATCATTAATTAATGGTAAAGTTATTAATTTATAAGTACTTTTACGAAATCTTTGCAATTTAGTCCCTATGTTTTTTTACTAATATATTTCTTATTAATTAAATAAATATTATTAGTGACTTAATGTAGAAGCCATTAGTGACTTACTTATTAGGCCTTGATTTTATTTATGACCTAAGAAATCCTCATTTTATCTTTTCTTTCAATTTAATTCCTATAGGTTTATGTACTTTATTGTTATCATTTTAATCCCTTTTTAATTTAACTATGTATTTTGGACGCGGGATGTTACAATATATATATTTTGAGACCAACAATCATATAAAATAATTGCCATAAAAGTTACAATCAAATATAAAAGATATATTTTGATAACCACCATATCCATTATCTAAACTTTCTCTCTATATATCTTATATCTTAACTTCACATCATTAATTTTAAGTAAAAGCACACTTTATGTCCCCAAACTGTACACTAATTTTCAATTTCGTCCCTCAACATTGTTTCTGGTCAAATTTGTCCCTAAAGTTTTGAATTAAATTGATTTTCAATTTTTTCTTATATCCATTTTAGTAATTTCATAAATTATAATTCATATACAAAATTATAATTTTAATCCTAAACCTACAATATTTTTCTCATTCACAATTTCACTCATTACTATTACTCTATTTTCAAACTCCATCAATGTTTTTTCACTTTATAATCAATCGCTTCAAGTGTCACAACCTCTTTTTTATATGTCGTTTTAGAATGTCAAAGAGCCTACCATCACGTTGTTCGCATAAGCTAATGTTTAGTTTGTTACTCAGTTTCTTGCCGTCATAACAACTTCATCGATGGTCCTTCTTAGCATATATCACGTATGTTACTCACAATCTCATTGCTATTGAAGGTTGTAGAAGCTACCGTCCCTACCAGATTTTAGGCAGGTCTGATATAAGTCTCCACATGGCTTGTTAGTTACGTTTCTATTACAACCTTAACTTTATATTAACTACAAATTATCTTTAATTTCTCTCTCACCGGCCACTTTTCTTTTAGCTATCTATTATCTTAATTTTTTTTCTTACCTCTCATCTAATCGTATATTTTACTAATTATTAAATTGATATATTATGAAACCAACAACTATATAAAATAACTGTAAGTAAAGCTACAATCAAATATAAAGATATATTTTGATATGCCATATCAATTATATAAACTTCTTCTCTATCTTATATCTTCTCATCATAGACATTTTAGGCAAAACCATATTTTATTTTTCCAAACTTTACACCAATTTTCAAATTCGTTCCTAAACTTATTTTGCGATCAAACTTGTCCCCAAAGTTTAGAATAATATTTCCATGTCTTATGTCTCATGATTAATATATACCTACTTGCTAGATTATCAACAAATACAAAGGAATAATTAAGATTGCCTGCAAATAGAAACATTTAGTTAAATTAAATATCGTAATCATCAAGTGCTCGAAAAAATGCAGTCCTAAAAACATTGAGCATATATATACTAAATCAATTTTCTCATCACTTTAGTTAAATCAAATTGATGTATAGCCCAATTTGATTTAAACTTAAACAAAAGTAATGAGAAAATTGATTTAGTATATATATGCTCAATGTTTTTAGGACTGCATTTTCTCGAGCACTTGATGATTACGATATTTAATTTAACTAAATGACCATGATACTTGTAAATTAACGTCAAGTTCTGGTTAGACACATGGGTGGGTGACACGACGCTCATTAATCATGTGAGCGACGCCGACAAGCACCGTGTTAGGCTTGATGTGAACGTTAGCAACTTCATCCACGACAACAAGTGGTGCCTCAATAATCTCGTCGACATCCTCCCTCAGCATGTGTTGGATTCCATCAACACCATCCCCCTTGCCACGCATGCCTTCTGCGAGGACAAGCTTGTTTGGGGTGGTGACAGTTCAGGTAAGTATACTACTTCTAGTGGGTACAAGGTCCTTATCCAGCTTTCTAACTCTATGCAGCAGTGAGTCGTGGCAGTGGATTTGGAAGCTTAAGGTGCCGGAGAATGTTCGTGTGTTTGTTTGGCAGTTGATGCATGACGCGATTCCTACTAATGAGTTCAGGAGTGTCAAAGGGCTCTGTGTGACTGGCACCTGTGACCGTTGCGGGGTTTCTTGCGAGACCATTCTTCACTGCCTTAAAGATTGCCACATCTCTAGGTCTCTTTGGCAATGTATGGGTTTCATGCAGAAGCCGAGCTTCCTTGTGACGGATCATAGGAGATGGATCAAAGATGGTGCGAGAGGTCTTTTGGGGGCTAGTGACAGCATCTCGGCAAGCATTCTGTTCTTGTGCACTTTGTGGTACAGTTGGAATTAGCTTAGGAACAATCATGTGCTGGGCGATAAGCAGTTGAACGTGTTTGGGGCTTGCACTCTCATTCGCTCCCTCGTTAGTGTTTGCATCAGCTGGGGAAAGGAGATTAATCACGAGGGAGAGAAGGGTCCAAGATATGTTCAGTGGCATAAACCGATGGAGGGATCTCTGAAGATCAACACTGATGGCAGCTCCGTCGACAATCCTGGCCGCGCCGGAGTGGGAGTCGTTGTTCGTGACAGCCTCGGAAATTGGGTCCAAGGTTTTTCGGGCTTCATTGGCGTGGCTACAAATATGCAAGCGGAGCTTAGTGCCATTAGGCAAGGGTTGAAGATGGCCACTGATCTTGGGGCATCGTTCGTGGAGGCTGAAACTGACGCTCTTGAAGCCTTGCATTTGATTAAGCATGCTGACATTACCATGCACACTTTTGGTCCTCTCATTGCTGATATAAGACTCATGCTTGCTGCTCACCCGAACTTCAAGCTATCTCATGTTCTTCGCGAGGCGAATCAGTGTGCAGACATTATGGCGAAAATCGGTTCCCACAACGAGACGCGTCATTGCATCTGGGAAGATCCTCCCCGTGAAGCTCTTCTTGCTTTGCTTGCTGACTCGCTTGCCATTGCTTTCGTTAGGGAGTAGTGGTGGTCCTGTGTCTCTTCTTTTGCTTTCTTTGTTGCTTTTCTTTTGATCATCCAGTCACCAAAAAAAAATTAAAGGAAATTAAAATAATTATTTAAAGAGAGATTCAATCTAAGTTGAGAAAATTAAATTGGGCAATGCAATTTAAATGTCTTGAAAGCTTATGTATAATCACAGGGTTGATTGTCATCACTAGAATGAATTACCTAGTGAATTATTTGCTTTTGTTAGATTAAATTGGAATATTATTCTTGATACCCAAATTATTTTATATACATCACTCACAAGTGGAATAATTATATAGAACATTTTTGGGCCTCATGGAGCATTTAATTTGTTCTATGGATTACAATTCTTTTGCCTATAGGTATTGAATTTTTTTAAAATCCATTTGTAATTAATTGTTTGTTATTTAAAAATTCTAATTGTATGTCACATTATTCACCTTGTGATTGTACGCCGTAGATGTCAGTTTCTAAATTTTACCCAATTTGTTAACATCTACTGCTATTTGTTTTTAGCTTATTGTTCTCTTTCCTTAAATAAATAAAGAACCACGACTGAAAGATTAACATTAGAAAGTGGGTTCATTTTGTCTTTGAAGAAAAGTTTTTTTTTGTGTGTCATCAATGAGTCCAAATTCAAATTTATCATCTAGACTAGATGATTGTTGATGAATTTTAAAATGAATTATTTTCTGATTATTGAATTGTTGGCAATGTAAATAGTTAAATGTGATGGTTTGTATAAATTGAGATTGATTCTAATTAATTCACCACCTTGCATGTGCAAAGTGTGGGAGTTAAAATAGAATTGACAAAAGAAGAGAATTATCTTTTATGACACATATTTTTGGGTTCAAAATTAAATAATCATCTTTTGTCAGAATTATAATTCATATGGATATATCTATAAGTTTGTTAGGACTACACCAAATAGAAAATGGTTAGTAAAGTTTATTGTCCCAAATGAATTTGAGAAAAAAAAATGTTACATATGCTAAGGGTTTTCGGATTGAGGACGAAATCAAAATTAAAATAGTCCTTTTCAAAATGGTCCTCCTAAGTTGTATAAAATGAAGTTTGGTATGTGAATACCATGATATTTTGTTTGTGCTCAAGAAGAACACACGAAACACAAGATTAATAGATGGCAATGTAATCTCCTTGAAGAATTTATTAATGAGATGGTTAGTTTGTCATCTCAGTGGCCTACCTATTGAAATTAATAATTTCTTTGTTAAATTAAATATTCATTGGAGATAATTATCTTGACATCAAAATTATTTTGGGAACTATACTCACCTACAGGGGGTAATTTTCTAAATTAATTTTTGATATCATGGAGCAATTAATTTGTTGTTTGGATTAAAGTTCTTCTGTCCGCAAACATTGAATTTTAGAATCCATTTTGAATTAATTTGCTTGTTATTAGAAATCTAAATAGTATGTTATATTCTCCACCTACAAGGGCGTTTATAATTATACTTTTGGGATATCTAATGTTACTTTATTATTGCTCGTCTTATTAATTTGTCTCGTTTTTTTTAATTCTCAAAATATGTTTTCTTCCATTCTATTTATTTCTTTATTACCTTAACGCACGATAAATTTATGGTTAAATTTTATTGTGAAGACTATATTGAAATTATCATAATTTCGTAATGTATTGTTAGAAATAGTTAATACTATTTATGTGAATAGCCACATGGGAGGAACATGTGTTTTGGGCATATGGCAAAATATTGTGAGTTTAAAAATTCTTGTGCAATAGCATATATATATATATATATATATAAACATTGTGAATGTTGTTTTTGTGAATTATCACATGGGAGGAACATATATTGTAAGCAAGTGGCAAAAATATAGTAAGTTAAAATAATTAATAATAATAATATCATTGACTAAATGATATTGCATGTTTGGGAATTGTGGAAGTAAATCGTGTTTATTTGTTAATACCTTATGATATAAAATTGTGTACGATTACCTAATGTAAATTTAGCATAAGGTGCTACATGAATTATTTCTCTTATTGTCATATATTTTTTTGAGTCACTTGAGTGATGAATTTTCTTGTGTATAAAGGTTTATTACAAGTAATAAAGTTTTCAATTTTGAATTAAGTATGACAGAGAAAACAAATTCTTGGACAAAATTTTATCTCGGAGATCTTTATTAGTAAATAAATAATTGTCACCACAGTGACTCATTTATTGAACTAGTAGAGTTTCTTGTATAGGATGTATCTTGTTATTTAGATTGATTTATTCATTACCTACCCGCAGGGAGTACTGTATGAGTTATTTCTAGGTAGAATGGAGCAATTAGGGTGATATACAGATTAAATCTTTCTGCCTACAGGTGTTAGATTGGTTCTGTAATGAATCTGTTTATCATTTTAATTAGCTTGTTGGATTGACATACTATATTTCTTATTCTCTACCCACAGGGGAGTCTATCTAATATAGTATTGATTTCTGTTTTGTTGATTACTATCACTGGTATTTGTCAAAATCTACAAATTGTACTGATTGTACTTTTCAAATATTTAGCATACAAATCAATAGTAACTCTGATTTGAAATGTTTTTGAGATGCGATGAGATATAAATTGTAATGATAAGCTATGTTTAAGCTTGAACTATATTTATTTTTGGATAGTTTGATGATTAACTATCCGTTAGAACTGTATATTAAATTATAGAATGATCTAAAGTTGATATGAGATGTATTACTAATTATTGTATGCAATATTATTGTTTATAAAAGAATAAGTTTTCAAATTGTTTGCCTTTATGTGGCTGGTATGTATATGCTCATAATGTACAAAGTTATGACATTTTAATTAATGTTGAATTATAGCAATTCCTCATATAATTATTTGGAAACTAAAATTTTATTAACTATTGCTTGTTTTAATAAATCTTAAATTTTTTTTATTTGCTTATACTGAAGCATTGTGTCTGGTGCTTGCTTAATGTTGTAAAGCATATTTGACAGATGTATAATCATAATAATGATTATATGTATATATAGATGAGAATTTGTGTAAGGAAGCTCATAGACTTTAGTGTTGTAAATTGTGGTACAGCTCAGTGGTAGAGCAACTGGAGCTGTATATATTATATTGTGTATTATTTGAAACCTATATTTGGTTGTATACACAATGTTGATAATGCAAGGTCAAACTGTCATGAAATAAAGTTGACCATTTATCTGGTTGTTTATAAATAATTGACTCAAAAAGTAGATATTGAATATAAACTATATTTCTTATTTTTATGTCATAGGATTTATGACTGAGTTGTTTGAGTATACACTATATAGTTTATATTCAATAGTTTGATGATAATGAAACTACAAAATATTGTAAATTTCATAATAATCAGAGTTATGATATGAAAGGTGAACATTTTTTAATTTATGGGGTTGTTGTGACCTATTTTCATTTGATGATTTAAGATCAATTATTTAAGAAATTTGAAACTTAAGATTTGCTTGTATTCTCATAGTGTGATTGATCCGTGGGAGTTGTCAATTAATGTTAAATATCCCTTTCTATGCAAGACCTGATGAGAGATGGTGAATGTTGATATATTAGTTGAGCAGATTGATAAAAAGTCTATAATTGCATACCCACGTATCAAAGGACTCAAACCTATTATGTTCAAGAGACATGTAAGAGGACATGGATATTTTTATTTCCTTTGATCTAATTGAATAGTGGGAGCATGAAAGGACTTTTTTTCCTGCTTAATGTTTCTTTCCCATTAAAAAAAACCATGGATTTTATTTGTTCTTGCATGTGAATATTATGGTTTTGATTATTATGAAATGAATTAATATTTTAGCAATTGCTGAATTTTGTTTATTTTATCTTTACCTTGAGGGTGAAAATGAATATGGCTTTCTTGGTGAAAGTGGTGCTAAACGTATATCTCTTTATAGAGATGACCTTTGTAATGAAGGTGACTTTTTCATTAAATACAGCTTTCCTTGAGAAAGTGACTCATCATGAAAAATGAATTATAAAATGGCCTTATGAGTAATGCTGTTTTTCATGTAAAATTTTGTGTTTCTTACAGAAACATGTGTGTTGTTTCATACAGAAACATGTGTGGTGTTTTATAAAGAAACATATGTCTCCTCATGGAGATGAGAATTATTTCATAAGAAATAATTTGAACATTTTCTTGGGAAGATGTCATATATCTGGGGAAATATGATGAGGACTCTTGCACACATGCATAGAAGGAATCACATATTATATATGCATGAATGTGCATCTACACTATTGCATCATTGTGATTCATTGATAAGAAAAATAGTTTGTGTAATTAAGGGTGAAATGCTCGATCTTACAGTGCATCCTCATCCTTAGTTCCGAGCTACCATCTTATTGGAATATTAATCATGTTGAGGTGATTTTATTGGGCTATGTTAGTGGCCACATTAGTTTATTCAACAAGAGAGTCGTTTTCAAAGCTATTTTTGAAATTATTTAAAACCCAATTAATGACGCCCAAATGGGAGAATGTTGGAAAATTATTTTATATTGGGCTTAATTAATTGGTATTTTGTTTTATTTAAAATACTGGTTGGATGTATAACCCAATTATGACCATGATACCAGTAAATTAATGTGATTAATTTGGTTTTGGTCTCACCTTGTAGATTGGGCCTTAAGCCCAATAATGATGTAATGTGATAAGTGTAGGGCTATCGGGCTGACTACCTATGATGGGTGGGTAATTGTCAACCCTCTATAAATACAGGGGCTGAGTCCCCTCTCCAATCTAATTTTTGACCTAGCCTCCCCATTAGGCAGTCAAATGATTGATCACGTCCAATCAAGCTATGACATTATGAGGTACGCATGATATTGATTAAACTAATTGTATGGGTGTTTTAGATTCAACCTTTGATCCTGATGAATAATTGTCACGACCCCAATTACAGGGATCCGTGACCGGCACGGGGATAGAATTTAGCCTCTAAACCCGTAAGCCTTACCTATGATCATAAATTATCTACCCTTATACACATTCATCATACAATATTCACATAGGGTATATAGTGGTCACACCATCATTAGTGGCCTAGATAACCTGCAATCCACGGCGCTCAATGCCACTTCAGCCCATTTCACGTATATATATCTACATCCATACACACAAGACATTCACACATAAATATATATACATAGTGGTCAAACCCCAAAAGAATGATCTATCCTATTCACACACAATATATATATAACCTGTCAAAATCACACATGTACACTCACACGTACAGTTAAGTATACATAGTGATTACACGTCTCAATACGTGTAATCTATCCTATTCACATGCAGATATTTATATTTTTCATCCAGCATATACCAAGTCACACGTATATATATAGCATATACATATTGATCACACACCATTATGTGTGATCTATCCTATTCACATGCGCAGATATATATATATATATATATATATATATATATATATATATATATATCAAGACTTTTCCAACACCCAGAATCCTATCAGTAAGCACATGTGAAGCCGACATGTCTAGATATAGCATAATTCGAAAGCTGCAAATATTTACATCGCCTTTACAACTTTAGAATATATACAACTCAAAATAATGAAGGCTAAATAATCAAAAGATGTCCACCCACGCGAACAAATGCGGTGCAAGTGGATAGATGTCCGTATCACTGTCCGGACGTCGAAGCTTGCCCGATTCCTGTATCTGTAACATTTAAACAGAGGGTGTGAGTCCAACAGACTCAGTGAGAAGCTTCCCATCCTCGGCGTAGCGGCGGGTACCACTACAGCTGGGGAAAGGGGACCACTCACAACCACATGCGCACGAAATACCAGTTTATCATATATTATATAATGATCAGACAACATTAATATAACGTTACGTCACAGATAAACCTAGGAATCATGCCTCTCAAACATGCTACTCACAAGCAACCAATAACATGAAACATTTCATATTAAAAACTATAAATCATACAATCGACCCTAGTGCCACGCTAGGGCAATAGCCTCAACGGCAATTCTTTTAAATGCTATGCACCACCCTAGTGCCAGGCTAGGGCAATAGCCACAACGGGCAACCATGAATATGTAATGCACCACCCTAGTGCCAAGCTAGGGCAATAGCCACAACGGGCAACCATGAATATGTAATGCACCACCCTAGTGCCAAGCTAGGGCCATAGCCACAACGGGCAAATGTCTGACGTCATATTTCACTCTCTTACTTTCAGTGGGGTTTGCAACACGAACTACCCATTTCTATTCTAAAGTGTCTTTACCTCAGCAGTGTGAACTCCACTAAGAATTTCTAATCAATTATGAGATTTTCTACTCTTTGTTTAGTACCCAACCCTTGATTAGATGATAACCTAGCTCTAAGGTATTTCCTAGGTTCATTTACCACAAATCACGTCGACGTGTATAAATAAATCAGTTTCATTTCCTTAGTGGGTTTCTAATTATTAGGACAAACCAAAAATTGAACGAAATCAATATCCTACCCCTTTTTACTTGTACTGCTTGGCGTATCCCATGTCATCACATGGATACCCTCCAGTACCACTTCAACTTAAATCAATCACATATATACAATTATTTTCACAATTAACAGTTTAGGAACAACAATAGCATGTTATTACCTAACAATTCTTACAAACAAGCAAGTAAGCAAACCACGTATTCACATCCTCATTCAACCCTGTAGGGCAAGGATGGGAAACCCCTCACCTGGACGGCTTCCTGTTTCTGGTCCTGGAGTCACTCCTGCTCCAGACAATTCGTGGTTACCTAACAAACATATTTACATCATTATCATCTTTACTATATGCAAATTATATGCATATGCTATGCTCATGTCAAATTAATACATTAAACTTTGCCAAGAACCAAGTCCTTGGTCTTAACCTTCTTCCTCTCTTTAATACTGTTTCCAAGTGTCTCACACTTAATCTCATCTCCTTATCCCTTTCTTTGAATACTCATTTTCACCTACAAGTGTTCGTATGTGACTTTCCACAATTTCCCATATCCAATTGATGGCCTATGTTAATCATAGCCTCAAATTTTCTATGGTTGTTAATTACCCAACCACTCTTTCAACTTATATTCACATACGAACACATGTCGCCTAATATATTTGAAAATTGGGATTTTTACCAAATAAGGGCATTTTACTATTTAAATTAATTCCGGCGTCCATTTTGGTCTAACCGAAACTTCTAACCCATAACTTAGCTCCACATTCTAAATTGGATCGAAAAGTGTCTCTTTTAATACCAAATTGGTCTCCGGTTGAGACGGAATTACTCGGGCGTTAATCCCTCGCATATTCCAACAATCCCTACCATTCTATAACACCAATCCAACACACCAATCAATCCCAATTCAATTTATACTACACTTTGCCTCACTTTACATTCCATTGCTCTATGGTTTTCAAGTTGGGTAGCTTCCCTCATCAATTTTCCAACAAATATACTTCCAAGTACTTCTAAACAACCCAATAGCTTCAAATTAGGACCCAAAATAATTTATTCATACCAATTAGGAATTTTCCAAAAATCCCTAAAATAGATAAATTTGGGTTTTGAGGGATTCGGGACTTTTTACCTCGATTCAATCGGATAGGATGATGGAATGAGGTAGAAAGAACTCCCGGTCACCTTCCCCGGCTTCGAAACGGCAGATTCCGGCGACTTTTCCGGCGAGAACACTCTCCCCCTTTGTTTTCTCTCTCTAACCGAGCTCTCTCTCTCTCCTCCGTGAAGACCGGCGCCGGCCCACCTTCCTCCGGCGTCAAAGTCGCCGTCGACGGCCCTCGTCCCACACGTCCGGTTGCTTCCCGTCTCCCGCGCGCGTGCTCTTCTCCTTCCTGCTAGCTTCTCGGCGCCGTGTGTGTGTGTGGTCCTCAATCTCTCTTCTCTTTCTCTTTTTCACACTCTCGGGCTCTTAGCTTCTGGAGGCAAAGCATTGGGACCAATTTTTAATTAAGGGGGTCACGTGTGTGAACCCCCCCCCCCCCCCCCCCCCCCTTCCAGCCAATATTATATATATATATTTTTTTTTAATTTGTATTTTTATATATATACATACATATATATATATATATATATATATATATATATATATATATATAATACATTATTATTTATAATTAAAATAAATTTTGGGGTCAATAGATTTACACCCAATATTTTCCGTTTGGTCCTAATTTTGGTTCAAATAAAATTTCATTTATTTCAAATTCTCTCCTTTTTCTTCCAAATTAAATTAGGACCTTAACGTTGATTGGAAAATTTCCGGGTATTACAATAATCTTTATTATTCTAACATTATAATAACCTAAAATATTAATTTAAGGCATGTATTTAAAGGTAATTTAAAAGAAAGTCTAACTAAAAAATAAATTTTAATTTAAGGTCAATTATTATAACAAGTATGGCTTTTAATTTTTAGATGATTAATGTATTTCTTCTTTATCATGTTCATAATTGGCATTACAAAATTGAGACTCTAAAATGGTATGTTGTGGGGAATAATTGAATAATTTTAAAATATATTAATTCTTAAATAAAGTGAACCCATTAAGATTGTGGTGATTTTTAATTCTTCTTATAATTTAAGGATACGTTTAATACAAACTATGATTTTTTTTTAAAAAAAGTTTCTTCAAGTTAGTTCTAAATGATTTGACCATAGTTAATTAGACCGCCTCATATAATATTAATTAATTTTAAATATTTTTTAATTATAAAAAATATATATGTAATGATTTTGTACATTTCTACGTAATAATTTTTTTCTTTTTTTTAGCCAAACCGTTCTTTTAACTCTGCAAAATATATTTTAGTGATAGCCCCCCACCTTTAAATCTATTATTATTTTTTTAAATTTTTTTAAAAAAAATAGATGTTGCCATGCATTGGCATAAACTTAAAATAAAAAATATTATTATAAATTTTTTGGCTAAAGATGTAGAGGAAAAATCATGATATTTTTGTGTTGTAAACTTGATTAATATTATCTTCTTAAGCCGACATTCTTCTTGCCACTAGTACCAACATAGTTGTCATAGACCATACTATTAAGTGACATAGCTACTGATTGTAACTTGAGCATAGTTTCTGAAAGATAAACAAACTGAGGCCTACGCTCTCTTGTAAGCTACTTCAATCTCCTAATTGTCGAAGGGCAGCTTATCCCTCGACAATTCCATGAAATGAATGTCATATATCCGAAGGAGGCTGATATGGGACAGCCTCCTCCGAACCCTCAGCAATAGGATCCAACTCCACCACAAACAAGCTCTCTTCTTGATTGGGAACTTCTGCAATGGTCTAGCTTGAAGCAATTGAAACTTTCCTAAAACAGTGCCATATGTCTTGTGCTTCTTAGAAGAGCTTGCAATATCAACAATTGCTTTCCTCTTAACTAGTTTCTTCATTGGAGTGAAAGGATCGAAACAGTCATAGAAAGAAGTTAAAGGAAATGTTGCAAAGAGAGACCATTTTTCTGAAAGACAAACATACATATGATATGCATAAAACCAATTGAGAGGACAAGCCAGGAATGGACCCGAGGATGTAGGAATGAAGATCAGAGTCTTATGAAAGTTGATGATTGTAGGCACCACATCAAAAGCAGTCTGAAATATATCCCAACGTTGCTCAGGTCCATTACTATCAACAATAAGGCCAACTCCTACGTCTGGCTTTAGAAATTTTGTAACCCAGACCAGAAGAGGATCTATATTAGTTGAATTAGCAGAAGTAGAATCCCAAGAAGCGAAAGAGTTAGCAAATTGGGCTTGAATGTTGGGCCTCAACTGAAGCAGCTGATCAATGATGTCATGCCAAATAAAACCTAACCCACTTACAGTAGTGAAAGACTTAAAAAAGTGAGTCAGAATGAGGGGATTATACTCTTCATCTTCTGAAGCCACGTGTACTTGTTGCTCCAGCTCATGCTGTAAGTCTAAAGACTGTGGTTCTTCCATATGCTCTTGTAACTGCATGTTGGCCACCTCATTTACAGCAGTAAAAGATGAGGTAAAAATCTGAGCTAACTCAGAGAATTGAATAGCCTGTGGGGACCACAATGGATTACCTCCTGAGTAAGGAAAAGAGTGATGGGTTACCTGGGGAGTTGGTGTATTTTACATGAACCCAAACATTTCTAGGTCTTTAGTACAAATTAACGAATCAATGGATGTGTTTGCATTGATAATGGGAGTATCACTAACCGAAACAATTGAAGTAGAAGGAACATAAACACCAAAATAACTCAACTGCATTTGGCAATTAATGAACTGAGAGTTCCCATAGGTATTTCATTAACCACCTATTGCTCTGTTTGAACATTAAAAGAAGGTGGCCCCATAGCTTGAGTTATTAACTGCTCCTGGATTGTGACTGCAACTGGATCAATTTCCATGACGTCAATGAAATTTTCATCCCCCTCTTGACTCTGCCCATTAGGTTTATTCTGACTTGACAAAGATTGGGATTGTGGAGTATTTGAACTTGAGTCTGAGTCAGATAAGGATACATCATAAGCCCTTATAATGTTGGTAGCTCTTGGCTCTGAACTTGAAGTAGACCTAGTACGCACGTATGCAATGGGTTTGAACTCCAAAGTAACTTATTGAACTTGCTCACCCTCCTTCTTGATTCTTGCCATTGTTGTTCTTCTGCTATTACTCATACGAAAAGCCACAGCTTCATTGACAAAGAGTGCAGACTCGTAGTCAATAAAACAAGAGAAACCAAATGCACCTCTGATTCTCTGTTTCTGCTCATTCACCACTTGTTGAACTATTCTTCTACTCCTTTTGCAGTCTCGCACAATATGACCGATACAACCACATTGCTTACAAATTCTAAAAACCCTTTCATACTGACATTGTATCCAGATGACTCTACCATTATCCAGTAGAACATAAAAACCCATAAGAAAAGGTTTGGAGGGATCAATGTTGACTCGAACCCTAAGATACCTGAGATTGCGAAACCCTTGAACCGAGAAATCAACCTGAACCACTTCTTCTACCATTTCACCGACTTGCGCAGCAACATAATCTGAGTAATATTCCAAGGGGAAACCCTAGAATGACATTTGGCTACCAATGATCCAAAACCAATAATTTATTCTGAACCGCCCAAGGACCTTCTTGAACCATAAAATTCCTGTCAAAAGGATTGTTGAACTCCAACATAAATATTCCTCTTCCTTCCAACAACTGAGACTTGATCCTCTAAACGCCAATGCTTGCTAATGGAGGCTGCCATATGTTCTTCTTTAACATGAGCATCATCATATAAAACTCCAACCAGACAGTTTTGCCAAAACTGACGTTGTTCCACTATGATCTCTTGAGGGATAACTATTCTTGGCCCTTGCCGAGGGATAGTAAAATCCGGTTCAGCAGCCGAAGAAGAGTCAGCAGAGAAGCTTGAACTTAAGGAAGAAGTTCTTGTATTGGAGGGATTACTTTCTGGCCAACTCATCTCTCGGATGGGTGAAGTATTTGCCATGCAGAAGCACAAAGAAAGCAAACGACCCAAAAAAGAAAAACATATGCAAGCAAGTAGACCGAAGGAAAAAAACTTCCAAAAGAGAACTTGTTTACTAAGGAAAAATATAAAAAGCAAATGGACTAAGCAAACGACAAGTAAAACATGAATATGCATGACACAGAGCTTGGAATTCGAATTGTAAACTAAAAGTAATGATTAAGCACACATCCATATTAAATGTAAAATAAAATTGCGCCAATAGAAGCACATGCAAACCAGGACTGAATCGCATTATATGATCTTATATCTGCTATTTTATCCCAATACCTTTGTCAGTCGGCGCCACTTCCACTTCTTGGGATTTTATCCATATTGATGTTATGTGCACCGCTTCAGGTTCAAGAGAATTCCACTAACTTCTTTAATACCTCCATCATAAACTTTAGTCTATATGGTATTTCATTCTATTCTTTAGATGCAAAAATGCAAAGGAAGTCACTGTTCTTCCTATGTCAGAGAGAAGTTAGAGTTTCTCTCTCTTAGGCGATATATGCGAACAAAAAATGCACACATACCCTAAAACCCAATTGATTTAAAAGCAATATGGTTCGAAAGGAAAAAAAAGAAATCGTAGTTTTCAGTTTCAGGCGGCAATCTTTTGCATGGAGCACAAACCCATCTCCAATAATCCAAGAAAAACCCCAAACAAATAAAAAATTACAAAGATATACGCTCAAGATTTAAACTCCATCATACTGGGAACGATGGTTTTACTATTGTTCCAAATCATTCATATCTTTGTGTTATTGTTCCAAATAATTCATAGTATGTGAAATATGATTTGCGATTAAATTTGATTTCACAAACCCGGCCATAGGAAGTTTTCAACGTCCTCTTTTTACTGTTCCAAATCCATATTTCACATTTTAATCACCTTTAATCTAATTAAACTATACTAATGTGGTATAGTATGCATACTAAAATCATTCATATAGTAATTAATTAGATTAAAAAGGTCTCAAAAAGATCAAAACCATATTCGAGGGTTCAACGAAAAATATCATATTTATGAAAATTCAAACAAATTTTAGTCCTCGTTCGTTATATAGATTGAACAAAGAAAAGGAATGCAAAAAGTTGGTAAAAGAAAAAAAGAAAAAAGAATACAAAATGTCTATTATACTCTTTGATTTGACACAATATAATCATAACTTTCTTTTCTTTTTATTATTTTAATATAAGGGGAAAAGTGATAATTTTAATACATTCTCATTCTATTTTCATTCCCAATTTTTCCTATCAAACACAGCAAATGCATACCCTTTTCCATTCCCTTTTCTTTTCCATTTCTGCGTAAAGAACGTGCCTGAAGGTGGAGGCTCTGGTACCAATTGTTAGAATTGATAATCATATATGATCTATAGAACCACTACAAAAAATATAATTTTTAACTACGGTTAACTAACGACGGTTAACAATGACCATCGTTAGATGCAAAAATGTTTTGAACTCTCATTTCATTAGGCGCTTGTTCTTCCTTATCACGACCCTTTCATTTTCAAAAGAGAAGCCTTTCCATCTCTCACTATTTGCCTAAATCGAAAACCCTTCCTGCTCCATGGGTGACGACGCTGAAGTACCGATGAACGACAATGAAACTGAAGGACGGCGAGCGGCGCGCAACGCTGATGTCGGCGAGGTATATTATCTGCGTCTCTCTTCATTTATTTTGCTCCATAAAAACGCTCTGCTCCACCATATCGCATCGATGCATCAGTAACGACATGACACAACGGCACAATCGTCTCCCTTCACGCAATGGCCCTAGTATGTTTCCCTTTCTTTCTCCTTTCCCTAAACTTTACCCTGTTTTCCCTAATTTTTCCTTGCCCTAAATCTCGCTTGTGGTACCTTTTCCTTCTCGATAGCTTTATTTTATGTCACAGGAAGCTGAAGAATCCTAGGTACTTGGATTTTCATTTTTGTAGATGATTGATGAATGATGTTTGCTTTAGATCTAATAGTTGTGATATTTTGTTTTTGACTAAACTAGTGCCTATTATTTGCAAAATGAATCAAAATTTAACTGATGCCTATTATTTGTTTCTAATGAAAATTACTACCTGCTCATTGAATTGATTTTGTGTGCTTGCTGGTACTGTTTTTTATATAATAGTGGTACTATTTGTCTCATCATATTTGTTTTCCAGAAATCATGACTAAATGAATTGCTCAGATTCCCTTCATTCATTTTACTGCTTTTTTAGTTAATTACATGAGTTTATTTTAATTTAATGTTTTAATATAAAAAGATAAATTGAACAGGAACAAACCTTTTAACACAAACAAAAGCCAAACTAAAAATGAGTTGGGGGCTTGGAGGTGGTGCTAATCCTGAACTGAGCATTTCATAAGATACTTCAAGAGAAGCTTCGACTTGAAGATCATTATATAATAGTGGTACTATTTGTCTCATCATATTTGTTTTCCAGAAATCATGACTAAATGAATTGCTCAGATTCCCTTCATTCATTTTACTGCTTTTTTAGTTAATTACATGAGTTTATTTTAATTTAATGTTTTAATATAAAAAGATAAATTGAACAGGAACAAACCTTTTAACACAAACAAAAGCCAAACTAAAAATGAGTTGGGGGCTTGGAGGTGGTGCTAATCCTGAACTGAGCATTTCATAAGATACTTCAAGAGAAGCTTCGACTTGAAGATCATTGGACACAGGTCATTATTTTTCTTATGGTTTTGTGACTTTTAATAGTATTTTAAATTATTTTATTGTTGAAAGAGTTTAGATTGAACAGGAACAAATCTTTTAACACAAACAAAAGCCAAACTAAAAATGAGTTGGGGGCTTGGAGGTGGTGCTAATCCTTAAATGAGTATTTCATAAGATACTTCAAGAGAAGCTTCGACTTGAAGATCATTGGACACAGGTCATTATTTTTCTTATGGTTTTGTGACTTTTAATAGTATTTTAAATTATTGTATTGTTGAAAGAGTTTAGAATTTGATTGCTGTCTTGGATTGAACTCTAAGAAAGCCTTTCCCTAATAAGGGGGGTGATCATTAGTGTTGGCAAATGTTACCAATTTTTCCCCAATGCAGGATTTTGCTGCATGGCTTGATTATTTTGAATCAAAAGCAATAGATCGAGCAGTTAGAAGAAGCTTGTTGACCTTTTTCCTTTCACAGCCTTTTGCCTTTCTTTAATTTCTAGCCTTAAGGGAATAATATTCCAAACTACCAAAGTGTTTTAATCTTTGGTTGCTTGTTTGCTTTATATATTGGATGACACAAAACAATAAAACCATGAAGCTTGCTTAGCTTTTTTGCTTTATATATTTATGATATGTGAAGGAAAAAGGACAATGTAGGACAAGCATAAGATTATAGCAGAGCTGAGAAGATAGATAATTACTGTTTAGTTACTGTTAATTATTAAATTAAATGTAAAAGTAGGTGTTATTGTTTAGGTATTGCACTTATCTTATATAAATTAAAATAGTCAATTTAGGCAAAGTTAAGTTTTGTTACTTAATATGTGCTGTCAAGTTTAGCAAAATATGTTTATTATTTCCCAGGAAAGGTGTCTACTTTTTCGTTGACTGATGTCCAAGAGATGGATGCATTAGTTTCTACTTTCAATGCTTTTGAAATGAAAGAAGCTGGCCCTCTAATCCTCATGAAAGCCATGAATAGTTTTGTTATAATATGTAAAACTTTGTCACTTGAAAGGCTTTTGGCCTTGAACTGTGGACAAAGAAAACTAGCGCATCACACCTTATGCTGAAATCTCATTTAATAATGAACAATGGGAGTGGCAAGGATCAAACTTTATATCATTTGGTCATTAAAGGATCTAATGCATTTTTTTCCTGCACATTGAAACCTTATATGCAACTCTAAAGATGCTCTAAAGATGTTTGATGAAATGCCTAGCTTATGATTTTGGGTTTGTTGATAGGTAAAGCCTCTCTGCCTTGCTCTTGATATTGCATATTATTGTTTTGTTGATCAGTAAAGCCTTTTCAAGTTCTATGAATTCCATTTTATGTATATGATGTGATACCAATATCTACTTATAATGTCTGGTTAACCCTTGTTCTATCTACTAGTACTAGAAGCTTATGAAACTAGATAAATACTCATATATAACATCTTTGTCCCTTTAATTTCCAGACGTTGTTGCCTTAGAGGATTATTGAACACACAATTTAGTAAGTGCAGGATTCAGTTGTATTTAAAAAGCTTAATAATAACAGGCCAGGTCTCTTATGCCAAAACTATGTTCTAATATTCTCCTCACAATGGATTACAATGAATGGTATGGGTAGAGTGATGAATTAATTTAATTATTTACATTTGTAAATTAGTCAGTCTTGTTGAAAACTATGTAAGAACCCAAACAAGTGGAGAAATGTGGAGTGTTGCATATTTCTCTATACACTATCCATATATACCATATCCAAATATATATGGATTGTTAGCATGAATTAGTTATCTAGCTTTATTTATAGCATATCTCCAATAAATAATTGTCCTTCATGTCTCTCAGGATATCTAAGGAAAAGGTAGCAGCTCACTACATCTCAGAACTGAATCCCCAAGCAATTCCAAACGTTCCATGGAGAAGTTTTCAGTTTTCACAACATTTCAATGTTGTCAATGCTTCAAGAATCCAATCATAATATCAAGTATCCAAGTGAGACTAATCATGGTAGTTTGATGATTTATTATAGGTTAAATGATAAAAATAAAATTATTATGCCATCTCAATGACAGAACAACAAACCAGTGAAGTTGGTACTTGAAGGCTTCCAAGGAAGTACGGCTTGAAGGGCCAAATTAAAAGAACAATTCAATGCTAAAAATGATGATGCGCTAGAAATTCCAAAACATATATTAGAGGCTATGAGGAGGAGTGGTTATGAGAAGGTGCATGGACTCCCTATGTCGTACCAATTTCCTTAAGTCTCAATGTGCTTAGATTAAAACTTATCTTTCTACTATCTTCTTGAAATCACCTACATGATCATATGTTTTTATTAGTAAGTAGTAAGTTGTAGTATAAGCTGCTTACTCATTTCATTAATTGTTTCTACTTTCTTCAAATATTGTTCTCTGTGCATGTTTATGTGTGTTTGTGGTTGTGATATCCGTTCTTCATATCATGGAAGAGTCTGCAACTGAGAAGAGTAACCATAGATTGAGGATTGAGGATGATGATATTACAGAGATGGAGAATAATAATATAGATAAATCAGAAAGTATTTCATCCCTATAGAATAAGATTGAAACTCTTGAGGTAAACTTTGTATATTTCTTATAGCAGAACACTTAATTATGAAAATTAAGTTGCTCTAATATACTTAAATACCTTGAATTGAAATAAAATTCTTTTGTATTAGTTTTTTGTTTGGTTTTGAAGTATTTGATTATGATATTGTATATATGGCCTAACAGTGTTGGCAGCGCTACAAGAGTTAAAAGCGTTTGCATAGCCTTCAGAAACTTTTGTGAGGCTCAAAACCTTGAAGGGTGAGTTTTGTCAATTCTTTAAAAGTTAACTTTTTATTATTGTTAAACTTCATACATCAAATCTTGTATAGATGGGCAACTCATATGACTTGCCATGTAACATGCATATCATTTTTTCATGACATTTTTAGTTCTTTTCTCAAATACAAAGGAGATTTTTTACACTCTTTACCTCTGATGCTTATTTTAGCTTTAATTAGGTGGCACTGTCCTTAATAAGTTAATTAGTTTATAATGCTTCCTTATAATGCTTTGCTTTAATTTGATCCAATCAAAGCCTTTTAATTTAGTCTACTTCAATTCTCCTGTTTTGAGTCCTTGCTTGTTATACTCTATTCAATCTTCAAACTATATATCAAGCATATATATAAGAGAATAAGAATGTAGATTAATTGGAAGAAAATCCCCTTTGGCCTTTATTATTATTATTATTATTATTATTCATATAAATAATAAAAACCTTGAAGGGTGTAAGGCGTGAATTTAGCTAAGGATACATGTGGTTAGTTGCATTTTAGGGCCAAGTTTACCTCTTGATTTTGAAATGGCATTTTAGGGGCTAAAGTGCAAAGTTTCTATTTTTGTGATGCTCTACTGATTAGAAATTTTTTTTGGAAAACTTTTAGTGCAAAACTCTGTTTAGGAAGATTGAACACTATTTTACATGAATTTACCACCTATGTGTTGCTTTTAATGGAAATTTGGGAAATTGGGACTGTTTGAAAAGAATTACTGATTTTTGGGTTATTTATTATGTAGTAGTTATTTATATATTTTCACATTTCTTACAGCCATATGATATATATGGGAAGCAAAGAGTCATCACCTCCAACATGTCGAACGTCATCAGAAGCAAGTCATGATCCTTGAAGCATTCCATTGTCTTTAACATTTGTTTTATTTTGGTGATTGAACTTGTGTACAAATATGACTATTATTGCTATATGTATTAGTAATTATATTGTAGAACTTTTGAGTACTAACACTTATTGAATGTTGACTTGGTAATTATGTATATATTTTTGTTGTAAAACCTTAATTATATCTTGAGTACAAATGAAACTATTTTGACTTAATAAGTATTTATTTCATTCAGGAAAATTAAAATTATAAATATTAGAAAAAACAGTAATCTAGCAACGGTTAAATCTGTTGCCAAATTTCATACAGTAACAGCGATGGTCAAAACCGTCGCTAGATTTAAAAAAGACAATTGTGTTGAGCAGCTTTTAGTGACGGTTTTAACCGTCGCAAGTCTTAGCTACAGATGCCGACGCTTTGTGTGAAGCGTCGTTAGATCTATTCCCGTCGCTAACTTTAACGACGGTCAACATAACTGTCGCGAAAGTTTTAGCGACGGTTTTAACCGTCGCTAAATCCCAAAAAAACTGTCGCTAAAAATGAATTTTTTTGTAGTGAACATTGAAATAATATCAAGGATGGAAGCAAACCGTATACATAATATGCCATGGTCCAATCTGAAGAAGAATTATGTCTTCCTCTCTATTACCCTGGTCGTGTAGCGGTTACAATGGAGAGGCTCATTGTGTTAGGGTTAGAGAGGGGACCTAACCTGTATTTATAAGTGTGTCTTACAGGGCCCTCCTATGCCGCCTACTAGACTTTATTATAATGTGTATTATTAGCTCAATAGTGATTACCTTATACTATGAGTTTCCTTTATATTAGACCACATATTAACCAAATTTATTTAAAAAACTAAATAAAATATTTTAAACAATTAATGTGCTCTAAAATATTTTGCTAACACTTGAAGCACGGGATATAACCCCAGTGTTGCATGGTTGTGGTTGCACAATGCACATCAAAGCTCTCAATTATTTCTCTTCCTTGTTGGAATATTTTTGTGGATTAATAATAACTTATTAATGTTTTAATGTTTGTGTTTAATTGAACATGCACAAATTTATATTTGATTTGAATATTTAGATTAGAAATTTATATGCAGTATGTGATAATTCGTGATGTGATGAATTATACACATACATATTGAGAAGATACTCTAACTTATAGCAAAAGGGAATAAGTAATTATTCTATTAAATTACTCATATAAAGAGTAAATAATGAGGACACAATTGGTTATTTATTCATTTAATTAATTAATTAAATGATATAAATCGAATTTTCGCTGAGAGAGGTGTTCAAATTTAGTACTTAACAGTGCCTCGAACAAGATTGTCTTCAATAAGAGAATATTTATAGAAAAATTATTTTTAATTACTAACTATTTATTTTTTAATAAAATAAAAACCTATTGGCTTTTTTCTGGTAAAAAAAAAACTTATTGGTTATTTGAGTCTTAATAAGAAAGAGAGCAGTTATTTTTAGACATAAGAATGCAGAACAAGGTTGATTCTCTCATTTTACAAACAACACAAGTTTTGCTATGTGTGTGTGCTCTCTCTCTTCTCTCTCTAGTCCTTCTTGCTCCTCTTGAAATTCTCTATTGAATTGTAAGTTGATTTTGGTCATTGCTCTCATTATGTCTTTAGGCATTTCAGGTAAGTACAAAACTCTCACCCTCTCTTCTCCCAATTATGTATGTGATTATAAAAATACGTATGATTTAGGATCACAAAATTTAGCATTCCTGACTATAAAAAAAGCTCTCAATTATTATAAAAGATCCAATTAGCTTCTAAATTACTTGAGTTTCACATTTATTTAATTAAACTACCCGTTTTTATATACAAGATTATTCTGATGTATCTATCAACAGAATTTAGTGACTAATTTATCGAATATTACGAAAATACAATAATTATTTGAGACGACTCTTCTATCGAATGACGCTATATTTTCGTAATCGAACTCGAAATTCAATAATTAAGATCGAAAATACATACTATATATTTAGTTACATCTATCATTTTAATTGAGCATTGTGATATAAAATTTAGGGAAGATAATGGAGATCTTTCGTTTTCTAATTCTTGTTCTGATTCTTTATTCTGATCTATTTATAATATATTTTAATTATCCAATTTATAAAAATATTCTAACACTACTACAACAGTTTTAGTAGCAATTTTAAAAATTGCTAGTAAAACTTTGTAACAATTTATCAATAAACTAGTATAAACATTACTTTTAGTAGCACTTAATTTGTATGTGCCAGTAATTACTTTTAATATTTTGGCACTTACGCATGTGAATAAAATTTAGGTTAAAAGTTCATTTTGGTCCTCTATATTTCACTCAAGTTTCAAATTAGTCCTTTATGTTTCAAAAGTATTAAGTTAATCCTTTATGTTTCCCAGAAGTTTTAAATTGGTCCTTTCGTCCAAATTCGTCAATTTCTTAAGTTAACCGCTGACGTGGGGTGCCAAGGTGGACACATAATGTCTCCTAGGTATATAAAATAGCTGACGTGGCCTTAGACACACCAAAAATACCCAAACGGCGTCGTTTAAGCAAAAAATAAAACCATGCTGAAATGACCAATATGAAACTCTAATGAAACATAAAGAACTAATATAAAACTTCAATGAAACATAAAGGACCAATATAGAACTTCAATGAAACATAAAGGACCAATATAGAACTTCAATGAAACATAAAGGACCAATATAGAACTTGAACGAAACATAAAGGACCAATATAGAACTTTAATGAAACATGAAGGACAAATATAAAACTTTCGGGAAACATAAAGGACCAATATAAAACTTTTGAAAGATAAAGGACCAATTTAAAACTTGGGTAAAACATAGAGGACAAAAATGGACATTTGACCTAAAATTTATATATAAATGTATGAGATATTATTTCACCCAAAATAATTATGAGATATTATTAGTTCATATTGCGCACACGTACTTTTATAATAAAAGTTAGGTCAAAACAGTATTTTGGCCTTTTATGTTTCACCTAAGCTTTATTTTGGTCTTTTATGTTTTAAAAGTTTAAAATAAGTCAACTATGTTTTCAAATTGATCCAAAATGGTCATTTTGTCTCACACTGTTAGCTACTTCCGTTAAATGTTAACCTGAAATGCTGATGTGGATTTGGAATGCTGACAAGAGTTTTGAAGACTAATTTTGAACTTTTGAAATATAAAGGACCAAAACGAAACTTAAATGAATCATAGAGGACCAAAATAGTGTTTTGACCTAAAAGTTAACTCAAAATTTTCAAGCTTTTTTGGTTAGATATTTTTGAGGTAAATTATTTTTTAATTTTTGAATTGTTGTTTAAATTACTCATTGAATTTTAAAAATAAATTATTTGGTCCTTGAATTTACACAGTCATCAATTATTTAGTCCCCAGGACATTATCCTTCAAGTCATCGTGTGATGTGGCCGTTAAGTGCTGACGTAATGCCGTTAATTTTCCACCACGTTGCTCTTCACATTGCCACATCATCTAAATATTTAAAAGTAATCCAGAAACTATTTAGAATTACTTTTAACTAATACAAGGACTATTTAGTATTACTTTTTAAATATTCAGATGATGTAGCAAGGTGAGGTAGCAACACAGTGGCAAACTAATGGTGCCATGTGACACAGTAACTTAACTAGGTAACGTCTCATGGACTAAATAGTTGAAGGGAGTGTAAATTTAGGGACTAAATAGTCTATTTTCAAAATTTCAAAGATTAAAAATAGTTTAGGTAAAATACTATTTAGTCCCTAAATTGTTAGTCAAACTACTATTTAGTCTCCGAATTTGGTAAAAATACTATTTAGTCCCTGAATTTGTAACTCTATCAACTATTTAGTCATCTGGCCATTACCCGTTAGATAACTGGCTGACATGGCCGTTAACTGTTTACATGGCACTGTTAAGTGCCTAGTCATATGCCATCTCACATGCCACGTCGGCTTTAACAATAAAAAAAATTACCAAAATTAAAATGGTACCTAAACTATTCAAAAATCATACTAAATAGTCCCTAAATTACTGAAAAGTCATACTAATTAGTCTTAAAATTATTCAAAAGTCATACTAAATAGTTCCTGAATTATTAAAAAAAAAGCATACTAATTAGTCCTTAAAGTATTAAAAAGTCTATTAAATGCACATTTCATGTTTAGGAAGGAGCTGCAAAAAAAGGGGATATTGGGGTGTCTTATATGGCATTGTACGATCCACAGTAATAGTACTCTCTATTTCGCTTACAACATTCCTCTTGTATATACAGCTTCAGCTGCATGTAGTTGTACCTGTAGCTCTATAATTGATCCTATAATGTGCTCCTCTCTATGGACAAACCAAT
Organism: Senna tora; assembly: GCA_014851425.1. Taxonomy (NCBI): domain Eukaryota; kingdom Viridiplantae; phylum Streptophyta; class Magnoliopsida; order Fabales; family Fabaceae; genus Senna; species Senna tora. The sequence continues at coordinate 19,296,688 of CM026263.1, read as the reverse complement.
ATCTTTATTTATATTGGAATATGCTCCTTAATGGTTTTATCGTTTCGATTTTTGTCTAAGTCCAATACCATAGGAGCCAGCATTTGGTTGACATTACTAATGAGATATCATATTTCACAGGTCATGAATGTAAAAACAATAGGCACTACAATCTAACTAACCTTGGAGGGTATAAACCAGGCTATATACTTCAAAACATGGATATTTTTGCCATGGTTGCTATTACTTGCATGATAATTCAATTAAATTACCTTAACATGGTCAGTAGTACTATTGTTTTTTCTATGTGAACATAGTTTTTGTATATTCTTGATTATATTCTTTCATATTCTTCTTGGTTCTCTATTTTTGATTAATAATGAATTACATTGGAGGATGGTAGTACCGTACGTTAATATTTTGTTAACTAGAAATTCATTTGTGGTGATCGAATTTGTCATTGTTGATTCAACTACGTGAACCCTATACCATTTTTTTAGTATTCTTTTATTATCTTCTTTAAGATGAGACATGCTTATGCATTTGTTATGTAAGAATTCTTGAAATAAAAAGTTGAAAGTCTTCTTCTAATCATCACTTTCATATCATTTACTGATATTTTAATTTGAGTAAGCAATATCTGAAATGTTGGCAATAAATGTACCTTTTTAAGCTTATTTTCCACTTTCTTATACTTTAATGAATCCTTGCATGTTATCATACTTGCATATAAGATACCTCGATATTCCCATTTTCTGCAGCTTTTTCGTCAACACGAAATGTGCATTTAAGAGACTTTTGAATACTTAAGGAATCAATTAGTATGTTTTTTCAATAATTTGAGGATCATTTAATATGACTTTTGAATAATTTTGGGACTAATTAGTATGACTTTTCATTAATTTAGAGATTATTTAGTATGATTTTTGAATAGTTTAGAGACAATTTTAATTTTGGTGATTTTTTAAATGTTAAAGCTGACGTGGCAGATGACTAGGCACTTAACGATGCCATATCAGTAGTTAACGGCCACGTTAGCCGGTTATCTAACGAGTAACGGCCAGGAAACTGAATAGTTGACAGAGTTGCAAATTCGGGAACTAAATAGTATTTTTGCCAAATTCGGAGACTAAATAGTAGTTTGATCAACAATTCGGAGACTAAATTTTACCTCATAATAATTTGACGAACAAATTTTTTTTTATATCTTTGACGAACAATGCCGTTTGATATCACTTCCTCAAGTGAGGATAGAGGGAAGGTGAGTGTGAAATGTGTTTGGTATGATTTTGGAAGTGGTGAGGTGAGTTCATGCTTCCTTGCTAGGTGGGAAGCTTGCTTCCATGTAAATTGGAGGGAAGTGGAGGGAAGGTGAGGTGGAGAGAAGGATAAGGTTTGTGAAAAGACTACTTTGCCCTTCTCTCCAATAGGTAGGGAAGATAAGTTATATGTATTTTATGGAGGATAAGTTATATGTTATAAATGCTTATGTGTTGGTGTTGTGTATTAACATGTCTTTATTTTTGTTCCTGCAATGATTTTGTCTCTCAGTACCTTATCAGCCGGCTGATGGGCATGTATCAGCCGGCTGATACATACCTGGACCTTATCAGCCGGCTGATACATACCCATCAGCCGGATGATAAGGCTCTGGACCTCCACGGATGAGGTCCATAGCCTTATCAGCCGGCTGATGGGTATGTATCAGCCGGCTGATAAGGTCCTGGTATGTACTTTAAAACAGAGGCCTTTCAAGTAACTACAATGAAATAAAGAAATAAATAAATAAAAGATAACCAGCACTAATAATTCATTCCACAAAATTTTCTAATGTGAAAACTGTGCGTGAGTGAGAGTGAGATTAGGGTAAAGGGTAAGGGTAAGGGTAAAATAGTATTTTGTATATTTTAACTTCCACTTCCCTCCCTCATTCCTATCATACCAAACAATCTTAATTTTTATTTTTATTTCACTTTTCCTACATACCAAACACACATAAAAAACTTACACTTCCCACTAAATACTCACCGGCTACCAAACGGGTTGGCCCGTTTGGCCCGTGACCCGTTTAAAATACGGGTAACCCGGTTAAACCCGTATTTTAAAGGGGTCAAACGGGTTACACACAACACAATACAGTTTGTTAAGGTTCGGGTTCTTACCCCACAAGGGCGAGGGTTCGAACCCTATGACCAATGTGAAGGCCTTATTAGTGGGTGATAGGGGTGTTCGGCGGGCGGTTTGGGCGGTTTTTAATGAAAATTTAGTGCACCTATCGGTTTAAGTTGATAGCGTCAAACCAAACCAAACCAAACCATAAACGAGCGGTTTTGAGCGGTTCGGTTTGGCGGTTTAGGACTTTTATGTTATCAAACTTACATATTTAAGTTTATTAATAAAAAATATAATTTTATTCAATATAAATAATAAAAAAGTATAGTAATAATTCATTTACTTACGATATACAATCAACTTAGTTCTAAAATTAAAATTTTAGATTGATTAAATTTAATATAATCTTCTAAAAACAAATTTTATACTTTATTATTTATAAATTTTAACAAAATATATACATATATATACATGTATGTGTATGCGGTTTGGTTCGGTTTTTCGACATACCAAACCAAACCAAACCAAACATTGATCGGTTTGGTTCGGTTTATACAAATTCGGTTTGGTTTGGTTCAAGTGCGGCGGTTTTGTTCGGTTATGAACACCCCTAGTGGGTGATATGTAAATCCTCAAAGAGGTTAGGAGGTATTTCCTGACCCTGGTGGGATACCGGTGCTTACCCCCACCTAAACTTTCGTTTATAAAAAAAAAAAAAAAGATTATCCTAAAATTTTATCCTATGGGTCAGACTATAGGTTCGGATACAATGTCAACGAGTTTGAGGACGGTCCTACCCATACCCTATCTGCAATGATAATTATTTATTTCTTATATCCAATGATAAAAAATTATTAAATAATATATATATATATATATATATATATATATATAAGTAAATTAATATTACATTTATATTTATGATTTAAATTTTTATTATTATTTGGTTATAGATGAAAATTTGATAAAAATAAGTTTTATATTGATAAAATAAAAATGTATTTTAGAATTTCTATGGGTCTGAATCCGAGTATAGAAATTCGACTATCCATAGGGTCTAAGAATGATGATTGATTTTGAAATCCGTTAAGTTTGGATTTGAGGACGAGGAATATAATATTCTATACAAATTCTATTCATGATCATCCCTAATACCCTTGTCATGAATAATTAATTAATTAATTATTAACAATAAAAATAATATTTTATAATATATATTAATATGTATTTATTTTAATTAGAACAGTTATTACATATCTTATATAATTATCCAAACTTACTACTCTCCTAATTAACAATGCGCTGCTTGTGTTGTGTGTAATGCGCCAAAGTCTAATGGTGATGAGAATGCAAACACAAATTCAATCCATTTCAATTTTCACTCGAGGCGACGTCATTTAATTGAACAGCACACGGACAACAACAAATCGAAAGGCAGAATATTCTTATCTCCTTCTCCCTCCCCTTTTCCCTCTTACATTCTTCTAAAAGAACAAGGCAAAAGTAGTATCCCATCATTACACTTTTTGTGACTATCACCTTTTCTTTTAAAAAATTATTTTAAGATATAAAAAAATATTTACAATAAATTCAAATTTTTTTAAAAAAAAATTACAATTTTTTAATAAAAGATTAACTATTAATTGATTGTGAAATATTATAAGTTACCTAAAATATATATTAAAAAATGATTGAACGAGAATCACTGAACCACAATTCAATCCCTTACTAATTTTAAATTTGATCGTAATATGAAAAATGATTCTTTTAGAAAAAAAAATTTGGTATTGTTGTGGTTTTCAATTTTCAGTTTTATTTTTAAAAAAATTGAAAATTTGTTTGGCTGAATGAGTTTTATTTTAAATTTTGGACTTAATATTAAAACATAAAACACCATATAGGAAACCATATAATGTGGTTTCCACAAATTTCATTTCAATTTTTTTTTTAACGATCACCCACCACTATCAACACCACGCACCACCTGCCACCACGACCACCCACCACCAACACCACGCATTACCTACTACCACTACCAACTACGTCCACCACCACCCCGCCCACCACTACCATTACCATCAACCAACCACAACTATCGCCCACTACCTGCCACCACCAGCCACCACCACGTATCACTACCACTCATACCCACCACCAACCACCACCACGTACCACCAACCACCAATATACCACCACTCACCATTCACCACGCATCATCACCAACCACCACGTCCACCACCGACCATTAAGATCACTTGCCACCACCACTCACCACTTCCAGCAACTACCACCCACCACCACCACCCACCACCAACACCACGCATTACCTACTACCACTACCAACCACGTTCACCACCACCCCCGCCACCAACCACGCCCACCACTACCATTACCATCCACCAACCACTACCACGCACCATCGCCCACTACCCCCACTCACTACCCACCATTTACTACTACCCGCCACCACCACATATCACCACCACGCACACCCACCACCAACCACCACCACGTACCACCAACCACCATTATACCACTACTCACCATTCATCATTCACCACGCACCATCACCCACCACCACCACCACTCACCACCCACCATCGCCACCACACCCACCACCACTAATCGCCGATCAACCACCACCGCATACCACCACTGCCACCACCACCCACCATCAATGTGCATGAATCTTCTTGCTCTCAAAACATCCACGTAAGTATATTTTGAACTTTCATAAATATTTATTTTTTGTTATTTTATTAATATAGAAAACTGAAGATATAAAACAAAAAATAGAAAATAGAAAATAGACTACATTGAGACAAATTATATTTTTTAAGGATTAAATTGAGACAAATTGTATTTTTTGGGAATTAAATTTATCATTTTTATCTATCAGGGACTAAATTGAACGATATAGTAATGGATGAGGTGGATTCTAAAGAAAATATATTTTCAAAACTTGTTTTTTAGAATAATTTCATCAAACTGTTGTAAATATATTGTGCTTTTGCGGATGTCTTTAGCACTCCCAAAACCTCCATAAATCAATGAGTCCATAACCCCACATTCAATATGATTTATGCCAATATTAATTGTGCATTATATGCATACCTTAATGCTTTGTAACTTATGAAGTGAAGGTTACTCTAGTAGCCCTATAAATAGAGGGTGTGTATGCAATGATTTGACACACCAAAAAGTTGATTATTGAGCATTACACTTATTCTTCTATTGTCTTCTTCTTTTCTCCTTTACTCTTATCATATAGTTTTACAATACGTTATCAGCACGAGAGCTCGAAGGTAGTTCTTCTAACAATCCATTTGATAGTTATACAAATTCATGTTTCAATTTATGATTTCTTGCTTGTATGGCTATGAAAATTTCCCTTCTTGTTTTATATATCTATATATTTTATTTATACAGTGGACATAATTCTTTGATCATAATTTATTTCATATATTTTTATTCTTTAATTTATTTATTGTTTCTTTGATCATAGTTATTTTTATTCTTTGCTTTAGTTTATTGTTATATTTTATTTTATCCCATATTATCGTAATATTTTTCTTGTTACAAATTAATTAATAATTTATTTGATTTATACTAACTTATTAATATAAATTGTATTAGTTTTGTTAACTTGTTATGAGTTCTTAATTTGATTATTATTGTTAATTATCTTAATTTTATATTATTTAAATTGTTCATTTACTTGTTAATATGTTTTATGAATTATATATTATATAGACCTAATTGTTTATTATTTCACTTAATTTTATCTTATTTTGTATTTTAAGATTGTAACGTCATTTATCTAATTATTATTATTATTGTTTTCCATTAGCTTGCATCATGTCAAATCTTACCAAACTCGAATTTGTAGCCCTTGACATATCTGGCAAGAATTATTTGTCATGGGTACTAGATGCTGAAATTCACTTAGACGCTAAGGGTCTAGGTGAAACAATAAAAACTAGAAATGAGGCATCTAATCAAGATAAGGCAAAAGCAATGATATTTTTGCGTCATCATCTGCATGAAGGGCTAAAAGCAGAATATTTGACTATTAAGGATCCACTTGAATTGTGGAAAAATCTTAAAGAAAGGTATGACCATCAGAAAACAGTAATACTCCACAAAGACAGTGAGTGAATATAATTCGGCAGTTTTCAAAATAAGTTCTCAATTAAAATTGTGTGGAGAAAAAATCACTGATGAGGACTTATTAGAAAAAACCTTTTCAACATTTCATGCTTTTAATGTTTTATTACAACAACAATATCGTGAAAAAGGTTTTAAAAATATGCCGAATTAATTTCCTGTCTTCTTGTGGCTGAACAAAATAACGAGCTGTTAATGAAAAATCATGAAGCCCGTCCAACTGGATATGCTCCATTCCCTGAAGCGAATGCAGCCAAATATGATAATTTTGGAGGAGGAAATAATAATTCCCGTGGTCGTGGTCGTGGCCGCGGGCGTGGTAAGGGAAAAAATAATTACCATAATCATGATGGTCATAAACAAGAGAACAACAATAAGGGTTCTCAAAATAGCTCTTCTAAGGGTAAAGACAATATATGCTATCGTTGTGGCATGAAAGGCCATTGGTCACGTGTCTGCCACACACTTGAGCATTTTGTCAAGCTTTATCAAGCTTCAATAAAGAAGGGGAAAAATGCTGAAGTTAATTTAACCCTTCAAAATGATAATGATGATGATGATGATGCAAAAATGCAAAATAATGTGGAAGCCAATTTTGCCTACAAAGAAGATGACTATGAAGGCCTCATTGACATAACACATCTAGATGCTGCTGATTTCTTTGAAAATCATGATTGAAAAATGAAATGCAGCAAATCTTATGCTTTTCACCTATGTTTTATTTTCCCTCTTATGTTTTAGTTGTGTTTCTTCATTGTAATTTTAATTTTCTACGTTTCTTATAATGTATTTTTGTTTGTTTTCAATGAAGAATATGGATATTCCTTAGTCTTTTGATGGATTTAAAATCAAAGAAGATATATGCCTTGTGGATTGTGCTACAACACACACTATATTAAAGGATAAGAAGTATTTTTCTTCTTTGGTTATGAAAGAGGCAAACGTTAGCACAATATCTGGTAGTACAAAATTAATTGGAAGGATATGGAAAAGCTAACTTATTATTACCCAGAGGAACAAAATTGAATATAAATGAAGCATTATTTTGCAGTAAGTCTCAAAGAAACTTACTAAGTTTCAAAGACATTCGACAAAATGGTTATCACATTGAGACCACAACTGATGGTAATATGGAATGTCTTTGCATCACTGCAATTATTGGGGGTAAGAAATATATCTTGGAAAAATTACCCACTTTTTCCTCTGGTTTGTACTACACAAATATTAGCATGATTGAGACGCATGCTATAGTAAACCAGAAGTTTACTAATCCAAATACTTTTATTATTTGGCATGACCAGTTAGACCATCCCGGTTCAATAATGATGCGAAGAATAATAGAGAACTCAAATGGATATCCATTAAAGAACCAGAAGATTCTTTTATCTAATGAGTTTTCTTGTGCTGCTTGTTCTCAAGGGAAGTTAATTATAAGACCATCACCAGCAAAAGTTGGGATTGAATGCCCCACATTTCTGAAATGCATTCATGGAGACATATGCGGACCTGTAGCTCCACCTTGTGGACCATTTTCGATATTTTATGGTATTAGTAGATGCCTCTAGTAGATGGTCACATGTTTGTCTTTTGCCAACCCGCAATGTGGCTTTTGCAAGATTATTTGCTCAAATAATTATATTGCGAGCCCAATTTCCAGATTATACTATCAAGACAATTTGTCTTGATAATGCTGGTGAATTTACATCCCAAGCTTTTAAAGATTACTGTATGTCAATTGGGATAAGTGTGGTGCATCCTGTTGCTCATGTACATACACAAAATGCTCTTGCAGAATCATTCATTAAACACCTTCAGTTAATTGCTAGACCATTACTCATGAGAACAAAACTCCCTATTAATGTATGGGGACATGTTATTCTGCATGCTGCAGCACTCATACGCATTAGACCAACAACATATAATAAGTTCTCCCCTATGCAAATGACTTTGGGTCAGGAGCCAAATATTTCTCATTTAAGGACCTTTGGGTGCGTAGTCTATGTTCCAATTGCTCCACCACAACGCACCAAAATGGGTCCTCAAAGAAGGTTGGGGATATACGTCGGGTATGAATCCCCTTCCATTGTTAAATATCTAGAACCCCAGACGGGTGATCTGTTCACGACACGATTTGCCGATTGTCATTTTGATGAAAATAATTTCCCAACATTAGGGGGAGAAAAGGAACAGTTGGAAAAACAAATTACATGGAATGCACAATTATTAAATCATTTTGATCCTCGTACAAAGCAATGTGAACTTGAAGTTCAAAGAATAATTCATTTGCAAAATATTGCAAATCAGTTGCTAGATGCATTCACTGACCCTAAAAAAGTGACAAAGTCACATATTCCAGTTGAAAATGCTCCAATTCGTATTGTGGTTCTTGAAGGGCAACCAAATACTATTGCAAATGAACATATAGCACGCCTGAAGCGTGGTAGACCAATTGGTTCCAAAGATAAGAATCCTCGAAAAAGAAAAGGAGCAAATAAAGAAAATTGCCAAGACGAGGAAATAGATATTTTGAATGATAAGGAAGACATAACTAATAAAAAATCTCCAAAAGAGATTCAGGTACCTGAAAGTAAAAAAAATAATGAGATCTCAATTAGTTGTGTTGATACTGGAAAAATATGGAACTGATTTGAAACAATTGTCAACAATGTTTTTTCATATAATATAGCGCTAGAACTTGCAAATGAAAATGAGGATCATGAACCAAAATCCATCGAAGAATGTCGACAAAGAAAAGATTGGCCAAATTGGAAAGAAGCTATCCAAGCTGAGTTAAACTCACTTGCGAAGCGTGAAGTTTTCGGACCTGTCGTCCGAACACCTGATGGTGTAAAACCAGTCGGGTACAAATGGGTCTTTGTGCGAAAAAGAAATGAGAAAAATGAAATTGTGCGATATAAAGCCCGACTTGTAGCACAAGGTTTTACGCAAAGACCTGGACTTGATTATGAGGAGACTTACTCTCTTGTGGTGAATGCAATTACTTTTAGATATTTAATTAGTTTGGCTGTTTGTAAAAGGCTTGACATGCGCCTAATGGATGTTGTTACAGCCTACTTATATGGATCACTGGATAATGATATATACATGAAAATCCCTGAAGGATTTAAGATACCTGAAAGAAATAATTTGAGTGATTGAGGAATATATTCAATTAAGTTGCAAAGATCATTATATGGATTAAAACAATCCGGGCGCATGTGGTATAATCGTCTTAGTGAGTATCTGCTACAAAAAGAATACAAAAATGATTCTATTAGTCCATGTGTATTTATAAAAAGATCAAGATCTTATTTTGTTATCATCGCAGTATATGTTGATGATTTGAACATAGTTGGAACTCCTAAAGGTATTTCAGAAGCAGCAAAGCTCTTAAAAGAAGAGTTTGAGATGAAAGATCTTGGAAAGACAAAATATTGTCTTGGGCTGCAAATTGAACATTTAGAAGGAGGAATACTTGTTCATCAATCAACATATATTAAAAAGATCCTTGAACGATTTTACATGGATAAGGCACATCCATTAAGTACCCCTATGGTGGTTAGATCACTTGAAGTGAAAAATGATCCTTTTCGTCCTCGTGAGAATGATGAAGAAATTCTTGGTCCAGAAGTACCATATCTTAGTACTACAGGAGCACTAATGTATCTTGCTAATAGCACTCGACCTGATATAGCATTCGCTGTAAGTTTATTAGCAAGATTTAGTTCTTCTCCAACTAAGAGACATTGGAACGGAGTTAAACATATATTCAGATATCTCCGAGGGACACTTGACATGAGATTATTTTATTCAAATGAGTCCAAGTCTCCATTAGTTGGATATGCAGATGCTGGATACTTATCAGATCCTCATAAAGGCCGATCTCAAACTGGCTATTTGTTTACATTTGGTGATACTGTTATATCTTGGCGCTCAACAAAACAAACTATAGCAGCTACTTCATCAAATCATGCAGAGTTGCTTACAATTCATGAAGCCAGTAGAGAATGTGTATGGTTGAGATCCATGACTCAACATATTCAGGAATCATGTGATTTATTACTAAATGAAAAGGCCCCAACTACATTGTATGAAGACAATGCTGCTTGCATTGCCCAACTAAAAGGAGGATATATTAAAGGAGACCGGACTAAGCATATTTCACCAAAGTTCTTCTTTACTCATGATCTTTACAAAGATGGTGAAATTGATATTCAACAAATTCGCTCAAGTGATAATCTAGCAGATCTGTTCACAAGGCATTACCAACTGCAACATTTGAGAAGCTAATTTACAAAATTGGAATGCGCCGATTAAGAGACCTTCAATAATGCTACAATGAGGGGGAGATAGCGCTGCACTCTTTTTCCCTTTGCCATGGTTTTATCCCACTGGGTTATCCTGGTAAAGGTTTTTACTGAGACAGTTTATAATGGATGTATTATTATAATTGGTGTACTCTTTTTCCTTCACTAGGTTTTTTGTCCCACAGGGTTTTTCCTAGTAAGCTTTTAATGAGGCACAATTTTAGACATCCAAGGGTGAGTGTTGTAAATATATTGTGCTTTTGTGGATGTCTTTAGCACTCCCAAAACCTCCATAAATCAATGAGTCCATAACCTCGAATTCAATATGATTTATGCCAATATTGATTGTGCATTATATGCATACCTTAATGCTTTGTAACTTATGAAGTGAAGGTTACTCTAGTAGCCCTATAAACAGAGGGTGTGTATGCAATGATGTGACATACCAAAAAGTTGATTATTGAGCACTACACTTCTTCTTCTATTGTCTTCTTCTTTTCTCCTTTACTCTTATCATATAGTTTTACAATACAAACAATTTTTTTTACTTTTTGGTTTTTAAAACGGTTTTCAGAACAAATTAATCAAACAATTTTTTTTTCAAAACTCGTTTCCAAAAACTATTTTAAAAATTGTTTTTAAAAACACAAAACAAAAAAAAATTATCAAGCCCATAATTTAGGGTACGCTTGGTATAAATGCACAGATGTAAAGTACTGTAAAGAAAGTACTGTAGAGTAAAGTACTGAAGAATAAAAGAAAGTACTGTAGAGAAAAGTGAGGAGAGAGATAGAGAGAAAAATTAGGAGAGCGAAAAAGTATGATAAAAACTGTGTTTGGTATGTATAAAATATAATGTAAAGTTTTTTTGAGAATCGTGAAACACCAAGATTGTACTGTTTGGATTTTACACCAAACATACCCTTACCTCAATAGTTTTAGTTATCTTTCCTGCATTGATACTGTCTTGGTGTCTTATTCTGTCAGGTTTTGTGCTATTTGATTCCTCTTTGTCCTCGTTTATATCCCTTTTCATTCAAATAAACAATTTATTTTGTGGTTTTAATATATCATTTTGACTAAAATAAATAAATACAAACAATTTTTAATGTCATCCTTTATTTATATATTATTTTTACTAAAAGAAATAAATACAAATAATATTTTCATATAATTTTATTTTTATTTTCATATTTTTTTTGTCTGAATTTTTATTTCCATATCAGTGTCATAGAATTCCTTCGGAAAAAAAATATTACTCTATAATATCGTCTTACTTTAGAAGAAGATTATGATTTTAAATTTTTAACCAACATGATCTTTTAGTAGATTTTTTTGTCAAAAAAGAATGATCATGCTTTAAAGTTTAAAATTTGAGAAAGAGAAAAAAAATCAAATCGAATCAAATGTAATTATATTTCTTTTTCAGAAAAAGGAGGCTAAAAAAATCTTGCTAAAAAAAATTTAGTGTGCTGATATGATATATATTTTTTATATAGACAAATTGGTTGGAGTAGTCGGTATTTCATTTCTTTAAAGTAAAGTCTCAAGTTCGAGTCTTGTGTATAAAAAATTTATGTTGAGAGAGTTCTATCCCCATTATGGGACTTCAACTAACTCGAACAAGATTAACTTCAATAAAAAAATATATGTAAAAAACTAAAAAAAATTATTTAGTGACTAACAAAATAATTAACAATACCACACAATATATATATATATAACAATACCAAACAATCATTAAACAAATGGAAAATTACCTCATTTGTTTTCTTAATCACTACACTCATATGTTAACAAGTTAACTCTCATAATTTTTAAATAAAAAAATATCATGATATTTCAAGAACTAGTTACGTTACTAATTGCATTGTTTTGAAAACCGGACCGGACCGGCCGGTCGGACCGGAAAACCGATAAACCGCCAGCCAGTCCGGTCCGGAATAACCAATGAACCGGTCAGATATAAAATCGGTCAAAACCGGTCAGAACCGGTGGTTTAGACGGTTCGACCGGTTGTTCATTTTTTTTTAAAATTTGTGTTGTTTATGATTTAATATTTATTGAAAATTTGTTGTGACTTGTAGTTGTAAGGATTGTTCTATTTTAGTATTTATTGTTGGGTTTGTGATAAGATTTGAGACTTAAATATGTTGATCCTTGAACTTATTTGAAGAGTTTAATATGATATTGTGGTAATTTGCAACTTGTTCTATTTCTTATCATGTTTAGATCGAGATGGAAACATATAATTATGAAATATATAATTTTTTTATGATATATTTTAGTATATTTAATTAAAAATATATATTTTAAATGCCACCGGTTCGATCACGGTTCAACCACGGTTCGACCATTGAACCGTGAACCAGTGCCTCGATCGGTTCAATGACCGGTCCGGTTTTAAAAACATTGACTAATTGTATTCATGAATTTTTAATTTTGTAACTTACTTCACCTCTATTTATTCTAAATAATTTTTTATACAAAAATAATTATTCCTACTTCCTATTCCTGAATTAAAAATTGCCATATACTCTATTAACCACTTTAAGAATTAAGAAGTTCTTCATAAAAAAAATTTAACAAGTTCTCCTAATCTTTTAAAAATTAAAAAATATATAATTAATATTTTAAAAATTAAATTTTTATATTGCTAATAGTTGTATTCATGCTTTTTTTCTTAGTAGTTTTGTAACTTACTTCACCTTTTTTATCGTGAACTTAATAGCAAACACTTAAATAATTTTACCTTAATTTTTTTTAACATAATAAACACATTCCCTGATTTTCATACTTAGGTAGCATTTGGTAAGAGATGAATATTTTGATGAGAAAAGAAAGTGGAAGAGGAAGCGGAAATGGAAGTAATACCAAACATACTAGATTTAGTTCCTTCTCCCTTTCTTTCTCCCAATAGCATACTAAACTTGCCTTTATTCCCATCACATTCCGTCTATCAAACGTGTTATGGCCAATGTTGTAAGAACCGGACCGGACCGGTTCAACCGCCAACCGAATACAAAGGCGAGTCGGTTGGACCAAAAAACCGTTTTTGTAGTTGGACCGAATTTAACCGGGGTCCAACCGGTCAACCGGGTTAGACCGGATTTAACCGGGGCCCAACCGGTCCAATTTTATTTTTAAAAATAAAATAAAAAATAACATAAAAAAGAAATTAGAGAAATCTTAAAAATTGAAATTAGAAAAGTCTTGAAAATTAAAATTTAAAAGTCATGATTATCAAGAATTTCATGTTTTGTTTGATTAAGTTCTTTCAAAATTTGACAAGTCTTAAAAATTAAAACTTTGAAAAGCCATGTAATTTAAAACTTCAGAATTATGTATATTGAAACCTAAAATTTGAGTGGTGTCATTTTATATATTAATAATAATTAATATTTATTATTTATTGCGTCATCCGATTCGACCAACGGTTCGACCGGTTAAATCGATCAGACCATGAACCGAACACTTGTCCGAGTCTTTGTCCGGTTCGGTTCTTACAACATTGGTTATGGCTGGTTTGTTTTGGTGAATTTTGACTATAATCTAACACTCCCTCAAACATTCTTCCTATCAAATATACTTTACTTTTTACAATGTAATGAAATTATATTTTTATCCTAACTTTTTTTTAATATTTTAATATAAAAATAAAATAATCATTTTATCAACTTTTATTCTATTCTCATCTAGCTTGTTCCAATGTAGCTTGTTCCAATCCAATCATAATAAAGGCATTTCCATTCAAAACTCATATTCCTACCGTGCATCCACCATCAAAAGCCGAGAAACCCAGTCATATTCCTACTTGATGTTCCTATCTGAGTGAGCTTCGTCTTGAGGAATAATAATTCGAATTCCTCTTATTCTGGGAATCATTCAGGGAAACGGAGATGTCTCTCTCACGCCCCATCACTCCTCTGAGTCCCACTTCTTCAACTTCAGGTTTTCACTTCCTTCATTTCTCTTTCTATTCTTTTATACGCTATTATTGTGCCACCCTTTACTTTTAAACGAAGAATTCTGGGTTTTCATGTTCCCCGTCTTATTTCCTGCTGATTATTCCAGATGCCTAGAATGTTGATAATCTATACCATATTTTCTTTCATAGCTAGAGTTTGGTAAAGTTTAAGCACCGAATTTAGCAACTGCATTTTCGGGGTTTCTTCTCGCTACCAGAATATGCCAAACGGTAGATTTCTTGAGAGTAGTTGAAGTGGTAGGTACTCAGTTCCGTTTCCTTTTCGGGTTGGAGACTTGTGCATATAAAAATCTCTGCTAGCAGAGATTAAAGAGCTCTGCCACTTATCTGGCTCGAACAGAAGTATGATACTTGTGGGAAACTAAAAATATGAATGAAACCAGAAGGTTTTTTATACAATTTGTGATTTATAAAAGCTTATAGAAGCTAGTATTACGTGATCGCTATGCTACAATAGTGAGTTAGAAGTAAAACTATGGCTTTGCTTTGTCCTGCTCTCTATGATTACTTCAATGTTGGGTTTTCTCTCATTCTATGTGCATATGAAACCGTGAATTCTTCTTTTCATTAAGCTTCCCTGAAGGTCTGATTCTAATATGATTTCTTTTTTAAACAGCTTCTCTTCCAATTGCATCAAATGTAAAGAGAAGGATGAATAGTACAGTTCTGGTACGATATGTAAATTTTGTGTATCTTTCTCTAAATATCTTTCTGTGACAACTGAGAACTAGTAAGCAAAGAAAATTTCGGTTTGCAGTGCCTTGAGGGGACTAAAGAGAAAATCAAGAAAATGTTCAATAAGGTTGAACTTTCTGTTTCTTCATATGATACAGCCTGGGTGGCAATGATTCCTTCTATAAATTCTCCTACTGTCCCGTTTTTCCCGGAGTGCGTAAATTGGTTGTTGGACAATCAACTATTTGATGGATCATGGGGTCTTCCTTATCGCCATCCGTTGTTATTGAAAGATGCTCTCTTATCTACCTTGGCTTGTGTCCTTGCTCTGAAGCAATGGGGTATTGGTGAACAACAGACAAACAGAGGTATCTATGTTCTCATGTAGCTAAGTTCTTTCTTTGCCGTTAAATAAATGGTTTTTCTCGCTATTCTTGCAGGTGTTCGATTTATTGAGTCAAATATTGCTTCAGCATATGATGAGAAGCAACATTCTCCTATTGGATTTGATATAATATTTCCTTCTCTTGTTGAGTCTGCCCAAGGTTTGGGCATAAATCTTTCCCTTGGTGCAACAAGTTTGGAAGCAATGATTCACAAGAGAGAGTTGGAGCTCAGAAGGTAATTTTCTGGTTCTCTAGAAATTTTTTAATTTAAACTCGCCTTTGGTTCTTTTAGTTTTATAAAGTTTCAATTTGGTTTTACTACTCAAAAGTAGGCAAAGTATCTGCTAGTCCTACCTATTTTCTAAAATGATTCAATTTTCTAATTTTCTCCTGTCACATTTCCATTCAAAATTTATTAGTTTGCTTACTTGGATGCCAAACCTGAGTATGAGTTAACAGTACCTACTAAAATAGAACGTTTAAATTTGCATACTGTTTTTTGGCATTAAGGTTAAGATGGATAATGTCTTAGCATGGTAACATGGGATTTTTTACAAAAAATAAAGGACAACAAATTGGAAGGACTAAATTGAAACTTTCATTCTATTATCATAGAGGGACCAAAGGTATATATAGGGGTAATTTCAATTTGAAACTTTTTCCTATTTAATCACTTTTTATTGGACATGAGTGTAGAAGATTCCTTCACTCAAGATCCTTTGATCAAGCTTTTGTTGCTTGGAGTTTAAAAATAGAGAGCTTTTCATTTTGCCCAAATTTTCCCAAACTGACTTGTTTCGAACTTATATCTCTTAATTTAGATGCTATCAAAGCAATTCAGAAGGGTGGAAAGCATATCTAGCATATGTTTCAGAAGGAATGGGTAAATCTCAAGACTGGAAAATGGTAATGAGGTATCAAAGAAAGAATGGATCTTTGTTTAACTCACCTGCTACAACAGCAGCAGTTTTTTCTCACCTCAAGAATGATGACAGTCTTAATTACCTCCAGTCTGCGCTAGAGAAGTTTGGAAATGCTGGTACGTCTTTCAAATTTTGTCGGTGTCTGATTTGTTTCTTTAATTACACATTTCATACATTGACTGGCCAATTTTTTATATTCACAGTTCCTACAGTTTACCCTCTGGACATATATGCTCGTCTATGTATGATCGACACTCTTAAAAGTTTGGGTATTGATCATCATTTCAGCAATGAAATTCAATGTGTGTTAGATGAAACATACAGGTAACTAAACATTTTTAAACTCATTCACCTGCTAAGGTAACAAGTTAGTTGTTGTACGTTGTAAAAGTATACAAGCAAATTGTTATTATGTGAGATGAAAATATTAATACTCGGATACCATTCGATTTTTAAATCATTCAGCAGTCAGTAGATTATTTGTTCTTGTATAGAATCTTGTATAGAAATCCATAGTTTTTCATCCACTGAAATTGCATTACATATATGAACTTACAGATACTGGCTGGAAGGGGAGGAAGATCTCTTCTTAGACCCTTCCAGCTGTGCAATGGCATTTCGTATATTACGTCTCAATGGATATGATGTATCTTCAGGTTGTTTCTGTTGTAATATCTAAGTTGTTTGAGTTCTTTTTCGGAGAAAGACAAGAAAAGCTAACTAGCTTTTATCCTTTTAGATCCATTTTATCAATATACAGAAGATAAATTCTTCAAATCCTTGAAAGGATACTTGAAGGATGTTGGCTCTGTTCTAGAGCTATATAAAGCTTCACAAATCAACATACACCCGGGTGAAGAAGTTTTGGTGAGACAAAATGCCTGGACAAAACGTTTTTTGAAGGAGGAATTGTCCTCTCACCGTGGACATGATGATAAATTTTATACTTATGTTGAACATGAGGTAGTTTCTTGCATTAGTCTTTTAAATATTTTTCTGCAATTGTATTGTATTTCCTTAAAACTGCAATCTTTTTGAACTTTAGGTAAATGATGCACTTAAATTTCCTTGTCACACAAAATTGGAGCGTTTGTTAAACAGGAGATCTATGGAGCATTATAGTGTAGAAGATACAAGGATTTTAAAAACGTCATATAGGTGGCTTCCACTGATTTCCTTCCCCTTTCTCAATTTCCCTTTTCTTCCTCCCTTTCTTGAGCTTGAACTAATGATGTTTGACATGGTCCAGGTCTTTTAATCTTGCTAACCAAGAATTTCTAAAGTTGGCTGTAGAAGACTTTAACATCTGCCAATCAATACATCGCGAAGAATTTAAACAGCTTTCAAGGTATATACGTCTTTCTTTTCAATAATGTTTTTATATATGCATAGCTAGAGACTTGTGAATTCGACTCGACCAATTTTTGTTTTCTTCTTGAACCATTAGTTTTGCCTTGTTTTTTCTTCGTTATTACGGTTTAATTTATGAACGTTGCCTATGCTAAGTTTCAGCTTTCATAGCTAGTCCCAAACGCAAATAAAAGAGGAGAGTTGCGTTAGGTTGTCAATAGCCTGGTAAAACTTTGTCACATTCTTATGAATATGGAATTATGTGTGAGCATGTTAGTGCTAGGTCGATTCCTGAAAGCAACACGCTCTATTAATAACCTATAGAAATGAGCAAAGGCATAACACGTTGGTGTTGCTTGATCCATTTAGCCAACCCCATCTAGTGGAAAAAGGTTTTGTGTGTTGTTTTGTTGTTGTTGTTGTTGTTGTATTATGGTTATAGCCTTATAGGTATCTTCAAACTTCATTCAGGAAAAATCCCTTCCCAAGCAATCTTAAGGGCATGCTCCCTTACATTAGCCCTGCGCATTTAGGATGTTACATCCAAAGTGCCAAGAGGAATCTATCATAGGTAGATAAGGTAGGATACAATAATATTTTTTTTGGGCATTGATAAGGTAGGATACTATCACATCTTAAAAACTGAGCTTACTCCCATGGGTTTCTACTCTAGCTACTTTTGTGCTACTATTTGTGAGTGCTTAAATTTCAATGTGGTACATTTCTTCAATTATGATCTAACTGTACTTTGACAAACAAATGCAGATGGATTGTAGATAGTAGACTAGACAAACTTAAATTTGCAAGGCAGAAATTGGCTTATTGTTACTTCACCAGTGCAGCTACACTTTTCCACCCCGAACTTTCTGATGCTCGCGTATCATGGGCAAAAAATGGGGTTCTCACAACAGTTGTGGATGATTTCTTTGATATTGTGGGTTCTAAAGAGGAGCTAGTGCAACTTATTCAACTGCTTGAGAAGTATATTCTTATTTGTAGTTTGAACTTTGCCACTACATTATTTCCTCTTTGATTTCTCTGAGAGCTTAACTTTGCAGACAGTCATGTTGCGAAAATTGAACTGCAGGTGGGATGTAGATCTCAACACAATTTCTTGTTCTGAGCCAGTCGAGATAATATTTCGTGCAGTTCGGAGCACAATTTGTGAGATTGGGGAGAGATCATTAAAGACGCAAGGAAAAAATGTGCAAGATCATGTTATCAAAATTGTGAGAAAAATCTTCACCTTTCTGATGATATATTTGTGCTGTCCTTAAGAGTTTTAAATACTTTCAAACGTCAGTATTGCCCTATTAGTTAAGTAACTGAAACTGAATAATGTTCATACATGATACATAGGTCTTAAATAATGATTGTGTCTCCAAATGTTAATTAAACCCTAGTTTGTCACCTTTCTTCTATATATATATATTTTTTCAATAGATTGGAAGTTTATATTATATAAGCCTACTGGAGTTTCCCTAGTTAGAGACCAAAACAATGAATTGGGTTTATTTGCTGTGCAGTGGTTGGATTTGATGCGGTCTATGTTGAAGGAAGCTCAATGGTCGAAAACCAAGTACGTCCCCACAGTTGATGAATATATGGCAAATGCATATGTATCTTTTGCCTTAGGTCCTATCGTGCTTCCAACAGTTTATCTTGTAGGACCTAAGCTTCCAACTGAGGTCGCTGAAAACACTGAGTACAATTGTTTGTTTGAGCTTATGAGCACCTGCGGTCGTCTCCTTAATGATATTAACGGCTATAAGGTATATCACCCAATACCCCTGTAATTTCCTAGTGTTTGTTAGAGATATTAAAACCAATCATAGATTGCGTTTTTGGTTAAGTGAGAACACGATATCTAGGATCAAAGTGAGAACAGATCATCTGAATTGCGTTTTCGGTTAAGTGCATGAAGTGTGTTGTTTTACCACCCTCAAAGAGTTCTTTTTAAGGAGTGTCATCGACAGTTGTAAGGTGACTAAAGTTTTCTGTCTCTGCTTGTTGCAGAGGGAATCTGAAGAAGGTAAACTGAATGCAGTAACTCTGCGCATCGTTCAAGGTAATGGGCGTGTTACGGCAGAGGAAGCCACTGAGGAGATTAAAAATATTATTGAGGAAAAGAGAAGAGAACTTTTGAAATTAGTTTTGCAGGAAAAAGGGAGCATAGTTCCAAGAGCTTGCAAGGAAGTGTTTTGGAAAATGGTAAAAGTGTTGCACTTAGTTTACATAAAGGACGATGGATTTACTTCAAATGAGTTGTTATCTATTGTAAATGACGTACTTGAAAAGCCTGTCGTCCTTAATGAATTTTCAGTGGATGCAAAGGAAAACCTCAATTCCCTCTCAAAGTAGAAACTGAGGTGGTGATGTCTCATCTGATATTGCCATGCCAAATTATGCTAGTGCTGTACTTGTCTTGTGGGATTTATATGTTGTAAATATGCCAAACTAAGGTGATAAATCTTTTCTTAATATTATTTACATGTTTCACGAAAAAAAAATGTTTAGTTCTTGTAATATTTCTATATGCTAAAGACGTGTATCTTTTACAAATTATATAGAGTGATAACTGTTATTATTTAACAAGCTATTTTTTTTTCCATTGGACAAAACTTGGGTATTACATTCTTAACTCTCAATAGGTACGTTGTCTTTATAACTTCTACAGACTTTTAAAATTCAATATAACAATTGTGGCCACCAAGGCACCAACTGTTACTTTCTTCCAAAATTATTGATGCTGTTACTTTCTTCCAAAATTATTGATGTTGCTGTTTGCATATAAATGCTTACTTTACCGCATAATCCCTCCCAGCCATTTCAACAATGTTATTACCACAAAACAAAAACAAAAGGCAAAAAGATATTTTACGTTTTTAAACTTTACATCTATTTTTAATTTTATTTGTGAACTTTTTTTTTACGATTAATTTTATCCTTAAAAATTTAATTACAATCGATTTTATTTTAAAAGTTTTAAATTTTGACCTAACACTAAAAATCGTTTAAATTATTCATAAAAAATGATAACGTAAAATCACATAAGCAATATCAATTAATCTTTTAAGATAGAGTCCTTTTTTTCATATTCTTCTTTTTAATAAAAAGAAGCAATGTCGTTTTAAGTTATGAATTAGTATTAGTATAAAGAAATGATGCCGTCTTGAGTGATGCATTAATATTATATTACATATACAATATCATGTCAACATTTAATGTTAGTAATTTGGACGATTTTAAATATTAGAACGAAATTCGAAACTTTGGTGACGGAATTAATTGTAATTCAAAACTTTTTAGATGAAATTGACCATAAAAAAGTCTAGGGATGATATTGAAAAGGCTAAAGTACTATTTTGGTCCTCAATGTTTGCATGAAGTTTAATGTTGGCCCTCAATGTTTCAAAAGTTTAATGTTGATCCTCAAAGTTTTTTTTTGGGTCGATTTTGGTCATCGAGCGTAACACCGTTAACTTTTTGCCATTAAATGATGACGGGGCATGCTTATGTGACACACCCTCTCTCCTACATGTCATATTTTAATGACGTGGCATGATACATCACTACCACGTCACCCCACATTGCCACATCATCATCTTCTCTCCTTCATCATCATCATCATCTGGAGTGACGTGGCAGTGATGTGTCATGCCACGTTATTAAAATATGACACGTAGGAGAGAGGGTGTGCCACATAAGCATGACACGTCATCATTTAACGGCAAAAAGTTTACGGTGTTACGCTCGAGGACCAAAATCGACCCAAAAAAAAATTTTGAGGACCAACATTAAACTTCATGCAAACATTGAGGACCAAAATAGTACTTTAGCCTATTGAAAAACAGTGTAAAGTTTAGAGATATAGAAAGCACTTTTGCCTTTTTAATTTTATTCCAAAAATTCTAAATTGTAACTATAGAACCAAGAAGGGGGGGGGGGGGGGGGGGTTGAATTGGTTAATCTTAGAAAACAGCGACCTTTTAAAATTTAAGCTAATGGAACTTTGGTTAATGAAAGATACTCAATTTTTTAAATTAAGTTTTCTTTATCAAAAAGTTCAATTTTGGTTAATTTGAAAAACGATTAATTTAAGTTAATGCTAAAAGCAGTAAACAAATTAAAGAACACAAGCAATTATTATAGTGAGAGGTTCGGATCAAATATCCTACATCCTCTCACTCCCTCTTACTAAACGAGTAGGAGGAGTTTCTTCAACTAGCTTGGAAAATGAGAATTACAACCAAACAACCTTCAACAACAAGGGATCAACCACAATGGCTTTTACTACCTAACACAGGTAACCCTTAAAGACAAGATCAGCCACTAGGGCTTTTACCACCTAACCAAGGCAACCTCAACCGAAGGCTCAGCACAAGCGCTTTTACAACCACTCCGTGCAATTACAACCAATTCCCAAAACTAACCCAGACCAGTAACCTATTGATCCATTAACCCGAGACATCATTAAGATTACATTCTGGCAACCTTTTTATAACAAGGGATCAGCCATAATGGCTTTTACTACCTAACCCAGGTAACCCTTAAGAAAGCTCAACATTTGTTTTTACAACCCATGGTATTCATAGTGAAACTCAGAATTAATTAAACCAACAACCTACTGGCTAATACATAAGCATCAACCCTTCAACTCTAGATTCTAGACCAGCCATGGTATTCATTGTGAAACTCAGAATTAATCAAACCATCAACTTACTGGCTAATACATAAGCATCAACCCTTCAACTCTAGATTCTAGACCAGACACCCAGACAGAAGGGGATAAGATGAAGAAGAGAAACAATGGGGATTCTAATCAACTCACTAAGAGCATATACAACATTTAAGCACATAGAAAACCTAGAAGAATGGAGAGCATTGTGCTCCACCACCTTAGTCTTGAGAAGAGGATGAGCAAGTATTTATAGACTCTAAAGTCTTCTCATTGAAGCTTCAATCACGAATGTCTATCTCTGGAGAATTATTCTCTTTAATGCTTGTTGCTATCCTTCCAAAAATATTGCCTTTAAAGGTTTGACATTAATTGAGATTATGAGGCTGGTCCTTTTCTGGTTAATCATTCACCTAAATTTAAGGATATCAAAATCAATTCATTGGAGCATTAATTATGCATTTATTCCTTATAGATATTGATCTTGAATATGCAACAATCATCTTTTATGGCCGAAGATTGATTGAGATATGATTTGAACATAATTTCATAATGGGTGAGCAATAATGAGCCTTTCTAGTTAATGCACGTTTGACCCTTGTAGATAATCAAGATTGTAAGATTTCAGGCGTACCTGTGAAGAATCCGATTCGTCTACAGGTACCCACGCGAAGACCTGGTCACGATGACGGACTCGGATCTACGTTCTTCACAGCAAATGCACAAACACCAAGAGAGCAAGGAGAGAGATGGATGGAGAGGAAGTTTGGTTCAGTATCTTTTCTCTGTTATGAGAGAGTCACACTTCCAATGAACCAACCCCTTCCTTTTTACGTTAATTTGGGAATGACCGTTCCCACCATTTTCAAATATTCTTAAAGGAGTAAATCACACTCCTAAACCCACACTTTTCTTTATTTGCACATTTGTCCCAATATCAATTTTGGGCTTGGGTCCAATCCACCAACGGTGGACTGGCCCATATTCTTACATCTCCTACTCACACTTGGTGGATTAGATGTCATGGGTTGAATCTCTCTACCTCCTCTCAATTTCATGCTTAGTGCTTTGCCGTGACCGCGTGGGCATGACGTCTTCATTTAAGTACTTGTACTAGAAATCCCTTTTATAGGACCAGCACAAGTTACCTTCTCCTTCGTGTAGCTAAAAATAGTAAAATATGCCTCTGATGTCTTAGATTTAACTATATACACTTTCACATGGCAAAACTAATCCCTCTCGAATCAATGTTTGATTCAGATTGCCTTCCTCACATATGTCTAGTATCCACACTTATGTCAACAAGATGTCATAAGGGACATGTCACAAATGCTAGCATAGATGTGTATATTTCAGTTAATCTTCCTTTCGCCCATATAACACATTAATATGAATCAGTCGCTTTCCTAGCATAATACTTTAGATCGCATCAATCATGATCATAGAAAAAATGCTAAAGTAGCAGTCACTAAAGCATATCTCCGTGATACTGTCAAAGTTCAAAGGACATCACTGGAAAGATTGTTCTTCCCTGGGACTCACACAGCAATGAAGCAGGGATCTTTCACTTGCTTCCCTCTTGCGGTTCTCTCAGTACATGTGGTATGAAACACATGCTACGGTGTTACTCTTTTATTATAAGAGCATATGTCGTTTTATTCTTATCTTAATACCGTACAGACTTAAGTCTAGATACACCCAGTATCTAGGTCCAAATTCTTCAACTCTACTTTCATTTACGACGTCGATGTTGAAGAGTTTGTTATCTGACTACAGGTATTTTGGAAGTGGGATTCCAAACTTCAATCCAACTTTATTTTATGTGGATCTCATCTTGACTTGCTACACGTTAGTCAAGGCGACATATAGTTTGTGTTTCTTCTCTACCATATCAGCACTCTTGGCTGCTTTACTGGTGAACACAAATGTCTCATCTTTGCACACTCCACTTGAGTGTCAAAGGCAGTTGCCCGTGTGAGAGAGCCAACCTTTCAACCTGTACGACATACTAGACATTGTATACTACTAAACAAACACATAAAGTGATGACAGATAATTATAAAACACATTTTATAATGTCTGTATATTACACTTTATGCATGCCAATGACTTGCATATGTTCTTCAAAAAAAAAACTTTTAGCCTATTGGCTTTATCAGGGGGTCTGTTATCATACATTTGTTGAAGGGTATTGTACAACAACAACCTTTCTTTTTATTTTGTTATATAATCTCTTAACAAAATTATATTTGATGCCAACATGCTTGGTCTTGTTGTGAACTTAGGATCTTTGGTATAGGCTATGACGTACAATATTGTCACAGGATAAAAAACACCATATTGTTACTTTCATTTCCAATTTCATGATGTTCTATAAATCTCTCTAGCCATAAAGCCTCTTGTACCTCTTCAGTGCATGCCACAAACTCAATTATATTGCATGTAAGGCAATGCACATTTTCTTCATGCTGCTTCAGCATATGATACCATTGTTGAGTAAGAAGGTATGACCTTCTTTCTTCTTCATCTCCACTACGCCAGTATCGGAGTACTCAACAAGGCATGAGTCACTTCCTCCGTAGCACAGTGCACAATTGGAAGTGCCCTTTAAGTATCTCAAGATCTTCTTCACAACTTTCTAATGTTTTCTCTAGGGTTAGACTGGAATATACCTACCAGTCTCATTATATTACAGATATCTGGTCTTCTACACATCATTGTGTACATCAGACTGCCAACTGCACTGGCATATGGAACTCTTTCCATTTTCCTCTTGTCTGATTCGATTTTGGGACACATGTCAAGACTCAAGGCTAATCCAGTAGCTACAAGAGTGCTCATAGGTTTGCAATTCTTCATGTTAAATCGCTCAAGAATCTTGTTGATGTAATTCTCTTGTGAAAGAGACAAGATTCTTTTCGAACGATTTCTTTGGATTTTAACTCCAAGTATGTACTCTGCTTCACCCATGTCTTTCATCTCAAAGTTCGATGAAAGCCATTCTTTTATGGTTGTTACAGAACCTAGACTATTACCGGCCAATAGTATATCGTCTACATATAAGGATAAAATAACAAAATTACCCTCAAACCGCTTGATGTAGATGCAGTGGTCTTCCTCTATCATTTGGAAGTCATATGAGGTTACTGCTTTGTGAAACCTCAAATACCACTGTCTGGATGATTGTTTTAATCCATAAATGGATCTTTTAAGTTTACAAGCTTTTGACTCTTTTCCTTTTTCAATGAAACCTAATGGTTGTTCCATATAGATTTCTTCATCCAGATCACCATTCAAAAATGCGGTTTTTACATCCATCTGATGTAATTCTAGGTCTACACTATTTACTATTGCCAGAATATGTCTAATGGAGTTAAAACGCACAACAGGCGAGAACGTGTCATCGTAATCTATGCCTTCCTGTTGTGTGTAACCTTTTGCTACTAACCTAGCCTTATATTTGTCAATTGATCCATAAACTTTTCTTTTAATTTTGAGAACCCATTTGTTCCCAATGGCTTTACGCCCTTTTGGTAGATCAACTAACACCCAAACTTTGTTCTTTTTCCATTGAGTCCATTTCTTCTTCCATCGCTTTCTTCCATTCTTCCTTGGCAGGACTTAACAAGGATTCTCGTACAGAACTGGGCTCATATTCTCATACGGAACAACTAAGAAAGATTTGCTTTCTATTTGAAAGCGTCTTCTGGGAACACTTTTCCTATCACTCCTTCTGACTTGAGTAATTTGCTTATCTTTCTTTCTTTGTTCAAGGCCCAACTAAGAAAGATTTGCTTTCTATTTGAAAGCGTCTTCTGGGAACACTTTCCCTATCACTCCTTCTGAATGGAGTAATTTGCTTATCTTTCTTTCTTTGTTCAAGGCCCAACTAAGAAAGATTTTCTTTCTATTTGAAAGCGTCTTCTGGGAACACTTTCCCTATCACTCCTTCTGACTGGAGTAATTTTCTTGTCTTTCTTTCTTTGTTCAAGGTCTCAATGTTGACCTTTCTTCGCTCCCACTCAGATTGACACACCTAGACGCTTCTAGTCTGTCAATTTGTTCTGCACTGTCTTATTCTTCTGTCTCATAAAATGAAACAGTGCGGTCAACATCTCCTCTACTAAGAAATTCAGTCTCAAAGACGTTGCATCTTTTCTATCTCAATCACCATTCTATCTTTGTTTTCACCTATGCAAACATGTCCCTCTGTTGATCTGAGTACCTAAGAAAGATTCATTTCTTTCTTCTAGGACCCAGTTTCTCTTACTTATGAGAATTGTCATGGATATACGCAGCCGATCCCCAGGTCTTAAGATACTTAGATCTGGTTTGCGTTTCTTCCATAACTCAAGAGGGTGCGAAAGTGACTGATTTTGAGGGTACATGGTTAAGTATGAAGGTTTCTGTCAATAAAGCATCACCTCAATAGAAAATTGGCAGGTTTGCTTGAGTTATCATAGACTTAACCATGTCTAGAAGAGTTCTATTTCTTCTTTCGGCAACTCTATTAATTGTGGAGTGCCAGGGATTGTTAGTTGCCTAATTATCCTTTTTCTTCACAGAGCAGTCTAAAACGCTTAGACAAATATGCACGACCTCGATCAACGCATAATATTTCAATCTTATTGTCTATTTGATTTTGTACCTCTTTTAGGTATCATCTGAAGCCCCCAAAAAAACTTCAAACATATACGAATTCAAATAGACATGACCTTATCGTGAATAATCATTTATAAAGGTAATAAAATACCACGCTCTGTGTTTTTCCCTCATATTCATTAGACCGCGTATATCGGAATAGAATAATTGCAATGGATCTCCAATTATAGGCTTTCGCATGGCCTTATTCAGCTAGACAATTTTCTCATAGTGACATTTCCATATGTGGAATGACACCTAACAACCGTTCTTTGGTTTATTTGATCATTTCATGTTGATTAATGTGTCATAGTCTAGCATGACAGGAGTTAATTTTAACATTTCTCGAAGAAATAGCAAAGCATTCACCAATTATTATAAAAAAACAAAGAACCTTTGTAAACAGGAAAGCGGAACCATAAAGGACAAAGTTGCTAAAATTGTCTGTAACTTTATGAAGGTTCACATGAAACCCAAATTTTAAAAGACATAGGACAGAAAACAAGTCTCGTCGGATGTCAAGAGCATAAAGCACGTAATGGAGTATGAAGTTCTTTTCACCACGTAGAGTAATTTATAGGTGCTTAAAACCTTTTACCTCGATTGTCGTGTTGTTTCCAACGTAAAACCATATGCTTTGATATGACAATCGACGATACTCAATAAAGGATCCTCGACCCTAAGTTACGTGGTCTATGGATTCTGAGTCAATAATCCAAGAAGAAGAAACAAAGTCGTAAAAAAAACAGTACGAGAAACATGTGAATTCACATAATTCACTAATACCGTTTCGCCCTCAGTCTGTTTTGAACAGTCATATGCAAAATGGTCTAAATTTTGGCAGGCGAAGCATTTGACCCCCTTCAGGTCTAGCTTCTTCTTCTAGCCTTTGTTTCTTTTCCTTTTGAATTGTTTATTTCCCTATTTGGGTTTAGGAACGGCCTTCTTCCCTTTAGCATGAAACTTTTTGCCCTTTTTATATAACAAGCATCGAACGGGAAGTGCTAGCATTCACAGTGTAATAAACTTGTCCAAAAGTCTTGTAAGCCTCCAAGCGTTCACCTCTAACTCTAAGTGCTTAGCTACATTGTTAAAAGTAACAATGCTTACATTATGGGTTAGATTCACCTTCATATGCACCCAACTTCTAGGGAGCTATCTGATGACAACCTATACTTGTTGTTCATCAAACAAAAGAAATTGTCCAGTTTCCTTTAGTTCCCTGATCTTATTGGCCATCTCTCTCGGATAATGCTTTATAAGAGTGCCTAGCTTAAGCTTTTTCGGAGTCAAACTTAATCGTCAACCTCATAGGTTTGGTGGTAGAAATACATCAAACTAATTCCTTAAAGCTATTCACACAGCTTGTGGAGTTGTGTGCATCTCAAATTTGCACAATAAGTTATTAGCCAGGACACTCAGGAGCATTATCCTTGCTATGCTATTTTTCTTGTTCCAAGTTTGGTAGGTCTTGTGGTTTCTCTTATGTTGGCCCATGTTTTCAGTTTCATGTTCGACCAAACATTTGTGAGAGGCCCAATAACATCTTGTTCCTTCAAGATGTATTGTATTTTACAATGTCAGATATCACAGTTATCCCCATTAAGTTATTCCCCCTTGTTTTGGTTTCTTAATAATGTTCTTGGTTTCACTTTTCAGTTCTGTGACAAATTGATCCCACATTATTTTACGTTCTCTCTACCAGAGATACGTACCATAGAACATTTATAATATATATAGCACTGATAAGTATGCAATGTCATGCACTTATATTATTCTTGATCAGAAAATAATGACATTGCAAGATCCATGATCAAGAGCATACGTTTGTATCTTCCATCACACAGATACAAGCAATGATCATGATACTCTATCAAGAATTCTATATAAGTGCCTTAAATTGAATTATGACTCTTAGAAGTCTCATCTTCTAAAAGCTCCCACTTATAACAAGTATATATATATATATATATATATATATATATATATATATATATATATATATTCATACATTTACTCATAGAACAATTAATTCTAAATAACACCATTTACTCATAGAATTAAAATGTTCAACAAAAATTTATAATGCATGAATCATGTTCAATAATGATATAAAAAATGAAACATTGTATCTTTACAAATGAGAACACAAATACTTAAATGCCTCAAGCATTAAGTTTTCATAATAGATTTTCTCTTTCTCTGGCAAAAATCGTCTTTGCATTGCTTCTCTGATTGCTATTAACCAGTGAAATCTGCTTGGGATGCGGCAACCTAGTTTCTTTCTAAGTGTTGTCGCTCTTATGTATTCTAATATGACTCTAAGGTAAAATATAGTATTTTCCTCATCGGTAATGTTTTGGACGTAGCAGACGAATACACTATTAATATCTTTTAAGTCCGTTAGCCTTGTTGCATCCCTTTCAGCTATATTCATAGCTAATTCAGGGGTTAAAGGCTGATTGACTTCTTCGCCTTCCTCTACTATGGTTTCGTCTACCCGGATTTGATTAAGTGGGTCGTTAAAAATTAATTGAGAATCCACGTGGAGGGGTTCGATAGGAAATAGTGTTTCCGACGTTGGTCCGGAAATCAACTCCTCCGGTTCTAGTTGAGGATCCTCCATAGGTTCCTCGTCTGGATTTTCCTTCGGATCCTCTTCAGGATCCTCCTCGGGATCTTCTTCAGGATCATCTTCAGGATCCTCCTCGGGATCTTCCTCCGGATCCTCTTCAGGATCCTCCTCGGGATCATCATCCATATGTACGTATTCAGGAACTGCCTCATCTAGGTATGAGTATTCCAACGCACTATAATCGGTGTTTTTAGTGCTATTAGAAGCCATTTGCCTCAATTTACCTAGAACAAAAATAAAATATACCAGAAAAGCACTTAAAAACATAAAATAAGATCCCAAATAACCTCAAATATAGTCAAATTATATATCAAATTAAAGCTCTCGATTTTACGGATTTTTAGAAAAAAACTGTGCCTCAATCGGATCTAAAACGAATCCATTATGACCCCGAGAAGTTTTAAATAAAAAAAATAGACCAAAAAAACGGCCCCTTTTTTTTTTTCGGGTCAGGTCCGATTTTTTTTTTTGAATTTTCAAAATTTGATTTTAGGCGGTGGTTTTTTGAACTGCCGCGCCAAGAAAACAGTTTTGTAGCAACAATTTCCAAAACTGTCGCTAACCGTCATCTTCAACCTTCAGCCTCCGTTTTCCAGAATCCGGCGACCGGAAATGGTGGAGCTCGCCGAAAAACTTCGGACGTCAATATCTCAGCCGTCCGAACTCCTTTTTCTACAAATTTTATGTCGATTTCGCACGATTTTTCGTGCTCTACAGAATGGGAGCAATTTCGAAGCCTAAAATTGTAGTTTTTGGGAACCCGAATTTCAAACCCGAAACTTCGATTCACAATCACTCTGTCATTCGAAGTCCGTTTTGCGTAAATTTTATATGTATGTTCTCGTTGTTTCACCCTCTATACAATGAAACAAATTGCGAAGCATAATTTGTCAATTTCAAAAACGCAATATATTGTGTATTCATACATACATATATATGTTCATGGGGTATGGCATACAAGCAATGTGATAATCATGTTATTGCAAACATATCATTTTCGCAGCGGAATGAACCATGCTCTGATGCCACTATAAGATTTCGGGCGTACCTGTGAAGAATCCGATTCGTCTGCAGGTACCCACGCGAAGACTCGGTCACGATGACGGACTCGGATCTACGTTCTTCACAGCAAATGCACAAACACCAAGAGAGCAAGGAGAGAGATGGATGGAGAGGAAGTTTGGTTCAGTATCTTTTCTCTGTTATGAGAGAGTCACACTTCCAATGAACCAACCCCTTCCTTTTTACGTTAATTTTGGGAATGACCGTTCCCACCATTTTCAAATATTCTTAAAGGAGTAAATAACACTCCTAAACCCACACTTTTCTTTATTTGCACATTTGCCCCAATATCAATTTTGGGCTTGGGTCCAATCCACCAAGGGTGGACTGGCCCATATTCTTACAAAGATAATATCTTGATTTAGATTAATTGCAAGATAAAAATCCATATCTTTTCGTGATGTAGCAATCTTGCGTGGCTCAAATCTGAAATCTATAAATTTCCTTATTTTGCTTTCTGGTCAATGCTCGATCAGCTTGATGGCAACACTCAATTTGAAAAGTTTGTTAATGCTGAATCAATCTGCTCACTGTCAACTTTCCTGAAATCAAGCAAAATTCCTTTTTGGATTTGTAAGCAATAAAAACATTTAAGGACAATATATATTCAAATAAAACATTCCTTAATTCAACTCGTATGCCTAGAAACCGAAATCAAATATTCATTAAGTATGATGCCATCTTGATTTCTTTCCTAAAGTATTTAGTTAACGATTCACTATTCAATCAGCTTTAAATGCAGAATCAGCCTTATGACTAAATATTTCCCTTTTCAATTCTCCCTTTGATTTATTTACATATAAAACATGTGAGAATATATTCATGAAGGCCAATGATTTTATATGCTATCAAATATAAATTAATAGATTTGTCCAAGAATTAAATGCTTGATTATAAAATCTTTGATATGTTTCCAAATCAATCTTTTTGGTTAATGATCGACCAATGATCTTAGGAGCTTTTTATGGAAGAATTCCTCAAAGTAAAAAATGCTGTAAAATCTCTTGATAGCCATTTGATCAATCATGGATATTCCAATATTAAAGACAAATATATTTGATAAAAATATTTTAGTAAAACATTCCTTATTTGTCTTTGATATGATTCCATAATAAATTATTTAAGAGCATGACCAATATGTGACTAAATCACAATCTTTTCTTAATTGGCCGAGGTCTTTAATAAATGATTGATTTATAAAAATATCTTTGTAAAACTTGATCAATCATATTTAAAGTCTCACATAATCAAACTCGTATTTTTGTATCAAAACCAATCAAATTAAAGTATGGACAAAGTATTGTCCCAACATTCTCCTTTTTTTGATAATGACAAAAATAAGATTTTACTAGTAAACACAATGAACATGATAAGCTTCTCCTTAATGTATAAACTCCCCTCATTTGATGCAATGGGGGAAGTTAAGAAATACTTACAGTGCAAGCCTTAAGCAACCTAATTAGGTAGCTTATAGAGCTTACTTATTTCTCCCTCTTTGGCATTAGCAAAAAGGGAACAAAGTGGGTAATAGTAACAATATATAACAGATAGCGCAGACATTAACCAGACATAACAAGTAGTAGCCAAAATATGAATCATCAAGCAAATAGCAGCATTAACCAAAACAAGCAAATTAAAAACATAATAAGCCAACCAGAGGGCTATGTAAATCCAAATATCAAAACCTATTATAGGAGCATAAAATCCAGCAAGACCCAAACATTTCTCCCCCTTTGGCATTATCCAAAAAGAATATGAAATTAAAGAACAAAGGAAAGAAATATACCAATCGTTGCCTATGTAAAACAAGGGATCTTTAGCAAAAAAAAAAAAACTTGAAAGCAACACAATGATTAGCTAAAATGAAGTAGATAACCATTTAGCAAAAAAAAAACTTGATCCTTAAAAGAACTGGACAAACATAACCAAAATAAAGCAAAAACATGTTAAAAATAAATCACTCAATTACAGAAAGAGAAAACGAAACAAGATTAACCAATAATGAAATGCATGCTGGCTGGGTTACTAGTTATGTGGGTTAATAGTGTTCAGGTTAATTGCAAATTCAGATGGAGCGGAAGCTTGCTGAAATAGGTTATGATGCATAAACATTTACAAATGATATTCACAATCCACTTTCTCACCGTACATCGACATTATAGAGCACAATATCACTTTCCCTTTTGAAATCATTAAAAGAAAATCAAGCAGATATGAGAGTAATTTAGGTTCCAAATAGCAATGTTAACCAGCAATATATAGCTATTGGAGTTCAGCAGAAGCATAATATTAGAGCATAAATCAACATGAAACAAATTTGAACAACAAATGTTCATATTCAATACATTTATCATGATACCAAGATATCCGCATATGAACATTATTTTCATATAAAGTTGATTTTACTCTTTCTCCCCCTTTATCATTAACATAAACAATTAGGTAGCAAAGGGAACCACATTAATTCAATCATGCATTAACCCAAATTTTCAACCATGTTTTTGGACAAATTACTGACCAGCAAGCAAGGATAATCAATCAGTGCACATCAGCCAATCTCATAGATATATTTCATTGCAAGTTGATTAACATATGTCTCATTTCTTATGTATCAACAAATTTTTACATATGAGACAGTGCTTCTCCACTATTTTTCAAGGATGATACTACAATCATAAACCATTCAAGAGATAAGGCTAAAAAACATCACAAAGTAATTAACCATGTATGCAATAATCAAATTAAATTTAGATTGCCCAAATGATCATAATTAAATGCATTAGGAAGAAAAATAAGTTAATGATCAGGCCAAAATGAGGTGCAATAGTTAGAGTAAGGCTTCAGAATAATTTCATTGTGTATCATCTAGTTTAAGTGTCATGGGTCTGCTTAATCTTTCTACCTCTTTGTCAAGACATTTGCCTTAGGTTTTTCAATATCTTCAAACACTAAGTTTTCATAATAATCAGTTGAGAGCATTTCATTAACCTCAGCAAATTCCAAAAATCTGGATATGTTTAGAGTGAAAACAAGCTAAGACATAAACACTTAAGATTAGCAGTATCCAACATTGATTTGAGCATGTAGCACGCACCAATCATACACTAATACCAACACCCTCCATTATTATACACATATCGGCTTAGAGCATATATCAATTTTAACATTAACCAATATGTTTACACATAAGCATTAGAGGAAATACCAATTTTATTTGCTCATCAACATTAACCAGTATTTGAACATACACCACAATTAATCAAGCTTTGTTCTCTTAAGAAGACATTGGTTGATAACATATCCGCTAATTGCTCATTAATAGGCATCAAATCATATTATTTATCAATTAGCCACAAGTTTTAGTGCCTACTAAGTATTTTTCCAAAAGCTTTAAGGCTGATTCTTGAAGGTCAGACTATAGTTAAACATACAAGCACACTTCAAACATTATGTATGACTATAAGTCCACAATACCAAATATCATATCATACCTTTATAAAGCTTTTTGTCTACAGATTTACCATTTTTCATCTTTTGATGGAGGTACATATTGATGTGCTTATTGTTTGGCACTCTCCTTTGCAAACATCTCCAATAATTTTCTGGTGTATGCTTCTTGACAGATGTAGTTTCCTTCACTTGAGGTTCATGATAAGATGCTATCTTGTCCATTGAATTCACATTGGTCATAAACTTAGAAAATTGCTTTCACAAGCTTTTGTTAGTAGAACAATATCAAAGTATATCATTGTGATGTCTATTTTTCTTTAATAAGATCATTTTCAATAAGAAGTAGACTTAGCCTATTATATCAAGCGATAAGAGCTTGCTTAAACTTTTAAACTTCAGTGGCTATATCACATAAACTTGCTTATCTAGATATTCATTTAAGAGCCCACTCTAAATTATAGAGTATGGAGTGCAAGTAATATTCTCAATTAATCTTAATCTGGCTACTGGTTCAAAAATGGTTTCAGGTTAATTACACTTATGATCAATCAGTATTACCATCCTTCTTACTATGTGACCAACATCATTTGGTTTGATTTTAAATACTAATTTTGTTCCTATAATTGATTATTCTTTAGATAGAGGAACAATAGTTCATACCTTGATTCTTTCAAAACTATTTGAACACCTCTTTCATCAAGATAAATGGTAAAAAAGCATATGAGTGTCTCCATCATCTAGATAGTTTCCTTCTATTAGAATATTATCCTTTGGTTGATGCTGAAGGTGCATTACTTGGTTCATCATCATTTTCTTCCAGGGAACCTTATTTTTGTTGAGAGCTTTATGATGTATGTTGTGAAGCATGATTGTGGGTCTGTCTTGTGAAGCCTATGCACTTTACATATTTGATCCTCTTGTATAAATTTGGTAAATCATTAACCAACTTTTTCCTTGATCACTTAGAGATGATGAGTATTATATAGATCTTACACATTTAAATTACATCCAACTTTTATCAAGGGTAAAAGTTAGTCATATGTAAAATGCAACAATTAATGAACTAACAAAATATTTTATGTTTTGTCACAAAATTGTCTAATGGTAAGCGAGTTAATTTTAAGATCATTAGCCAAAATTGTCTCGGTCATGTACATGATTAAGCTTTTGGAAATATCTTTCTCATACTCACATATAAAATTTAGAAGATTAAGCAAAAGTACCATGCATTGAACCAATTAAGCATAGTGAGTAAAAAATATTCCTTTTGAAGTACATCCACCAATATGATAAAGCCAATCATAACAATTAGAATCATTTCAATTGTTGGCTTACCAATTCTTGTAAAACATTGTGGATAACTTCATATTTCTACTACATGGCTCTCTTTGTCAAAGTTGATGAAACATTAAGTATTTAAAACATGTATATGCAAGGGGAAGTAATATTTCAACAAATATGTCAATTTTAAAAGGATAGTATGTATATTTCCCAAGTCTTCCTTAATGCTAATCAAGATAGTACACTTCATTTGCATGCCAAGAATTTATTGAAATATTACTTCCCTTGCATATATCAAAATTAATTCGTTGGAGCATTGAATATGCATTTATTCCTCATAGATATTGATCTTGAATGTGCAACAATCATCTTCTATGGCTGAAGATTGATTAAGATATGAATTGAATATAATTTCATTTTGAGTGAGCAATAATGAGCCTTTTTTGTTAATCCACGTTTGACCCTTGTAGATATAATATCTTGATTTGCATTAATTGCATGATAACAATCCATATCTTTTCGGGATGTAGCAATCTTGCATGACTTAAATCTGAAATCAATAAGTTTCCTTATTTTGCTTTCTGGTCAATGCTCGACCAGCTTGATGGCAACACTCAATAGGGAAAGTTTGTTAATGCTGAATCAATTTGCTCAATGTCAACTTTCCTGAAATCAAGCTAAATTCCTTTTTTTGGATTTGTCAGCAATAAAAGCATTTAAGGACAATATATGTTCAAATAAAACATTCCTTAATTCAACTTGTATGCTTAGAAACCGAAATCAAATATTCATTAAGTATGATGCTATCTTGATTTCTTTCCTAAAGTATTTAGTCAATGATTCACTGTTCAATCAGCTTTAAATGCAGAATCAGCCTTATGACTAAACCTTTCCCTTTTCAATTCTCCCTTTGATTTATTTGCATATAAAACATGTGAGAATATATTCATGAATGCACAATGATTTTATATGCTATCAAAAATAAATTAATAGATTTTTCTAAGAATTAAATGCTTGATTATAAAATCTTTGATATGTTTCCAAATCAAGCTTTTTGGTTAATGATCGACCAATGGTCTCAGGAGCCTTTTATGGAAGGATTCCTCAAACTAATAAATGCTAAAAATCTCTTGATAGCCATTTGATCAATCATGGATATTCCAATATTAAAGACAAATATACTTGATAAAAATATTCTAGTAAAACATTCCTTATTTGTCTTTGATATGATTCCATAATAAATCATTTAAGAGCATGATCAATATATGACTAAATCATAAACTTTCCTTAATTGACCGAGGTCTTTAATAAATGATTGATTTATAAAAATATGTTTGTAAAACTTGATCAATCATATTTAAAGTCTCACATAATCAAAATCGTATTTTTGTAAAACATTATAAAAATCAATCAAATTAAAGTTTGGACAAAATACTGTCCTAAAAAATTTCATGCCACTTTCCATATACTCCACTCTTAATGCTAGAAAGCTTAAAGAAACAAATGTGGTAATTCAAGTTGATGACTTGATTTTTCCTACTAACTACTATGTGATAGATATGAGGGATGATAATTCTGCAAAACAATAGGATATCTTTTTAGAGAGACCTTTTTTTACTACCGTAAAGACTAAGATTAATGTTTTAGAAGTACTTTATGTTGTGTGTGTAATTCAAAGTTCCACATTGGTGGGGTGTGTGGAGTGAGTGGGTGAGGAGCTTATATAAATAGGTGTGAGTTATATAAGTTCCAACACACATAAGAATACTAGCCTATAACCATGGGTGCAAGGTTGTCAAAATCTAGATTTTAGGTAAAATCGTAGAAGGGAGGGTAAAATCGTATCGTAAAAACGTATCGTAAAATCGTAAGAGTTTACCTATGAGAAAATTGTATAAATTTACCAATATATATATACACACACCTAACTATTATATCTTAGTTACATAAAAAAAATTAAATATATATAATTCAATATCCACAATTACTACATTTTCAACTAAGCTCGTCAAATTCATTTGATTAATTTTCATCACTACAATTATTACCACCATCATCACCACTTGGTACTTTCCTAATGTTATGTAAACTCAAACACATACATGATTTGAAGTACTACTAACTCAGATATCATCAACATTAAAACCTAGAAAGAATGGGAAGGGAATGAGTTAAGCGGAGTAGGGGAGTCCGGGTCTGGACATTAGGTTTTAAGAAAATAGGTGTATTTTTTTTAGTTGGGACAAGTTATGGATATTTACACAAACATTCCGATTTTTTTGTAAAAAAAATAAATCCATATGAATCTTTTTTTGGACTGCGGTGAAATCGTAGAATCGCTAGTAAAATCAAGATTTTATGATATTTTACCTGATTTCACTGATTCTACTGCGATTTTACACCAACACGATTTTGTACAAGATTTAACAAGATTTGAGAATGTAAAATCGTAAGATTTTAAGATTTAAATCTAGATTTTAACAACCATGATTGGGTGTATTGGGTTTTGGGTATTTTTATGTATTGAGGAGGGTTTGTAATTTTTCCGTTCAAAAATTATAAGTAGTAAAGTTTGTCCCAGTGGGGATCGTGGTAGTAGGTCTTGAGGCACCGAACCACGTTAAATTTTTTGTGTGTTCTTCTTTCTCTTTTCTTTATATTTTTATGCGAGGCCCAACAAGTGGTATCAGCGCTTTGGTTCCGGCCTAGGGAGGAAGAAGGGAGAAAAAGCAAGAGGAAGGAGTCGTCATCATCCAGCCAGCGCCACGTCAGCAATTTGGAGAGAGGTTGGTTCTGGCTTATTTTCTAATTTTTTTCAAGTCAGATTTTCTTTTGAATTTGGGCTGTTTGTGGTACTGGTTTGTTGGCTGTGTGAGTGGAGGTATTTAGCCAAGAGTTGGGTTAAATACAATGAACACCCTGAAGTTTGAAGTTCCGTTGTTTGATGGGAGAACGGATTTTACACTGTGGTAATGCACGATTCAAGATTATTTGGTTTAGCAGGGTCTTGACTTAGCATTGAAGGATGAGAAACTGAGTGAAATAAAAGAGTCAGATTGGAGTACAATTCAGAAAAAGGCTGTTAGTACAATTCGATTGGCACTAGCCCTACAGATAAAAGTGACTGTGCTGAAGGAGACATCACCGAAGAAGTTGTGGAACACGTTGGAGAGCAAGTTTGCGTCGAAGACATTGACCAATCGATTGATGATGAAGATGGATTTGTACTCATTGAAGATGGAAGAGGGAGGTAATGTGACTGATCACATTAACAAATTTAATGAGATGGTATCTAGACTGTTGAATGCAGGGGAGACTATTATGGATGAAGAGCAAGCGCTGCTTCTCTTGGCTTCACTACCAAAATCCTTCAAGCCTCTAGTCCAGTCAATGCTAGCAGGAAAGAGCACACTGAAACTAGATGAAGTGATGAGTACCTTGAAGGAGAGTCAGAGGATGATGGGTGGTGAAGAGTCTTTCAAGGACAATCATATACTAGCAGTGGATAGTGACAGGAAGAAGAAGGGTGATCAACTTGGAAGAAATTCTCGATCGAGAAGCATGAGCACTGTTGAGTGTCATTACTGTGGACAATTGGGTCACATGCAAATGAGATGTCCAGACTTCAGGGAGGACTTGCAGAAGCAGAAGTCAGAAAATTAATAGGAGAGTTTAATTCTTTTTATAGAGAGAAATAATGTAGGACTTTGAATTAAGGGAGGATTTGTTGTGTGTGTAACTCAAAGTCCCACATTGGTGGGGTGCGTGGAGTGATTGGGTGAGGAGCTTATATAAATAGGTGTGAGTTATATAGGTTCCAACACACATAAGAATACTAGCCTATAACCATTGGGTGTATTGGGTTTTGGGTATTTTTATGTATTGAGGAGGGTTTGTAATTTTTTCGTTCAAAAATTATAAGTAGTAAAGTTTGTCCCAGTGGGGATCGTGGTAGTAGGTCTTGAGGCACCGAACCACGTTAAATTTTGTGTGTGTTCTTCTTTCTCTTTTCTTTATATTTTTATGCGGGACCCAACACTTTGAGCATGGATTTTGATGGGAAGATTAAAGTGAAGAATGAAGGAGATCTGCGAGAGAGTGCGATGAGTGAAGTCGAAAGGGAGAGAGCTAGGTCAAGGGAGGAAGATGATCAATTTGCTCGAAGCAAGAAGAAAGCCAAAGCTTCAGAGGAGGCGAATGGAGATCTTAATGCTTCAATGGAGATTCCAGGTGTTGAGGAGATTGTAGCATCGACATGTTGCAATCGTGAAGACATAAAAGAGGATATACAAACTGACGATATGACATTGGTAGATGTCTCGATGGTTGAAGAGTCCATCTTGCAAGGAAATTAGATAAGTGAAGAAGCAATTAATGCAGTTAATAATGCTATATGGTGATTTCAGAACAAGGAAAAAGAGTAACGAATCAAAGATGGAGAAACAGTCCTATTTGGAGAGATTGATTGGTACGAATGGAGTGGATAATCTTGGAGACTACAGTGACGAAGATACTAAGGAAGATGAATTCAGTGAGTATGAAGAGAATGAAGAGAATATAAAAGAGAACATGAATGAATTATGTCCGAGAATTAAGGTGCTGCCTGAGGAAAAGATTGAATGGTGCAAACCTTGGAGAAAATCTCTAATCATTAAGCTAATTGGGAAGAAAGTTGGAATTTGTTTTTTGATAAGCAGAATTGAAAGACTCCGGAGGTTGAAAGGTAATTTGGAATTAATTGATTTAAAGAATGATTATTTTCTTGCTAGACTTGGGGATCCTTGAGACTATGAATTTGCCTTGCATGGGGAGCCATAGATTGTAGCAGAACATTATCCGTATGATGAAAAAGTTAAAAGGCTTACGGTTTGGGTGAGAATTCCGAATTTTCCGATTGAGTACTGTAACAGAAATTTTCTTTGGAGATTGGGGGATTTGCTTTATGGAAAACTTTGAAAGTGAATGCGAATACTGTGAACTACTATATGGAAATGAAGACTGGAGAGTTGAAAGAGCTATGTTTGCTAGAGTTTGTGTTGAGATTGATATAAGGATGAGGCTTAATGCTAAAGTCAAAGTTGGAAGAAGAATGTTTGGGGTGGAATATGATATGTTTCGATTGTGGGGAGGTATGGACATAAAAGGGAAGATTTCCCTTTGTTAAAAGATAAGGAGAAGGGTGAGCATGATAATGCACCTTTTACGAAAAAGATAGTTGAAGAATTGAAAAAGAAGGAGAATGAGAAGAAAAAACAATATGCAAGGAAGGTTATATAAGAGGAGAATTTTGGGCCTTGGATGATGGTTCAAAAGAAGCAGAGGTTTGGTAACCAAGGGAGATATAAAGATAGCAAGCAGAAAGATTTTTAAAGAAGGAGAAGAAGTGATGAGGGTTTGGTCAAGGGTGATGGCTCGAGATTTAATGTGCTGGATAACAAGGAAGGAGTTAAAATAGATGAGATGGAGGATATTCAGGAGGAAAATCGGGAGAATGATGGGAATATGATTATGGATGTGGTTAACCCACTCTTTGTTAACCAAGTGATTGAAAATGTTGTTAAAGATAGGGAAGGTAGAGAAGTTTGGAGGCTAGTTCCTATTGCTGAAAAGATAATGATAAGGCTGTCAAAGGAGTCTTTGGGCAAGGAGTGAGGATGGTTAAGGATGGAAACAAGAATAGGGAGAAGGTCATTGTGCCTCAAGAGAATAACGTGTTGAAGGAGAATGGGCTGTCTTAAGGAGAACCTAGTTTAAATCTTACAAACATTTTCCTTATGAATGATTCTTTAAGGGGAAGATCTGGTTGGGTTGAGGAAGCAAGGTGTGCTAATGAAGGAGTGCCACCTAAGGCACTTGATTTAGATAAGGAAATAAGGAGGTTATTGGGTTAGAATAATGTCCACAAACTTGTGGAGAAGAGAAGATTAGTTGGAGAGAAGCCTTTATTGAAAGGCAAGAGGTCCGTTTTAAAGAAAGGTGTTTATGGGAAGTTTTAATATAGTAAGCTGTAATTGCAGAGGTGTTGCCTCGAAGATTTTTCCTCAATTGGTGAGGGATATGCAGAAGCTTAATAGCATCAATTTGATGTCTATTTATGAGCCAAGAATTAGTGGTGAAAAAGCTAAGAAGGTGATCAAGAAGCTGGGTTGGAACAACCATTTTATGGTTGATGCTAGGGGTTTCTCGAAGGTATTTGGTTATGTTGGGACAATGCTAAAGTTGATATTAAGATCTTAAACTCGTGTAATCAGGCTGTTCACATGGAAGTTTATAGCAAATGTAGCATAATTTTTCTTATACACATCAATGTATGCAAGTCCGAAAAGTGGAGAAAGGAACGGTTTGTGGAGATTTTTTGAGAATATTGCTGATAATCATAATAAGCCATGGCTGATTTAGGGAGATTTTAGTGCGTACCTTACTAGTGTTGAGAAGAAGGGAGCAGTAGTGGAAACGAATTGGTCTAGCATGAAGAAATTTTAAGATTCTGTAGACGATTCCAGCTTTTTGGATTTCGGATTTTCTGGTTATCCCTTTACTTAGGCTAAAGGTAAGGTGGAGGAAAGGATTGATAGGTTCTTGTGCAATAATCAGTGGCAGAATATGTTCAAGGATGCTAAAGTCTTTCATCCTTTTTTTGGGAAATAATATCATCAGCTGTGGACACCCTATTTTGCCTGGGCCTAAATTG
This sequence comes from Senna tora, assembly GCA_014851425.1. Lineage (NCBI taxonomy): Eukaryota > Viridiplantae > Streptophyta > Magnoliopsida > Fabales > Fabaceae > Senna > Senna tora. Next base: position 19,254,363 of record CM026263.1, on the reverse strand, counting down.
TGCAAAAAAAAAAAATATACAAAAATGCAAAAATATTATTTTTGTCAAAGAAAATAAAAAAGATGAAAAGTGTTAGATGGCCTACTCTTAGCTCTAATTGGTCAAGCCCAAAGAACCTAAGAGAACCCTAGCTTATAAAAGAGAGAAGCCTAGGTCAAGAAGTGGCAGAGAGAACAAGAGTGGCTAGGTTAAAGAGAGAGAGGTGGTTAGGTCAAAGAAAAGTGGAGGAAATCAAGGAGGAGAGCAAGAGGATGAAATAAAAAAGAAGAGGAAGGAGTCAAGAATTCATGGAGATGGGAAGGGAAACCTAACAAGAAAACTGGAAGAACCAATTGAGGAAATACTCTTAACTTTTACACTTTTATGTTTTGGTTAAATATGATTGCTTGCCTTCTTCATTTTGTTTTTGGTTGTCTCTAAATATATAATTGCTTTCTTGCATTTTTCTCTTGTTTGTGCATACCTTGAGAACATCTCTGAATTTTTTTCATGAATTTTGGAGTCTTTTAATGGAGACAAACGGTTTTTGTAAAAACCTCTGATTCTGAGTTCGGGTAGTGTGCATTCGACGCAAGATTCTGATTTCAATCGAACTCCAAATGGAGTGATCTAATTTTTTTCTAGAAAATAAACATCCGTAGCTTTCTAACCATAGGTCTTTTGTCAAATTTCATTGGCTAGTTTACTCCCAGAAATTTTTATAAAATTGATTTTATAGAACACTTTACAGAGTGACGTCCTGAACGTCACTCTAATTCGTGAAATTTTTTCTCTGTCGACAAAACTCCATTTTTATTAATTCCTATCCTTAAGACTTAATTTTTGTCTTGGGAATAGAGGATAAATATTTCATGCCCTAATTCTTCCAGAAGGATTTATGACATATTTATTTATCCCAATATACCATTTCAAATAGTTTCTGAGCAACTGTGGTTTCAAAGGTCATATCTTACAAATTACTAAAGCTTTTGGGACAAGGTCAGTGGGAGTGCGTAGGGGAGATCTAAAGCTTTCACACCCTAGGTTTTGACAATTTTCTGTGGTTTCAAAGTGGTCCAATATTATTTTTTAATTTAATGTCTAGAATCAGGAAAATACGCGTAAAAAAAAAGATCTCGTTGAAATGTGCAAAATAAAAAAGAAGTAAATACATACTTATGGGTCGCAAAGCATGAACTCGTACGTCGCGACCCCCATGTCATAAATGGTCGGATTTTCTTTCCCAAAATAGATCTTTTCCGATCCCTATAAATTGAAGGCTCCATTTCAGTTGAAGGGATTGAGATCTTGAGTTCCGAAAGGCTGCCAGATTGCTTTGGATTAGGTGAGTTTTATCTCATTTAATTTGCCCATACTCATGGTTTCCACTCTCTCTACTCCGTCATCCTCTTTCTTTTTAAGTTTTTGGATCCGTGAGGAATGGAGCCAGGCCCTGAGCCACTCCGAGGGTCGATCTAGATCCCCTCTATGTCTTAGACCCGATGTCTAGGACCCCAAAATTTTTCAAACTTACTTCTGTTTACGTAAATGGGTCATGATGCCTTGGTGTAGGCGTCGTGACCCCTTTCTGTGTTTGAGCACCACCCCTGTTGTTTTTCTGAAAACTAGTTGTACGGGTTGTGACGTATCCTTTTGTATGTCGTGACCCCCTATTTTAGAAGCAGAGGGTCGCGACGTATATTTTTGTACGTCACTACCCCTTGACTTTTCATGGCATCGGGATTGTCAGTCTAGGCTGAGGGTTGCGACCCATCCTTTTATGGGCCGCGACCCCCTGACTTTTAGGGGCAGAAGCATTTCTCCTCCTTTTTCTTGTATTTTATTAAAAAAAATATAAATTGTTTTGCATAAACATGTGTAACCTAGTACCACCTAGGAGCCTTTGCTTCTATAGGAGTACTAGTATTTATGCCATCTGGGCGCGCTGCCTGATGAGCATTCACACACACACTTTCCTTACCTTGTTGCTTGTTTGAATCTAATGCATGGTAGATAGGTGTCTAGAGTCCTTTGTCTCTTTAGGCACATTGCACTGGGAGGTCATTTGAGCCTTTGCTTGATGAACCTTCTCCACTCACACACTTGCATGACACAGAAATTACGTGGACTTTGATCCCTATTTGAGGGTACGTAGGCCCTAGGCTCTTATCATAGGTCAAATCCACCTTCATTTTGTTTATGTTCTTTTCCAATTTTTAAAGGCCAAACGATTTAAATGTTAATTTTTAGAGTAACCATCTTTGGACGGGGGAAGATGGGTGCCTAACACCTTTCCCTCATCTCAAGCAGACTCCCGAACCCAATTCTTTTAAAAACCTATATTTTAGTTTAACATTTGAACTTATTATTTTTTTTCTCTTTTCCAAGTTTTATGAAAAACCTAGTGGCGACTCCGTCGAGAGCACGTTCTTCACATTTGGCAACTCCACTGGGGATTTAAGAGAGTCAAGCCCTTGTTTTTAAAATTTATCATTTAAATTGTTTGGTCTTTAATATTGGATATTTGTTTGTATATATTTGTATATCTGTTATTTTTCTTCTTTTGCAATGTTTCCAGTTTAAGGTGGAAGGGAAGGGTAGTTAGGGTACTCCTAATCACAAAGTGCACAATTTAAATTCCTACCCACCTAAAATTCACTTCTATACCCGAAGTGTGTCCATAATAGTTAGTTGGGATATGAGAATCGTTCCCTGTTGGGCTTCGGCCTTCAGAGGTTGACCTATCTATCCTACTTAGATTGTTACTTGTCTTAAGGGTTGATACGGGCAAACTTTTCTGTGACAGGATCCTTTCTTAAGTCAGGGCCTCCACCTTTGGTGGGGGCAATCTAAGGGCCTTTTTATGGTGTCTAGATCCTAAGCTAAACCATGTGCAAGTTGACCTTAAAGCCTACCCTTATTAGGTCAGCCAATTTTAGAGACCTTAAGAGCTTAACCTTTAGGACAGAAGGAGCAAACTCCCTCATTTCTTTGCATGCATAAAAAAGAGAAAAGAAGAAAAAAAGGGAAGCTTTCTCCCATTGCATCACATGCATCTTCTAATAACTCCCTTTGTATTGCATATAAAATTTTCTTTTGAGTTGTGAATAAAAAAAAAGAAAAAAAACCACTTTTTCTTTACATTGCATATATATATATATATATATATATATATATATATATATATATATATATATAAATTCTTTGCATTGTATAAAAAAATTTCCTTATAATTTCATTTGCATTGCATATAAAATTCTCTTTTGAATAAAAGAAAAGGAAATCACTTTCCCTTTGCATTATATATATAAAAAATAAATAAAAAATAAAAAAAATTCATTTTTCTTATAATTTTATTTGCATTGTATATAAAATTTTCTTTTGAATTGTGAATAAAAGAAAAGTAATCCCCTTTTTCTTTGGATTGTATATATAAAATTTCTTTACATTGTATTAAAAAAAAGTTTTCCTTTTTCTTATAAAAAAATCAATTTTCTTATAATTTTGTTTGCATTGCATTTAACATTTTCTTCTGAACTATGAATAAAAAAACAATTTTCCTTTGCTTTGCATACATATAAAATTTTTTTACTTGCATTGTATATATAAAAAAATGTATTTATTTTCTGTAATTTCATTTGCATTGCATATAAAATTCTCTTTTGATTTGTGAATAAAAGAAAAGGAAACCACTTTTCCTTTGCATTATATATATAAAAAAAGGGGGGAAAATCCTTTGTATTGTATATATAAAAAAAATTTCATTTTTCTTATAATTTAATTTGCAAAATTTTCTTTTGAATTGCCTATAAAAGAAAAAGAAACCACTTTTCCCTTTGCTTTGTATATATATAAAAAAATTTCTTTGCATTGTGTAACTTCGGAATATTCTCCCTTAGGACACGTGGCACTAGCCTTCTAGAATGTTAGCGAGAATGCTAATTAGAGACACGTGGCACCACTCGTTTGCCCTGTACGTGGCCAGAACCCACGTCTCCCCTCTTAAGCTCTTGCACCCGAGACATGGAAGGCCCTCAACCGTCGTGGGAGTGGGAACGTGGGTCGACCCACGACGAGTGGGAACGTGGGTCGACCATGTTCTCCTTCACACTTAGTATAAAAGCCCTCACCCGAGGGACTCAAGAAAGAGAGGAATGAACACCGTAAATCCGAATACTCGAAGTAAGACTCTACACTCCAAATACTGTACATCAGCTCCTTGACCTTTGAGCTTGGTTGGCCACCTTAAACGGTCAACCATCAGCAATCACATCTCCGTCCCGGGGATCTCCATCAGCAAAGCTCCCAACAACTCAAAGAGACCCTTGCTCTCTCCCTACCTAAGGAAACCTCCAACGAGTGGCTCGCCCGCCCAGAGTACCTTACACACGTCCTAGCTGCACACAGCCACCTATAGGTAACCATCCTGTGGAACGGCTCCTATGGACGTTAACACAGCAAACTACGTGGACTTTGATCCCTCCACAAGGGTACGTAGGCACCTAGGTCATCACCTAAGGATAAGTCCCTCAAGTTTAAGACCTCTCGCGGTATATAAAAAAATTTTCTTTGCGTTATATAAATTTTTTTTCCTTTTTCTCATAACTTCCATTGCATTGTATATTAAAAATTTTTTCTTTTTCTTCTTTTCTTTTACCACACATTTGTTCTAATGTAAATCATCATTGTTTTGATAACTCTATAAAATAGAGTTATTTAAGAATTCTTTTCTAATGATCTAATTGTCCTTTAGCCACATTATGGTTAATTTTCAGTGTAGTTTGTGTTATTTAGGTGTTTAGTGGACTATTGCATGATCTTATTGAATTTTTAGTTAATTTGAGTTGATTTGAATGAGTTTTGATGATTCTCGATTGATCACTAATGCAATGCTCTTGTTTGCAGGTTTGAACGCAACAAGGTTCAATGCAATTGGGAAATTTAGGCAAAATTGGAAAGCAAAATGGAGCAAGATTGACATGTTTGGAGTGGACCATGGGAAGTGTTGATGAAGATTGGAGCTACAGCAAAAAGATGGAAACAGAGAGTTGATGCTGCAGCAGCATTTGTAAACAAATTAAAAAATAAATCAACTTTGCTGCAGCAGCAACACTTATATGGTGCTGCAGCAGCATCTCGCAGGGGCAGAACGCGAAATCACGTTTTACAGCTATAAAACGTGATCTAAGAACTGGGGAATTACGATTCGGAGCCGTAAGTTAAGTCTGGAGTTGAAGGTCTGCTAGGGTTCGAGAAATATACATTTGGGGAGCAATTTTCTATGGTTCAAAGTCGATTTAAGGAGTCGATTTAAGCTAGAAGACAGAGTTCCTTCCTTCCTTCTTCTTCTCTCTTCTTTTGGACGTTGATGTTAATTCTGGGGTTGTATTTTCTACGGCAATGCTAGGCTAGGCTTTTCTATCCTAGGGTTATGGTTGCCTACATGAATATTATGTTTGTTTGACAATTTTTATGGTTGAATTCAATATATTCGGTATTTATTCAGTTTGTGCTTAAACCCTAATTGCCTGATCATGTAACATTTTGCTCCCAAGATACTTAAGAAAAAGAAATTAATTAGATTACTTTTATATGAGAGATGATATTTTATGAATAGAATAAAATAAAACTTAAGTATAAAAAAAAATTCTAATTTAAATAGGAAAGTTAGAAATTTTGAAATAAATAATTTAAGGAGAAAGATATAATTTATAAATTCCCTTTTTAGCAAAATTAAATACAGATAAAAAGTGGGGAATATAACTTATAACTTAAAATAAGAAGACAAATATAAAATTAAATTTCAAAGGATGAAGATAAGGAAAACTCATAAATAATAATTCTTAAGTAAGTCCAAATAAATAAATTAAATGGGGCAAGTGAAACAAAATATTTTTATGAGACCCATTCAGTGGAAGCAAGTTAAGAAGAGAATTTCTAAATTTATCCAACAAATAAAGTGTTGAATAAATAGACAGTCTTATGTGATAAAATAAGACTATTATATTACACTTTTACTAATAAAATAATGGAAATAAGAAAATAGTCAAAATACTAATATAATAAATCTTCTATCCCTCTTAGTTACGTGTGAGTCTCACAATAAGCCTTGAAATGTGGTGGTTTAGTGGTGAAACCACACCTTACTTCTCATATACATGTGGCCACTAAGAAGGAATCTTAGCCACACACATCCACCATTCTTACTCATTAAGTCTCAAATAATAATAATAATAATAATAAAAATAAAACCCACCCAAAACCCTTCTCCCATTCTTCTCACAATAAGCCTTGAAATGTGGTGGTTTAGTGGTGAAACCATACCTTACTTCTCATATACATGTGGCCACTAAGAAGGAATCTTAGCCACACACATCCACCATTCTTACTCATTAAGTCTCAAATAATAATAATAATAATAATAATAATAATAATAATAATAATAAAACCCACCCAAAACCCTTCTCCCATTCTTCTACCCTAGCGTGCGATAGGAGAGGGAAAAGGAAAGAAAGAAAGGGAGGAAAGGAAAAGAGTGCAAAGGAAGCTGAGAGAGAGAAAGAGACGAGAGGGAGAATGAGTTCAAGTGAGAGATGAATATTTCGCCGAGACCGCCATCTTTCGTTGCCGGTGAGCGCGCACCATTGTCGCCGGTCAAAAGTCTGTAAGCGAAAGAAGGGGATTTCCACGCTACCCTCTGTTTCTCATCCCTATCCACTATTTTCCTTTTGATTTAAGCCGAGAAAGGTGAGCCCTTAAACCTAGTCATCCTTTCTTATTCTCTACTACAATTTCACTGATTCATGGTAGCTACTGGGGTTTTCGGCTTCGCTACTCTATTTCGTGAGCCTCTGATCTGGTACTATATGCATATGTGACTCCGATGATTAATTGAACTTAGACTTAGTTTTTGAATTGTTAACTATTTTGGGTTCTCGGTTAGGATTTGGGAATTTTGGAGTAAAATAAGGAAATTAGTAACAATTGAATTCACATAATGATTTCTCAAGCTACTCTCTGTTGACTATGTAAGGATAATGATTTAGAATTTGAAATAGTGTTCCTCTTGCAATCCTGAGATGCATAGATATTTATACTTAAGCTTTAGCAGAAGGACATTAAATTCGCACTTTCAGAATTTATTGTTGATTGAGTTCAAGCTATGTTTCGGTCTTGAGAACTTATTTGGGATTATCTGGGTTTTGTTTGTTTTCTTGGTGGAATATTCTCGTTTGTTTTAGTGTGAGTGTATCTCACTTTCAAATACAAATTTGAAATTTCTGTTTATTAAAATAATACAATCCATTAAATGCGATTTGAATACTGTTTTGGAGTAAAAACATTTAGTATGCACACTCTTATAGTCTACTGAGAATGATACAAATGGGGGATGTTTCATATTTTTATGCACTTCAAGTTGATGTGGGAAATCTGAAGTTTTCATAGGTAGTAAGACGCCATGATTATAACTTATTTTCATTAGAATGGAAAGGAACACTTGAATTTATGCTTATGATTATGTTTGTTAAATTTTCACGTATGAGAATTTGGTTAGCTTAGGAAATGGAATTAAAGAAGCTAGGAAGTTTATGTATTGTAAATTGATTGGTGTGATTCCACATTTTAGGGACCCTCTCATCTTAGCCCCTAAAGGGTTGATTGCTTGATGTGATTGTGTGACCCAATGTGTGTATTTCTTTTTGTGTATGCGGAATTCGTAGATAGTTGTAATGATTGATATAGACATGAAAATTTTGGACTTCTAATTGTATGCTTGTACTCATGGATAATTGTTGATGAAACTTGACCTTGTGTATGAGTTTTATTTTACGAGTTACGATTGAATTGGTTAACTGCGTGTATAGGTCATGATTATTGTTGTGAATGAGAAAAATAAGTTATTTGCTTCTTTGTGAATTGGGAATTGTATTGAGTTATAATGTTTGTTAGACTCATTAGCATGATTTTTGCACGAATCTAAGGATTTTGATTAAGTGTGAATGTTGTTTTCTTGGGTGTATGGGAAGGACCATGGGTGAACCATAGACCTTGTGTGAATGTTGCATGGTTGATAACATGGGAAGGAGAAAAGGCAGAACCGTGTGACCAATCATGAGCTATGATTTAAGGTGGTGTTTGGGAAGGAACAAGGTTGAACCATACACCATGTGTCAATGTGGCATGGGGTGGTCCATGGGAAGGAACAAGGTTGAACCATGGGACTAACCTTGTGTTAATGTACAAAGGCAGGCAAGGGAAGGAACGAGGTTGAGCCATGCGGCACCATTAGAATTATAAGATTAGGAAGGTGGTGGGAAGGAACCTAGTTGAACCACTTAACCAACCCATTTGCTAAGAACCCATAGGTAAGCAAGGGAGGAGGGAAGGAACCTAGTTGAACCTCAACCCTTGTTTGCTAGTGGGAAAGAATTTGCGTAAAAAGGTAATGTTCGTCACATAGTCAGTTTCTTTTAAACCATGCGAACCCTCTTCTTTACACAATGTATTTCTTATCCTTTTTGAAAACCAGATTAGGGGGTCATGCTCTAGTATTGCTTGGTAAAACTTTGGGCATCGGTTTTGCGAAACAAATTTTCTTAAAACTAAATCTTTTCCAAAAACCTTCTTCCACCGCATAGTGCCCAAGGGAACTTAACCCTATGTGACCAACATCACCCTAAAGACTTGATTTCCTTTGGATTTGCTTCTTGAATGAACTTAGGCCTGTGATTTCTTTGAAATTGGTATATGGACATTACTTGTATTGGTTGTTGCCTTGAATGATTGAATGTGTCCCATGTGAATGGTATGAATGTGAAAAATGTGTGTGGTGAACAGTCTTGGTGAATTGAGAAAGTATGACATGTTGTTTATGAGTTAATGATAATTTGAGTGCTTGTGATTAACATTCCCCTCCCCTTCATGGTGGTACCCTTCTACCACGTCTAGGATGGGTTTGTCCCTTACTGAGTTGTTTGACTCACCCCACGTGGTTTACATTTTTAGTGACAAGTACATATCAAGCATCCATGATGGCCCTGCATAGGTGACGATTGGAGATTCTACACCTTGTTCAGGTGGGTGTAGTCTTTGATTGTAGTAAGCCTAAATAAGGCTCAACTGTAATTATAGATTATTGTAAATAAAATTTTTTAAATATAGAATACTAAATGTTGTGTTTCTATATGATTAAATTTAACAGTGAGGTTTATTTTAGTTGACTAAAACTAATGTACTAGTTAGAGAGAACTTTAAATAAAAGAAAATTTTAAATTATTTCGATGAACAAAGAGGCTTACAGACTTGGGGGTCTTACCCTTAGTCTGTGCCGGTCACGTATCCTCGGGTGGGGGTCGTGACAAATATGGTATCAGAGCCTGGTTCTGTGATCACCAGGAACTCTGTAGTTGCAGAACTAAGCTGATTAGGATAGTTAAATGTAAGTATCTTGGGTTAGAATCTGGGTAGAAGGTTAATTGGATTGCTAACTGTGGCCGGCCAGTTGGTTGACTCCAAGAAGGACCTAACACCTAGAAATATAGTAATGGGTGGTAATATCTCTCAGTTGATATTGATTTTCTTTGCCCCACATGAGTTACTGAGCCTGATCAACTCAGTAATGTTGGGTTCGGCAAAGAGGCTTTGGTGCTCAATGAGAGGAGTCAAGTGAGGTAAAAAAAAAATTTTACCCACTCAGGAATAAGAGAATTCTGATAAGACAAGTAGAAGTGATAATTAAGTATAGCTGTCTTCTCAAGAGTAAAAAGTTTGAAGAAAAACTTGACTTGAGGAAGCACTATCATTGGAAGTGCTACACTAGAAAACTAAGCTAAAGATAAAGGAAACTTAAAAAACTAAATTGTAACTGTGTGAGGATTGGAGTGAAAGCATAAAAAAAAAATGAATGACCATCCTTCAATCCGTTGTTGCTTGATTGCTTTGTGGATTTCCTGTTTTTTTAATAGTGAAAACCTAGGAGTTAGCTAGTCTTACATGCTTATGTCTGATACAAGTATTAAGTTATTAAATAATTAAAATCCTTTAACAAGGAAGAATATTAGATTGTTACTAACCATGGTGTTTGAGTAAATTATGATTAAATGCATTTTCAAGTGATTGGACTTCATGACAGAGAGAAATACTTGAAAGTTGTTTATGTGAATTAAACAAGTAAATTATGAGGCCATTAATGCTATTCTGATTAGTGGAAAGGCTGATGGTAGCAAGGCAAATGAGATTGTGAATTTTTATTAGTGAATGAGACGAGTTTCTCTATGAACAAATTGTGAGGTTCTTAGAGATAAAATAATTTGTAGTAATATGTATTCAATGGGAATGGGTTATTGATTTGGATGGTTTGATGAGTGATGTGGAATTTTCCCTAGTAGGGTAAATCTCCTCACTTGGTCTAGATGAGAAGCTTTATTGATAGGAACTTCCCATGAAGTTGAATTGTTGTCCTTCACAATTGATGATTACTCGTACTGTATGAATAAATTGTGAAGTAAAATATATATATATATATATATATATATATATATATATATATATACATGAACTCTTAAAAAAAAATGTACAATGTCTTGAAAGTGCATATAGATTGCTGACTTAGTTTCGTTTTCAATAAACTCTGTGTGTTTTGGACTTTTAATGGTTGTCGTGATCAATTATTGAAAGGTTGATAGGTTTCATGTGTTTTGCATTAGAATGTTAGAGTAAATGCTTAAGATGAGTGGTAACAAATGAATGTTGGTCAACATGAAAATTGAGTATGCCGGGAGGTTATAACATATGATTTTGTTAAAGTTATATTGCAAATTTAGTGTTCTTTAGTTGATCTAAATTTTATATTGGATGCTATAATAACGTCAAATTAAGTAGCGAAGGATAACATCAACTCGGCACATTGTTGTAATATAAGAGTTCTGTATAAAAGACTGAGTTGTGTGAGATCTTTAGTATGCTTCCTCTTGTTTTGATGATTTGACGTTATTCCCTGGTAATAAATTCTGCTACATTCTTGCTGCTCTAGACAGCTAGATGTAGTGAACAAAAGGAAAAAGTATGATGAATTTCTTGTTCTTTAATTTTGTTAGATTTGAGTCTATGTGACTGCCAAGGTGGGATTGTTAACTTTCTGAGTTTTCTCTAATTAATGTAAGAAACTTGGATGCATATAGGAAGTTCAGTACATTTTTGCTACTAAACCAAGATTTTCTTTGCAGGATGCACTGCAGAATTGTATTAGTGTTTTGTTTGCTTTGTGTTTAAACATAATTAGGGATAGGAAAACTGTGTTTTTAACTTGTACTCTTTATCTATGGATTGCATCAAAACCCTGTAAGATTAAATGAGAAATTCTAGTGTAGTTTGCAATCTCCAAGGGCTTTTAGAAGTTCTTTTCTTCAACTCTTTTTTATTTTTAATTGGTCAAAAAGTCAAGTTGAAATTCTGGGTTTTATATCTCAGTTTATGCTCTGTTCGATTTCATTATTGTGGGTCTGATTGTTACTATTGTTCTTGGTTTGACTTTGCTGTTAAGAACTGATATAAACATGTTGAATGTGTTATTATGAATCTTTGACAAAAAAAAAAGTATCGAACTGAAAATGTGGAAAAGAATAGAGGTAGACATGTGAATTTTTGTGTGTTGTGTTGTGTGGTTTCTAGTCATGTTTCCTGTTATGAGTATTGATTTGTAATGCCTCCATACCTTTGTGTTGATATTAGGTATTGATGGGTTCACTGTATGATAATAAAAGACGTGGAATGAAAATTAAGTAAAAACAAGTAATGAAAACCATTGAGTTGGGATCACTGTTTTTATTGTGGTTTGTAAGTGAGCTTTTTTTTTCTATGAAATTGATTTATGTTAGGGAACTTATCTTTTGTTGTTGTTGTTGTTGTCATTCACCCGGAAACTAAAGATATGGAATCTTGGAATGCAATTACAAGATTACATTAATGAAATTATTAGAACTCTGTTTAGGAGAAAAGGTCATAAGGTGAGGCCTTCATGTCCATATGTTGGGAATGATGCGTATCATGGTTTATTCTGCCATCACAAATGACTAAGAGAGAAAACAGAATTTGTACAGTAGCATGTGAAAATGACATAGTAAATTATTACTGTGCATAAGTTGTAAGAATTCAATAGGCATATATGATTTATAAGACATTGAAATAATACAAGATAGGTAACCAAAACGTGTACCTGAAATGCCATGGTCTTCCTCTATATTACCCTGGTCGAGCAGCGGCTACAATAGGGAGACTCACTGTGTTAGGGTTAGAGAGGGGATCTAGCCTGTATTTATAAGTGTGTCTTACTGGGCCCTCCCATTACGGGCTTCAGTAAAACCCTAAAGGCCTACACATAGCCGCCTATAAGACTTTATCATAATGTGTGCTATTAGCCCAACCATGATTGCTTTATACTTTGAGATTCCTTTATATTGGATCACCTATTAACCCGGTTTATTTAAAAAAACTAAATAAAATATTTTAAACAATTAATGTGAGCCCAATATAAATATTTTCCTAACATAAGTAACTACTCTAATTGTGCCATGAGGGAAAAAAACTTTAGATTTATTAATATTAAATTTGGCAAGAACAAATTTACAAGTCTTAAAAATTATCTTATGATTTTCTGCTTGGTGTGTGCCATAGCTATTGCCTTCAAATTAACTAGTCATGTGCTGTCTTCGTTTTAGTATGAAAAGGCATCACTTCGTAATTATAGTAAGATGTAATGAAATTTTTTTTCATGGAATACCCTGGTTGAAATTTGGAATAAGAGTGATGAAATGAATATGATAAACCTCAGTGAAGCTAGAGGTTTGGAAGTTAGAAAAATGTCTAATTAAACTAATCGTTTAGATTAAATCAAAATATATAAGGAGTTCTAATGATGAAGACAAGAGTTGAGGGGGGAAATGTTACATGAATATAAGCTAATGAAACTAAAAGACTTTGTTTTTATAGTATGGTGTCATATAAAATATCTACATACGCAGTAAGATCTCTTAGGATTGCATTATCTGCTGTGAAAAAAAATATATGTATATATATAATCGATTTTAATTATATGAGTAGACTTATTCTAGATTGGGATTAAATATGATAAAATGGGAGGTATAAAATAGACAATAATTCCAAGAGTATGATGGGTTTGGAATCTCTCGACAAATCATCACACTAAGAATTTTGTTATATGAGGTTTTATGAACAACCCCTTGATTCAGGACTAGCTAGTTAATCTTTACAACTAGGGAATTTAGATTCAAAATCATTTAAATGAGATAGTAGTACATTAGGATAATTGGAAATATGAGTTGGTTGAAGAAATTCAAATAAGGAAAAAAAAAGAAAGAAAAGAAAAAAAAAACTTGGGTGATGACTTAGGCAGGAATTCAATTCCAATGTAACTTGTATTGGGAAACCTAAGGCCCTGTTTGGTTCAATTGAGCCTATGTAATGCAATCCACTTTGCATTGTAAAGATTGGAGGTAAAGTAAAAGAGATTACATTGCAATAAGAGAAAAAATTGTTTGGTATGAAAAAAATTGAAAGGAAAGTAGAGTAAGTAAGATATGAGAAAAATACTAAAATGCCCCCATTAAACTTCAATCAAACCCTAAACATTGGCCGTCACCACCGCGGTCGGAGATGAAGCTAAACCCAATGCTTCCATGGCCGCCGCCGCCGGCGGAGATGAAGCTAAAAAAATCAGAAATGAAGCTAAAAAGATTGATTCCTAACACAAATGAAAACACAAGCAGCAAATCAAGCCATAAATCCCTAAAGCCGATCTGCATATTAGACCCTAAATTTGATATGCAAATCAAACCCTAAATCCCACCAAGCTTGGATCTGCAAATCCCACCATCCATGGAAACGGTGGCTGTGCGATAGATCTTATGGAAGTGAAAACAACAACTGTGAAGGAGAAAGACGAAGAAGATGGTTGTGCGATGGAAACGATGATGATGACTGTGCGAAGAGAGAAGATGGCAGACGACGACGGTGAAGGAGAAAGATGGAGAAGATGGCAGACGATGGTGATGGCTGTGCAAAGAGAGAAGAGAGAGTTGATGATGGGGGAACCAGAGAGATGAGAGAAGAGAGAGCTGATGTCTGTCGATAGATTGTGTCAAATGGGAGGGGTAAATTTGTCAATTCACCTTACTTTCCTTCAGCAAAGTAGAAAACCGTAGGATTTGTGATGTAAAAATATTGCCACTGTTCATTGCAATTGGGATTACGCTGCAATGCTATTTACGGGACTTAAAAGTAGTAACCAAACAATTTGCATTTATTGGAAAGCGTGATATTTTACATTGCAGACCATGATTCACTCCTAGCAAACGGAGCCTAAGGTATCACGTCATCTAGGAGAAATAAATCACAAGGAATACTTAGAGATTGGTGGAAAAAATTTTGGGAAATATAGTAAATCTAAAAAGACTATAATTTCGAGGACGAAATTCTATAAGGGGGAGAGATTGTAACATTTTGCTCCCAAGATTAGAGGTGTCAAAACGGGCCAGCCCGGCCCTATCCCGTTTTGAGCCCTAATTATTTAGGGTCGGGCCGGGCCGGGCCAGCCCGTTTTCAAAACGAGCCTAGTTTTCTTTAGCCAGGCCCGGCCCTTTTAGGGCCTAGGGCCGGGCCGGGCTAGCCCTTTTTTTCTTTTCTTTTTTTTTTTAAAAAATTGATATTTTAATAATAATTATTATTATTATGTGTTTTATTTTATTTTTATTATTTTGTAAATTAATTAATACGAAAATTAAATGTTAGATATTATATAAAAGTTTATGTTAAAAATGTTGAAAAAAAATTTTAGAATATCTTTTCATTCTTTTTAAAATATCTCTAATCAAAATTAATTTAGTTGTGTAAATAATGTTTTTCAACATATTGTTATTATGTGTTTTGTGTTTCTTCCTTTTTAATAGAAAAATGAATTAGTTTATTTGATTTCACAAAAAACAATAGTTGATTTATTAGTAGTTAGTGAATGGCTAGTAAATGAGTAAATGACTAAGTAAGTGTAGATTACATATGTTAAGAATTTTTTATAAAAAAATGTTAAGAATTTAGGCTAAATTAAAGAATAATTTGAAAAATTAATTTTTTTTTTAAAACGGGCTAGCCTGACCCTAGCCCGTTTTGGCCCTAATTGTTTTAGGGCCGGGCCGGGCCGGCCTATTTTTAAAATGGGCCCAAAAATTTTCAGCCCGGCCCTATATTTTTCTAGGGCCGGGCCTGGCCCATATTGACACCTCTACCTAAGATACTTAAGAAAAAGAAATTAATTAGATTACTTTTATATGAGAGATGATATTTTATGAATAGAATAAAATAAAACTTAAGTATAAAAAAAAATTCTAATTTAAATAGGAAAGTTAGAAATTTTGAAATAAATAATTTAAGGAGAAAGATATAATTTATAAATTCCCTTTTTAGCAAAATTAAATACAGATAAAAAGTGGGGAATATAACTTATAACTTAAAATAAGAAGACAAATATAAAATAAAATTTCAAAGGATGAAGATAAGGAAAACTCCTAAATAATAATTCTTAAGTAAGTCCAAATAAATAAATTAAATGGGGCAAGTGAAACAAAATATTCTTATGAAACCCATTCAGTGGAAGCAAGTTAAGAAGAGAATTTCTAAATTTATCCAACAAATAAAGTGTTGAATAAATAGACAGTCTTATTTGATAAAATAAGACTATTATATTCCACTTTTACTAATAAAATAATGGAAATAAGACAATAGTCAAAATACTAATATAATAAATCTTCTATCCCTCTTAGTTACGTGTGAGTCTCACAATAAGCCTTGAAATGTGGTGGTTTAGTGGTGAAACCACACCTTACTTCTCATATACATGTGGCCACTAAGAAGGAATCTTAGCCACACACATCCACCATTCTTACTCATTAAGTCTCAAATAATAATAATAATAATAATAATAATAATAATAATAATAATAATAATAATAATAAAACCCACCCAAAACCCTTCTCCCATTCGTCTACCCTAGCGTGCGATAAGAGAGGGAAAAGGAAAGAAAGAGAGGGAGGAAAGGAAAAGAGTGCAAAGGAAGCTGAGAGAGAGAAAGAGACGAGAGGGAGAATGAGCTCAAGTGAGAGATGAATATTTCGCCGAGACCGCCATCTTTCGTTGCCGGTGAGCTCGCACCATTGCCGCCGGTCAAAAGTCTGTAAGCGAAAGAAGGAGATTTCCACGCTACCCTCTGTTTCTCATCCCTATCCACTATTTTCCTTTTGATTTAAGTCGAGAAAGGTGAGCCCTTAAACCTAGTCATCCTTTCTTATTCTCTATTACAATTTCACTGATTCATGGTAGCTACTGGGGTTTTCGGCTTCGCTACTCTATTTCGTGAGCCTCTGATCTGGTACTATATACATATGTGACTCTGATGATTAATTGAACTTAGACTTAGTTTTTGAATTGTTAACTATTTTGGGTTCTTGGTTAGGATTTGGGAATTTTGGAGTAGAATAAGGAAATTAGTAACAATTGAATTTGCATAATAATTTCTCAAGCTACTCTCTGTTGACTATGTAAGGATAATGATTTAGAATTTGAAATAGTGTTCCTGTTGCAATCCTGAGATGCATAGATATTTATACTTAAGCTTTAGCAGAAGGACAATAAATTTGCACTTTCAGAATTTATTGCTGATTGAGTTCAAGCTATGTTTCGGTCTTCAGAACTTATTTGGGATTATGTGGGTTTTGTTTGTTTTCTTGGTTGAATATTCTCGTTTGTTTTAGTGTGAGTGTATCTCACTTTCAAATACAAATTTGAATTTCCATTTATTAAAATAATAGAATCCATTAAATGCTATTTGGATACTGTTTTGGAGTAAAAACATTTAGTATGCACACTCTTATAGTCTATCGAGAATGATACAAATGGGGGATGTTTCATATTTTTATGCACTTCAAGTTGATGTGGGAAATCTGAAGTTTTCATAGGTACTAAGACACCATGACTATAACTTATTTTTAGTAGAATGAAAAGGAACACTTGAATTTATGCTCATGATTATGTTTGTTAAATTTTCACGTATGAGAATTTGGTTAGCTTAGGAAATGGAATTAAAGAATCTAGGAAGTTTATGGATTGTAAATTTGATTGGTGTTCCATATTTTAGTGACCAAAGAACACCTTGGAGAAAAGAGTTCTTAAGGGCATAACCAAGGAAGTTGTCAAGGTGAAGGACCCTCTCATCTTAGCCCCTAAAGGGTTGATTGCTTGATGTGATTGTGTGACCCAATGTGTGTATTTCTTTTTGTGTATGCGAAATTCATGGGTAGTTGTAATGATTGATATAGACATGAAAATTTTGGACTTCTAACTGTATGCTTGTACTCATGGATGATTGTTGATGAAACTTGACCTTGTGTATGGGTTTTATTTTATGAGTTACGATTGAATTGGTTAACTGCGTGTATAGGTCATGATTATTGTTGTGAATGAGAAAAATAAGTTATTTGCTTCTCTGTGAATTGAGAATTGTATTGAGTTATAATGTTTGTTAGACTCATTAGCCTGATTTTTGCATGAATCTAAGGATTTTGATGAAGTGTGAATGTTGTTTTCTTGGGTGTATGGGAAGGACCATGGGTGAACCATACACCTTGTGTGAATGTTGCATGGTTGAGAACATGGGAAGGAGCAAAGGCAGAACCGTGTGACCAATCATGAGCTATGATTTAAGGTGGTGTATGGGAAGGAACAAGGTTGAACCATACACCATCTGTGAATGTGGCTTGGGGTGCTCCATCGGAAGGAACAAGGTTGAACCATGGGACTAACCTTGTGTTAATTTACAAAGGCGGGCATGGGAAGGAACAGGGTTGAACCATGTGGCGCCATTAGAATTATAAGATTGGGAAGGTGTTGGGAAGGAACCTAGTTGAACCACTTAACCTCACCCCTTGTTTGCTAGTGGGAAAGAATTTGCGTAAAAAGGTAATGTTCGTCACATAGTCATTTTCTTTTAAACCATGCGAACCCTCTTCTTTACACAATGTATTTCTTATCCTTTTTGAAAACCAAATTGGGGTGCCATGCTCTAGTATTGCTTGGTAAAACTTTGGGCACCGGTTTTGCAAAACAAATTTCCTTAAAACTAAATCTTTTCCAAAAACCTTCTTCCACCGCATAGTGCCCAAGGGAACTTAACCCTATGTGACCAACATCACCCTAAAGACTTGACTTCCTTTGGATTTGCTTCTTGAATGAACTTAGGCCTATGATTTCTTTGAAATTGGTATATGGACATTACTTGTATTGGTTGTTACCTTGAATGATTGAATGTGTCCCATGTGAATGGTATGAATGTGAAAAATGTGTGTGGTGAACAATCTTGGTGAATTGAGAAAGTATGACATGTTGTTTATGTGATAATGATAATATGATTGCTTGTGATTGACATTCCCCTCCCCTTCGTGGTGGTACCCTTCTACCACGTCTAGGATGGGTTTGTCCCTCACTGAGTCGTTTGACTCACCCCTCCTGGTTTACATTTTTAGAGATAAGTACAGATCAAGCATCCATGATGGCCACGCGAAGGTGACGATTGGAGATTCTACACCTTGCTCAGGTGGGTGTAGTCTTTGATTGTAGTAAGCCTAAATAAGGCTCAACTGTAATTGTAGATTATTGTAAATAAAAATTTTTAAATATAGAATACTAAAGGTTGTGTTTCTATATGATTAAATTTAACAGTGAGGTTTATTTTAGTTGACCAAAACTAATGTACTAGTTAGAGAGAACTTTAAATAAAAGAAAATTTTAAATTATTTCGATGAACAAAGAGGCTTACAGACTTGGGGGTCTTACCCTTAGTCTGTGCCGGTCACGTATCCTCGGGTGGGGGTCGTGACAGATCACCTCTTAGGGTAATTTAGAGGATTTAGGTGACCTTGAAAGATGCACTTAGGTTTAGTCCCAGAACTGAATACCGTTAGGTCTAGATTAATTAATTGGATAGTTAACTAGATTAGCCCGAAGGATAGACATATATTCGAGGGCCTAACAGAGTCAAAATTAGCTTGAACAAATTAATGCAACTCTTTATTTTGATTTTCTACATAGACATATGAGAAGACGAATATTGGATTAGGGCTTCTATAGGATCGACAGACCATTCAACGATAATAGGGACTAAGACTAATATTGGCATATTGAATTCAATTGTCAGAAAGAATCAAACGACAAAATTGAAGTGTTAGGATTAACCATAAACTAAGGAACTCTCATTATTCGAATCACACTCATTATCACTTGTGTTTATTTTAATTTTCATTTAAATTCTGTTTATCCAACTTCAAAACCCCCCTTTCAGTTACTTTATATTCTTTTCCATTGAAGTTTTGATTTATCGAAAAGTGTTGGAAATCTCCCAATCCCTGTGGGTTCGACCCTGCTTGCTCTGTACTCAAATTTGTGTTAAGTGGAAGTAGGAAAATTATTAATATTAATTTGATAGCGCTAGGCACGCATCAAATTTTGGCGCCGTTGCCGGGATTGGTTTTAATTGATTTTTATTCTTCTTTTTTATGACTAGGACTACTCGTGGAAAGGAGTTCTACTTTGATTCTGAGATTGAAATGACAGCAAAGAAATTAAGGAAGGAAGCTAAAGCTGTAAAGCAAGCACTGAATTCTACTAATCTTACTGAGGAATTTGATAATCTATTTGATCTCTTAGAACTCTTTGCTGAAGAAGGGTCATCTCTGATTAATATGGCCAAAGAGAAAGCCTTGAAAGATCTTGACGCTCCACCGGTACAACAAGCACCACTGTGTATTACTGCTGCTAATCTTCAAGCTCCACTTGAACTAAAGTCGGGCTTGATCCATCTGCTTCCTAAATTCAGAGCATTGGCAAATGAAGATCCTTACAATCACTTGAAGGAATTCCATGTGGTCTGCTCTAGCATGAAACCCGATAGAATAACTGAAGAGTAGATCAAACTGAGAGCTTTGCCTTTCTCTTTAGAAGACGCTGCAAAGAAGTGGTTATTCTATCTACCTGCAGATTCTATCACGAGCTGGGAACAAATGATGAAAACTTTTCTTAAGAGGTACTATCCCGCTTCCAGGGTGAATAATGTGAGGCGGGAATTGTTTGGAATCAAACAACGTACACATGAAACTCTTTTTGACTATTGGGAACGTTTCAAGGAACTTTGTGCTAGTTGCCTTCAACACGGTATACCTGAACAAACCCTCATTAACTTCTTCTATGAAGGTTTGCTACCTAGTGCAAGGAGCTCGATAAATGGTGCTGGTGGTGGTTCACTTGCAGAAAAGATCCCTACTGAAGCTAAACAGTTGATTGAAATCGTGGCATCCACCTCATGACAATTTGGGGAGAGACAAGAAGGAGTGAATGAATTAACTGTTACTGCATCTCTTGAAGCTAAACTCAATCAGCTCACTAATGTTGTTTCTAAACTAGTTATCGGACCGATTCAACAAGTTCAAACCTAGCCAGTCAGTGTGTGTGGGATATGTGCAACTCCTGGGCACCCCACAGATATGTGTCCTTCTCTGTGGGTGGATTCCAACAACAGAGAAAGTATGATCCTTATGCTAATACTTATAACGCAGGCTGGAGAAATCATCCTAACTTTGGGTGGAAAGACAATCAAGGTGCAGAACCACATGCTGCACGTCCTAATGTCCAACCCAGATTTCATGGTGGGCCGGTTGAAAAGAAACCTAGCCTAGAAGAAATGTTCATGCAATACATCTCCAAAACCGACTCACTCTTACAGAGTCAAGCTGCTTCCTTGAGAAATTTGGAGACAGAGGTAGGCCAGCTGGCCAATGCACTCAATAGTAGGCCTTAAGGATCCTTACCCAATAACACTGAACCAAATCCTAAGATGAATGGCAACGAACATTGCAAGACTATTAACCTGAGAAGTGGCACTGAGATACAAGGAAACCCGAAAACTGCTGAGTATGAAAGAAGTAAAAATGGTGAGAAAGAATTGGAGAGCAATCAAGCTGAAAAATTGATAAGGCACCTGAAAAAGAAGCTGAAAAATTAACTGTGCCACCTAGATCACCTCCACCATTCCCTCAAAGGTTTCATAAGCATATGCATGACAAACACTTCAAAAAGTTTCTTGATGTTCTAAAGCAGCTCCATATCAACATACCACTAGCTGAGGCATTGGAGCAAATGCCTAATTATGCAAAATTCATGAAAGATCTGGTTACTAAGAAGCGAAGACTATATGAGTTTGAGACTGTGGCACTTACTGACGAGTGCAGTGCTCTTGTACAAATGAAATTGCCTCAAAAGCTGTAAGATCCTAGAAGTTTTACTATCCCTTGCTCTATAGGGAATAACTATTGTGGCAGAGCACTATGTGATCTAGGTGCTAGTATAAACTTAATGCCTATGTCTGTGTTCAAGCAACTTGGCATTGGTGAAGCAAGACCAACTACCGTGACTCTACAACTGGCAGACAGGTCTATTACTTATCCGGAAGGTAAAATTGAAGATGTTCTAGTTAAAGTTGATAAATTTATCTTCCCGGTTGATTTCATAATTCTAGATTTTGTAGCTGATAAGGATGTCCCTATCATCTTGGGGAGACCATTCCTAGCCACTGGGCGCACTCTGATTGATGTGCAAAAGGGTGAACTAACTAAGAGGGTTCAGAACGAGC
Source organism: Senna tora (assembly GCA_014851425.1). Lineage (NCBI taxonomy): Eukaryota > Viridiplantae > Streptophyta > Magnoliopsida > Fabales > Fabaceae > Senna > Senna tora. The sequence continues at coordinate 19,232,642 of CM026263.1, read as the reverse complement.
AGGTAACTTTTAATGTATTCGAGGCTATGAAACATCCTGATGATGTAGAAGAATGGTCAAGAATATCTGTAATTGATACCCTCTCTTATTCTGAATTTATAAATGATAGTCTAAATCCTCTAGAGATTGCTCTGGTACTAAATTCTAGTGATTTAGATGAAAAAGAATTGATCATGGGGGTCAAAGATGAGCAGGTAACATTTAAGATGTTCAACTCAATAGAATCACCCAAGGAGAATGAAAAATGCCTTAAGATTGAAGCGGCAAAAGAATGGGTGAGTAATGCAGCTGTAGATGGTGATCTAAACAACCATCAAATTGACCCAGGGGAGAAATCACAAAAATATTTAACTGAGATTGATGCTGCTGACTAGTTTGGGGGTCTTACAATGTTAAAGGCACCACCTTGGTGCAATAAATCCAAATCCCCACTCCATATAAACTAGGAATTGCCCTTTACATCAGGGGTGGAGAAAAACTTAACTGGCAGGGACGCTAGAATCTTGGTATTCTTACAAAGCTACATCAACTCCCTGTGATCTATTGATCCTGACTGAGTTTCAAAAAACTGGTAGTCAAGCTGAGGACGTTAAACTAAGCGCTTCTTGGGAGGCAACCCAGGCAATTTTGAATTTATTTTATTTTGCTCTAATTTTATTTATTTTTAATTTTTGAATTTTCTAAGCTGCGCTTGAGCTTCTTGTCTATTTTAGGCCTTAATCCTTGTATCTGCTGCTACTTCCGCCAGAGTCCTTATGCTTCCAGATGACACTTTCCTTTTCCTTTTTCTTTTTCAATTAATTTTCCTTTTCCTTTTATCTTTTATTTGTTTTTTTTCTTCTCTTTTTGTTTTACTGCCTGCTTCTCTGCTATTTGGTCATACGGGTACTCATCAGTGTGCGTGGATAACTATGATAATTTTATTGATCACTTGATGATATTAGTGAAATAAATGACATACTTTGAATTGATTTAGTTGAGTCAACGACTTTGTGACTTGTGAAAGCAAATTTTAGCCCTTTCTTGTGTCCCATGCCTTCTGGGTATTGATAGTCTAAACATTGAGGACAATGTTTGGATTTTAGTTTGGGGGTGGGAACACAAAAGTTTACTAAACTTTTGCTTCTGTTCAATTTTAGAGTAAGATTGTGAAAAATTTTTAAAAAAATTTGCTTATGTTTTTTTTTCTTCTGGTTTTATGATTGGTTGAACTCCAATGAGGAGATAATTCATGTCTATTTACTTTTTAGTTGATTGAAATGTTTTGATTTATGTTATTCAATACTTAGGGATATGAGTAAATTTAATTCTTTACTACTTCTGGAAAAATTATGTGCATAGGGTAGTTTAACATGACTTGATTGCTTGAATTAGAAGGATAGATTGCATGAACTGCTTTGTATGCTTATTTGGAAACTAGGACTCTAGAACTTCTCTTATATTTTCTTGAGGTGAAATCCTAGGTATTGCATGATTTAGGGAGATGAATTAGGCACGTTCTTTTTTGCGTTTCAGCCTTTCAAGCCTGACCTGGAATCAGTTTATCCTTAGCACCCTATTTTGAGCCTAATAGAAAAACCATGATGAATATCAAAAAAATAACCTGCATGAGCCTAACTGTCTAGCCTGAAAAACAATGAGATACCCTTCAAGAGGTTAGTTGAGCACATGCCAAGCTAAGGTGATGCGGAACCCCAAGGTTATAAAGAACCAGAAACCCCGAACACACAATATGGACAGAACAAGAAGACGAAATGAAACCCCCAATCTATTGAACCCCCAATTGACAATGCAAATGGAAACACAAATAATCGGTTGATTTAAAAAGCAAGAATGAATTCGCCACAAAGTGATTACCTTGATAAGAATTAATTCTTGATGCAATAGAAGAAGATAAGCACCTCTCCTATGGATTCTTCTTTCAGCCAAGAAGAAGAAGAAAAGCTCAAAGCTCTCTTTAAAATTCCAAATCAAATCTCCATACAATAGTGTTAAAGGAGTATTTATACTCCAAGAAAGAAAACCCTAGAATCTTAAAGCAAGTAAAACCCTAATTAACTAATTGGCTAACCTAACATAACATAAACTAAAGCCCAAACACAAAAGATAATGTTTAAAATAAAACTATTGGGTCTTTATAACAATCATACTTAAGCCCAATTAAAATAATAAATCTGAAATAAGTGTCATATATCACTAATGGGCTATAATTAATAAAGCCTAAATATAGTGACTTTCGCACAAAAATACAACCCAAATTTTAATAAGCATTGTAAGCCCAAAATATGAAGATTTAGGCTTAAATAAGCCTCCACATGTATAGTACTTGGTCCAAGCTCTCCAAATTAATGTTTCCAAACCCAATACATGATGTGAAGCTCCATTTTCAGCCCCATTGGTGCAAATAACGTTTTCAGAAATTATTGAACGCATAATTACTGTTTAATTTGTCCATGTCTCTTCCATAAGCTCTTTCAATGATTCCATGATTATGCTAGGTCTAGTCGCACCTCTTTAGCTCGTATCATTCCCTCCTTCCTCGAAAAGATTTGTCCTCGAATCTGAAACCATGTAAAAAGTAGAATTAGAAACTTCAAAAATGTGAAGCTTATGATACTCACCTTGAAGGCTAATCTTGTAGGCATCGCTCCTAATTCTTTTTGGCACTTGAAAAGGATCATCTTTTTTAGCATCAACTTTGTGGTTCCAATAGTGTGAAGATTTGAACCCTTTCAATTGCTCCCAGTTACAATCATTAAGCATGACACATTTCCATCGCTCAATTTGTTGCCAATGAGGAAAGTAAAAAAATTTACCCTGCTTAAAAATAACATCAAAAGCCACCACAAAAGCATCAAATCCAATATAAATTGATTTAGAGAACTTAAATAAACAAGGTGTAGGTGCAAAACATAGGTTTTTCTTTGAAACATTAAGTGTCATTGCTGGACTATGTTCACAACTTAAACCAAGCTCTCCTTTGATTTGCATTTGTTGCTGATGCTGATTTGTCTCCTTAAAATTAAATCTTTCTCCAAACACAAAATCAATATGGACCAGGAACTAAATCAATATGAAGATTTAGGCTTAAATAAGCCTCCACATGTATAGTACTTGGTCCAAGCTCTCCAAATTAATGTTTCCAAGCCCAATACATGTTGTGAAGCTCCATCTTCAGCCCCCTTGTTGCAAATGACGTTTTCAGAAATTATTGAAGGCACAATTACTGTTTGATTTGTCCATGTCTCTTCCATAAGCTCCTTCAATGATTCCTTGATTATGCTAGCTCTAGTTGTACCTCTTCTGCTCGTATCATAAGGGAGTAAGAAAAATGATGAAAAGCACAATCAAAGATTGTGTAACAAAGTGGAAAGGTTAAAAAAAGAAAAAAAAAGGTTGCCAAAAAGGTAGCTTCGACATGAAAAAGCTGTGAAAAGAATAAATAGAAAAGTAGTGTCAAAAGCTTGTGGAAAAGTTGAGACAAAAACTCCTTGTGGCAAACTGTGTTATCATATGGCTGACTCTTGAGTTTGATATATATCATATCCCTTCATTTGTTAGCCCATTACCTTAGGCCACGTTACAAGCTGACAAGACCTAATGATCTTTGAATTGTGTGATGCCTACATTAATGGAGAGAAGGTAGAAAGGTAAGCATATGAAGTACCTAGGGTTGAAATATGATATACACTGCGGAGCATGTTAATCTAGACCACTAAATCTTGTTTGAGATGATTGCTAGAATATCTTCACACACACACTCCAGAGTAGAAAAGAAACCTGTGTTATTCATGAATCTTTGCATTGTATAACATGAACTTATATTTTCTGATTAGCCGTGGAGTTTAGATAGTGTGAATTATGAGGATGCAAGTTTAGCTGGCCATAAATACTGTTGAGAAATAAGCATTTGCCTTTCATGAACTCTTGGTTTGATTTTACTTTACTCGAGGATGAGCAAAAGCATTAGTTTGGGGGTGTTGATAACTCTATAAAATAGAGTTATTTAAGAATTCTTTTCTAATGATCTAATTGTCCTTTAGCCACATTATGGTTAGTTTTCAGTGTAGTTTGTGTTATTTAGGTGTTTAGTGGACTATTGCATGATCTTATTGAATTTTTAGTTAATTTGAGTTGATTTGAATGAGTTTTGATGACTCTCGATTGATCACTAATGCAATGCTCTTGTTTGCAGGTTTGAAAGGTGTAACACAACAAGGTTTAATGCAATTAGGAAATTTAGGGAACATTGGAAAGCAAAATGGAGCAAGATTGACATGTTTGGAGTGGACCATGGGAAGTGTTGATGAATATTGGAGCTACAGCAAAAAGATGGAAACAGAGAGTTGATGCTGCAGCAGCATTTGTAAACAAATTAATAAATAAAACAACAGTTCAGAAACAGAAAGTTGCTGTTGCAGCAGCACTTATATGGTGCTGTAGCAGCATTTCGCAAGGGCAGAACGGGAAATCACATTTTACAGCTATAAAACGTGATCTAAGAACTGGGAAATTATGATTTGGAGCCGTAAGTTAAGTTTAGAGTTGAAGGTCTGCTAGGGTTCGAGAAAGATACATTTGGGGAGCAATTTTCAGTGGTTCAAAGTTGATTTAAGGAGCCGATTTATGCTAGAAGATGGAGTTCCTTCCTTCTTCTCTTCTCTCTTCTTTTGGACATTGATGTTAATTATGGGATTGTATTTTCTATGGCAATGCTAGGCTAGGCTTTTCTATCCTAGGGTTATGGTTGCCTACATGAATATTATGTTTGTTTGACAATTTTTATGGTTGAAGTCAATATATTTGGTATTTAATCAGTTTGTGCTTAAACCCTAATTGCATGATCACCTCTTAGGGTAATTTAGAGGATTTCGGTGACCTTGAAAGAGGCGCTTAGGTTTAGTCCCAGAACTGAATGCTGTTAGGTTTAGATTAATTAATTGGAGTGTTAACTAGATTAGCCCGAAGGATATACATATACCCGAGGGCCTAACAGAGTCAAAATTAGCTTGAACAAATTAATGCAACTCTCTATTTTGATTTTCTACATAGACATATGACAAGACGAATATTGGGTTCGGGCCTGTATAGGATCGACAGACCATTCAACCATAATAGGGACCAAGACTAATATTGGTATATTGAATTCAATTGTCAGAAAGAATCAAACAAAAAAATTGAAGTGTTAGGAATAACCATAACCTAAGGAACTCTCATTATTCGAATCACACCCATTATCACTTGTGTTTATTTTAATTTTCATTTAAATTCTGTTTATCCAACTTCAAAACCCCCCCTTTCAGTTACTTTATATTCTTTTCCATTGAAGTTTTGATTTATCAAAAAGTGTTGGAAATCTCCCAATCCCTATGGGTTCGACCCTGCTTACTCTATACTCAAATTTGTGTTAAGTGGAAGTAGGAAAATTATTAATATTAATTTGATTGCGCTAGGCACGCATCAGGTTTTCTTTTCCTCTTGTGAATAATATTTGTACATGTGACGAAGATGTTTTCTCTCTCACATTAATTTCTAGACCATAGGATTGTGTTAACATTTGTTCATTTATATGCATAGTTAGTAAACAGTGGCTATATTTACAATTATTGAGGCACATGATGTCAATTTTTTGGCCTTGTACTATCAAGCTTCACGCGAGCTAAAGTCAAGTTTGCGATTGGTAATTGAGACATTTAAGGTGAAGGAAATATTCTTTTTTCTACTAATCATGAATTTTCATACTTTCAGGAATCTCTGTTTCTGTTAAGAATCTCATTTTTCGGTCGTAACGTTGGCTAAAGAAACCCAATGCGTGTGTAACGAGCCGTTTCTTTACACTCCAATCTTGATTTATCATAGAATCCTTTGACTAACAACGAGAAGACAAGGGATCCAAAAGAATGATCCTCAAAATAATTGTAAATGTAACCACTTCTTTCTTGAAAGAGATCTTCATCAAGATACCTATGAGGACCCTTTATTGCATTATTTTCTAAAGAACTCAACATGGTATTTGTGGTGAACCCATTTCTCTCATTGACTTGTTTCTTTTCTTTTATTTTTTGCATTTTTGCACTGCATTCATAGTTATAATTGTATTGGGATGGTATCTGATAATTGTTTGGCCTCAAGAACGAGTCTGGTTGTTGAAGCTAAACGGTAACTAAGGGATCACCCTTCTAGATTCATTTGTGCCTTAAATGCCAGTGCTTGCACTGAGGAATCCTTGTTTTCAATTCCCAATATATAGAGAGGGCATCGCCTTAGAACTACCATTCTTGCCTTAAACCCAGTGCCTGCACTCGGGAATCACCCTTCTAATCTTGTATCTGTTTTGAACCCCGATATCGGCATTGGGGAATCACCAGATAGGTCATATCTTAGACCCCAGTGCGCAACACGTCGCTAGTCCTCAGTGCTTATACCAAGGAATTATTATCTTAGGGCATCTTTTGGTCCCTAATTGGGGAACCATCATTTTAAATTCGGGTCTCTCTTAAAATCCTAGTGCCTGCATTAGGGAATCACGATTCTAAGACCATGTCTATCCCTAACCATTATACTGGTCTAGAATCTCGGTATCCCCATAAGGCAATCATCACCTTAAATCATGTTTCGAACCCCTATATAGAGAGTCGTCATCTTGAGCCTCAGTGCCTGCACTGATGAATCATCATGTTAGACTCATCTCCTGGTGCCTGTTCGGGAAGTCATTACCTTAGGTCTTGTCATGAACTCCAAAGCCCGCACTAGGGAGTTCCATGAGGCCCAGGACTTGCACTGGGGAATCATCTTTTTAGCTTATGTGTCACTAACCCCACGACGTACTCTGCGAACTACCATTTTAGCTCATGTCCAATCTATGGTGTAGTGACCATGATTCCATATAGCACCTTGTGTCCATCACAAACTCTAGTGCCTGCATCGGGGAACTGTCATTTTAGGTTTCGAACTCAATGCCTATGTCGGAAAGGCATCATTTTGAAATCTTATCTGTTTTAAAATCCCTAGTGCATGCACTGGGAGATTATCATATTTGGATTTTGGAGTGTCTCAACTGGAATTATTCAGACAATTATCGGAACAAGGGATCATAAACCCAAGCATGGCTCCATTAACACCTCCGTACCCCAGATGGTACAAGCCAGAACTTTCATGTTAATATCACGCGAATGCGTTTGGTCATTCGATTGATACGTGTAGCATTTTTCAAGCCAAGGTTCAGATATTAATTAGGAATAACAAGATTCAGAAACAACGTGCTAAAGAAATCACCCCAACTCCTGAGTTTGAGGGTAGATACGCAAAGAGGGTAAAATGCGACAAGCTTGATTAGAAATGTTAGAATTTGTGACATCAAATAATTTGAAATGCCTTAATATCTTTTGAATGTACTTTGTCAGTCTTATTTTGGAAATGAAGTGAGAGTCTTTTCCATATTTAGTCATCATCCATCTTCTCTATGTTTTTCATTCTACTCTTCTATCATTCTTATTCATGTGCTCCTCGGGCATCTAGATGTACGAGGTTCCCCTCTAAATTGCGATTAAATTGATTGATAAGAGGGATACCACATATATGCATAGTCGTGAGTCTCCTGAGAAGTATCACTCACTTTACATCCATCCACTTCATAAGTAACATGTTTCACACACTTCAGTCTTAGCCATGTTTTCCGGGGAATTAAAAGAATAAGAAAAAAAGTAATAAAAGCGAATGAGTTGGCCATATCAAGGATATAGGGCATTTCTTGGTTTTCCTAAACATAAATTACCCTTAGTCACCCCAATTGGGCCCAGGATTAGAGTTCTCAAAATCTAAACCTAGTCAATATTCACCTGGGATGGGTAGTCTTTCAACTTTGTCTATTTCAGGGAATCAATTGTCAAAAAAAAAGAGAGAGGAACATTTTCATTTCACTTATCCAAACACTATCATCCATTGTCAGCCAGTTTAAGCCTTCATGCGTATGTTTTTAAAATTACTCGACATTAAAGTAAACCCTGGGGAATAATAAGGATATCTCATGTATAAGTTCAATCCATGATAAGAGCTTTGTTTCTTATGCAAGTTTAGTATCCATTTGGCTTTGCAAGTGACCAATGTGAGAGTTATACCTTGTGGGAAGTTATTTGAGTCAAACACTAATTTCTTGTCATTGATTATCATTGAGTGTAATCTATATGCTCATGCCGGTTCTAGAACTTGTTTTTAATCTTAATCGAAGCTTTACATGCATTTGTTTTATCGAAAGGATTGAGGCATTTATTTCATTCTCCCTTTTTCCCAAACACAACCCCATTTATATTTGCATTTGCCACCTATTTTGAGCGTTTTATTAGCAATTTTCAAGACACTTCATCATGTGATTCTTGGATGAGTATTGCATTTTGACCTATTCCATATCTTGTCTGACCACTCATTATTGTGGGTTGGATTTGCCAAGCGATTCAAGTAAGCCAAAAAGGGTTTGAAAAGAAAAGAAAGAATAAAATAATTATTATTGAAAAAAGAGAGAAAGAAAGAAATAAAAGTGCACAAGAGAAAAAAGAAGAGAGAGAAGATTTGAGGCAAACTTTTTTGGTGGATAGAGAATGACTGTTTGGTTAGCATCTTCCATTTTTAGGTCAAATTTATCGTCCTCATTGAAGAACCTATTATTTCATGTTTGATAATTGCTAACTTCATTTAAAAAAAAACATTTTCCACATTAGCCATGTCTCCATCATTACAAGCTTTTAAAGACCTCTTGATTTATTTCATTAATATATCTATAGTTGAGATATCGATAAATTACAAGCTTATGGTAACCAGCTAGTAGAACATATTTGAGTGAAAATAATCCAACAATGGCGAGTGAGAGAATTACTTGTTAAGTTTGTTCAAAGACCTTGTTAGCTCTCAAATGCAACCGGTTGTATTTGCTAGTTGGTTGCTCAGTTTGTTCAAAGACCTTGTTCAATTTAAAGAATTTTCATTATGTTCCCACAATAATTTTTGGGCCCCTTTTTTCCTTTCATAAACCCACATTTTTGACCCATTTGACCATGTTACAGGCTTATAAAGTCCTCATTGAGGTATAGCAAATTCAAATGTTTTGTGTAGGGCTAAATAAAATAGAATGAGAGAAACACTTCAATATTATCACTCAAGGAATAAACTTCCCCCAGGAAATATCAAGCCGAGATCTTGAATCCCTTGATCACTATCCAAATTTTATCCTTAAATGAAGCTGGGGAAACTCTCTGTCCCTCAGGCCTCTTACCCACTTTTTTAGAAAAAAAATATTGGAAAATCCCTTTTCTCCCCAGTAAACCCCAATCACCAATTGTAGCAAAAAATCCATAGCCCAAAAAAGTCTCACTCTCATCCCGTTGTGGTCATTCTTTGGAGACTCTATATGCATACATATTGTATCTTGTTATTATCAGTCAGGTGGTAAATGTTATCATTTAAGACGACTCGTTCTTTCTTCATAAGAGTTCATTCTTCTAATGAATTTCTCCTTTTCCACATGTGTATCATATAGACATTTTACATTGGTCCCAAGATAAATTTGATAAACCTTTCTTTATTGAACTATCATTTTAGGCAGGGCATTTTAAACTGTTTGGTGATCTCGTTCTAAGTTCTAACATAGATTGAGTTTGTACATCACATCTACATGTAAATTTTTGAAAATTAAAACATGAAGGAGAAACGATGCTTGATTTTGAGAATCAGAAACAAGTCACTTCGACAATGCTATTCTTTTGTTTGGTTCTTGCTAATTGAAACCAAAGTATTGATTTACTTCTTTACATGATCTTTAATGGCCAAGACCAAGTTAATATTGAAGGAAGAGGAAGTGCTTGATAAGTATTTTATACTCGTAATCAAGATAAATTTCTAAATAAGAATGAGCTTTTCTTACTCGGTTTTTGATGGCTTGGTCAAAGCTGAAGCATTCTTAATCCTCGTCACTTGATTTTCAAAAAATAAGATGTGATCAAATAATGTTTGCCTTCGGTTTCCTTATTATTATTTGGGCAGCAATTTTTACAGACAATCATCTTGTTTCAATTTCTTAATCGGGGAATCCCCTTTTCCTAAATACAGTCTTAATCCCCGCACGTTGACTGGAAAATCATCTTGTTTTTATTATTAGGATCGAAGTATCCCAAAACATACCTCTCTCTGCTTATCTTGGGATTCTAATGTCCTAAGTTCTCTCTTAATTCCCTTGTTTACGGACTGGGGAATTGTTCCCTCTACATCTAGTATTGGGATCCCAGTGTCTCAAAATATGCTTTTGTCTGTATAGGGTCTCTAGTGCCCCGAATATTCCTCAATTCTCCTATCGGTAGACTAGGGAATCATCTTTTTGGTTGTCAAGATCTCAATGCGCCTGCAGCATTCTTTCCCTAAGTAGGCCGAGGAATCACTTCCTCTCAAAGTTTCGGGGCATGAGTACCCCCAAATGTTATTCCCATTTTCCCTTTTAAGTCTCATATAAAAAGAAAATCAAATATAAATAAATAAAGTCATGTTTTGGACAATGTTTGTATGCATGTCTCTTATCTACTCATGTTATCACTATGTTTGCATATGTTCATTATCTTTGCCTATGTATCCTTGATTTGCTTGACTGGACATTGCCTTCACAAGTGAGTTGATTAATTTATTAGCATTGTTGCTGCATTTGCAAGTGCACCCATCTGCATGATATTTGCATAAGTCATCAAGTGATTATTATGGGATGATCGCATAGTACTCGTGATTTTTTTTTACATTCGTGTTTCAATTTGGCATGATTGTTGCACTTATAGTCATATGGTATTTGCATAAGAATTTGCATGATCCACATATGCATAAATCATTTTATCACCTGCTAAACCCAAGGAAGTTGCAAAAGCAGGAAATACATGTTTTCCATGATTTTTAAGACCTGCTAAATCCAAGCAAGATGGAGAAGTAGGCAAGACATATTTGACATATTTTTAGACCTGCTAAACCCAACAAAGTTGGAGCAGCAGGAAATGCATGTTTTGCATAAATCTTTTAATCACCTATGATACCCAGACATATTGGGAAGCAGGAAAATTTTTAATCACCTGTGAAGTCCAGGCAAGCTGGGAAGCAGGAAAATTTTTAATCACTTATGAAGGCCAGTCTAGGTTGGGGAAGTAGGGAACTAGTTTTTTAAAAAATGTCCTCTCAAGATTTCATTGTTATATCCTTTTTAATTAGTTTTTGCTGATGAGTGTTTCAAAAACATGATATCCATTTTCCTTTCTTTAATCAGTTTTCGCCGATGATTGTTTCGAAAACTTGATATTCAATTTTTTCATCTGTTTTTGCCGATGAGTGTTTCGAAAATTGGACATACATAACTTTCGAGGACTATTAGATCTCCGGGGGGAAAGGTTCTTCAATACTCATAGAAAGCCTCTGAAAACCCGGTACCCATAATTTTTAGAGACTATTTGATCTTCGTGGTGATCGGTCTTCGGTGCTCATGGATAGCCATCGAGTGCTTCAAAGATTGGACACTCATAACTTTTAGGGACTCTTAGATCGCCCGGGGGAAAGGTTCTTCAGTACCCATAGAAGGTCACTGAAAACCTAGTACCTATAATTTTTGGGGACTCTAAGATCGCCACAATAATCAGCTTTTGCCGATGAGTGTTTCAGAAACATGATATTCATTTTTTTAATTAGTTTTCGCTGATGAGTGTTTTGAAAACTTGATAATCATTTTTATTTTTTTAAATAGTTTTCGCTGATAAGTGTTTCGAAAACTTGATATTCATTTTTTAATCAGTTTTTGCCGATGAGTGTTTCGAAAACTTGATATTTATTTTTTTAATCAGTTTTCGCCAATGAGTGTTTCAGAAAATTGATACTCATTTTTCTTTTTTTTTTAATTAGTTTTCATCGATGAGTGTTTCGAAAACTTGATATTCATTTTTCTTTTTTTAATCAGTTTTCGTCGATTAGTATTTCAAAAACTTGATATTCATTTTTCTTTTTTTAATCAGTTTTCACCGATGAGTGTTTCGAAAACTTTATATTCATTTTTCTTTTTTTTTAATCAGTTTTTGTCGATGAGTATTTCGAAAACTAGTACCCATAATTTTTGGGGACTCTAAGATCGCCACAATGATAAGTTTTTGCTGGTGAGTGTTTCGAAAGTTAAAACCCATAATTCTCGGGGATTCTTGCCCGCCAAGAACTCTGTAGTGATAAGGTTCCGCCAATGTGTGTTTCGGGATCTGACACCTATAACTTTTGGGGATTCTTGCCCGCCAAGCACTCCACAGGGATCAGATTCCGCCAATGTGTGTTTTGGAATCTGACACCCATAATTTTTGCGGATTCTTGCCCGCCAAGAACTCCGTAGTGATCAGATTCCGCCAATGTGTGTTTCAGAATCTGACATCCATAATTTTTAGGGATTCTTGCCCGTTAAGATATTCGTAGTGATCAGTTTTCGCTGATGAGTGTTTCAAAAGCTGACACCCATAATTTTTGGAAATTCTTACCCGCCAAGAACTCCGTAGTGATCAGTTTCCGCCAATGTGTGTTTCGGAATCTGACACCCACAACTTTTTGGAGATTCTTGCCCGTCAAGATCTCCGTAGTGATTAGTTTTCGCCGTTGTGTGTTTCGAAAGCTAACACCCAAACTTTTAAGGACTCACGAGGCCGCCATAAGATTATCTACGACATCCAAAATTACAATCTGCATTAGAAAGTCTAAAAAGATAAAGTAGATTTTTTTTTTGTCTCTTTTTCCTTGAAGCAGACTTGGGAATACCATTTCTCATTATTTTCATATTTTGGGGTGCATAATCGGGTAGATTTTCTTAATTGTTTTAGCATCAATTAGTTTTTCTCCGGCCAAGACAAATAAAGGCATCCTTTTATCTTTACTTGTTCCCTTCGTCAACGCCAAAAGCGTTCCTTTTGGAGGAAGGAAAGTAAAGAGGGGAATCTGTGGACACCCTATTTTGCTTGGGCCTACATTGTGCAAAGAAAATTAAAAATTTAAAAATAAAAAATGCAAAAATATTATTTTTGTCAAAGAAAATAAGAAAAGATGAAAAGTGTTAGATGGCCTACTCTAAGCTCCAATGGGTCAAGCCCAACGAACCTAAGAGAACCCTAGCTTATAAAAGAGAGAAGCCTAGGTCAAGAAGTGGGAGAGAGAACAAGAGTGGCTAGGTTAAAGATAGAGAGGTCGTTAGGTCAAAGAGAAGTGGAGGAGATCAAGGACAAGAGCAAGAGGAGGAAAGAAGAAACAAGTGGAAGGAGTCAAGAATTCATGGAGACGGGAAGGGAAACCTAGAATGAAAAGTGGAATAACCAATTGAGGAAGTGCTCTTAACTTTGAAACTTTTCTGTTTTGGTTAAATATGATTGTTTGCCTTCTCTATTTTGTTTTTGGTTGTCTCTACATATATACTTTCTTTCTTGCATTTTTCTCTTGTTTGTGCATACCTTGAGAGCATCTCTAAATTTTTTTCATGAATTTTGGAGTTTTTTAATGGAGTCAAACAATTTTTGCAAAAACCTCTACCCGAATTGATTCTGAGTTCGGGCAGTTTGCATTCGACGCAAGATTCTGATTTCAATCGAACTCGAAATGGAGTGATCTAATTTTTTTCTAGAAAATAGATATCCGTAGCTTTCTAACCATAGGTCTTTTGTCAAATTATATTGGGTAGTTTACTCACAGCAATGTTTATAAAATCGGTTTTACAGAACACTTTGCTGAGTGACTCTAATTCGTGAAATTTTTTCTCCCTCTACAAAACACCGTTTTCATTGATTCCTGTCCTTAAAGCTTTATTTTTGTCTTTGGAACAGAGGATAAATATTTCATGCCCTAATTCTTCCAGAAGGATTTAATGCATATTTATTTATCCCAATATACCATTTCAACCAGTTTCTGAGCAACTGTGGTTTCAATGGTCATATCTTACAAATTACTAAAGCTTTTGGGACAGGGAGTGCGTAGGGGAGATCTAAAGCTTTCTCACCCTAGGTTTTGTCAATTTTCTATGGTTTCAGAGTGGTCCAATCTGATTTTTTATTTAATGTCTAGAATAAGGAAAATACGCGTAAAAAAAAGGTCTCTTTGAAATGTGCAAAATAAAAAAAAAAAAAAGAGAAGAAAATACATACTTAAAGGCTGTGACATATGAACTCGTCGTGACCCCCATGTCATAAATGGTCGGATTTTCTTTCCTAGAATAGATCTTTTCCGGTCCCTTAAATTGAAGGCTCCACTTTAGTTGAAGGGACCGAGATCTTGAGTTCCGAAAGGCTGCCGGATAGCTGTGGATTAGGTGAGGTTTTATCTCATTTAATTTGCCCATACTCTTGGTTTCCACTCTCTCTACTCAGTCATCCTATTTTCTTTAAGTTTTTGGATCCGTGAGGACTGGAGCCAGGCCCTGAGCCACTCCAAGGGTCGATCTAGATCCCCTCTATGTCCTAGATCCGAGGTCTAGGACCCAAAAATTTTCAAACATGCTTATGTTTACGTAAATGGGTCGCAATGTTGGTGTAGGCGTCGCGACCCCTTTCTGTGTTTGAGCACCACCCTTGTTGTTTTTCTGAAAACTTGCTGTATGGATCGCGACGTATCCTTTTATACGTCGCGACCCCCTGCTTTCGAAACAGAGGGTCGCGATGTATATTTTTGTACGTTGCGATCCCTTGACTTTTCATGGCCTCGGGATTGTGAGCCGAGGCCGAGGGTCCCAACCCCCTGACTTTTAGGGGTAGAAGCGTTTCTCCTCCTTTTTCTTGTATTTTTTTAAAAAGAAAAAAATATAATTTTTTTTTTTGCATAAACATGTGTAACCTAGTGCCACCAAGGAGCCTTTGCTTCTATAGGAGCACTAGTATTTACGCCATCTGGGCGCGCTTCTTGGTGAGCATTCACACGCACACTTTTCTCACCATGTTGCTTGTTTGAATGTAATGCCTGGTAGATAGGTGCCGAGAGGCCTTTGTCTCTTTAGGCACATTGCACTGGGAGGCCATCTGAGCCTTTGCTTGATGAACCTCCTCCACTCACACACTTGCATGCCACACGAACTACATGGACTTTGATCCCTCTTTGAGGGTACGTCAGCCCTAGGCTCTTATCCTAGGTCAAGTCCACCTTTATTTTTTTCATTGTTTTGTTTATGTTCTTTTCAAATTTTTAAAGGCCAAACGATTTAAATGTTAATTTTTAGGGTAAGAGTCTTCGGACGGTGGAAGAGGGGTGTCTAACTGTCACGACCCCCTATCGGACGTCCGTGACCGGCACGGGAAGTAGGATTTCTCCTATCCCGTAAGCCTCTAATCCCTGATTGACAATTTCACATGTTTATAACTACCCATTTCTAATACAAACAATATATAGTATTTATGGCCATCCATATCCGGTGACCTAAGTAACGTGCAATCCACGGCTCGCTCAACGCCGCTTCAGTCTATACATATACACATAATCACTCACACGTACATATATTATACATATTGATCACGCGCTTTAGGGCGGGTGATCTATCCTATACACATGCAGAAATCCTGTGTACAGTCACACATATATTCAATCACACGCTTGCATATAGTTTACATATTGATCACACGCCTCAATGCGTGTAATCTATCCTATTCACATGCGGAAGCCATATTTTCACACAAACAGGTATTCAATCACACATACATATAATTTATGTATTGATCACACGCCTCAATGCGTGTGACCTATCCTAGTCACATGCAGAAGTCATATACGTATATACATGATATATATTATATCGTAGCCTATATTCCCATCACCAAGACCTAACTTTAATCTGTATGAAGCCGACAATGCTAGAATAGGACGTATATATGTACTGTAGCTGTATCTGTACAAGCGCTACACCCAAAAAGGATTCATCTACATATACATCACAACATATGTATGTAATGAAAATAACTACCGACGCGGACTAAACGTACAGTCCTCAGATCTGTCCGCCTCTCTGAGAAGAAGTGGACGCGTTCCGGCTCCTGAACCACCTGTATCTAAAACATGTAAACAAGGGGGGTGAGTCGAACAGACTCAGTGAGAAGCTCCCCCATCCCTGGCAGAGCAGCGGGTGCCACTACAGCTGGGGGAAGGGAGCAACCACAACCACATGCGCATGAAACAGATTCGTATTGTGATCTTTAACATGATCAGGCAATCAGTAAATCATATTCACAATTTAAAATCCTATTTCATGATTCTAACATATTTATTTATCCGCATGTAAATCAATCATAAACATATAACATATGGTTCCATAGTTAACATATACTTGTGCACGTAGGCAGTCACTTTCTGTCTCCCTCATTACGATAAGAGAAATACTGGCCCGAAGGCAATTTCATGTACGAACCTGGTTGATCACACCATGAATTTCTGACTCCAAGGCAAGCTTAGAGTAATAGCCGGCAACTTGTCTGACCTCAGTTTAAACCAAGGTAATGGCTACTATGTGGCATACTTACTGACGACATAATCCTGTCTGTCCGATCAGGATGACCGACTCGATCTACCCGGACAACCTAACAACTCAACTAACATATTTAACCTTGAAAGACGCCCTAAGATAAACTACTGAATACTACACGTGGTTATTAATTAGGCCTAGTTTCCCCCTTTTCAATTTATGCGGCACTCTCACTCATATTCAACAACCTAGGTTCAGTTTTCCCCAACACACCATACGAATGAGATCATTAAGTGACGATCAATATGATTGGTTTCTAATGTTACTGAACTCTCACATATGAAATCACGACACAATCCTACCCACGGTAACATATAAGGCTCAATGAGACACAATAGCACATATATACTTGAGATTAATCAAATAAGCACATACACTATTCCACGTTGACTGCTTACTTGCCAATCATAGACGTGTAGCACAAATTTATTCATATAAATAAATTCATATATTAATTACACAAAATAGAGCAAACCACATTTCCACGTAGTCATCCAACCCTGTGGGGCAGGGATGGGAGAGCCCCTCACCTTGTTGGCCCTCCTGATCAGTACTGGGAGTGCATGTAGCTCCAATCACTCTGTGGTGCCCTACACACATTATATTTAAGAAACTTAGAATGCGTAACTAAGCATCTACCTTGCACGTGTCATGCTAATGCTTATGCACCCTTTAGCTATTTTCCAAGAATTAATTATTTAGTTTGTTACGTCGTCTCATTTGCTCTTTCTGAAAGTCTAGAATGTCCCATATTCGACTTTCACACTTTCGAGCCATTTAGAACCTCTAATTGCTTAGGTTAGAGATTTCCACTTGTCCAAATTTCCCTTCATGTGTTCATATGAGTATTTAATTAATAAAAAAATTAAATTCATGGTTCAAAAGAGGCTCTAGCTTACTGATTTTACCGTCTCCCTTATTCGCCGAGTAAAAGCTTAATTATTACCTCTTTAATTATATATAAAAATATAATTGGGTATAATTAGAGCCTTTGAACCAATTTAGCGGGTCTTAGGTGTCCACCACGGACTAGACCGAGGTGTTCAACCCACCGCACAGCTCTTTACAGTACTGTGGCTTAGTATTTCGCCTCTTTTTCACCGGATTGGGTTCCAGTTGAGACGGTAAATACTCGGGCTTTATTCCCTTGACTATTTCCAGCATTTATAACACCTATACTACTCCAATCAAAGCCTAAACATGCATCAAACTATAAATTTCGAATTTATAGTAATTTTCCTAACCCAATTTTCCTAATTTCCATACCCGGTCAAATTCCTACGGTTTAACTTCGATTCTGAACCTCACTAAGCTTTCAATAACACCCACTGAGCTCAAATTTAACCCCGGAATGCCCCGATTGGAAATATTTGAAGAATTTCTAAAATACCCAAAATTTGAGAAATTGGGGTTTGAGAGATTTGGGGCTTTCTTACTTGATTCCAATCGGGTGGAAGCCTTGGTGGTGTAGAGGATAGGTTCCGGTCAACGTTTCCGGCGAGAATCCGGCCGGTGCACGTTGCTCCTCTTGCTTCCCGTGAGTTTCTCCTCCCTCTCCTTCGTGCGTCTTGTGTGGCTCGTGCTTCTGCTTGTTTGCGTTTTTGCTTCCGTTTACTTCTCCTTTTTCTTTATCATATATATTATTGAATTGGATGGGGGGGGGGGGGTTCACGATTTGGCCCCCCCATTATTTTAATATATATATTATATATATATATTTTTTGTTTTTAATTTAAGGGGGGTCACGGTTGGCCCCCCATATTATTTTATTATTATATATTTTTTGTTTAGTAAAGGATAATAATAATAATAATAATTATTATTATTATAATATATTTATATATATATATATATTTATATTTTATTTATTTATTTTTTATTTAGTTATTTTATTTTCTTTTCCCCATCCTTTTTTTATCCCTATTCCCTTTAGGTCCTAGAAAAATTACATATATTCTCTATTATTTTTTTCTTTATTTTATTTTAACTCTTTAATTCTTTAATTTAATTTATTTTTCTTTCTGAAAGAAAAATAAATTAAATATTGATGAAAATAATTAAATTTAAATATCCCGGATATTACAATCTTCCCCCCTTTAAGAAATTCAGTCCCTGAATTTCAAGAATACACTACTAATAGTCTTGAAACAGATGAGGATATGTCCTGCGCATTTCACCCTCGACTTCCCATATAGCCTCTTCAGTCGAGTGGTTTCTCCACAGAACTTTAACCAATGGAATCTCCTTTGTTCTGAGTTTCTTCAACTGTCGATCTAAGATTTCCACTGGCTCCTCTTCATATGTCAGATTCTCGGTTAGTTGCACGTCTTGCGATTGAATCATGTGCGAGGGGTCTGGAAGATATTTCCGAAGCATTGATACATGAAAAACAGGATGTACTCCCTCCAATTCCGTAGGCAATTCCAACCAGTACGCCACATTTCTGACTCGTTCTAGGATTTCAAACGGTCCGATATACCGGGGACTTAGCTTTCCCTTTTTACCGAACCGCATCACACCTCTCACCGGCGATATTCTCAAGAACACCTGTTCACCAATAGCAAACTCAAGTTCTCTCCTTCGATTGTCTGCATAAGACTTTTGCCTACTCTGAGTCGTTAGCAATCTCTCTCTTATGCACTTCACCTTCTGCAAAGCATCTTGTAACAATTCTGGGCCGATTAGACTAGCCTCTCCGACCTTGAACCACCCAATTGGAGATCTGCACCTACGACCGTACAGAGCCTCAAAAGGTGCCATTTGGATACTCGCCTGATAACTGTTATTGTAAGCAAACTCGGCCAAAGGCAAATACCTTTCCCAACTTCCGCCGAAATCCATAATACACGCCCGAAGCATGTCCTCAAGAATCTGAATGGTTCTTTCTGATTGCCCGTCGGTCTGTGGGTGGAACGCAGTACTCAAATCAACTCTAGTTCCCAACACTTCCTGCAATGACTTCCAAAACCTGGAAGTGAACTGTGGCCCTCTATCAGATATTATGGACACTGGCACACCGTGCAATCTAACGATTTTTGATAGATAAATCTGTGCATATTGACTCACTCCGTAAGTGGTCTTAACTGGCAGAAAGTGCTCGGACTTAGTCATGCGATCCACTATCACCCAAACCGAGTCAGATCCCCGCTGTGATCTTGGCAACCCTGTTACAAAATCCATCATTATCCTCTCCCATTTCCACTCAGGTATTTTTATCTGTTGTAATGTTCCGGCGGGCTTCTGGTGTTCAGCCTTGACTTGCTAACACACTAAACACCTGGCTACATAGTTTGCAACATCCCTCTTCATGCCATTCCACCAATACAACTGTTTTAGGTCATGATACATTTTATTAGCTCCCGGATGGATTATATAAGCTGTCCGGTGTGCTTCTTCAAGGATTCTTTCCTTCAAGTTATCAACCATAGGGACACACAACTGTCCCTCCAACCGATTGCTTGAGGTCGGTATCTTCATCTTGTCTGGCCTTCACCTCTTCTACTAGAGAGGACTTACCTTGTAAATGAGCTAAAAGTGAGTTAGAACTCCCAATCTCGAACTGATTCCCCGTTTGTTCTAGCTCGTGCAACTCTCTAATCAACGGTCTTCTTTCTTCACTTATGTGAGCAAGACTGCCCATGGATTTACGGCTCAGAGCATTAGCTACCACATTAGCCTTTCCTAGATGATACAAGATCGTGCAGTCGTAGTCTTTCAACAACTCTAACCATCGACGTTGTCTCAAGTTCAAGTCTTTCTGCTCGAAAATGTATTTAAGGCTTTTGTGGTCTGTATAAATTTCACACGTCTCACTGTACAGGTAATGTCTCCATATTTTCAAGGCGAACACTACAGCAACCATCTCAAGGTCGTGAGTCGGGTAATTCTTCTCATGTTTCCTCAATTGTCGCGATGCATACGCAATCACCTTGCCGTGCTGCATCAAGACACACCCTAACCCGATCCTCGATGCATCACAGTATACTACATACCCTCCTGTGCCTTCAGGTAATGCCAGCATTGGAGCGGTAGTGAGGCTATCTTTCAGCTTTTGAAAACTCTGCTCGCACTTATCATCCCATACGAACTTTACTCCCTTCTGAGTCAACTTAGTCATAGGTGCAGCAACCTTAGAGAAGTCCTGCACAAATCTTCTATAATATCCAGCCAAGCCCGAGAAACTACGAATTTCAGTAACAGAGGCAGGCTGGGACCAATTCTTCACTACCTCTACCTTACTTGGATCAACGTGGATTCCCTCTGATGATACCACGTGACCCAAAAAGGCAACTTGGTCAAGCCAGAATTCACACTTAGAGAACTTGGCATACAATTTTTCCTCTCTCAACTTCTGCAATGCTAATCTCAAGTGTTCTGCATGTTCTTCTGAATTCTTAGAATAGACCAAGATGTCATCAATGAAGACAATGACAAATCGGTCCAGAAATGGTTTGAAGACCCTGTTCATCATGTCCATGAACGCTGCAGGAGCATTAGTTAATCCGAAAGACATCACCAAGAACTCGTAATGTTCGTATCGGGTACGGAATGCGGTCATAGGTATATCTAATTCTCGAATCTTTAATTGATGATACCCAGATCACAAATCAATCTTGGAAAATCGCTTTGCGCCCTACAACTGATCAAATAGGTCATCTATCCTCGGCAGCGGGTATTGATTGCGGATCGTCACCTTATTTAACTTCCGATAATCGATACACAACCGCAAAGATCCGTCCTTCTTCTTCACAAAAAGGACTGGTGCACCCCAAGGAGAGAAACTGGGTCTTATAAAACCTTTGTCAAGCAATTCTTGCAATTGTGTATGTGGCTCCTTTAATTCTTTCGGAGCCATCCGATAAGGTGGTGTGGAGATAGGCTGGGTGCCAGGTTGCAGCTCAATTTCAAATTCAATCTCATGATCGGGCGGCAACCCCGGCAATTCTTCTGGAAATACATCCAAGAACTCTCGCACTATCAGTACTTGAGTCGAGGAAAGTACTGCTTTCGTGGTATCTTGGACCAAGGCCAAATACCCTTTGCATCCCTTTGCAAGTAACTTGGATGCCTTCAAAGCCGAGATCAAGCTTGGATACGGTGCAGCTCCGTCACCCCGTATCATAAAAGGCTCCTCGTTTGGCATATTAAATTTCAAGCATTTAGCCCTGCAGTCCACAACTGTATGGCAAGACGACAACCAATCCATTCCGAGGATCACATCAAGATCAACCATACACAATAACCGTAGGTCTACCATAGTCTCATGACCATCGACCTTCACAATGCAAGACTTGTGCACATACTCTACTTGTACCGATTCTCCCATTGGAGTAGAGACCAGTACTGTTTCTTCCATTCTAGATGGACTTTTGTTGAATTTAGAGGAAAATGCATGCGACACATAGGAATGAGTAGAGCCGGAATCAAATAAGGCTCGTGCTTCAAGAGAGCAAACAATAAGGGTACCTGTCACAACTGCATTTGATGCATGAGCGTCTTGCCGAGAAAGTGCAAATACCCGAGCTTGTCCTCCACCTACTGCCCCTGGCCCTCTACCACTAGATCTTGCACCACAGCCTCTAGCTGTACCTGTACTTGCTGTCTGTGGTGGTATGGTTCTCACTGGTGGGGATGGAATAGGTGTACCCCTCGGCGTCGGATTGCTTCTCACACTTGTACCCTCTTTTCTCTTTGGACACTCTCTAGCCATATGGCCCACCTGGCCGCAGTTGTAACACCCACCTGTCAGTCTCCGACATATTCCAAAATGAAATCTGCCACAAGTCGCACACTGGGGCCTTGTCTTACCGGCATTTCCGCCCCCTTGCACTTTTTGTCCCCCTTGAAAATTAATTCTTGTACTTGTTTCATGGGTGGTAGTTGAGGATTGTCCTCCTGCAGACCTTGAATATCCTGCACTTCCACCTGTTGTCTTCCTTTTCTTACTTCCACCTCCTTGGTTGTCACTGCCTGTAATTAACTTGACTTTGGGATCAACAGAAGTCCCGTACCTCTTCCTGGTTTCAATCATTCTGGCACAGTCTGCTGCTTGAGCTAAAGTCTCAAATTGCCTCCTCTGAGGTAATAAAGCAGTAAATAACGGCTCCGTGAGACAGTGTATGAACCTCTTGATCCTTGCCTCTTCATCAGGAACCAACTCAGTTGAGAATTGAGCCAGTTCTGTAAAAAGTAATTCATACTCCGTCACGGTCATATTTGGCGTCATCCACAACTCCTCGAATTGCTGACGCTTTGCATATCTGGTGCCTTCAGATAGAAACTGACCCAGGAATTCCCTCTGAAAATCTTCCCAGGTCATCGGTGCCACCCTCCTTGAATACCTTGTCTGTACGGACTCTATCCATACTCTAGCGGCTCCCCTCAGCTGGAATGAAGCTAATTCTACTAACTCATGTCCTGAGCACCTCAGCATGTGCCCAATTCTAATTATGTCTCTCACAAAGTACTGCAGGTCCTCTTTCTCACTAGTTTCGCAGAAAGTGGGTGGATGAAGCTTCAGAAATTTTGAAATTGGCAGCTCTCTGGGTGCTACACGTGGCTCACGAGGCATTTCCTGTGGTTGTTGCCATTCCCTATACTCTTCCTCAACAACCTCCATCTCTTGATTGCTAGGAACTCTCTCTTGTTCTTCCTCGCCGACTACTAACCGGCGTACCTCCCTCTGTATTTGCCTCGTCATCTCTTCTCTTAGTTCCTGAAATCCTGCCGTGAGCATTTCCGCCACGGAAGGTGCACCTGTCTCTACTTGAGGTTGAGGTTCCGGTGACTGTCTCCTCTCTTCCCCTCTCACTTGTGCTCTCCCTCGACCTCGGCCTCGGGTACGACCTCTACCTCGGCCTCGGGTGGGCATTCCCTCCTCCCGAACTGATTCTCGATCAATTTCTGTAGGAGTTCTCCCTCCACCCCTAGTCTGTCTCGTGATCGGTGGCATCCCTATACTGCACAAGGACCATACCTAATGAGTACACGTATATCAATGATATTTCATATCAAAGAGAGTAGAAAGAAAGGCTGACACAATTTCCAGGGTACTTCCACAAGTGCCTTTTAACTCCCACGTTGTGCCCGGGTTCACAACGAGGCGTAAACCGACACCCGGTCATACCTATGGCTTCATACAATTTAAAGATAACCAGGCTTTGATACCAAGTTTGTCACGACCCCCTATCGGACGTCCGTGACCGGCACGGGAAGTAGGATTTCTCCTATCCCGTAAGCCTCTAATCCCTGATTGACAATTTCACATGTTTATAACTACCCATTTCTAATACAAACAATATATAGTATTTATGGCCATCAATATTCGGTGACCAAAGTAGCGTGCAATCTACGGCTCGCTCAACGCCGCTTCAGTGTATACATATACACATAATCACTCACACGTACAGATATTATACATATTGATCACGCGCTTCAGGGCGGGTGATCTATTCTACTCACATGCAGAAATCCTGTGTACAATCATACATATATTCAATCACACGCTTGCATATAGTTTACATATTGATCACACGCCTCAATGCATGTAATCTATCCTATTCACATGCGGAAGCCATATTTTCACACAAACAGGTATTCAATCACACATACATATAATTTATGTATTGATCACACGCCTCAATGCGTGTGACCTATCCTAGTCACATGCAGAAGTCATATACGTATATACATGATATATATTATATCATAGCCTATATTCCCATCACCAAGACCTAACTTTAATCTGTATAAGCCGACAATGCTAGAATAGGACGTATATATGTACTGCAGCTGTATCTGTACAAACGCTACACCCAAAAAGGATTCATATACATATACATCACAACATATGTACGTAATCAAAATAACTACCGACGCGGACTAAGCGTACGGTCCTCAGATCTGTCCGCCTCTTTGAGAAGAAGTGGACGCGTTCCGACTCCTGAACCACCTGTATCTGAAACATGTAAACAGGGGGTGAGTCGAACAGACTCAGTGAGAAGCTCCCCCATCCTTGGAGTAGCAGCGGGTACCACTACAGCTGTGGGAAGGGAGCAACCACAACCACATGCGCATGAAACAGATTCGTATTGTGATCTTTAACATGATCAGGCAATCAGTAAATCATATTCACAATCTAAAATCCTATTTCATGCTTCTAACATATTTATTTATCCGCATGTAAATCAATCATAAACATATAACATATGGTTCCATAGTTAACATATACTTGTGCACGTAGGCACTCACTTTCTGTCTCCCGCATTACGCTAAGAGAAATAATGGCCCGAAGCAATTTCATGTACGAACCTGGTTGATCACACCATGAACTTGCTGACTCCAAGGCAAGCTTAGAGTAATAGCCGGCAACTTGTCTGACCTTAGTTTAAACCAAGGTAATGGCCACTATGTGGCATAATTACTGAAGTCATAATCCTGTCTGTCCGATCAGGATGACCGACTCGATCTACCCGGACAACCTAACAACTCAACTAACATATTTAACCTTGAAAGACGCCCTAAGATAAACTACTGAATATTACACGTGGTTATAAATTAGGCCTAGTTTCCCCCTTTTCAATTTATGCGGCACTCTCACTCATATTCAACAACCTAGGTTCAGTTTTCCCCAACACACCATACGTATGAGATCATTAAGTGACGATCAATATGATTGGTTTCTAATGTTACTGAACTCTCACATATGAAATCAAGACACAATCCTACCCACGGTAACATATAAGGCTCAATGAGCCACAATAGCACATATATACTTGAGATTAATCAAATAAGCACATACACTATTGCACGTTGACTGCTTACTTGCCAATCATAGACGTGTAGCACAAATTTATTCATATAAATAAATTCGTATATTAATTACACAAAATAGAGCAAACCACATTTCCACATAGTCATCCAACCCTGTGGGCCAGCGATGGAAGAGCCCCTCACCTCGTTGGCCCTCTTGATCAGTACTGGGAGTGCCTGTAGCTCCAATCACTCTGTGGTGCCCTATACACATTATATTTAAGAAATTTAGAACACGTAACTAAGCATCTACCTTGCACGTGCTTATGCACCCTTTAGCTATTTTCCAAGAATTAATTATTTAGTTTGTTACGTCGTCTCATTTGCTCTTTCTGAAAGTCCAGAATGCCCCATATTCAACTTTGACACTTTCGAGCCATTTAGAACCTCTAATTGGTTAGGTTAGAGATTTCCACTTGTCCAAATTTCCCTTCATGTGTTCATATGAGTATTTAATTAATAAAAGAATTAAATTCATGGTTCAAAAGAGGCTCTAGCTTACTCATTCTACCGTCTCCCTTATTCGCCGAGTAAAAGCTTAATCATTACCTCTTTAATTATATATAAAAATATAATTGGGTATAATTAGAGCCTTGGAACCAATTTAGCGGGTCTTAGGTGTCCACCACGGACTAGACCGAGGTGTTCAACCCACCGCACAGCTCTTTACGGTACTGTGGCTTAGTATTTTGCCTCTTTTTCACCGGATTGGGTTCCGGTTGAGACGATAAATACTCGGGCTTTATTCCCTTGACTATTTCCAGCATTTATAACACCTATACTACTCCAATCAAAGCCTAAACATGCATCAAACTATAAATTTCGAATTTATAGCAATTTTCCTAACCCAATTTTCCTAATTTCCATACCCGGTCAAATTTTAAATATATATATATATATTGTTTTGTAGTTTAATTTAAGGGGGTCACGGTTGGCCCCCCATATTATTTTATTATTATATTTTTTTTGTTTAGTAAAGGATAATAATAATAATAATAATAATAATAATAATAATAATAATAATAATATATATATATATATATATATATTTATTTAGTTATTTTATTTTCTTTTCCCCCATCCTTTTTTTTATCCCTATTCCCTTTAGGTCCTAGAAAAATTACATATATTCCCTATTATTATTATTTTTTAACTCTTTAATTCTTTAATTTAATTTATTTTTCTTTCTGAAAGAAAAATAAATTAAATATTAATGAAAATAATTAAATTTAAATATCTCGGATATTACACTAACACCTTCCCCTCATCTCAAGCAGACTCCCGAACCCAATTCTTTTAAAAACCAATTTTTACTTTAACATTTGAACTTATTTTTTTTTTCTTTTCCAAGTTTTATGGAAAACTTGGTGGCGACGCTGTCGAGCACGTGGTCGTCATATAAGCCAATCAAGTTAGAACTGTTTCAGAGAAATTCTGGAAATAAGGAAGACAGACCTTTCATATTTGAAGCAGCTTGGCTTACTGAGGATTCGTTAAGAGAAGTAGTCAGAAATGCTTGGGGAAGGATGGATGACTAAGAGAAGGCTTCAGGAAAATTTGTTAAAGTGAAGATTTGGAACATCGAGACTTTTGGTAACATTTTCAAAAGAAAGATGAGGATTCATGCTAGATTGGAGGGTGTCGAGAAAGCAATAGAAAGGGGACAGACTCATGACTTTAAAAACTTGAATGCTGAACTTTGGAAAGAATATGAAGAAATTTTATTGCAAGAAGAAATTTTGTGGATGCAAAGTCTAGAACGATGTGGATTGAACAAGGGGATAGAAATACCAAGTATTTTCTTGGAGTCACAATGGTGAGAAGAAGAAAGAATAGAGTTAACATGTTAAAGAATGAAAATGAAGAGTGGGTTAAAGATGAAGGAAAGCTTAAGAGCTTGCCTTCGGGTTTCTTTGAGAAACTTTACAACAAGGAGGAAGTGAATGATAATTTTCCTTTTAAAGGTATGTTTCCATGTCTTGATGAGAACTTGTTGAAGAGTTTTGATGGGAAGTTCACAGTGAGTGAGATTAAGGAGGTTGTGCATAGTATTGAAGCTCTTAAAGCACCGAGACCGGATGGTCTTAGTGCAATTTTCTTTCATAATTTTTGGGAGGATGTGAAGGACTCGGTGATTAGATTGGTGGAAGAGATTTATGAAGACCCAAGGAAGATGGAAGAGATTAATCAAACCTTTTTGGTTCTTATCCCTAAAGTTGATGGGTCGAAAAAGATCAATCAATTTAGGCCTATTAGCCCATGCAATGTGGTGTTCAAGATCATTTCAAAAATTTTGGTGAAAAGGCTCAAACCTATGATGGATAAAATTATTGCTCCGAACCAAAGTAGTTTCGTTCAAGGAAGGGATAGCTCGGACAATGTAATTGTTGCTAAGAAGCTAATTCATAATATGAAATTTCTTAAGGGGAAAAAAGGAATTATGGCTGTGAAAGTTGACTTGGAAAAGGCTTATGACAGACTGGATTAGGGCTTCATTGAGGAGACTCTTAAAGAGATAAGGGTGCCGAAGAAGTTTGGTGAGCTAGTTATGGCTTGTGTTACTACTTGTACGATGCAAGTCCTATGGAATGGGGGAAAAGAAAGAGAGTTTTCATCATTTTAGTGGCATAAGGCAAGTAGATCCTCTTTCCCCTTAACTTTTTGTGCTATGCACTAAGAGGCTAGGTCATTGTAGTAGCTTGGCTGTAGAGAATGGGATATGGAAGCCAACTTTTCTTAACAGAGGTGGGCCTGCAATTTGTCATCTATTTTTTGCGGCTAATCTAGTCCTTTTTGCTGAAGCTAATAAGGATCAAGCTAAGATGATGATAAATTGTTTAATTTTTTTTTTTTTGAGAACTCAGGTAAGAAAGTTGGGAAGGACAAGAAGACTAAGAGATGTTGTTTGAAATATTTTGGGCATACTAAGGCTAGTGAATTGAGTATGATTCGGGGTGTTTCCCTAATGGCTGATTTGGGGAAATATCTTGGAGTTCAGCTAAACCATGGGAAGGTCAATCACGGAACATTTAAAGGGATGCTTGAGAAGGTGAGGAAGAGGTTAAGTTTGTGGAAAGCTAATACTTTATCTATGGCTGGAAGATTGACTCTTGTTGTGGCAGTGTTGGAAGCCATTCCAACTTATAACATGTAGACTAGCTATTGCCAAAGAAAGTTTGCAAAGATTTAGAATAGATGAGTCGTGATTTTGTGTGGGGTTCTAATTCTGAAAAGAGGAAACCTTATCTGGTTGGATGGGAGAAGTTGTGTTTGCCAAAAGAGTACGGTGGATTGGGGTTGAGGAGAATTGAGAGCACTAATACAGCTCTCATGATGAAGTAAGGATGGGGGTTGATAAGGAACAAAGATAGTTTGTAGGTCAAAGCTGTCAGAAGTAAGAACAAATGTGGAAATGACATCATTCTTGTGGTTAAGAAGAGGGTGAATGCATATAATGTTTGGTGGCAGGGTATCCAAAAATCTTGGAAACATGTTGAAGAAGGGCTAATATGACAGATTGAAGATGAGAGATCTATTAGATTTTGGGAAGATAGGTGGTGTTGTGCTGATATGATCTTGAAGGATGTGGCTTTAAGAGATCTTAGAGAAGAAGAGATGAATCTTAAAGGCAGAGATTTCATATGTGAAGAAGGGATTTGGGACTGGAAGAAGATTTTAGAAGTTCTTCTTAGGGATGTCATATCTAAAATTAATGGGCTTCGAATGAGTTGCTAGGTGAGGATAAAGTTACATGGAAGTACTCTGGGGATGGAGAATTTTCTGTTAAAATAACTTTTGAGGCTTTAAACATAATGGATGAGGTTGGGTGCAGTGATGCTAATTGGAAGAAGATTTGGAATCAGAGAGGGCCTCAGAGAGTAAAAACCTTTTTATGGCTTCTTATGAAAGGGAAACTACTCCCTAATACTCAAAGGGTGAGAAGAAGACTTACCGATGACGATAAATGCTCAAGATGCAGAATGGAGGCGGAAGCCATAATTCATATGATCTGAGATTGCAAGGAGGTTCTGGACGAATAGAGATGAATAATTCCTGCAAAATATTTTGTTAGATTCTAGAATCTTGATATTGAAGAGTGGATGAAGTTTAATAAGAAAGAAATAATTCATTTTCATGGAGACACGGGTTGGGAAACTACTTTTGGAGTTGTTGCGCGGTTAATTTGGAAGAAAACAAACAAGCTTGTTTTTGGAAATTAAGACACTAACTTTGGTGAGTTGAGTACTCAGGTGAAGATTCTAACCAAAGACTATGGGAAGCCATTTAAGAAGATTAACAAGTATTTGAGTAGGAAGAATCTAAACTTTGAGATTAGCCAGAATATTTGAATGCACTATTATCCAAAATATATAATGACATATCAAGTGCATTTTATAAGTTATAATATTCAAAAAAAAAGAAAGAGATGATATGATATTTAACCTCTTTTTGATACCTCAGCAATTCAAGGCCTGTAGTTGTCATTAAGTAAAGATTATCGACCTTTTGCTTAATCATTTTCCTTTCAACAGCAGTAGATCCTCTAGTCTGTTGACTCATTCTGTAGTTCCAGTAACCATAATTCTTCCCATGAACAAATAAAGGTCAGTGAATGAAACAACCTTCGTTAAAAGCAACCATCTTGGTTAATGAATCTCTCTGAGGAAGTTAATCCTAATACACAGAGACCTTCGTCTGATACCAATGATAGAACCAAGAGGGAAGGGTTGAATTGGTTCATCTTAGAAAATAGCGACCTTTTAAAATTTAAGCTAATGAAACTTTGGTTAATGGAAAATACTCAAATTTTCAAATTAAGTTTTCTTTATGAAAAAGTTCAATTCTAGTTAATTTGGAAAACGATTAATTGAAGTTAATGCTAAAAGCATTAAACAAAATAAAGAACACAAGTACTTATTATAGTGAGAGGTTTGGATCAAATATCATACGTCCTCTCACTCCCTCTTACTAAACGAGTAGGAGGAGTTTCTTCAACTAGCTTGGGAAATTTGAATTACAACCAAGCAACCTTCAACACCAAGGCATCAGTCACAATGGCTTTTACTACCTAACCTAGGTAACCCTTAAAGACAGGATCAACCACTAGGGCTTTTACCACCTAACCCAGGCAACCTCAGTCAAAGGCTTAGCACAAGCGCTTTTACAAACACTACATGCAATTACAACCAATTCCCAAAACTAACCTTGACCAGTAACCTATCGATCCATTAACCCAAGACATCACTAAAATTACATTCCAGCAACCTTCTTACACCAAGGGATTAGCCACAATGATTTTTACTACCTAATCCAGGTAACCCTTAAGAAGGCTCAACATTTGTTTTTACAACCCATGGTAATCATAGTGAAACTCGGAATTAATCAAACCAGCAACATACTGGCTAATACATAAGCATCACCCATTCTAGACCAGACACCCAGACAGAAGGGGATAAGATGAAGAAGAGAAACAATGGGGATTATAATCAACTCACTAAGAGCATATACAACATTTAAGCACGTAGAAAACCCATAAGAATGGAGAGCATTGTGCTCCACCACCTTAGTCTTGAGAAGAGGATGAGTAAGTATTTATGGACTCCAAAGTCTACTCATTGATGCTTCAATCAAGAATGTCTATCTTAGGAGAATTATTCTCTTTAATGCTTGTTGCTATCCTTCCAAAAATATTGCTTTCAAAGGTTTGACATTGATTGAGATTCTGAGGCTGATCCTTTTTTGGTTAATCATTCCCCGAATTTAAGGATATCAAAATTGACTCATTGAAGCATTGAATCTGAATTTATTCCTCATAGATATTGATATTGAATGTGCAACAATAGTCTTTTATGGTTGAAGATTGATTGAGATATGATTTGAATATAATTTCATATTGGGTGAGCAATAATGAGCCTTTCTAGTTAATGCACGTTTGACACTTATAGATAATCAAGATAATATCTTTATTTGCATTAATTGCAAGATAACAATCCATATCTTTTCGTGATGTACAAATCTTGCATGGCTCAAATCTGAAATCATTAAGTTTCCTTATTTTGTTTTCTGGTCAATGCTCGATCAGCTTGATGGCAGCGCTCAATATGGAAAGTTTGTTAATGTTGAATCAATATGCTCAATGTTAACTTTCTTGAAATCAAGCTAAATTACTTTTTCGGATTTGTCAGCAATAAAAGCATTTAAGGACAATATATATTCAAATAAAACATTCCTTAATTCAACTTATATGCTTGGAAACCGAAATCAAATATTCATTAAGTATGATGCCATCTTGATTTCTTTCCTAAGTATTTAGCCAATGATTCACTGTTCAATCAGCTTTAAATGCAGAATCAACCTTATGACTAAGTCTTTCCTTTTTTAATTCTCCCTTTGATTTATTTGCATATAAAACATGTGAGAATATATTCATGAAGGCACAATGATTTTATATTCTCTAAAAAATAAATTAATAGATTTTTCCAAGAATTAAATGCTTGATTATAAAATCTTTGATATATTTCCAAATCAAGCTTTTTGGTTAATGATCGACCAATGATCTCATGAGCCTTTTATGGAAGGATTCCTCAAAGTAATAAATGCTATAAAATCTCTTGATAGCCATTTGATCAATCATGGATATTCCAATATTAAAGATAAATATACTTGATAAAAATATTCTAGTAAAACATTTCTTATTTGTCTTTAATATGATTCCATAATAAATCATTTAAGAGCATGATCAATATGTGACTAAATTGCAATCTTTCCTTAATTGGACGAGATCTTTAATAAATGATTTATTTATAAAAATATCTTTCTAAAACTTGATCAATAATATTTAAAGTCTCACATAATCAAAATTGTATTTTTGTAAAACATTATCAAAACCAATCAAATTAAAGTATGGACAAAATATTGTCCCAACAGTAACTGATTACATCCTAAGAGGACGAGACACTCCAAAATAATGTAGTTTCTTCATCTTCTATGGGGAAAGTATTGATATAAACTTATCATAAAAGGCAAGCGAATGCAAAGGAAATCCAAAACGTACCAGTTCCAAACAAATGAAAAGAATCTTTTTTAGACGAGGAAAACAGATTGAGCTCATGGCAAGAGATTAGTCAACAAGAGTGAAATTATATTATTTTTAAATAGTCCCTCAAATATTGTTGAGCTCATTAATGAGGAATTCTCCCAACGGATTATTCTCCATTTTCATCTCTCTAAGGATTGAACCCGGGGGCGTAGGTTAAGGAAACACGGATAGATCTTACTATTTAACACCCCAATTTTAAACATTTCCAAATGAGGGGATTTTAGATGATTTGCATATTTTATATTATTTAGTTCCTTTTTTAATCCTTTTTCTTCTTACTTTTATTTATTCTTTTTATTTGCTTATTTCTTACTTTAATAAATTTACAATCCTATTAAATCTATGAAAATTTTAGGACATTATTATGTACATTTATTTAATCCTTTATTTTATATAAGTTTTTAATTTAAATTACTATTTTATGTATTTATATATTAAATAGTTAGATCAATAATAGATAGAAAATAAATTAAAAAATAAATAGTAGAGGTTGTGTCACGACCCCCTACCGGGCGCCCGTGACCGGCACGGGAGGTAGGATTTCTCCTATCCCGTAAGCCTCTAATTCCTGATTGACATTCTTATATATGCGTAACTACCCATTTCTAATACAAACAATTTAGTATTTATATGGCTATCCCTATCCGATGACCTAAGTAGCACACAATCCACGGCTCGCTCAACGCCGCTTCAGTCTATACATATACACATAATCAAATCACACGTACATATAATATACATACTGATCACGCGCTTAAAGGCGGGTGATCTATCCTATTCACATGCAGAATCCCTGTGTATAGTCAAGCATATATATTCAATCACACACCTGCATAAAATATACATATTGATCACACGCCTCAATGCGTGTGACCTATCCTATTCACATGCGGAAGCCGTATTTTCACACAATCAAGTATTCAGTCACACATATATATAAGTTTACATATTGACCACACGCTCAGTGCGAGTGGTCTATCCTATTCACATGCGGAAGTCACATCCATATATATATATACACATGATATTCATCATATCATAACCTATGATCCCAACAACTAGACCAATCTTTAATCTGTATGAAGCCGACAATTCTAGAGTGTGACATATACATATATGCATATAGCAACTGTACAAAACAATGCTATACCAAAAGGAATCATATACATATATATCCTGTCAAAATGCATATAGCAGTACTACCCACGCGAACAATGCGTGCGGTCTTTAAGTCTGTCCGCCTCCCTGGGATGAAGTGGAAACGCTTCCGATGCCTATACCACCTGTGTCTGTAACATGTAATATTGGGGTGAGTCAAACAGACTCAGTGAGAGGCTTTCCCATCCCTGGTGTAGTAGCAGGTACCACTACAACTAGGGAAGAGGAGCCAATCACAAACACATACGCATATAACGGGTTTAGATTTTCATATATTAGGTGGTCAGGCAATGAACATATATTATATTCACAATAAAGAATTTAAAACATGGATTTACATACATTTAAATTCACGCATACATCACATCATGATTTAACATACAATTCCATGTGGTCCTTTGTATTCAAGTAATCATAATCATAAACTGGCCCGAAGGCAATATCTCCGTTAGGAGAGAATCTGGCCCGAAGGCAATATCTCACGTGAGCAATATGGGAACCTAGTTGATCATTCTAGGAACCCCTGGTCCCAAGACTATACTTGGAACAATAGTCTGACCCCAAGACTTCACTTGGAGCAATAGCCGACGACTCACCTGACCTCGGTTTACCCAAGGTAATAGCCACAATGTGGTGAACTCATATACTTTGTATTTCTGTGGTTTGACTCAAGACAAGAGACTCAATCTACCCGGACCACCCGTGATAGACTCGGTTCCCGCGTTGTACAATAAATGACCCCTATGGACCTCTACTTATTCATCTTACTTCTGATTAGGCAACCTAGACTTCCAAGTGGTTTCTAATTCGGACTCTTGATTCAAAACAAGTCACCTACATTTATTTCCTTTAAGGATTTACATACAAACCACACTTTTCAGGTAATGATCGATGAGGTTTGTTTCTAGTATCACAAGACCGTCACAAATAAACTTGACTCGATCCTACCCCCAATATCATTCTAGGTCCCGAGGACCTTCTTTCCATATAAGGCTCCTTGAGCCACCATTTGCTTTTACAGTTCACATATACACGTACAGCACGTTATCACATATATTACAATTTAGGAACAACAATAGCATGTTATCTAACATGTAATTCCTACAAATAGGCAAGAAGGCAAACCATATATCCATATCCACAGTCAACCCTATAGGGCAAGGATAGGAAAGCCCCTCACCTGTTTGGCCCCTCTGATCGGCTCTCGGTGCGCCCGAAAGTCCACTCACAGTATGGTGCCCTATACACATATACTTGAGAGATTCAGAGACTTGAAAATTCAACCACTATCGTGTACATGTAACGCTAATGCTCATGTTCTTTCTAATTAATTCCATAGATTAGTTGTTGGCTTGGAATGCCCTCAACTAGTTTTCGGAACACCTAGCATGCTTCTAATTCGTGTCCAACCCTCTCTTAATCACGCTATTCGGAAACGTTGAATTTGGGAATTCAAGGTTACCCAATTTCACTTCTATGTGTCCATGTGAAATTCCCATTACCCAAGTCTTGAATTTATGGCTCAAGAGTCATAAATTCTACTTGTCCAAAATTTCCATTTATCAAAATAACCTTGAACACTCCACCTACACATGAATACACATACCCGAATACGCGTCAAATTAGAAAATTGTCTCTTTTTCCCCGAACGGGGTTCCGGGTGAGACGGGAATTACTCGGGTTTTCATCCCTCGTATATTCTAATAATTTTTAACAATTTTTATAATTATTATTCAACCCTTCAATGCACCCCAAGTCATTCCACAACACCCTTAAACCTCAACAACCACATTTTCCTACACTTTTTCCAACCCGGATAAATTCCGTCAATTTGGTTCTGGTTCCTAAGTTTCCAACTCACTTCCTAACATGCATATACTTCAATTTAGGACCTAGAACACTCAAATTGAATCAATTGGGGTCTTTCCAAAAATCCCTAAAATTGATAAAATTGGGGTTTGAGAGTTTCGGGACTTCTCACCTCGATTCAACCGGTTAGAAGGACGATATGGAGTAGAGGAGACTCCCAGCTACCTTCCCCGGTGAAGAGACGGCGTTTTCCGGCGAGAAGCTCTCTTCTTTTGCTTTCTCTCTCTAACCCGAGATCTCTCTCTCTCTTCCAGCCACAAGACGGTGACCGGCTCCGATGGGCAACGATTCCGACCTCCTCTTGCGTTGCTCCGGCCACCACGTGTTGGCCTTCCTCCTCCTCTCCCTCTCGCGTTTCCCGTTCAGCCCGTGCGTGAAGAATGGACGCCCAGCTCACGTTTTTTGTTCCTTTCCCCACGCCTTCCTTTTCTTTCTTTTATTTTCTTCTCTCTTCTCTACTCTCTCTTATCTAATATATATATATATATATATTACAAACAACAACTAATAATAAAATAAAAAGAAAATCTGATTTCTTTTTTTTTTTACATATATATACATTTATATAATTAATTAATATATACATATTAAAAGAAAGTAAGTCTGATTATTAATAAATATTAGGATCTAAAATACTTTGTATTCACAACATAGTAGGTAATAGGGTAGTGTGTATTTTTATCTCATCTTCCACATTCTAAATTAATTAATTAAATTAGACCAACGACGCTAATTAAATATCCTCGGGTATTACAGGTTGAATATATATATATATATATATATATATATATATATATATATATATATATATATATATATATATATATGAGTTGGTTTTGAAATGACTTTTATCAAAATTTTAAAGGAATTTTCATTAATAATTTTTTCCTTTCAAATCACTCCATCACACTCTTTAATTTTTTTAAACTTCAATCCGAGCAGACTGGTTTGTTTAACCCATTCACTCCACTGCAATCTACACCACCCCACTCCATTTCCTTCAAAACTCCCAACCAAGTTCTGCTCGTTTGGTTGGTGGACTAATTTTAACGAAGTGGAAATCAGAACGGAATGTAATATAATTAGATATTTTTACGGTTGGTATACCATAAAAAGCAATAGGATTGACAATTGTCCATTGGGGTTAGAAATAAGAATTGAAAAGAGGTAAAAGAACCAATTTACCCCTGTAACTTAAAATACTAGTGACGGTGGTGGTGGGTAGGGGCATTTTCAGGGTTAAAAGAATTAAAAAAACATCACATTCCCACTTTGGCAGTTTCTTTTCTTCCAATTGATGAGGTGGTACTACAAGTTTGATGCTCGGCACATGCCCAAACCTTAGGCCCTCAAGACCATTTGAACTTACTAGCATAACCTCTTTTCCCGCCTATCTGTCGTGACTTCCCTCTCCTCTTAGTCATATATAAGGAGCTTCCTTTGGCCCTTCACGATCATGACATATGTTAGCCCTTAGAGCACACATTCGCATACGTGGCCTAGCGTTTGGGGACACCCGAATTTTTCTGGCCCCAAAAATACCAGAAACTTACCAATTTAGGTGTAGAGGTTGCGACCCTAGTCGTGGGAAGTCACAACCCTCCATGTCCAGTGACATCATCAAGATGTCACCAAGGTCACAACCGACATCGAGCAAGGTCGCGACCTCCACCGTATCATGTTGAGATCTGACGAATCCAATTAGATCTAGGGCCAACCGAGGTCGCGACCCCCGCCGTCAAGGTTGTGACTTCTACCTACCATATTAGATCCTTGGAGATTCCAATCTCTGATTTGTTTCCCATTTCGTGACTTGTCCGATGGCTATAAATAAGGACCCTCACTAGACGTTCAGGAGGATGGGAAAAAAGAGAGAGAAAGAGGTTGCTAAAGACTGAGAGTGCACCCAAAATTTCTAAACACCAAGTTTCTAGCTATACTGAGAGCAAGGTAGAATAGATTTTTGTAAATAAAGTTGTTTGCGACCATCATTTTCTTATTTATGTTTTGATTCTTTTATTTACCTTCGCTTTTGTCTCTGGTACTTCTGCTTGATTATTTATGTGATTCTGACTTCCAGGGTCACAACCCTGGAACACTTATTTCGATTTACTTACCAACAGGTCGCGACCCTAGTGTTCTTTCCTTAAATTTTAGTCCTATGTGATTGTTGGGAGTTTTAGTATCTCGATTGCAATCCCCACACTATTGGATGCAACCAGGGGCTTTGTTTGCCGATTATCTCTGTTTATTCTGCTTCTGGGCTTTCTGAGATGAAGGTCACGACCCTTGCATGCAGAGGTTGCGACCCAAGGCCCCATGTTGCCTCTATCTTGACGAGTAGGAAATTCAAGGGTCACGACCTCTGTAGCCATGGGTTACGACCATCGAGCTGATTTTAGCTTAGTTAGATTCTATTTTCATACATATTCTGTATAGGCCAGGGAACCACTTATTCCTTCAGGTATGAGCATTGGAGCTGCCTGGGTTAATAGCCTGGTGAGCCCCGTCATATACACTATTTGTTGTTTGAATGCATGGTAGATAGGAGGCCGTCTGAGTGCAAACTTGGCGAACATGACCTCACTTTGGAGACCGTCTGAGCATCACACTTGGCGAACCTCTTTTGTACACACACTCTTGCATAGGTAGCGAAGAACTGGGTCTACTTTGTTTTAAGGCATGTCAATCCCAACTCATATGTATCTTATGTCAAGAAGAACATGGCCCTCCTTGTCTACTTGTTGATGACCCATCAGCCCGTACGAATTGAAAGCATCATTTAGGAGAAGATGTTCAGAAGGGCCAAGAGGCCTTTCTCTCATTGCATGCTCCCCTACCCAAACCTCTTTACCAATATTCTTGAGCATTTCCGCAATCCTTGACATGTTCATGATGAACCCTTCCCTCCCGGGACATTTCAACTAGGTCTTCATGAATCATTCTGAACAGATAATGTAAAAGCCGCTCTAGATATCTGAACTTGTTGCTTAATATTCACTTTCGATAAGATCACTACGAGCTTGATCAGCAGTTCCAGTAGCTTCAAGAGGAGATCACCCATAAGGCCGGCCTAAGTAGATGAAGTTGGTCAAAGCTTGGTAGGGCTCTAGCGTGTCGTCGTAAGAGGGGCGGGTGAGATGAGGCATTTTAAATTGAGTTGATTTATCAACAACCTTAACTTGTCGCAAGTCAGGATAAAATAATACCTAGGAATCCAGTATAGTGCAAAGCCAGGGTCGAATCTCTCGCAAAACCTTTAGTAGTTCTGGATTAACTATGGCTTTAAAATAATTGAATCGAGTGAAATAGTCAAAGAGTATTTTCAAGAAAGAAAAGCAAGAAAATATTTGAGTTGTGAAAATATAATCGTAATAGAATAACTAAGAAAAGTAAATTGTTCTTTCGGGGTCTATGTAAATTGCTATCCCTGCTAACTTTAGAAAGATAAGTTGGGTAAAATATTTAGAAAACGCCTTATTAGACCTTTTCATCCGAAGGTAATCCTGACGGCCACCTCATAGGACTTAGGTACACATCAGAACCAGGATGTCGCACCCGCATTAAAATAGTGTATACAAACTAGAGGAACACATTTAAGTTAGAAAAACCAAATCATATTTAAAACCTTAAACACACAAAGGAGGTATCTAGTTTTAGTCGATCAACCCAGACCTGCGACCGCTAGGTCTATTTAATCCAATCGTGAATCCTAAATCCGTCAACTGATGGGATCCAGAGCCATGATCAGAGGTTGATAAACTATAAACATCATAAATAAATTCCCTAAAATTAAAGTACATAGCTCTATCAAACTACATAGACTACCCTAGGCACAACCTAGCAAGCTTAGGTACTCATATTCTAGAAAACACAAGGCTAATTCTAGGAAACTAGGATGAAACCTAGGATACATAATTGTAAATTTCCGCCTCCTATTTACAGGCGTTTCTAGAGAATCCTAGTCTAATTACAAAAATGAAAGATAATATTGTTTTTCTAAAGATAATATTATTTTCCTATAGATAATATATTCTTGAAGATAATAATAATATATTTTCTTATTTTATTCTATATTACAAATTCGAATATGAATCCGGACTTTATCTGAATTCTCCAAGATGGCTTTGTCTTCGACTTTTGAATTTCAAACTTCTGTCTACATCATACCTTGGCTCACCGCGGTGAGTTGCTAAGTCTTAGGTTTATCTTTTCAGTTTTGCCTTGCTGCACTTCTTGTCTTTTCACTTCAGCCCTTCTTCGAATTCCAAGTGGTTGAATAGCCCTAGTTTGACCTTGTGGACACCCAATTTGATCCGACCCTAAAAAAAATGTGCCCAGGGCAAGAGGTCGCGCGTGACCTACTTAAATCCAGGTTGTGACCACCAAAGAAAAAAGGAAGCTGGGTTGCGACATAAGCTTATGTAGGTCACATCCCAATTACAGTTTCAAGGTTAGGGCAGCTCAGGTCGCGACCCACCACCGTTTGGGTTGCGGCCACCCTTTTAGCCACAATTAGATCTCTGGGATTTGAAGTTAATCCAATCCCCTAATCTCTGGGGATGCTTATTTCCTAAAATATGACCCGTCGTTTGGGTCATGACCACCCTTTTGACCACAATCATATGTGTTTATTGTTTCTTTATTTCTTTAATTATAGTATTCACAACATTCACCAAGGAGCGTTATGCTCCGTCAGGTTTGCACCTGGGCCACCTGGATTCATAATCTGGTGAACCTTGTTTTATGGTAGATAGGAGGCTGCCTAGACATTCGTCAGGTGAACTTCACCTCACTTAGGGTTCCGTCTAAGTATTGATGCTTGATGAAACCCTTTGCACACACACACATTTGTATGCCCAAGAACTACGTGGCTCTAATCCCTTTCCCTAAAGTGTACATAGGCGCTAAAGTCCCACTTTGGTTCAAGACAATCTTTGAATCATCATTGAGGCTAAACATATTTAGATTTAGAGCTTTAAGGGGTAACCATCGTAAGATCGGTGTCGAGGGGTCCCTAACACCTTCTTGACGCAAGCGGTCTCCTGAGCCCATACTTTGCCTTTTAAAACTTATTTTAGAAAACCTCTTCCAAGTTTGAGGATAAGAAACTTGGTGGCGACTCTGTCAGAAGAGGCAGTCGTTATAGTTGGCGACTCTGCTGGGGAACCAACGAGAGACAAGCACCGTTGATTTTTAAAATGTTAAACTTAATTTTTTTTGCCTGCAATTCGATTCTTGTTTGGATTAGGATAGATAACATGATTGTTTGTCCTATCTGTTCGTGCCTGCTTCTTATTGTGCAATGAGTACACCTTGTGGATGAGGGAGGGTAGTCCCTAGGGCTCCAACTCACACACTCACGCTTCATACATGACACTATCCCCCCACCAAATTGCCTCTATACCCAGGGCACACCTTGTTAGTTAGAAGGGGTCTGAGTGACTTCCCCATTAGGCTTCTGCCTATGGAAGAAGACCGCTCGATCTTGCCTAGATTGTTACCCAATGCTGAGGGTTAATCCGCACTAGCCTATGCTGTGGCAGGGTTCGCTTTCATAGTGGGGCCTCCCCTTGATAAAAGGCGAAGGCAATCTAGGGGCCTCTTTGTAGGACCTAGAGCTCAAACCACCCTGCATGATAGTGGACATTTGTGACCACCCACCATAGGGAAGCCAATTTTTAACCCTAGGAACCGGCCTCTAGGTCACACGAAGAAAAATTCCCCGCATAGCATATGGCATTGCATTTAAATGAACTTAATCAAGCGAGTGAATTGTGAAAGGGAGAGGATTTATTCGCTAGTGTTTTTCCCCTTTTCTGCATTCATGCATATGTCATTGTTGCATTAGGATGGCATCTGAGAACTTCTGGGCTACAAAGACCAGCTTTCCAACCATCAGGAAAGAGATACATGTATAAGTTGGGTCTAACACTGTGTCAGAATTAAGGCAGTTCAGAGAAATGATGATTGGGGAACAGACCAAACATTTTCATAGGCGTTGCAGGGAGATATTGGACTTGCTTGATATTGAAATCCCTGTAGAAGCCATCACCACTCTCATACAATTTTGGGATAATGAGTTGCGCGCCTTCTTATTCCCTAGTATTTCGGTTTCATTGGAAGGAAATTCGTCTCAGTGAATAGAAGTTACAAATATTCAGGGTACTTGCCAACTCAGAAGGATATGGCAACCTTGTTGGAATTATCTGTGGATAAAATGAAAATCAAAAGACCAGGGGAATTAGAAGGAGTAACATTAAAATTTTGACAAAGCGGATGAAGGACTTGAAGACCATATGAGATTGGAAAGGGTTTAACTGCGTCGTGGCCTTAGCCGTTTACGATTTAGTGATTTTTCCATCCTATGTAAATTTGGTAGACACAGCGGCTGCCAGCGTGTTCTGGGCAGTGGAGCACCATGGAGTTAACCCCACTACTGCAGTCCTGGCAGAGACTTATGGT
Organism: Senna tora; assembly: GCA_014851425.1. NCBI lineage: Eukaryota > Viridiplantae > Streptophyta > Magnoliopsida > Fabales > Fabaceae > Senna > Senna tora. The sequence goes on along the minus strand of CM026263.1, from coordinate 19,190,715 downwards.
TCCTTGATAATGAGCCTGGTCGAAAAAGGGAAGAGTTTGAGATGTTGCCTTCAATTGCTGACAGTGTGGCTAGGGATTCATTTCCATGGTAAAGGGTATTCCTTGGGGAACAAAATGGAGACTGACTTTCATCAAACCGGAGTCGTTAGATCCTAGAAGCACCAAAGGGTGGATCCTATATTTCAACGCCATCCAATAAACTGAGGTCAAATTGAAGTTGGCCGGTGGATGGATGAGAACATTTTGTACAGCTGTGGGAGGTTCATGAATGTCCCTTTGGTGGGGCCAAGATATTCTGTCAATTACAATAAGTCCTTGGCACACACCCAACTGGCTTACCAACAAACAGTGCCTATTAAGTAACTTATTCAGTCTCTGTTCTTCAAGACCCAAGTAGACCCGCGAGCAAAATTAGTGTCCCAAGCTTAGGAGCGACTAAGCTTCAAAGGAAATGTAGAACTGGGGAATAGAGCACTGGGTCCTACTAAGGGCTTTCAAACCTGGGCAAAATCAAGAATCTTCGCGGAAGCTATTCCTGAGTATGCACCCCTTAACCCTCTCCAAGGTAGTGATTTGGAGAAGCTAGAAAAGGTACTCAAGCATATGGTAGAAGCCAAGAAAGATGAGTTGGAGAACTTGGAAGCCCAAGAGCAAAGAAAGAGAAGAGGGATACAAGAGGCAGAAAAGGAGTACGTCATAGTGAGGCAAGACATAGAGGCCATCAGAAAGAAGGATCTTAACCGGACAAATGAAGAACTCAAAGGGGAAAATTGAAATCTAAAAATCAGAATTAGCGGGCTAGAAGACATTATTCAGCTCCAGGAGAAAGATAAACTACAGGCATTGGCAAGGGTTGAGGAAAAGCAGCAGAAGATCCATAAACTTGAGGCCAGAGTCTGGGCTCTAGAGGCACGTCCTGATCTATCAGGGGAACTCCAAAACATGGGACACAACGCAAGATTTCTTGAAGAATAAGTAGAAAGTCTCCAGACAAGGTTAGCTGCATCTCGGTTAAGAGAAGATGGATTTAAGATCAGGGATGAGGCTAGAAAATTAAGAGGAAGGGATCAAATTCTGGAAAGGAGAAGCAGAAACACTCAAGAAGAAGCTACAACACGTGGCCCACTTCATTAATCAAGAGGTCCCCGAATATATTGAAGCTTTCAAGGAGGTTGATCCATGGTTAACAAGTGGAATGAACTATGTTGTGCGTAGAATTTTAAACATTGTAACCAAATTTTGATTAACAATGACATTTTTCTTTTTGATTGTTGCTTCCTCTATTTAACTGTGATCTAAAGCCTAAATATGTGCACGATGAGCAATACGCTTTTGTAGCACAATCCTAACCCCATTGGACATTATAGTTTATAGAAGTGGGAAGAAGTTCTCGAGGTCATGCAAATGCAAACAACTGCATCACAATCATGCATTTTTTAAGCTTTTGTATAACCTCTTTTGTCAATCCTCGTGGTAACAACATATGTGAAGTCAATGGCATTTCGTCCAACCACTGTCATCTCTGGATACCATAGAGGATCAAGTTCGCAAGGGGAAAATAGGTAAAGCAGGCCTTTACCAGATTTTTGAATGAAAAGGCAAGAGCTGTTCAAAATGTTGTGCGAACTAGGGGGTCAAGTGTGCGGTGCCTACAAGAGCATGTACAGAGCCCTTCCACGAGTGGCATCAGTCGCATTTGACTCGCGTTTACCAAGAAGGAATTGCAGGGCATTCGATTGATTCCTATATGTAGTTCAAAAATCGTGTGCCATCTCTGTTGGACGCCAAATGGATAGAGGCGCCAAAACCCAAAGAACTAGAAAGGAATTTGGTTGACGAGATTCGAGAGCTCCGAGGAGAAAGTGTGAAAATAAGGATGGATAACCTCAACTTATGGAAGGAAATCCGGCATCTCCAGACTGAAGCCATCCAGATGTACAACAGGCACTATGCTTAGCTGAAGGATCTAATACCAAAGATCAAAACGATGGAGGATCAATATCGCGCCTGGAAGGAGACCCTGTACGAGGTCGAGAACGAGCCAAGTGATGTTGGTTTCTAGGAGGACGCAGAGGATTAGGGCGGCAGTTAGGGCAATAATATCTATGAATCTGATGTACTAGGGCTATGCCCCACTTCTTTCAATAAAACAAGTTTTATGAAAATAATACTCCGATTTATGGAAGGCCACTAATTGTGTAATTAAGGGAACTCAGATGACATACCAGGTATAATTGATAAAAGAGGAATCATGCAAAATTTAAGTTGGTCATTTACTCTTGTAGGGGTCGCAATGTGTCAAAAGGGGAAGTAAAAAGGAGCAAAAGAGAGAGAGAGAGATAGAGAGCTCTTCCTAAGTAACATACAAAAGGATGGAATACATATGTCAGCAACACGCTTGGAGTAACAAAGAAACTCTTGTCGCGTATAAACAGCTCAAACGACAAACAAGTAAAAATTAAGACTGAGACGCGAGGTATCTCATATTACAAGGAATGGCTAAAACTCAATCCACTCAAAGTAGAAAAATTAATTGGGGATATAAAGCAAAGAGTTTTCGTTGCCATTTCAAATATAAAAACAAAAGAAAAGTGCAAAAACGGCAAGGATTGGTCAATTTCTTCGAGTCGAGGTCTCGACCGACCGTCACGATCGTGATCAAATAAAACCTCAGGGTAGCACAGGGTGTAACCCAAGGGTCGAATCTCTTGTAGAATCGTCGGATTGATCCTGCAATTGGTTAGCAATATAGAACAAACAGGTACTCGTAGAATGAAAAGGCAAGTAGTAATTATAGTGAGAAGATTAAAGATATTATACCCAATAGGACCCAAGAAGAGATGGGTTTCACAATCATAGCCAATCAAAAGATCTTTAAGTTTAACTAATTCATTCTAAGATTTATCTATTCAAGATTATCATGCATTACGAAGGCCTATCTATGTAATTATGTTATTCCCGAGCGGGCATATCAATAACATGCATTACAAGTTTCTATGATATTATTAGAGAAACTATATCCTAACCAGGAACGGATAATTAAACGAATAACATCACAATTTAGATATGCAAATAAATCAAGAACTCGATAGATGTATTTATATTGAATTCCAACGACTTGGAATTCCTAGTACCCTTCCATATAAACAATACCTACTAATTCGTAATGAAGACCTAAGAAACTTTGTACATGCTCTAACACGGTGAATATAGCAAGATATTAAATACATGAATTGAAGTAAACATAATTATAAGAATTGTAAAGAAAGATTACATAGACAAAATCATCTAAACCCTAATGCGAAACCATCGGCTCATGCCTACACCAGTTCTGATACGAGTAGAGGAGGCACAACTAGAGCTAGGATAATCATGGAGTCACTAAAGGAGCTTATGGAAGAGACTTGGACAAATCAAATAGCAAGCGGGCCTTCAATTGTTGTTGAAAACGTCCTTAATACCAAGTGGGTTGAAAATGGAGCTTTACAACATGTATTGGGCATTCAAATATGAATTTGGACAGCTTGGACTAAGTACTATACACGTGAAGACTCATTTAAGCCTAAATCATCATATTTTAGGCTTTAAAGGCCTATTATAATTTGGATTAATTATTTGTACGAAAATCATTATATTTAGGTTATATTATTTAATGTCCATTAGTAACTTGGTTAATTTTAAGTGTAGGGTTTCTTTTATTTTGGGCTTTATTTTATGTTATGTTAGTAGAGTCCATTAGTGAGTTAAGGTTTTATTTCTCTTGGAGTATAAATACTCTTTATTCTCTATTGTAAGGGACAAGTTGAATGAATTTTGAATGGATGTGTTTTCTTTATGAAAACTTCTATGTGTGTGTGCAAGTAAAGACGGATTTCTTTGCTTGTTGCATCAAGAGATTGAATCTACTTATAAAAGGTTAGTTTATCTTTGGGCGTTTATTCATTCTCTTCCTTTTTAGCTCTATTACCTGTGTTTCTAAGAACGGGTTTCTTAGGGGTTCAGTAGGGCGGGTGTTTATTCTAAGGTTTGGCTTCATTCAAAGCGTGTGTTGGCGTTTTAGAATCGATCATAGGCTGGGGTTCTGCATCAAGTTCTTCTTGGAAACCCAAGAAGAACTTAGCCGCTCATGATCTCACAAGCTCTCTCTTTTAAGTATTGATGGTATAATTCTTCCGTCTTTTGTTAACTTGATGAAGCTTGTATTTATAACGCTCCGGGAGTCCTAGTTTGAATAGATTAAGGATGGAGATAGCGGATAAGTGATTCCAGGTTTAACTTTTGAATTTGAATGTGTTTGAATGCTTATCCGCTTCTTTGAAAGTCTGGACTCCTTCTTAAAATTTCTCATTAAGTTGTTGTCTGCATCATCACCAAGTCATTAGTGTACACTTGTAGCAGCAAGTGGTTTTGTGCTCGCCACTGCGAGTTGGCCTTCACTCGTTCTGGTGAGTCTAGTTTGGTTGGCTGTAGCGAATGGCTCCATTCTTGATTGACTTGATCCCTTTCATTGCCTTGGTACTAGTTCTAGCTCCGGTTCCATACTTGGAATGTCTTTCTTAGACTAGGTGAGCTGAGGGCAGGATATTTTGAGTGAGAGATTTTATCTTTCTTAGACTAGGTGAGGTAGGTTCCATGCTTCATTTTGTCCCTCAGCCTACAAAACAGACTCTTACCTACTCTAGCTTTTAGTTTAGACTTGATATGCATAAAATAAGGAAAAGGAGGACAGCAGCTACTTTTCATCTTACCCACCTTGATGCTTTGTTTAGACTACATTCTTTTAGATACATATTTTACAAAACAAACATAGGACCCGTTGCTTCTTGGGCTTACACACACACACACACATATATATTCTTTGGCCCAAGGAGCTCACAGTCTTGGTCATATAAAATTAAGTTTGTGTATAATTAATTGACATATAAAAACACAAATTATTTGGGGCTTATTTTAGTCCAACAAAGTTAAATTGTCAGAGAGAGAGAGAAAAAATGTTCAGAGGAGGTCAAATATAGGCACCTACATATTAGTCAATAGCATGCGTACAATATAAGGCACCAACAACATTCTAGCAGCATACAAATTCTTCTCCCCCTTAACAGTCAAAAAGGAGGGAGGAACTAATCAAAAAGCATATGATTAAGGATAGGAAAATAAAACGATAAAGCGGAAATAAAGTAAAGACTTCCATGAGAATTATAGATACTACCAAACTCTTCTTCCCTTATGCTAAAGATAACTATGGAAGGAAATCGAGAGGATGTGAATGGGTAGCATATAAATAATCCTTCCAAAATATTGTGGTGGCAGAGGCAGAGACTTACAACACAAATTTGAAGCACGCCAACAACAAAACCAGTTCCACTAACTTAGTCCACGTCCTCAATCTGAGGTTTTGGCCTCAGAGGAGGAATAGGACTCTTGGTAGCTGCAGCAATAGATGCCATGGTGATTTGCTTCTGTAGCAGTAACTGGATGGAAGTCAAAAGCCCATTGGTAGCATTGATGGCGTCAAGGATTTCCTTTAGAAATTTGTTGTGAGAGACATGTGCTTGGTTCATAGTGAGGAACAAGTTCTCGTGATGTAGTTTCAACAGACAAATTTAAGGGAGAATATTTTTCTTGTGCTTTAGGCACAATCTCTTCAGATAATGGTGCTTCCTTTTCAGTGTGAGAAGAGGCTTCCTCTTCTTCAAGATCGGACAGAACAACAGTCTTCTCTGTAGACTTCCCTTTCCCTTTGGTCAGATGGGCTGATTTTCGGACATACAGAGACCCTTTTTTGACTTTTGCCTTTCCCATAGTTTTACGCTTACTACCCTTTGGAAGTTTAGGAACTTCCTCAACTTTTGGAACTATTTCTAACTCTTTCCCTTTCTTTACCCACTGTTTCCCAATCTTTCTAAATTGCATCTGATGTAGTAAGCCTATGTCAAACGACTTTGAAAACTAGCTTCCCCTCCCTCATATTCATTAAGATAAGCTTTTATATATTTCGCAATTCGAGTGATTCCCATCCCATGAGCAAGCTCATGGGAAGACTGACATATGTTTTTTCTGTGAGACATGATAATATGTGGCAAATCCACCCTAAGATATCTGCTAAGACACCAGATTACAAATAGTTCAGTGTTGTTTAGGTCATTTGCCTTATTAAGTTTAGGCATGACCACTTGATCAATGATGTGGAATAGAATTCTATTATCAGCCCCAACATACTAGCGTGATACACACTAGAATCTTTGCCTATTGATTCCTTGATATACTCACCTTTAGAATAACTCTCCGTTATTGTGTCATCATCTAGATCTAGACAGATGCCAGAGTTTGGAACCTGTAGTACCTCGCTCAGAAATCTTTTGTTCAGCTCCTTCCTTGGATCAGGATGGTGGACTCCAGAGCATCTGAGTCTAACTTCAGATTCGAGTAGAACTCTTGAATCAATGTTGGATAAACTGTCTCTTTTAGACTCGGGAAGGGTTCCCAACCATTAAACTTAAACATCTCGAAGAATTTGAATCCTTCTTTGTAGAACAATTCCAGATTAATCTCTCTGGCAGAAGCACCGTGGCGTTCTTTGAAGTTGTTTTCGAAGCGAGTCTTTGCTTCAGGGCCATCAAAAAGTTTCACCCTTGTCATTCGAGACTCAGTAATTTGAGTTTCTTCGGAGCTCTTTCTCTTCACTAGGGCATGAGACATTATTGAAGACATTCTGAGAGGTTTTTCAGAGTGTTTAAGAGAAGTGGGTGATGTGTTTGGAAGGGGAAACAATGGTTTTATAGAGGAAAGATGGAAGAGGAATGGTAAGAAGGGTGATGGCAGATAGGTTGATCAGAGAGTGATGGAAGATATAGGGTTTGAGAGCAGAACTAGGGTTGAGGGAGGGAGAGATGAGGGAGAGGGTATGGCCTAAAGATTTATAGAGAGGGTGAGAGGTAGTTGCGAATGGACATGACGGTTTGTAAAAGGTGGAGAGAGAGAGATGTGAGAACAATAACGTGTCGTTTGAGAAGAGAGGGAGTATGTGCGTGCATCAGTCTCTCTTTTTCTAATCTTGGTTAAACGTGCACATTAACTCTCCTAAAACTCTGGATGTGACATAAATTCAAAAGTGACTGGATTATTTTATTTTTTTAATTTTTGTTAGATTAAATCCTGGCCGCAGAAAAATTTGTTTGAATTTTATGAACTGGCGGGAAGAGATTTTCTACGAAATTTAAATTCATCCTAACCTTCTTAGGTGTCTTGTTTATTCGATTGGTGCTTCTCTAGGATCAAGCAACCCTATTTCTCTTCTAAGTTTGAAAATTTTTTCAGTATCAAGAGGCTTAGTGAATATATCGGCTAATTGATTTTCAGTGGCAACATATTCCATCGCAATATCTCCCTTTTGAACATGATCCTTGAGAAAGTAGTGTCTAACTTCAATGCGCATAGTCCTAGGGTGTTGGACAGGATTCTTAGACAGGTTTATTGTGCTGGTGTTATCGCACTTTATTGGAACTTTAGAAAGAGTCACTCCAAAGTCCCTCAGTTGTTAGATCATCCATAATAACTGAGCACAGCAGCTGCCTGCTGCAATGTATTCAGCTTCAGCTGTAGAGAGTGTGACTGAATTATGTTTCTTACTGTGCCAGGAGACTAGGCAGTGTCCTAAGAATTGACACGTTCCACTAGTACTCTTTCTATCTATTCTACATCCACCTTAGGATTATTTTTACTACAGTTAAGTGAGACTTTTTAGGACAAGATTGATAGTGGGCACACAGGATTACAACAAACATTATGTCAGGTCTACTAGCAGTTAAATATAAGAGAGATCCAATCATACCTCAATAATGTTTTGAGTCTACAATCTTACCTTCCTGATCTTGATCTAGCTTGGTTGCAACACCTATAGGAGCCTTGATTTCCTTTGTATTTTGCATGTCAAATCTTTTAATCGGCTCCTTAGCATACTTGGTCTGAGAGATGAATGTTCTTTCCTTTGTTTGCTTTACTTGTAACCCAAGGAAGAAAGCCATTTTCCCCATCATACTCATCTCAAATTATTTTGTCATAATTTTTGCAAAGTCCTCACATAATGAATTGTTAGTAGAACCAAAAATAATGTCGTCCACATACACTTGTACTATAATTATATCCTTTTTAAGATTTTTGGTAAAAAGTGTATTGTCAGCTTTTCCTCTTTTAAAATCATTTTCAATTAAGTTTTTGTTTAGTCTCTCATACCGAGCTCTAGGAGCTTGCTTCAGCCCATAAAGAGCTTTTGTTAATTTATACACATGATCTGGATAATCAGGATTCTCAAAACCAGGAGGTTGTCTTACATAGATTTCCTCATTGAGAATTCCATTTAGAAACGCACTCTTAACATCCATTTGAAATAATTTAAAATTCATAAAGCAAGAGAAGGCTAGAAGTATCCTGATAGATTCCAACCTTGCCACCGGAGCAAAGGTTTCATCATAGTCTATATCTTCAATCTGATTATACCCTTGCACCACTAATCTTGCCTTGTTTCTGACGATGTTTCCTTGTTCGTCAAGCTTGTTTTTGAGGACCCACTTTGTTCCTATGATTGACATATCCTTTGAAGTAGGAATTAGTGTCCACACTTGATTTCTTTCAAATTGATTTTGTTCTTCTTGCATGGCAATTATCCAAGAGTCATCCTTAAGAGCCTCCTCAATCGTTCTTGGTTCTATTTGTGAAACAAAGGCCATGTTGTTCATTCCTTTAAATGAAGATCGTGTTCTCATCTTTTCATTTGGATCTCCAATAATGAACTGCATGGGATATGATGGAGAGTGCCTCCATTCTCTCAAAGCTTTGATATTAATGGAGCTTTCCCCTCTATCAGATATGTCAGGAGACTCGGTTGGTGATGAGCTTCTTGGTTCAGCTTCTTGAGTCAGTCTCTTGTGGAGTATGAATATTTTGTTCATGTTCTACTTGTATAGGTGCTTCGATCATGATGTCTTTAGATAATCATCATCTCCTGATCTATCATTACTTGCACAAGAGGGATTAGATTCTTCAAACTTAACATGAGTACTTTCCTCCACAGTTTTGAGTTTTAAATTATAAACACGATAAACTTTGCTAGACCATGAATACCCACGAAAAATACCTTCAGAGGGTCTAGGATCAAATTTTCCTATATTTTCTCTATAATTATTAAGAAAAAAGCATTTACATCCAAAAGCATGAAAATAGCTAATATTTGGCCTTCTTCCCTTCCATAATTTATATGGTGCTTTTTCAATGATAAGTCTAATGAGACTCCTATTTTGTATATAGCATGCAGTATTAATAGCTTCAACCCAAAGGTTCTTAGCTAGACTATTTTCGCAGAGCATTGTCCTAGCCATATCTATTAGTGTCCTAGTCTTTTTTTCTACAACACCATTCTGTTGAGGAGTCCTAGGAGCAGAGAAATTGTGATTAATTCCATGTTTATGGCAGTATGATTCGAAGACTTTGTTTTCAAATTCCTTACCATAATCACTCCTTATGCTAGTGATGTTATATCCTTTTTTCATTTTGAACAATTTGACAGAATACTTCAAATTTGTCAAATGTTTCATTTTTATGAGTAAGAAAGTAAACCCACAAAAAACGAGAGTAATCATAAATTATAACTAAGCCATAGTATTTTCCCCCAGACTCTGAGTCCTGACTGGACCAAATAAGTCCATGTGCACTAAATCAAGTGGTTTAGATGAAGAAATAACATTTTTAGATTGAAACGAACTTCTGATCTTTTTTCCCTTTTGGCATGCAACACACAAATGATCCTTTTCATATTTTCCTTTAGGCAGTCCAATAACTAAGTCCTTTTCACTTAGTTCGTTTATAGTGTGCATACTAGTGTGTCCTAGTCTTTTGTGCCACAACCACTCCTGATTGTTGATTGATGATAAGTATTTTAACTCAGAATTGGTTTCCACATGTAATAGATAAACATTACTTTTTCTAATTCCTTCGATTAGTATTTTTTTTCGTTTTACTATCAACTACTATAAATTTTGACTTAGAAAAAGAGACATGATGACCTTTATCACATAGTTGACTAATACTTAGGAGGTTATGTTTAAGCCCTTTTACAAGATAAACATCTTGGATTTCTAAACAAGCATTTACTTTTACCTTCCCAATACCTTTAATTCTCCCTTGGCTATTGTCACCAAAGGTCACAGTTCCAAGATCCTTGGGGTGAAGGAAATGAAAATTTTTGAGCTTCCTGTCATGTGTCTTGAACAACCTGAATCAATAAACCAGGGTTCTTTCGAGACTTGAAGACCTTAATATAGAGAGAGACTTCACAGTAACCTTATGCAAGGATTAGCTTTATCAAGCTTTTACAGACAAGTCTTTCAATGTATTAAGTTCTAGCCTTTTCCTTTATCCTCAATGTGACTCTCTGAGTATTTAATGATTGAACACTCCTTTGTAACCTTGTTCCCTTACAAGGATAAGACTTTTTACACCTCAAGAATGTCCAATCGTTAAATACTTACACACAAGAAAGTAGAAGAATTAATTAGAGTAGCTAACTAATTAACTACAGACAGGATTCTCGTCGAATTTGTTGTAGCAAGAGTCACACAGACAACTCTCAGAGTTTTTAATGCTTTCTCAATTTTTCAGAACACTTAGTTACCCTACTGCTTCCTTCTCTTCAGTATTAAATAGATGGAACAAGGAAGATAACTGTTTAGACTTTTGAATTCGAATCCTCTATTTCCTCTCACTGTTGTTTTGGATAGCTGAGGGCAGGATATTTTGAGTGAGAGATTTTATCTTTCTTAGACTAGGTGAGGTAGGTTCCATGCTTCTTTTTGTCTCTCAGCCTACAAAATAGACTCTTACCTACTCTAGCTTTTAGGTTAGACTTGATATGCATAAAATAAGAAAAAGAGGACAGCAGCTACTTTTCATCTTACCCCACGTGATGCTTTCTTTAGACTACATTCTTTTTTATACATATTTAACAAAACAAACAGGACCCGTTGCTTCTTGGGCTTACACACACACACACACACACACACACACACACACACACACATATATATATATATATATATATATATATATATATATATATTCTTTGGTGTAAGGAGCTCACAGTCTTGATCATATAAAAGTAAGTTTGTGTATAATTAATTGACATATAAAAGCACAAAGTATTTGGGGCTGATTCTAGTCCAACATCTTGGTTGTACCCCTTCCATGCTTTCTCCTAACTGTTGGCTGCACTTGGGTGGTTTTCAAGTCATTTGTGCGAAACTTAAGATCACCCTGACTGTAGAGTCTTTCTTTTACTTGTATGTGGCTGTTGGTGTTAGGGAAGGGAAGCATTTTCACTTTCATGCCCGACCCCTTGGGAAGGATAAATTGATTATCGGTTTGTGTGACTCACTGAAAACTTGGCGGGAGGAGTTCTTTTTTGTTGTTCCTCGAGGGGGGAGCGTCTGTCCTGGTGGTTTGATGTAGATGGGGTGTCTAGGTTTCCTTGCAAGTGAGTTTTGCCTTATGAGGTTCGTCCTCATCCTAAGCTTGCTGAAATTTCGTCTTTATCTATCGAGACAGTCGACACTCTTGAGGGAAAATCCTACAAATTTAATGACTTAATAACGAATGAGGGATAGGGTTCGACGCAGTTTGGAAGGCTTGACTCAGAACGTTCTCAGGATGCTGCTCGTCCACCTCGTCCATCGTCTGCTCATGGTTTAGCTTCTAGGAGGAGCTCTAGTGATGCTGTTAATCCTAACTTTCATGCAAGGGGGAAGCAGCCGTCTGTTCCTCCTCGATCCAATTTATCCCTCTGGTCCTGAGGTCCTCCTTCTTCTGAGACTCTTTAATTATCCGAGAATCGTAAGACTTGTTCCGACGTGGATATTTCTGCTGAAGAGTCCTTGAAGAAAGGCAAGGATATTTAGACTAGCAGCGAGGCAGGGAAAGAGAGGTGCACTTTTTTTTACCATCCTAGCTTCGCAGAGTTTATTGTTAGTTTTTTGCCTCCTCCATTTGTGGATGAGAGCCGGACGTTTCGTCACGTCACCAGCTATGCACCTCTTCCTTCATGACTTGAAGTGGGCCCTATTCCTCGGGCAGAGATGGAGGACTCTTTATTCAGTAATCGGTATGACGCAGTTGTCGTTGTTCATGGTAAGTTTTCTTGCATACCTGACCGAGAGGTGATGGAGAATTTTCTCTATACCTACGGTCCTTGCGCTTTTCGCGATGTTATTACACGGGATCTGCTGAGGACCCTATATTGTCAGTCTTTTTATTGTGAGTTCTCCAATAAGATTGAGGAGTATGACGGGACGACTGACGCCAAGAATGGTAAGACAGTCGAGGATGCCAGGGAAGTTTTGGCTCTTGCCAAGGAAATGAAAGTTGACTTTGATGGCTCCACTGCTAGGGTGGCACGTCTGGAGTAAGAATTGAGCGAGTCCAAGAAATTGGTTGAGGTGGCCCGTGCTTCAGAGGCATCCCAAGGGGCTTTGGTTGGCAGCTTGGAGACACAAGTTGGCAGCTTAGAGACACAGGTGGCCTTACTTTGCGGGCAGGTTGTCGAGAAGGACTCAGTAATATCCCCGCAATCTACCGAGGTTAGTGCATTAAAGGTTAAGGTGGATAGCTTAGAGAAGCGGGTTGTTGCAAGAGGAGGTTGGAGATGAGATTGATAAGGGCCAATATGGTGCTCGGTGGGGCTGGGCTAATTTTTGCGCTCAGGTGGAGTACTTGAATCCCAGACTTGAGTATCATGCTTCCCCTATGGGCATTGATTGGGAGGTGGTGAATGGTATTTTTTGCAGCAATAGCTCCTAAAGGAGGTGTTGCTGATGAGGCAGGTAAGAGTAATGATCATACTGATGTGGCCGAGAGGGGTGGTGGCTCTACTGGCTAGGTTGTTTTTGCTGACTCTGATTCTGATTTGCCCATGGGTGGTGACCCTATGATTGTTGTGGTTCCTGATTCTGATTCTCCCGATGGGCCACCTATTGTTACTTGTCTAGAAGGTGTTCCTGCTTCCCCTTCATCGAATGATGTTGCTATCTCATCCGTTCCTGTCAATGACAGGATTCACGGGACCAGTGGCGGTACTCCTGATGCATCCCCTCGAGCTATACCTACTATACGTGACTTGGAGGGGTCTTCTGCCTTTGTGGAGTTTGATGGCGCCTATTTGTTTAGTGCTCCTCCGTAGTGTCACCTATTTGGTTGCACTTTTCCTGTTTTCCTGTTTTTTTTTCTTTTTCTGATCATTTGTAGTGTGGTAGTACCTGTACGATGTAATGGGAATTCTAATGTATAATTATCTGTTATGTGGTGCCATGTTTTTTCTTTTGATGTAGCGAAGATTTGATGGATTGTAGCCTTTCTTTTGATGTACTAAAGGTTTAATGGACTATAGTAATGTTCTAATTTAATCTACATGGGTTAACTCTCTCACCTAGTGTGTTCCTGCCTTCCCTTCATCGAATGATGTTGCTATCTCATCCTTTCCTGCCGGTGATAGGATTCCCGAGACCAGTGGCAGTACTCCTGATGCATCCCCTCGAGTTGTACTTGCTATACGTGACTTGGACAGGTCTTCTACCTTTGTGGAGTTTGATGGCACCTATTTGTTTAGTGCTCCTCCGTAGTGTCGCCTGTTTGGTTGCTCTATTCCTATTTTCTTATTTTTGTATTTTGGGTATTTCTTTCTCTGATCATTTGATAGTGTGGTACGATGTAATGGGAATTCTAATGTATAATTATCTGTTATATGGTACCGTGTTTTTTTCTTTTGATGTAGTGAAGGTTTGATGGATTGTCGCCTTTCTTTTGATGTACTGGAGGTTTAATGGACTACAGAAATGTTCTAATTTAATCTACTTGGGTTAACTCTCTCCCCTTTTTTATATATATATGTAGTCCGGCCGGAAGGTCCGTTCGAGTTATGGATGGGCCGTCTGGGCTTAAACAGACGGATGGTCTATCTGTGTTGGACGGACGTATGGTCTGTCGATGAACCAATTGACGCGGACGGACAGTCTGTCCGTGTTAACTTCGACCGTCTGTGTTTTAGGACGGATGGATGGACAATTTTTGTTTGCTTTTGTCTTTTCGTTTGTCTTCATTCTATGTGTTTTATCTCTTTGTTCCTAGTGCATTTGTGCTTCCCATGAGTTTTCCTTTTCCACACATCTCTTTAATTTCCAATGCGTTGCTTTTCCCATGAGTTACATGGATTTCCAAGTATCTCCTTGTTTTTGGATGCGTTATTTCCCAATCAGCTTTTGCCTATTTAAGAGAGTTTATATTTTGTAGTATGCTTCATCATTTTTCTTCCTGCTTTGTGTTCTTGCTGTTTTCTCTCTTGCTATTTTCCATTTTTAACTTCCTCTTTTCCTGAAATGGAGCACGTTCTAATGCTTCATGTTGTTCATAAAGGCGTTCAATCTAATATTTTTTCTGGGAATGAAGTTGTGGGCTTCTTCATTCATCCATTGGGTCGTTTGCTTCACCTTGAGATTGATTACTGTGGTGGCTCCGTTGGTGATCGATGTGACTATCTCATTGCTTTTCAATCCATCCCCTTTGGTGGTGCACCTATGGATTATCTCACTTATCCGGATCGTCCCTACTTGTTGGTGTCGTCTGAGCATCCTCAGGATCCTTTGGGTTTCCGGGTCCTTATTTGGAAAGCTTGAGATATTTCCTTGGAATTCAATCGCAATTCGGTGTGAGACCTGTTTGACTCTTGGGAGCCTGATGTGTTTGTTCTTACTAAGACTTGAGTTTGCGAGTTGCAAGATTTTTTGCCCTTCATTCAGTCTTTCGGCCTTAGCCATACGGTAGTTCGTCGAGGGTTGTCCGGAGGGACTCCTCGTGGTAGTGTTTGGCTCTTTTTACACCACGGAATTACTTTTGATCACATAGATTTGGCTAATCGTCATATGGTGTCTACAGTGGCTTGTACCTTGCCTGATGTTCCTCTTGCACTTTAGGTTATTTAATGTGTTGCTTGTTTGTCTATTTTCAATGTTCCTTGTTATTTTCCGTTCTTGTGGAATGGTTCACTGTAATGCTTGTGAAAAGTACTAAAGTACTTTTTGCTACTTTGTTATTTAAATCTTTTCGCCGCTACTGTTTCTGTTTCTTTATTGTCTTTTCGCCACTATTGTTCTCGTTTCTCTCGTAGTTTCTCTCGTACTACTTATAGTACCTAGTTACTTTTGGGCGTACATTCAAACCTTGGTTGTCACTTCTTTCTACGAGTTGATGGGGTAGGCGTCTTTTTTGCTATCTTACGTCTTTCACTGTCTATCTTGTCATATCTCTTTTTCGCCTATATAATGGATGTGTGGTTGCCTTATACCATATCCATCTGACCTACTTTTTCCTAAGTTATTTCCTCTGATTCTTTAACTCTTTTTCTTTTTGAATAAGGATGTATTCGCTTGTTGGTTCGGGGGTTGATCGTTGCCCTTAATCCTGCTGTTGTTATCTTGACAGAGACCCGAGCTCATGACCTGGAGAGTTTTGTCCCTTTTGTGGACTCATTTGACTTTGGTTCCAAAATTCTTCATCGCAGTGTTCTTGGGTGCTATCTGCGTGTGGGTGTTTGGGTTTTGTTTCGAGAGGGGTTAATGACAAAACGTCTTCATTACCGTCACCGTCATGTAGAGTTATCCATTGGTAGGGTACCTTAGCTGGTTTCGTTGCTTGTTTAGTCTTTTACTAAGGAAACAGTAAAAAGCAAATCTATGTAATATTAAAATAGTAATGGAATGTCTGAAGTTTCATATCTTGCACTTTATTATTATTATTGCTTTTCTTCCTATTTCTTATCCGTTGTTCGGGCACTTTCTTGCTTTCCCTCTTTTCCTTTTGTTATGTCTTATCCAAGGTTCTCAAAGTCGCAATTTAAATCGTAAAATTGTATGATTTTACAATTCTACCTACTAAAATCGAGTTGAATCATAGGTAAAATCGCTGTGGAGTAAAATCGCGGTAGAATCGGGTGAAATTGGTGGAATCGGCGATTTTCCTTCCGATTTTATGATTTCATGTTAGCCCAAAAAAGCCTGTTTGATGTTAAAAGAATAATCTGCAGCCTATGCCCCAGCCCAATCACAAACCCTACCCATTTTTTGATGTTCTTACCATAACCATTGGATGTCATTACATCAAAGTAGCAGCTTTTTGCCCTTTGGGAATTCCACTCTAGACATTACTATTGTTGCTCAAGTATATTAATTTAATTTATTCATTCTTCTATAAATGAATTGTTTTAAGTTTTAACTAACATGCATATATATGTTGCAAATGAACAAGGAGTATTGCATGACGGCATCATTATATTTCATGTTTAATTTTGTATGTGATTTACCATATTAATTAGGTACTTATGTTATATATATATATATATATATATACATATATAACAAAAATTCTTATGCTTTTATCATAGGTAAAATCTTACGATTCTACGATACGATTTTACACCCCCCTACGATTTTACTTAAAATCTAGACTTTGATAACCTTGGCCTTATCCTCTGTGCCTAGTCAGTAGTCAGTCCTGTATTTATGACTTGTAAGAAGGAAGTTTGCCTATGTAAGTAGGTTGCTTCTTTATCTGTTGTATTCTTTCTTGATGAATATTTTCTCCCTATTTCAGCTTTGCAAATGTCTTCCTTGTGCCGTTCCTCGCCTAGTTTGGAGGGAACTTCTCCTCCCCTTGTGATATCGTTCCAGGCCAGTGAATATATTTGAGTTTTTCGTTTAAGACATAGAGCTAGGAGGTTTGGCTACTTTGTGCGTGCTCCTAGGGATTGTCTCCTTAATTTAGAAGTTAATATCGTTATCCCTCCTCGAGCGCTTCTCGGTTCCAACTCCTCTAGCTTTGACTATATCCTCTGCGTGCAAACTTTTCCTGTGGGTGGGAGTGCCTCTTGTCGTTTACTGCCCGTTGGTTCCTCGGGATTTATGCCATTGTCGATTCCTGTTCCTGCTGGTAGTGTTGGCGTTTTGTTATGGAACCTTAGTACCTCTGGATTCGACTTTATGTGTGCCTTTGTGCGGGATCTGCTGTCGTTTGTGTTGATTCTTGTCGAGAGGCATCTGCAAGACATGGAAGCTCCGGCTCGGTTTGCTCAATCGTTGGTTTATTCCACTGTTGTTTCTCAATGGGCCAATGGTGATTGCCAACCATATTGGATCTTTTGTCGCCCTGGGGTGACGATTTACTGCCTCAGTTTTACTTTGGGGTTTACAAGGTTCTTTGTAGAGGGGGGATTTGAAATTGTGTTTCAGCGCCTGCCAGAGAAATCCGTGGGTAGTAAAGTTGTGTGGTACCCTTGCTGGGTTGGGGGTTTATATAGGGGTGCCTGAGGAGGCATAAGTGGCGGTGATAGACGTGACGATGGACGTGTTGGGGGCTGGAAGTTACCGGGTGTGTAGTGTCAATGGGGAGGCGTACAGTGTTCTCAGGCAGTGTACAGTGTAATCGAGTGGTATAAAGTGTCACGTGGGTGCTATGATGGTACTGTGATGGGACGGGTGGAGGTCGAACGACGGTCGTAGGAGGTCAACTGTCCAGCTATGTAGTGATGCTCCATCAAGAACAATTTTGTTCTTTTATTTACACTTCCATTTTAGTTTGTTTGCTTAAGAATTGGAGAATATACTTACCATATTTTCATTAGAAGGCAACAACACAGGCCTGAAGCAAACAACATGCATAGTGCTATAGAATAGGTGATGCTAGATTCAATAGACATATATGATCTATAGGACATTGAAAATAATACAAGATGTGAAAGCAAAATGTGTACCTGCTATGCTAGGGTTGAAACTGAAGAAGAACTAGATCTTTCTCTTTATTACCCTGGTCGTGCAGCGGCTACAATGGGGAGGTTCACTGTGTTAGGGTTAGAGAGGAGACTTAGCCAATATGAATAATTGTGTCTTACTGGCCCTCCCATTACGGGCTTCAGTAAAACCCTAAAAAGCCTACACAAAGCCGCCTACCAGACTTTTATTATAATGCGTGCTATTAGCCCAACAGTAGTTACTTTATACTTTGGGCTTCCCTTTACATTGGACCACCTATCAACCCGATTTATTTAGAAACCAAAATAAAATATTTTAAACAATTAATGTGAGCCCACATATAAAATATTTTTCTAACATTCTCCCACTTGGGCCACATTAATTGTGTTTAAGATAAAATAAGATTTTGTGAAATGATAATCGGGTTAATAAAACTTTTATGCGCGCAAAATGGTCAATATTATACAACACGACGTACCAATTCGGTCCAATATAACTATCAATATGGGATCATGGCAATCGTTATGTCCTTTAGCAGCATAGGATCAATCCATGGTCACACATATTGACAACTATATTGACATGGATCACAAGTCTGAAAGTTTAGTAAGAAATAGCTCTCAAGTCATTTACAAAATGTGGCTTAGGTCCTCTGTATGATTTCCCAATACCTTTATGCTTAATCTGCAGGAGAAATCTCTTGGCTTTAAAATAAAGCTCGTATGTCTCATTCCTTATTTCACGAATACAAAATTAATGCCATTAGAGACATACCATACCATATATAATTGTCACTGTAAAGATAAAAATCATATGGCACATGTTATATATATATATATATATATATATATATTCAACACAACTGTCACTCTTAATACAAACACTACGCCCTAAGGCATATGTTGTGAATCATACTTTATAAGACACAATGGTAACTCTTAAGACAAATGCTATGTCCTAAGGCACATGTTATGTATCATACTTTATAAGAAATAACGGCCACTCTTAAGACAAACACAATGTCTTAAGGCACATGTTGTATCTAGTACCTTATCAAACACAACGGTCACTCTTAAGACAAACAAAATGTCTTAAGGCACATGTTGTATCATACTCTATAAGACACACTGGTTACTCTTAAGACAAGCACAATGTCTTAAGGCATATGTTGTATCTAATACCTTATCAGACACAACGGTCAATCTTAAGACAAACAAAATGTCTTAAGGCATATATTGTATCTAATACCTTATCAAATACAACGATCACTTTTAAAACAAACACGATGTCTTAAGGCACATGGTGTATCTATCTTTCTTTGCATAAGCAAAGTATTAATATATCGATAATAACATATGTGGAGACATTCTTAAAACCTTAAGTGAACAGAGCTCTCATTGATACGAAAGATCACGAGACTCTTAATCTTTAGGTGTACAAGACTCCTAATGATTCAAAAGATCATGAGACTCTTAAACTTTAAGTACACAAAGCTCTCACTAACTTAAGAAATCAAAAGACCTCCAAACATACATATAAACCTGAGTGTGTTCTTCCAACTGTATGGGTCTTTACCTTTTGTTAGGGGATAAACTAATCATTAACAGTATAACAAATCTGAAAGGTTTGTCTCCTTTGGGCAGGCAAAACTTTCAAATTTTATAATACCAATGTAACCAAAAAGGCTCTATATGATTTGTATAACTGTATGACCTTCTAATGTTCTTTGAAATGGAGAAGTTCATAAATTGTTAAAAAATTGAGCAAGTCATGCCTTGAAGGAGCACCAGATGCATCATTATAAACTTCCCTTTAGGCAGAGAATACAACATGCTATTGGTCCCCTTCTTAAATGAAGCTAATAATGACAATACAAAATAATAAAGAATTAAATCACCTTTGGGCTGATAAAATCTTTTAAATTTAATTTCATATTTAATTAAAATACAAAGAGAGCACATAATTATAAAAACCTATAACTTTTGTAATTACGGAATATTCCGCCTTGGGACACGTGGCATTAAGCTTCTAGAAGCCTAGCGGCAGCACACGCTAGCGGCACGTGGCACCACTCATCTACTAGTTACGTGGCCCTTGCCCACGTCACCTCGCGGAACGCCCACTTAACCAAACGTGGGAACTCCCTAAGCATCGCGGGGCGACCTACGCCCCACGAGATCGTGGGTCGAGCACGACCTCCCCACACTCAGTATAAATAGACCCTCACCCGGGGGACTAAAGATACGCAACCTAAAGGATTGTAGCACCTGATCTAAGATTCCTCACATACTCCCAGTAACTTGAGTATTCTCAGACACCTCGTACACATTCCCTTCACATCCTGAACTCCGCCGTAAGCTCCGTTAGGTCCAACCACCGGCAAGCTCACCTCCATCCCGAAGTGTACCATCTATGGGGCTTCAGCAGCCCTCAGAGACCCAAGCTCTCACGCACTAAGGCAACCTCCCAACAGTGGCTCGCTCGCCCGGGGTACCTTAAGCACGTCTTAGCCGTACACGCCCCAATACAGGTAACTACCTTGCCTAACGGCTCCTATAGACGTCACCATGACAAACTACGTGGACTTTGATCCCTTCCGAAGGGTACGTAGGCACCTAGGTGCATCACCTAAGGACAAATCCCTCAAGGTTAAGACCCCCCCCTGTGGTCCTAATTATAAACTACAATTGTTTGAACCAAAAATGACAGTTACAGTAGCGCCCACCGCGGGCTTATTCAGACCACAATGCCTTGCACACTCTACCGCTAAATGGCATTTCATTTTTGGGGGAGTAGGAGTATACACCTAACACTCAGAAGCCCATATTTTTTATCTTGTATACAGATATATTACTGGATACACTACAGCATGACCGACTCGAACGCCCCCACAGCCACAACCGACGCAAGCGCTCTAAGGCGTAGCACTAGGAACAAGCAGGGAACGACCGAAGCGGTCACGACCGAAGCAGGCGGTTCAAACACGACTCAGCCTCAAAATGCCTCAATGACGCAGGTAGTCGTTGCAGAAACCGTAGTCTAAAACCCGGTGCCTGGAGAGGAAACTTGCCCTCAACACCCGTATGGCATGCCGCATGTTCCTTGCCCCACAACCGGCAGTCAAGAAATGACAGAGCGAACAAGGAACCCGCGAGACGTAGAGATCGCCCACCTCGAGGCAGAAGTAGCATCCCTACGCCAACAACAGTGGGAGGAGAACAAGAACCTCGCCCAAGCGAACGCAGGCGGCCAACTACCACTACTGCCACACGGCGCGACGGCAGGGACCTCCAGCGACCCTACCAACCTGCCTGCAATAAAGTTTGGGACCTTATCGATGGAATTCGTGCGACTGTCACTAACAGCACCAGCGCCCCCAGCGGTGATCCCGCCTGGACCGGCACTGATCGTCGGGAAAGCAGCACGACCCGCTAAGAGCTATCCGCGACCACCAGTCCCAAACTACCCTCCGGGATCCAACCTCCACATGCCGTGGGCAGGAGCCTACAACCTGTACACTGCCTGCGGAGCAAATGCTTACCAGTGGCTTAGGTTCGACCTCTAGGGAAAGGGGAAACATCCTTTTACCCAACAAATCATGAACGAGCACGTACCCATGGGCTCCAAGATGCCCTTCCACATAGAACCTTACGGCGGAGAAACTGATCCACTAGATCACCTGAACACCTTCAACTCGGCTATGTCGATATTAGGTATGATGGACGGCCAACAGTGCCGAGTCTTCTCATCGACCCTAAAGAGGCTGCCCTGAGGTGGTTTTCGCTACTACCCACCAATTCGATCCACAACTTCGAACAATTGGCACAAAACTTCCTTACACAGTTCGCCAGTAGCAAGGAATACCAAAAGAATGAAGATTCCTTCATCGGTTTCCACTAAGAGGAAGGAGAAACCCTGCAAGTCTTTCTAGCTCGTTTCACCAAACTTTCACTCCAAGTCCGAGGCCTCTGGGACGTCGTCACCATCTTCGTCATAAAACAAGGGCTTCGATGTTCGCAGTTCTACGGGGAACTCAACAGATGCCCCGTCTCCACCTTACAGGAGCTGATGGACTGTGCGGAATGGTTCATCCAAGAGGAAAACGCGCAAATCGCTAAAGACAAGATGAGGAAATTCCTGATAAGTAGGGCCGACATGGAACGAGCAGAAAAGAAGAAGGAAAAAAGGCGACAGAAAGCCAAGCTCCCAAGGAGAAAAACAACCGAAAACGGTCGCCCCTCGACCACGAACGCCTCCTAGAGGGCAATTCACAAGCTATACTCCCCTCAACAAGTCCCATGTTGAGGTCCTGGAAGAGATTTATCACTCGGACATGCTCAGCTCCGCCCCTCAGGTCAAGAGGCAAAAAACAGGAAAACCAGTAGACAAGTCCAAGTACTGCCAGTTCCACAAGGATTACGGGCGCAAAACTAACGACTGCATCCACCTGAAGGATCAAATCAAAGACCTAATCCGCAAAGGACAGCTCGGCAGATACATTAAGGAGGAGAACAGAGCTCACGCAGAGCAATCACGAGAGGCCAACGATCAAACACCTACTCATGGGGTCATCAATGTCATTGCAGGCAGTCTGCAGAGAGGAACTTCCTTGTTGCCACAAAACAAGAAGAGGATGGAACGCTCCATACTCGCCCTCGACTACGCCCCAAAGCACAAGAGGAAGAGCGAACCCAAAGGAGATCCCATCACATTCGATCTCACTAACCTAGAGGGACCGGTCCATGACGACCCCATGGTCGTAACTGCCATAATCGCCAACTACGAAGTTAAGAGAGTCCTGATCAACCAAGGGTCCTCGGCAGACGTCCTCTACTTTGACACTTTCAAGAAACTCGGGTAGAACGAGGCCAGCATAAGGCCATTCCCCGGCACACACATAAGGTTCTCAGGAGCCCAGGTTCCAGCAAAAGGAAACATCACCGCCTGAACAACCATAGGCACCCTACCAAAGGTCACGAGCCTTAATGTGGACTTCATCATCATCTCAGCACCATCAGCATACAATACAATCTTAGGGCGACCATCCCTAAACAAACTCAGAGCTGTAGTGTCCACCGCACAGCTCACAATGAAGTTCCCAACACCCCACGGAGTTGGAGAAATCATGGCAGACCAGAAACTGGCGTGAGCATGCTACACAGCGAGCCTAACCAAGACCGTCAAGATCGGCCGCCTTGGTCCCCAAGAAACACGCGAAGAGCACCCCGAGGGTAAAGAGTCAAGAGGAAAGAAGCAGGAGTCCGCCCGCCCGGACCAAACCTCCGCCTAAGCTCTAAACACACTTTGCGCTATCATACCACCTTTCGGTCAAGTCACGCACATCTTTTTACTTTCTAATTTAGGACATACTTCAACCTGACTACGGCTCACCTGACCTGGGCAACTTGAATATAATCATTTTGCTTACTTTCAGTCTGACCAAGGCTAGCCCGACTAAAGGCTGCACGAATGTAACCATTTTGTCTATTATTAATCGAAGTACTCCTTTTCGAGAAGAGGCATGACTTCAAATTCGCAAAGTACTTGCATAAGTCGTACTAAAAGACAGCGGGCCGACCGCCCGCAGAAATGCTGAGCGCCTCAAAGGCCAAAGCTAAAATTCCCAGCAACGTAGTAAAAACCCCTCGGGAGCGAAAACGTAAAACGAACGTTCGACAAAATCATGCTAACAAACCACATACAAACCGTCTTGATCACACGGTACTCATACAACAAGTCTTTTTACCCAGACGTAAAGAGATAACAACAAGAAGAGACTGTACTCATATAAACCTTTTTGCTCAGAAGTAAAAAGAGAGGCAGCAAAAACTCTTCAAATTCTCATTAAATGCCAAAAAATGAGAGGGCATCCACCCATTACAAAGGGTAAACACCCTGAAAACACATAAACCTATTCTTGGGCCTCTCCAAGATCTACAATGACGTTGGCCCCCGCAGGACCAACGTCACCAACTACCACGGGCGGCATCGGCAAGTTTGCCTCAGCCAGCTGCTGAGAAGTAGCTCCAATCCTGGGAGCACGCCCGCCAATATGGGACAGCACCTGGTGGTCCATCGGCCGGTCAGCCAACTAACGAAGATAGGCAAGGTTCAAGGGTGGATCAGCATCCTTTCGACCGCGTAGCTTACCATCAAAAGGTTCCAAAGAAGGATGCAGAGCAGCCACCCATTCCGCTGAAAACCTCTCCCCACGGAGACGCTCAAGTTAATCGACTGCCAAAAGCATGCCGTACATCCTCTGCGTCAGTAACTCTCCTTGGAGATCAGCGGCGTCGCCGATCTTCTCTTCGACCGCCAGGCAGCCGGAAAGGTTCTCAGAAGCACGAGCCTCCACACTCCGTAAAGCTTCACAGAGGGAATGCAGCTCCTGCTGGCGCCTCTCGGCATCCTCCCGACGAACGGCCAACTCCTTTTAGGTCTTCTCCAATTTCGAGCGGAGAAGCACGACCTCGGAAGGGTGCCCAGCTTCAGCCCTAAGACGGGCCACCTCGTGAGTCAAGGACTTAACCTCACATCCTTGGCCCTCACACTTTAACTCCTTCGCGGACAGCTGCGCGCGTCCGTCTGCCACCCTCTTCTTATAGACCTCCAGACCTTGGCTTTTGGCGGTCGTGATATCAGAAGCCCAGTCCCTATCAGCACGAGCTTCCTCCTGCATGAAAACAAAAAGTCAAGGTGCAGAAGAGGGCATAAAATCACACAAAGCATCGGGGCCGAGGAAGTTTACTACATATTTCTCCCACACAAGGCCAGCATGGTGGAAGTCGGCCCGCACCTCAGCAACCCTACCGAAGACTCGAACAGCCAGATTCATAGGGGAAGTGTCCAGCATTCTAGCGTCCCTTTCCCCCATCTCCACATGAAAGCACCTACCCAGGGCCACCAGTTCAAACGCGGGCCCTCCCTCCGGTGGCCCAACGAGTTTAGAGGGGCCGGTGCCCGACCTCGAGACAACATCCTTTGTGGCAGTCGCCTAACTCACCACTACATTCCCTCTGCCCGAGGGGGCTTCAACCTCCATGGCCACATCACCAGACTCCGCAACTCTGGCCGAAATCTCAGCCACGGGCTCGCCCGCCAGAACCCAAGCCGCGACAGAATCTCCAGCAGGCTCTTCAACCGCCACCCTGACCCTCTTGGCAACAGATTGATCGACCCCATCAACAAGGCTTTGGACGAGAGGACGAGTTGATAGGATCACCCTCATGGATGACTGACGTACAGGAGCGGAAGTGGGAACAGAGTAGGAACAGAGGCAGGAACAAAGGTCAGAACAGCACCTTCCACCAAAGCCCCCACCCGCAAACCCCCCGGTCAGAACTCCGTTGAATCGACTGCGAAGACAACTGCGGCTCCACACCGGAAGGCCGTTTTTTAAACCCTCCTTCTCTGCTCTTGGGCAACGCCGCTGTAGAGGCTCCTTTCCTTTCCCCCTCCCAGGGTCCGATCACGCCACCTTTCCCATCCTTCTTCCTCTTATCCCTTTGAAGACCCTCCTGTTAGCGGTCTTTCTCGGAAGGCGGCTGTACGGGAAGCCGTCCTTCCCTCCCACCACTAGCAGGTACCACAACAGGGACATCCGCCACTACCTTTGGAGAAAGACTCTGTTGACCGCATTTCTTCCCCCTACTCCAACCAGCGTCACGAGTACGGCTAAGAGGAGGAGGAGGAGGAAAAGAAGAAGGGAGATCCTCTAAGTCAGTAAAGTCGAATGGGTAAAAGCTATAGTCATCACTACCAGCCATGGCGAAAACACGAGAATCCCGGCGAAAGGTAGAAGGCAGAGAGGAAAACGGGGGTGAGAAGCAAGGCAAACAAAGCAAGAAGGTAGAAAGACGGAGAAAAATGAGGGTGCAAAACCGCGAACTTTCAAACGCTGGATATTTATAGGGCACCCAAAGGCATGACGATTCAAAAATCTCAGCCCCCTCGTATCCCGCAACGGATAAAAATAATTATCCTCTACAACTAACCTAGGCTGCAATCGCCCACTTCGACCAAACACATGGAAAAGAAGGACGGTCTGGATTCGTAGCTAGGGCAGTAGGGATTCAAAGACCGAAAAACCCTCGAAAACCCAAAAGTCACCCAAGGACGCCAGGGGGTCTTTTCGAAAAACCCTCAACCCAGGCTAATGATGGCTGCCCTCTAAAATGAACCCGCATTTAATGAAGGAGAAATGACGGCAAAACACCCGACGACAGTGGCACCCATCAAAACCCTGATGCACTTGCAGCAGTCTGCTTCTTCAAAAAAACAACCCCCAGAAAAATTTCTCATCCAAATCACTGAACGTGGACGAAGTCGACCAGGAGAGAACACCTCAAAATGACCAAACGGCCCTTGACTTTTGGATTTCCCCTGCTTACCCACAAAGGGTATCCCAGGAAATTCTCCTCTGAGCCATGATGACTCCTCCTCGGTAAGTCGCGTACTTTCTGTAGGGACGGCTCGAAAACTTGCTAAGGAAGTCAAGCAGCCAGCCATTCGAAATAAGACACGTGTCCCCTTCAAAGCGTCTCCCCATCCACGGAACGAAACGAAGGACACTGTTCCGCGAGATGGATGGCTAGCTCGAAGTAACCATGAGCTCGCGCGGACAAGCCCTCCCATGTTCGACGAAAATTCCTAAGTAACTTACAAATAAGAGAACTTAAGTCCACGGGCACCCGACACCCGTAGACTTGGGGGACTTATGTAATTACGGAATATTCCGCCTTGGGACACGTGGCACTAAGCTTCTAGAAGTCTAGCGGCAGCACACGCTAGCCGCACGTGGCACCACTCATCTACTAGTTACGTGGCCCTTGCCCACATCACCTTGCGGAACGCCCACTTAACCTGACGTGGGAACTCCCTAAGCATCGTGGGGCGACCTACGCCCCACGAGATCGTGGGTCGAGCACGACCTCCCCACACTCAGTATAATTAGACCCTCACCCGAGGGACTAAAGATACGCAACCTAAAGGACCAAAGATACGCAACCTAAAGGACTGCAGCACCTTATCTAAGATTCCTCACATATTCCCAGTAACTTGAGTATTCTCAGACACCTCGCACACATCCCCTTCACATCCCGAGCTCTGCCGTAGGCTCCGTTAAGTCCAACCACCGGCAAGCTCACCTCCATCCCGGAGTGTACCATCTGTGGGGATTCCAGCAGCCCTCAGAGACCCAAGCTCTCACGCACTAAGGCAACCTCCCAACAGAAGCTCGCCTGCCCATGGTACCTTAAGCTCGTCTTAGCCGCACACGACCCAATACAGGTAACTACCTTGCCTAACGGCTCCTAAAGACGTCACCATGATGAACTAGGTGGACTTTGATCCCTTCCGAAGGGTACGTAGGCACCTAGGTGCATCACCTAAGGAGAAGTCCCTCAAGGTTAAGACCCCCCGCGGCCTTAATTACAAATTACAATTGTCTGAACCAAAAACGACAGTTACAACTTTTAAAATCTATTAATAATATTTTATAAAAAAGATGGGTATACAAGTTAGTCCATATAAATTGCAGGTCAATAAACAACTTTGAACTTCATAGTTTAAAGTTGAAACTTGTTTACTAAAGATCATAATTTGAAAATATAATTTATTTTTATTGAAAAATAAATTTAAAATCCATTAATAATATTTTATAAATTTGATTTTGATATAATTTTAGCTGTAAAATGCCAAATTGATAAAATAATGACTTTCTTCATTTTAGAAAGTATAATTATTAATTTACTAGTTGAATTAAAACCCTTTTTTATTAAGTGAAGGTACACGGTAGGATAGCCATTTTTAGGGTGGTGGCAGGTTAGTCAACATTTTTTAGGGTAAATTACACAGACCTTGATAGTTCACTTTTCGTGAATTTGAATTACTTCAAATTAAGGTTCTAATCGGTCGTCACGGTTGTGAACTTGTGATCAAATAAAAACCTCAAGTAGCATAGGGTGCAACACAAGGGTCGAATCTCTCGCGGAATCTTCGTATTAACCTGCAGTTGGTTAGTATCTCAAACAAGTATGTATTTGTAGAATAAGTAGGGAGTCAATGATTTAAAGGGTGAAGGATTATATGAAGTAGGATCCCAAGAAGAATAGAACCAGAAAATCATCGCCAATCAGAAAATATTTAGGTATAATTTATTCATTTGAAATTTATCCTATTCATGATAATTATGCATTACGAAAGCCTATCTATATATTAATGTTATCCCTGACCAGAAACATCAATAACATGCATCAAGAGATTTTATGATATTATTAAAAAACTAACGCCCGACCAGGTTATTCGATTTAATCTAATATTATCGTAATAAGAGATACAAGCAATCAAGAACCCAAAGAGTAGAAATATATTGAATTCTGGAAGCCAGAAGTCATAAATACTTTTTCATATAAATCAACCATTTACAAATTCGTTATGAAGAATCTAGCACTTTGTGTACGTTCGTTCATAGTTGAATGTAGCAAGATTACATACGAAACATAGCAAATATAATCATAAACTCGGAAACGATAAACACAAAAGCATAATGAAATATGAAATTAATAGACCCTAATGAAGAGCCATCGGCTCATGCCTACGCTAGTTCTTCTTGGAAACCCAAGAAGAACTTAGCCGCTCATATTCTCTCTACACTCTAGACTATACTAAATATAGGAATCACTAAATGTTTTTTCAACCTTGTGAGACACCTAATTATATTGTTATGGGACCTCCAATTTGATTAGGAATATGATGGAGATAACTATTAATTGGAATAGAATTTACTATTTGAATTCAAACCAATTTAAAACCATCTCCAACTCCTTTGATGACTGGGATCCTCATTAAATTCACTCATTAAGGTTGTTGCCACGTTGTTGCCTTGCCATGCAGAGGAGCTCGTTGCAGTGAGTTGTGCATCCCTGCTCGTTGTGGCGAGCTTTTTTGCTCGCCATGGCGAGTGCTCCGCTTCTTTCTTGCTTAGCTTCTTTTCTATGCTTTGCTACGACTTCTTGCGTTGGATTCAATTCCTTTACTTTGAGTATGTCTACCCGTTTATCCCTGTTAAGCCTGCAGTACTCAACAAACATCAAACGTATCTATCCAATATTCCATTGGTTTTGTAGATAATCAAGAATATCAATAACTAGTGTATTTTATGCGCATTTTATCACATTTTTTGTTCTACTCCTTATGTCAAAATATTCAACCTTTTTGCAAAATCATATACTTTTTACCTATAACTTATGCTATTTAGCACACTAAAGTTAGATTGATTTTGGGTGCGATCAAACCCCCACACTTAAACCTTTGTACTCCTGGACAAAGAAAATCTAAATCTAGAGCATTCAAGATCAAACTAACTTAGAGGTTTAGTGCTCCCAATAAAAAAATAAGGATCTACCATGCAAGTACTCCAGTAAATTTTGATCCTATGATCACTTCGGCCAATTAATCATGCATCAAAATTTCTTCAAGAATGTTTAGGATCAATTCATGAATACGCTCATTGCCTCACCAATATATTGGGGTAAGATTTCACTCATAACGTATTTACCTGTTTCTTACCATAGGATTGAAGTGGGTTTATATCTCCACTGTTTGTTGCACACAAGTTTCTAGTCAGGAGGTTTTTTAGGCTTGTAACATTACTGATGGAGACCAAATGTTTTCATCCTATTAAAAAAAAGAAATTGCAAGTCCAAGGGTCATTTTAGAAATCCCCAAGTGTTGCCCCAGATAAGCATAATTCCAAAATTCAACCCTTTTTTACTATCTTGAGAATCTTTAAGCTTGAATGTTTTTCTTGATTTTTCTTTACTTTTCTTTTTTCTTTGCATCAAGCTTTTTACTATATATATTTTTCTTTTTCTTTTTTTTTTTCTTTTTCATAAGTCACTTTGGGACCTATTAGATTCTCTACTAATTCAAACACTAAGGGAGGTCAGAATTTTTATAGATGCCAACACCTTGGTTCTTTCCTCTGCCCATGGACTTACCTATTTAGGCTCAAAGAGGGTGACTAGGGATAAATTTGTTTGAGCTACTGTTTCGGCATAGGGTTACAGAAAAAACTGCTTCTATCGTCCCAGGTCCTTGTGTGCTAGTATAGCCTCAATTAAGACCCACTGCAAGTTCTAGAAGAAAACAAGTAAGCAGTTAAAACACTCATTGGATGTATATGTATAGATAAATGTTTTGGCTTATCCTTCCAACAGGGTTAGGTCACTCAAATTGGTCTTTCAATAACCATCCGACTTCCTCATGCATGTGTTAATTTGCTCAAGTAAACAAGAATATCCTTTATGGTAAAAAGAAATTTCTAGTTAGGTTAACACCCTAAAAGTATTACTAAATCAAGAATTTTCTAGTTCTAAATTTCCTAAGTTCAATTTGGAAAGCGTAAATGAGATTCATTGATTTTCGAAAAATATCTTTTAAGAAAATCATATTAGTTAATTTTTTAAAAAATTTATAACTGCTACATGCTAGGTTTGATGCCTAAGATATTAATTTTTTTAAAAAAAAATTCACCCAATTTTTTATTTTCCGGAATAAAATAATTAGCAGGACCCTGAAGTCTTAAAATTTCTACACAGAGTGTTCCTCCTCCCTCCCCCCACACTTAAAACAAGCATTGTCCTCAATGTTTCAAGAACAAGAAGTTTTAAGACGAAAGTGTACTTAGCAAGACAAATTCGGCTAAAAATAATATGTAATTTAGAGAGAGATGTTGCGGTGTAAAGTAATGATGGCTCAATCATAGGGTTTAAAATTCAAAATAAAAAATAAAATCGACAAAAAGAAAATTTGAACAAAAAGGAAAGTAAAAAAAAATTATCGAGTTGCGGAACTTTTAAACAAAATTTTAATGGTAAGTTAATTCCCCCCCCCCCCCCCCACACACACACACACACTTATTTGACTGTTAATATTTTACCCACAATAGACCAGGTAATTGGGGGAAGAAATACTTACCTCGCCCCTCAAGGGGGTTCATAAGACTCCCTGTCTAGCTCAAGGAGGTATCCTTGGAGGTTTACTACTTTGTTGTGGGCTTCATCCCTTCCTTGTTGGAAGAGCATTGTTACTTTGCTAGTAGCTCCTCCTTTTTTGGTTTATTCTTTGAGTATTCAGGCGGTTAATTCGGTTGGGTGGTTACTCTTGTCTTTTTTGTTCCCGTCTCGGTTGAGCTCCCCCACCCTTTATCTGGTGGTTTTTCATTTTTCTCCTGCAGTGGCGTGCCATTGTTTTTTGTTTTAGGTGCCTTATTTCCTGAAATGTTAGTTGGGCCCTTAGTGGCCAAATCAGCAATTATATCATTCAGAGAGGTAGATGTAGTGGTACTGTCCATAAGGTTTCCTTCATGGTTCTCAGGTAGTTGTGTCATTCCTTCTAGAGTTTGAATTCAATTTTGTCTTCTCCAACCTCCATAGAGATCGTTCCTTCTTTCATGCCAATTGTGGTGTTGGCAGTCATGAGGAAGGGGCGTTCTAGAATCAGAGTGGAGTCTCGAGGTTATGACTCAATATCTAAGACATAGAAGCCTGCAGGGATCCAGAGCCCTTTGAATTGTACCAATAAGTCTTCTATAAGTCCTTCAGGGTAGACTAGAGACTTATCAGCGAGCTACAATACAACTGAAGTTGGTTGCAGGGTTTTGACGCCCAATGTTTGATAGATGGATTTGGGCATCACGTTTATTGCAGCTCCTAGATCAAGTAGTGCTTGTTCAATTGGTACTTTTCCAATGTTGCAAGGTATAGTGAAGGACCCTTTTTCCACTTGGTACTTTTTTGGTATGCTAGGTTTGAAAAGGGCGAACACATTTGAACTTACTGGCACTTTTATACTAGGCTTAAATTTCCTTTTGTTCGTGCAGAGTTCTTTAAGAACCTTGGCATACTTAGGTACCTTCCTAATTAATTCTATTAAGGGCATATTTACTTCTACATTTTCTAACACTTCAAGGATTTCCTCGTCCTGTTTAAAGGTATTGTTAGTCTTTTTATCATGCATTAAAAAGGAACGGGGAAAGGGTATGTTTTCAATGTCAAATCCTCTAATTTTAGGTTCGAGGATTGTACTTGTTTCATTGTCCTTTTTCTTTTCTTGGAAGCAGAGGTTTTTCATTTTCTTTAGTAGTTCTTTTTCTTTTCCGCTCTCACTTTCTACTCCTAGGAAGAACGTTGTTTCAAAATTATCATCGTCCTCCTCTTCTTGAGTGATAGGCATTGTTCATCCCTCGACCTTTGCCACTCCGCAAGGTGATGGCGTTCACGGGTTTAGGGTTTATTACAGTGTTGGAGGGGATAGTTAGTACTGTCAAAATAGGCTTGGACTTACGGGCTAGCCCGACCCGCCCGCTAAATGGGCGGGCTTGGATATTAAAAAAAGCCCGTAAAAATTAAAAAAAAATAGAAAAAGAAAATACAAAATTAATTTTTATTTGTTTAAAATATGTATAAATATATATGTTTTATGTAATTTTATTTGTTAAATAATAATTTTATTCTAATAATCTGTATACATAATTTAAATAATAATTAAAATTAATAAAATATTAATTTTAAGTGAAAAAATACTAATTTTTAAGTAAATATATAATTTTATAATTACTTTTTAAAAAAAATAAAAAGCGACTCGCGGGCTAGCCTGTTTAGCCCACAGGCCAATACGGGTGGGCTTAGGCATCACTTCCCAAGCCCACCTGATAAATAGGCCGGGTCGGGTTGTTTAATGCCGGCCCATTTTGACAATGCTAGGGATAGTTCCTCCAATTTGTGCCTAATGTTCACTCATATCATTGGACAATCCTTTTACGAATTTAGCTATGTTGTTGCTCTTAGTGTTTGAGGCATTCACCTTAGAAGTTAGGTCATTGAGTTTAGCGTCAAATTGGGTGACGATTGCCTGTAGCTGGGAGTTGGTTATATTACGCTCATGGACTAACTGTTCTCGGAATCCTAGAAATCACTTTTCTACTATTTTTCTGAGCTCTCTTACTTCAGAACCTAGACCCCCTTGTTTAGTGTTCTCTAGGGTGGTGGGGTTGGCTTTCATTAATTGGTTAGGAGGGTTTCTTTAGAAGTTTCCTACCCTATTTCCTTGGTTGGTTTGCCCAGGTCCCCCCACCTAACATTCATATGATCTCGCCATCCGGGGTTGTAGTGTTTGAGAATGGGTCCAGATTGTAATACCCCAAAAAATTTCGAGGATTAAAGAATGATTTATTTAAAATTTTGAGGATTAAACAATGATTTATTTCGGGGCTAGGAATTAAAACTTTAAAAAGAATATAGAAAAAGTATGAAAGTTAAAAGAAACCGGAAAGGAAATTTTTTTTTAAAGATTGTAATACCCGAGAAAATTTTTCGAAGTTTAAAATAAAATAAAAAGGGAAAGAAAAGAAGTAGAAAATAATTTTTGGATTTAATTCGGAACCTAAGAACATGGAAACCTGAATTAAATAGGGAAAGGGATTAAATAAAAAATACAAATTTGTTATTATTTATTTAATTATTAATTAATTAATTAATTAATTATTTTATTATTATTATTATAGAAAAAGGAGGGGGAGAGACGTGAGTTAAATAAAAGAAATGAAAGAAAGAAAGAAAGAAAAGAGAGAGGGAGCGTGAATCGAGAGGAAACGAAAGA
This sequence comes from Senna tora, assembly GCA_014851425.1. NCBI lineage: Eukaryota > Viridiplantae > Streptophyta > Magnoliopsida > Fabales > Fabaceae > Senna > Senna tora. The sequence continues at coordinate 19,157,218 of CM026263.1, read as the reverse complement.
AACGGAGAGAGATGGGATAGAGAGAGAGAGAGGGCGCTGAGAAGAGAAGGGGGAAGGGGAAGGTGGCGGTTCGTCGGAAGCCGGCTGGAGAAGAGCGGTCCGATGCCGGCCACGACCACCGGAGCTCGACTCCAACATCTTCCGCACCTCCCACCAATCGAATCAAGGTTGGTAACCCCAATTTACATCGAAACCCTCAATTTCTCCATTTTTAGGGATTTCTTCTATTCACCTTCGATTGAGCTATTTCGAGGGTAGATTGAGACCTAGAAAGTGTTCTTGAACACTAATTTGGGGTAGGAATCAAGATTATATTCTCGTATTTTCCCAAATTCGAATTTGAAAGGATTTGGGGTTGAAATTATAATTATTTCCAAATTGGGGAAAATTGTTGATAATTAGGATTGAGCTTGGGTTTGAGTAAATAGGCTTGAATTGGTATTATTAAAATTATATGGTTGGAATATTAGTTGAACAAGACCCGTGAAGAGCTGGCCCGATGTTATTAAGGTTGAACCTTGACGTTAACATACCGGGTCCCTGGTCAGGTTGCCCAAATACACTTTAAGGGTGACGTTGAGAGTTTTAAATCTCATCTCTTCAATCTTAAACACCCTAGAACACTCCTAAACATGTTTTTGAGGATTAAATCACTCTAAGTACCTTCTTGTTTCTCAAGGATGGAAACTTGCGGAACCAATTAGGCCTAACTTCGGGAATTTCAACCTTATTCCTTCACAAACTTTAGGAAACCTAAAGTGGGATAAATTGGAGGTATATTTAGGTTTATAAACTAGATTTCTTAGAACCCAAGTAGGATAAATTGGAGGTATATTGAGGTTTAGAAACTAGATTTCTTAGAACCCAAGTAGGAACACAAGTTGAGATAAAGTGCTTAGACCTTCCTAGAATTTGGATCCCTTCCAACCAAGCTAGATAAGCTTCCTTAGATGGAAATAAAAGTTAGATAGAGGTCTAATACTCAAATCCAAGTATGTGAAACACTCAAGTAGAGTGTTATATTCGAGTAAGTCAAGTTTCCGAGGAAGGATACGCATAAGTCGGGATAGAGAAGTCCAATAAGACCAAGAGCTTGACTCTGTGGCAACCATGGATTACAGGTGAGAATAATGGAGAGATAAAAAACAAGTTAAGCTAAGTAATAACTCTAATGAAGTAAATGTTGTTCTTATAGGGACAACGACGCGCAATAGAGTGCAACAGGGACTCCGAGGAGACTAAAGTTACAGGAGATGATTACATGGAAGGTTGGCCAAGGTGAGGGTTCTTTCATCTCTGCTCCTAGGGTTGTATGCTTGTGTGGATTACATGATTATGTACATTATCTGCTTGTCTGGTATGTGTTAGCTAGAGGTATAGAATGTTAAAAGAATAAAGGAACTAGAAAATAGGTTGTGGAAAGTAGCTTAGATAGGAAGACATAGGAGTAGAGAGTAATTGTTTGCTATGATTGGTGTGTTACAAATCCAACTCATACACTCCGGAGGCATGATGAGTATTTTATTAAATCTTTTCCACGACGGTGGCAAGAGTCCTTGTACGGAAGGACTAAACTTTTATTTTGAAAACTCGTCACGACGGTGACTTAAAATTATAATCATGCAAAGGGAGTTATTGGTGGGTTTCGGATTTGGTTATGCTAGTGATGTGAGACATCGACTAGAACAACGTCAAATGGCAAATGAGACCTCAGTTTTATAATCACCATGACGATGGTCATTGTCCTATCCTGGCAATAGGGTCAGAAAGGTTTTATGTTGCTATGATGATAGCTTGAGGCTCAGAGAGTGCATCTGGACAGGTATATGAGTTATATCCTTTTGAGGATACTTGTACATATTAATAAGGAGAGGAATTTTTTATCCTTCGGGAAAGATACAATGAATCCTATTAATATGTGAGACCAAGATAAGGAGACACAGGAGGAACCTATGGGTGAACCGTGAGCCTGATCTTGCAGAAGAGAAATCATCCTGCTGAGATGGTCCAGGGTGTATCAATGGCCAGGCTTTGAGAAGTCGTGCCGTGCCCGCCATTGTGGCCTGGTTGGGTAATGGACGATTGGGCTCAAGCTATTGCCCCGCAGTGAAGGGGTCAGGACGTGCCACGTGGTGGCTATGTGTCAGTTGTTTAATAGATAGAAGTTGATTGTGTTTGGTTAACAGAATTGTCACGAGGTGACCAGTACCCAAGTGAATGGGTTAAGGTATGTTTTGTCACTTGGTGGCCAACAACCGAGTGCACGGGTTCGAAGCGGGAAAGCCACGTGGTGGCTAGTAGATACCCCAGAGATGGGGAGATTAAGTAAATGTATGTTTAGCATCTGTGTGTATGTACAAATTATCTGTGTTTGCATATAATTGCTGATTTTGTAGCGTAGTGGTAACGTACAGGATTACGTCACCACACGTCTTGTTTGAGTCAGACATGCTAAAACATGAGAAGACCGGTAGGTAAAAGCCGGCACTATATGTTACATGTTTACTTGTTGATTAATGATGTGCAATAAACTACTGCATGTTTACAGTTATTAAATGCATGTGAGTGTTGGGTGAAATTTCTGTTGTTGTGTGATCACCAAGAATGTATGCTAACAACAGTAACTAGTTGTTTTTGCTTGTGGTTGTGTACGACTCCCAAACCCATCGCTATGGTACCCACCTTCCACCGGGGATGGGAGAGTCCTCACTGAGTCGCGTGATTAAGACTTACACCTCATTTTTACTACACAGAGACAGGTTAAGTACAGGTGGAAGAAGTCTCGGTGGAACGAGGGTTGAGCAACACTTTTCCAAGACCCACAACTTGTTCATGTGGGTGAACAAAGTGTAATTGTAATTTAATTTACTTTATTATTGTATCATAAAGTAAAGTGTAAACGTGCCCAATTAGATTGTATTACAAAATCTAGAACTGTCAGCTTCACACACCTTAAAGATCAGGATTTATTTTACTGCGATACAGGGAAAACTTGTTTTCAAAAAATATATATAAACATATATCTGTTGCATGTGAATAGGATAGGCAGCATCTTCAGATGTGTAGCCAGTATACAGGTTATATATTATGTGTGTTTTCCTATATCTATATCCTGAAGCGGGCACTGGTCATGGATTTGCTTGCCTAGGATAGACCACCATTTCGGTGTGGACATGATATTATAATGCATGTGAATGTATTTTCAATAATAGATATTCTGTCAATTAGGTGATAAGGCTTACAGGCATAGGGGTATTCCCTGTGTCTGTGCCGGTCACGATCCTCTTAACGGGGGTCGTGACAAACTTGGTATCAGAGCCTGGTTGTTCTTTAAGGGTGTGAAGCTAACTAGTAGTGTCGGGTGTTAGTTGGGCTATCCATTACGAATCCGGATGTAACGGTGGATCCGACGGGCACTTGTCAGGTTGCTCAGGATGTTGAGTCATAAATTCTTTCGAGTCATCGCTTCAGGCATAGAATTTGTATGTGAAATTCTATGCAAAGCATATAACCTGTACAATACACAAGTGCTGGTGAGCACTAACGCGTAAGGTGGGGTGGCAGTGACCCTGGGAACTTCAGGACGCCATAATAGGGAAAGGAGACATCCATGGAGGATGCTACCTAGACACAGACACATTTGGTTGAATTGTAGGCAGGAATGTGCAACAATGTGTGATTGTTTTGCAGGTGCTAAATGAGACAATGCATCTGCTCTGTTAGCGGCGCGTTGTGTGCCATGATATAGGCACAAGTTGTTTGACTATAGTATGGAATGCAAGTAGAATAGAAATATGCAGTGAATGGTAGTTCAGGCTAGGAATGGTTTGTAAAGTGAAAGAAAAGACACGCTTGGCGTGTAGAAAAGAAAGTAAGCCCATGGGGCAAATGAAATGGAAAGTGTACAGACAAGAATAAACAGGGCCAGGGGGCATGAGACTGACAGGAAGATGACCACGCGAATGGGTCACGACTGTGCGATATGCTACGGCTGAAGGAAGTGAGTTGTCCTTCCTAGAAAATAAACAAAAAAGAGGTGGTGTATGCCACAGTATAGAAGTAGAAGTCTACGGATTAGAAAATTAGGATACGATATATGGAAGGGCAAAGTGGTCGAGCCATATGCCGTAGAGATAGATGTTAAAAAGTAGAGGCATATGTAAGCGTGTAGAGTGTGACCATATGCCGAGCAGGAAACAGAGTAAATGGTAAGGCACAGGGAAGGAGCCTAGTTCAACCCTGCGCTTGATCCATGAACTGCTAGTTCCTTAAGCAAACAAAGGGGAAAAGAAGGGATTAAGCCCAACCAAACTCTCTTGGGTTGCTTAAGGAAGAGCATAAGGAATAGGATATTCATCACATGAGAAATTTATGTAAAAAAAAAATCTTTTTGGTCTTTCCGGATGAGAGATTCTGAAAGACCCTTAAACTTTTCTTGAAAATACTAGGGATAATCATTGGAAGGCAAATTTTCATGAAATCTCTTTCTCAACTTGTGTCATTCCAATTGGTTAAACCCTAACCATTTACGAAAACCTTAGGCGTCATTTTCTAAGAAATAAACTTGAATTAATTTTTAAAACCCCAGGGTGCCTAAGAAAACTAACTCATGTGACCAATACCCTACCAAACAATAGTCCTTTTACAGGTAAGCTGTATAAGGATGGTAGATGTGGTTGAGAAATCACTCGCTTGGAGTGATTAAAGTTAAGTAGACATCGAAAAGCACTAGAGAGTGCTAAAGTGCCAAGGGAGTATACAGGTAAACCTAAGGGTTACCAATTAAGGGGCCATAGGGTGATTATGGACCCGAAAGTATTAGACTGGAGCAGGTCTATAAGTGGAAATGGGCGTAAACCTTCGGGTACCGTCCAGAGATAAGAAAATGAGTGTTATTACGGTAGATAGCTCTCGAATGAGATAACGTGAGAGATAAACCCCAAAGGGACTCGTGGAGGCCCAATGGGAGAGAAAGTAGACCGGGATAAGTAGTCCCATAAGGGGGGAAGAGCGGAAGCCTATAGGACCCCATAGGATAAGAGTCAAGTAGAAGGTGGAGAACCAACTACTACCGTAAGTGTATGTATAGTACACAGATTGTAGTGGACATAGCTAGGTAAGCTAGTTCCACAAGTTGGTGAACCATTAATCCGTTAGTCTGAATCCTATGTATGGGTGGAGACTGAGTGGACAAATCAAACTTATAAATGGCCATGTGGGTGCCATAACGGGAAAATTAACCGTAAGGACGGTTAATTGAGAAGGAGAATTTAGTGAGTAATGAGTATTGAGAAATACTCGAAGAAAGAGTACCACGTAGGTACGAAATGGAAAAGAAGAGAGTGAATACGGGAACAAAGTCGGGTAAGCATCTGGGGATGCGAGCCAAAATGATAAAACAGGTATGTTACCGTTGGGGTGATTGGAACCCAACGGGTAACACACTTGCAAGAGGCGGTATATGTTCGTGAACATATGCCACACCTTAAGAAATGAAAGAGTCAAACCGTGGGAGCGGATTCCGTTTTGGTCAAGGTGAGTAGAGCATGTTTGAAAAGGTTCATGCTGGAGTTAACGGATCACGTATTCCAAGTAGGAATACAAGATTTAAGTGAGTTGAGGAGTCCGAGTGGGCCAAGTTGGGGTAAAAGCCAACGGAAACCCAATGAGCAGAATTAGCATAGGATGTGCAACTCTAAGTGGACTAACCTGAGGATGGTATAGATCCACGGTCATAGTCGTGTTAAGCGAGGCCTTCGGATGTGAGGACCGAACTAAGCCTGAGGCAGAGTAATGAGTATAATGGTAAGGAGGAGACTGATGAGTTTCCATTATAAAGAGAAATGACTACAAGTAGTAGTCAGAAAAGAGTCTAAGTCAGTCAGACATAGGATGTCGACAGGGAGTAACCTGAAGTGGTTATGGAAACCACTAAGGGTAAGTGTAGAAGTTTGGAAAAGAAAGGGAAACACAAGTCATAAATGTACAATCCTTTACCGTTTGGTGGAGAAACGGTAAGTGTAGTACATAGTGGTGCTAGTGTCATGGCATGTAGCTTCGTTAGGACACGAGTAGGGTAAACCGAGTTAGTAGTGAGTGTAACAACCTCGGAAGGGTTGGGTACACTAATGGCACAAAGTATAAACACCTACGTAGGGTGTATGTCGTGTAAGCGGCAAGTCTAGATGTAGAGTAAAGGGTGTAGTAGATGTAAACGAACTTTTTTGGAGAAGTCGTTTACAAAGAATATATCGGGGGAATACCAGCAGAAGGGTAGCTGCTTGGTAGTAGAGGATACTTAGGTACGGGGACTCCGATGTAGGGGAATACTTCGTCAGTTAGAGTTTATAGAAATAGAACCTAGTGTGCTATGCAAATAGCTAGTGTCCTGGCGTGTTCCAAGACGGATATAAGAAGTCACTACGAAGGTAGCTAGTCGGACAAGCAGATTAAGTCAAGGTAAGCCTCACTAGAGAAGGCAATAGTTAACTCCTCGGAGAACTAAATTGGAGCATGGCATGTGGTACGTGCCAGACACTCCATTGTAAAATTAGTAGCACAAAGTAAATTGAAACTAGGAAAGTTAGGTATCCTCGGGGAAGGATACGACGATAGATGGAGTCTGTCGGTTAACACCTCGCGGAGGGGTGGTTAACTACGAAACTAGAAATACCAAAAATCACAGAAAGAATATGTAGAAACCAGATAGAGACCTTGAGCCTCTAGGAAGGAAAGATGTAGGTTGGCTAAAACGATAAAACTTCCACATTGAGGGAAACCATAGAGGAAATTGAGCCAAGGGAGGGCAACAAGCCAACAACCCCACGAAGGAGATGAAATTCGGGGACCGAATTTCTTAAGGGGGGGAGAATGTAATACCCCGAAAAATTTCGAGGATTAAAGAATGATTTATTTCGGGGCTAGGAATTAAAACTTTAAAAAGAATATAGAAAAAGTATGAAAGTTAAAAGAAACCGGAAAAGAAATTTTTTTTTCAAAGATTGTAATGCCGGAGAAAATTTTTCGAAGTTTAAAATAAAATAAAAAGAGAAAGAAAAGTAGAAAATAATTTTTGGATTTAATTCGAGACCTAAGAACTTGGAAACCTGAATTAAATAGGGAAAGGGATTAAATAAAAAAATACAAATCTATTATTATTTATTTAATTATTTAATTATTTATTATTTAATTATTAATTATTTAATTATTATTATTATTATTATAGAAAAAGGAGGGGAGAGACTTGAGTTAAATAAAAGAAATGAAAGAAAGAAAGAAAAGAGAGAGGGAGCGTGAACCGAGAGGAAAAGAAAGCAACGGAGAGAGAGAGGGTAGAGAGAGAAAGGGCACTGAGAAGAGAAGGGGGAAGGGGAAGGTGGGGGTTCGCCGGAAACCGGCCGAAGAAGAGCGGTCTGACACCGGCCACGACCACCGGAGCTCGACTCTAACATCTTCCACACCTCCCACCAATCGAATCAAGGTTGGTAACCCCAATTTCATTCGAAACCCTCAATTTCTCCATTTTTAGGGATTTCTTCGATTCACCTTCGATTGAGCTATTTCAAGGGTAGATTGAGACCTAGAAAGTGTTCTTGAACACTTATTTGGGGTAGGAATCAAGATTATATTCTTGGATTTGCCCAAATTCAAATTTGAAAGGATTTGGGGTTGAAATTATAATTATTTCCAAATTGGGGAAAATTGTTGATAATTAGGATTGAGCTTGGGTTTGAGTAAATAGGCTTGAATTTGTATTATTAAAACTATATGGTTGGAATATTAGCTAAACAAGACCCATGAAGAGCTGGCCCGATGTTACTAAGGTTGAACCTTGACGTTAACATATCGAGTCCCTGCTCGGGTTGCCCAAATACACTTTAAGGGTGACGTTGAGAGTTTTAAATCTCCTCTCTTCAATCTTAAACACCCTAGAACACTCCTAAACATGTTTTTGAGGATTAAATCACTCTAAATACCTTCTTGTTTCTCAAGGATGGAAACTTGCGGAACCAATTAGGCCTAACTTCGGGAATTTCAACCTTATTCCTTCACAAACTTTAGGAAACCTTAAGTGGGATAAATTAGAGGTATATTGAGGTTTAGAAACTAGATTTATTAGAACCCAAGTAGGATACATTGGAGGTATATTGAGGTTTAGAAACTAGATTTCTTAGAACCCAAGTAGGAACACAAGTTGAATTAAAGTGCTTAGACCTTCCTAGAATTTGGATCCCTTCCAACCAAGCTAGATAAGCTTCCTTAGATGCGAATACAAGTTAGATAGAGGTCTAATACTCAAATCCAAGTATGTGAAACACTCAAGTAGAGTGTTATATTCGAGTAAGTCAAGTGTCTGAGGAAGGATACGCATAAGTCGGGATAGAGAAGTCCAATAAGACCAAGAGCTTGACTCTGTGGCAACCATGGACTACAGGTGAGAGTAATGGAGAGATAAATAACAAGTTAAGCTAAGTAATAACTTTAATGAAGTAAATGTTGTTCTTATAGGGACAACGACGCACAATAGAGTGCAACAGGGACTCCGAGGAGACTAAAGTTACAGGAGATGATTGCATGGAAGGTTGGCCAAGGTGAGGGTTCTTCCATCTCTGCTCCTAGGGTTGTATGCTTGTGTGGACTACATGAGTATGTACATTCTCTACTTGTCTGGTATGTGTTAGCTAGAGGTATAGAATATTAAAAGAATAAAGGAACTAGAAAATAGGTTGTGAAAAGTAGCTTAGATAGGAAGACATAGGAGTAGAGAGTAATTGTTTGCTATGATTGGTGTGTTACAAATCTAACTCATACACTCCGGAGACATGATGAGTATTTTATTAAATCTTTTCCACGACGGTGGCAAGAGTCCTTGTACGGAAGGACTAAACTTTTTTTTCGAAAACTCGTCACGACGGTGACTTAAAATTATAATCATGCAAAGGGAGTTATTGGTGCGTTTCGGATTTGGTTATGCTAGCGATGTGAGACATCGACTAGAACAACGTCAAATGGCACTTGAGACCTTAGTTTTATAATCACCATGACGATGATCATTGCCCTATCCTGGCAATAGGGTCAGAAAGATTTTATGTTGCTATGACGATAGCTTGAGGCTCAGAGAGTGCATCTGGACGGGTATATGAGTTATATCCTGTTGAGGATACTTGTACATATTAATAAGGAGAGGAATTGTTGAACCTTCGGGAAAGTAACAAAGAATCCTATTAATATGTGAGACCAAGATAAGGAGACATGGGAGGAACCTACGGGTGAACCATGAGTCTGATCTTGCATAAGAGAAATCATCCTACTGAGATGGTCCAGGGTGTATCAATGGCCAGGCTTTGAAACGTCATGCTGTGCCCGCCATTGTGGCCTGGTTGGGTAATGGACGAGTGGGCTGAAGCTATTGCCCCACAGTAAAGGGGTCAGGACGTGCCACGTGGTGGCTATGCGTCAGTTGTTTGATAGATAGAAGTTGATTGTGTTTGGTTAACAGAATTGTCACGAGGTGACCAGTACCCAAGTGAATGGGTTAAGGTATGTTTTGCCACTTGGTGGCCAACAACCCGAGTGCACGGGTTCGAAGCGGGAAAGCCACGTAGTGGCTAGTAGATACCCCAGAGTTGGGGAGATTAAGTAGATGTATGTTTAGAATTTGTGTGTATGTACAAATTTTATGTGTTTGCATATAATTGTTGATTGTGCAGCGTAGTGGTAACATACAGGATTACGTCACCAGTCACCACACGTCTTGTTTGAGTCAGACATGCTAAAACGAGAGAAGACCGGTAGGTAAAAGTGTAATTGTAATTTAATTTACTTTATTATTGGAACGAGGGTAGACGTACCCAATTAGATTGTATTACAAATCCTAGAACTGTCAACTTCACACACCTTAAAGATCAGGATTTATTTTACTGCGATACAGGGAAAACTTGTTTTATATATATATATATATATATATATGTTGCATGTGAATAGGATAGGCAGCATCTTCGGATGTGTAGCCAGTATACAGGTTATATACTATGTGTGTTTTCCTATATCTATATCTTGAAGCGGCACTTGCCGTGGATTTGCTTGCCTAGGATAGGCCACCATTTCGGTGTAGCCATGGTATTATAATGCATGTGAATGTATTTTCAATAATAGATATTCTGTCAATTAGGTGATAAGGCTTACAGGCATAGGGGTATTCCCTATGTCTGTGCCGGTCACGGTCCTCTAAACGGGGGTCGTGACACAGATGCTCTGGTTGCTGATGTGGGCCTTGTAAGGCCTTGACCGCTTGGGTCAATTAAGCTTTGTCCCTAGTGATTTGGGCTAGTGAAGGGTTTGGATCATGCTCTAATTCTTTTACTAGATGCACGTCTCTAGAGGATCTTCTCTTTTTTGTCATTACACATTTTTTTATTAGATGCCAGGCCTAGACAGGGGTGAGGTCTTCTAGGGAATAATTGGCTGCAGTTACTAACATGTCAGAGTCTGCATGGTTTAGACCATCTATAAAGATATTTACTAGTTGGGCCAGAGGGAGACGATGATTGGGGCATTTAGTCATCAAGTCCTGAAGACAGACCCAATAATCATAGTAGTTTTAATCTCTCCCTCTCTTACTTAATAGAAGTGATTTCTTTTCTAGTGGCCGAAACTTTGTTAGATGGGAAATACTTTTCGAGGAAAGCACTCTGGAGAGTGTCCCAAGAGAGTAGGGATTCAAGGGATTGGGTTGGTAGGTGTAAAAACCATTTCATGGCCTTTCCTTCCAGTGTCATTCAGAAAACCTTCCAAATGACATCCTCTACTTCAGTGCCAATGTGTTTCAGTGTTGTGCAGTGCATGTGTAGAATCTTTAAGTGCATATAGGGATTATCACCGGCCAATCCATGAAATTTTGGCAGGGAGTTCAGCAATGGTCCTATCAATTCAAAATCATTCTAAAAAACTGGGACTAGGTTCTAAATTATGTTATAGGAGGAGTCAGCTTTATTTAGGTCTCTAAGGGTGAACCTTTCATCAAAAATTTCATCCCCATGATCGCCCATGGTTATGGCGGGAATCTTCCCTTGTTTTCTCTCTCTTAATTTTAGTTAAGGTTTACTCGATCTTTGGGTCTAAAGGGAACAAGTCTCCTTCAAATGCTCGGTTCATAAATTAGAGGATGGGCCTTTTTATGTTGTCACACTCACAGTAGCAAGTGTGGTGGCGAGCAGAGGGTAGCTCGATGTGGCATGCTTTGCAGCGAGTCAAAGTACTAGCTGCAGCGAGCACACATCGAGCAGAAGCAGAAAAATACAAATTCAAAAAATAAAGAAAAAAAGGGAAAAGTGGAAGAAGAAGATAGAAGATCGAAAGAAGAAATAAAAATAAAAGTAAATACCTATTCGTTGAAGACGTGACCAGCCTTAAGGTCAATTCGATGATTCCTCGACAACGACGCCAATTTGATTGTTCACTTTTCGCGAATTCGAATTACTTCGAATCGAGGTTCCAACCGGTTGTCACGGTTGTGATCAAATAAAAACCTCAAGTAGCACAGGGTGCAATCCAAGGGTTGAATCTCTCGCGAAATCTTCGTATTAACCTGGAGTTGGTTAGTATCTCAAACAAGTAGATATTTGCAGAATAAGTACGGAGTCAATGGTTTAAAGGGTGAAGGATTATATGAAGCAGGATCCTAAGAAGAATAGAACTAGGCAATCATGGTCGATTAGAAAATATTCAGGTATAATTAATTCATTCGAAATTTATCCTTTTCATGATAATCATGCATTATGAAAGCCTATCTAAATATTCATGTTATCCCCAACCGGGAACATCAATAACATGCATCAAGAGATTTTATGATATTATTAAACAAACTAATGCTCGACCGGGTTAATCAATTTAATCTAATATTATCGCAATAAGAGATACAAGCGATCAAGAACCTGAAGAATAGAATTATATTGAATTCCGGAAGCCAGAAGTCATAAATACTTTTCCATATAAAATCAAGCCTTTACAAATTCGTTATGAAGAATCTAGCACTTTGTGCATGTTCTTTCATGGTTGAATGTAGTAAGATAATGACATACGAAACATAGCCAATATAATCATAAACTCGGACAGGATAAATACAAAAGCATAATGAAATTAATAAACCCTAATGAAGAGCCATCGACTCATGCCTACGCTAGTTCTTCTTCGAAACCCAAGAAAAACTTAACTGCTCATATTCTCTCTACACTCTAGACTATACTAAATATGAGAATCACTGAATGCCTTTTCAACCTTGTGAGACGCATATTTATTTTGCTTTGGGACCTCCAATTTGATTAGGAATAGGATGGAGATAACTATTAATTGGTATAGAATTTAATATTTGAATTCAAATCAATTTAAAAGTATCTCCAACTCCTTTGATGATTGGGATCCTCTTTAAGTTCGCTCATTAAGGTTGCTGTCACGTCATTGCCTTGTCATGCTAAGGAGCTCGCATCGGCAAGCTGTTTTGCTCGCTGCAATGAGTTGTGCATCGTTGCTCGCTATGGCAAGTTGTTTTGATCGCCATGGCGAGTGCTCCGCTTCTTTCTTGCTTAGCTTCTTTTCTGGGCCTTACTACGAGTTCTTGCTTTGGATCCGGTTCCTTTACTTGGAATATGTCTTCTCGTTGATCCCTGTTAAGCCTGCAGTACTCAACAAACATCAAACACATCTATCCAATATTCTATGGGTTTTGTGGATAATCAAGAATATCAATAAATAGTGCATTTTATGAGCATTTTATAACTTTTTTTTTATACTCCTTATGTTAAAATATTCAACCTCTTTTGTGCAAAATCATATACTTTTTATATATAATTTATACTATTTAGCATACTAAAGTTAGGTTGATTTTGGGTGCGATCAGACCTCTCCTGAGAGATTCGAATATTACACCCTCCTATCGTTTAAAATAATACACTGACCACCCTTAACACATCAAAATATCCTACACTTTGGTCCAAATAATATTTTCCCTTGAAGTTTTCATCCAAATGAATGATTTTTGTGAATTTTGAACTCAATTTTTTTTAATTAACCAAGTTTCTAATGAGACTCCACCAAATCCAACAACTCATGAGCATAGTTCTTAGGCCAAATTACTCTTTTGGTCCTCAACGTTTGCACGAAGTTTAATATTGGTCCTCAACATTTCAAAAGGTTATTTTAGGTCCTCAACGTTTTTTTTCTGGTCAAAATTGGTCCTCTAGCGTAACATCCGTCTGGTTTTGCCATTAAACGCTGACGTGGAAGGCTTATGTGGCACACCCTCTCTCCTACGTGTCATATTTAAATGATATGGCACCATCTCTCACTCAAACTCAGCAAAACGACACCGTTTTGATTCATTTAAATATTTTGTTTTGATAAAAAAACGACGTCGTTTTGCTGAGTTTGAGTGAGAGAGGGTACCATGTCATTTAAATATGACATGTAGGAGAGAGGGTGTGCCACATAAGCCTTCCACGTCAACATTAATGGCAAAACCAAACGGATGTTACGCTAGAGGACCAATTTTGATCAGAAAAAAAACGTTGATGACCTAAAATAACCTTTTTAAAACGTTGAGGACCAATATTAAACTTCGTGCAAATGTTGAGGACCAAAAGAGTAATTTGGCCTAGTTTTTAAAACCGGATCAGTCATCGAACCGACTGAGATACTGGTTCACGGTTTACTGGTTCCACCATAATAGAATCGCGGTCGAGCCAGTATTAATATTATATATTAAATTTACATAATAATTGAGTATAATAATTAATATTTTATATAAAAATAAAGAAAAATATTAAATAAATAAATAAATAAATTACTTATTACTATATTATTTATTGTATGTATCATACAAATATTTCTTTTTCCTTTTTGTTCCGATACAAATATTGTTTGAATAAATAAAACTTTATTTAAACTTTATTTGAGTATGTTGTACCTCTAATTTCTAAACACTACACGCCACCATGGCTATGCCACCCCATGTAAAAAAGTTTTTAAATCTCTATATTTTTGTCTTTATCTATTTGTCTTATCTTTTCAGTTTTAAATTTTTGAGGTAAAATGTTATTTAGTCTCTGAATTATTGGTCAAACTATTATTTAGTCCCTGACTTTATTAAAAATGCTATTTAGTCCCCGAAATTTATAACTATGTCAACTATTTAGTCTCCAAATTTGACAAAAATACTATTTAGTCTCCGAATTTGTAACTATGTCAACTATTTAGTCTCTAAATTTGGCAAAAATATTATTTAATCCCCGAATTTGCAACTCTGTCAACTCTAACGGGTAACAGTCAAGAGACTAAATAATTGACAGAGTTATAAATTCGGGGATTAAATAGTATTTTTTCCAAGTTTGGAGACTAAATAGTTGACATAGTTACAAATTCGAGGACTAAATAGTATTTTTGTCAAATTGGGAGACTAATTAAATAGTTGACATAGTTACTTCAGGGACTAAATAGTATTTTGAATAAATTCGAGGACTAAATAGTAATTTAACCAATAATTCAAACAATAAATAGTATTTTGCCTCTAAATTTTTCAACTTCTTCTCTTACTCCATCTTAATTACTCTTCCCACCTATGTAAAAAAAATTTAAAAAGATGTACGTGCTCTTTCTCTTATGGTCTTCTTTTATTTTCTTTGCATTCCTCTCTCCCTTTTTTTTTCTTTTCAAATTTAAGTTACAACTTGCAAGCATCTCTCTCTCCGTATCATTTTCTTTTCATTTTGAGTTGTAAATCTTTTATCTTCTCTCTGATCTTCTTCTCCTTCAAACGCTAGCGAGTTCCACGCCTCTCTCTGCTTGTGTTTGTGCAACACAAAATGACGCTGTTTCAAGTTAGAAATTTTTTTTTACCAAACTCGGATAAACCGAAGAAACAGCCGGTTCGTCACAGTTCTTCAGCGGTTACTTTTTAGTCCGATTTTATGGTTGTTTCTGACCGGTTCCCGGTCTAACCATCTGGTTCGATTTTAACAACCATGCCAATGAGAATAGATTTTTAAAAAATTGAGTTGAGTATTCACAAAAAAAATATCCATTTAGTTAGAAACTTTAAGAAAAATGTTATTTAGACCAAAGTGTAAAAAAATTTAGTGTCAGTAGAAGTCACTATAATATTTCAAACGAGATAAGAGGTTTGTGAACTATTTGAATCTGTCAGAAAAAATTTGTGTAATTTACTCTAATTATTATAAAAGACCTTATCGGCTTCCTAATTACTTGAGTTTTACATTTTTTTTCTCTCCAAATCACAATCATCCGGATAATAAATTTTTGTAACGATCAATTACGACAGATTCATATATATATTATACGTATAGAATCCATGATTGATGGCTGAACAATAATGCAAGCGCAGCCTCACTACCCATAATTAATTGCCATATATACTTAAAAATTCATATTCCTATGATGCGACACCAGAAACACCAAGATGTCAAGAAACACAAAAACTTTTTCATTATGTATATATATATAGGTTAAAATCCTAAATTGGTCCCTTATGTTTGCACGGAGTTTCATATTAGTCCTTTACATTTTAAAAAGTTTAAATTAGACCTTTATATTTGCAAGAAGTTCTAAATTGGTCCTTCCGTCCAAGTCCGTTAATTGCTGACGTGGCGTACTGAGGTGGACATATTGTCTCTCCCACGTGCCCAGTTAAGCTGACGTGTCATGCCACGTCATCATCTACTATCATATGTGGCGTTGATGTGGCAATGACGTGTCAGCTTAGATGGACACGTCAGCACGTCACATCCGCACTTAAATTAAGAAATTAACAGAAGTGGACGGAATGACCAATTTGAAACTTCTTGCAAACATAAAGAATCAATTTAAACTTTTTGAAACATAAAATGACCAATATAAAACTTCGTACCAATTTTGGTTTTGACATTTATATATATATATAGGCGCTTACACTATGAGTGAGCATCCGAGGAATAATTTTCCTATTCTGGCTGGAAAACGGATCGAGATGTCTCTCTCGCGCTCTTTCACTCCTTTGACTCCCACTTCTTCAACTTCAGGTTTTCATTTCATTCTCTTTCTTCATTTCTCTTCCTTTAATTTTGTTTTGAACGTTGAAATGACTAGAATGTTGGTATGATATTAGGTATCATTCATGGCTTTAGATTGTTTGTTTTTCTTCTAACAGTAAGTTTCTTAAGAGTCAATTTCTTGGGTGAAACAGAATGAAACCAGGTTTTCATTCACTATGTTATTTATAACAGCTTATATTAGCTACATGGTCACGATGTGGTTATGAAAACTGGATCGGATCGGCCGGATTGAACACAGAATTGGTCGCTTGTCCAATTTGAAATAATCAGCAAACCGCACTTTTTAAAACCGGCCAAACTGGTTGTTAAAAGATTAATTCGATGGCTTTGAATTGATAATATAATCACTATCCGTAAGAAAATTAAGTCTCTTTGACTAATATTTTATACATAAGATAGGATTTTAAATTTTTCTATCCAATATTTCTTTATTTATTTTATTATAAATGAGTTAATATTTATTTATATATATTGTTTCTATCATTGACCTGGCACTTTATTAATCACTAACTATTTGATTCAAACGATGTCCAATGGAAAAACAACGAAAAAGAAGAATGCAGTATTAAGAAAGCTTTGGTATGAGGAAGAGAAAATTTACATGGTTTAGAGAAGAGAAGAAGACCCACCCTTTATCATTCACTCTTAAGAAGAATTTGGAAATGATTCACTATCGAAGACCCAAGCTAAGAAGTAGAGGTGTCAAAGTAGGCCAATCCGGCTCACACGGGTTGGCCCACCACGGGTTGAGCCCTTGACGGATTGGCCCATTCGGATTGGTCACGTTAAACGGGTTGGGAATCCCAACCCGACCCACCAAGGTGGTGGGTCGGGCCAACCCACCTTTTTTTTTTTTTGAATTTTTTAAATTTTTTTTTAAAAAAATCTATACTTTTTTCATGAACTAAGAAATTGAATAAGATAAAATGAAAGAAAAGATTTATCATTCATTATGTCACTCACAAATAGTTAAAAATAAAACAATGAAAGTATGAAACATGGTGAAAATATCACAACATTACTCATTTCTTTTCCTCTTGGCTCCTGCAAATATGGTGAAAAATAAAAATATAACAAAAAGAAAGAACCATGATTAGGAATTATGTTTTTTTTTAAAAAAAAGTTAGGTGGGTTACAGGCCAACTCACCTAACCCGCGAGCCAACGGTGGGTTAGATGGGTCGGGTTCCTCTATCCCGTTTAATAAAAAGGTTGGAATTTTGCAACCCAACCTACCAATTTGGTGGGTTAAACGGGCCAACCCACCGATTTAAATCTATTTTGACAGTTCTACTAAGAAGATTAGCCTCACCATTTGAGTCAGTTCACGTTAGATGTTAAGGAAGAATTTTTGCACATGACATGACTCTTAGAAATAGAAAGTAAAAGCCCACCTTATTTTTTATAGCAACAAGTATTATATAAAGCAAAACCAAAGTCTGGATACAAACTCGATTTTGCAATAGTAAATAGAGATGATTAAAATACTTATATTCAAGGAGTAACTTAAAATTTTATTATGTGAATTTGGATATGAGCCCGAATATAAAGTCAACGGGTCTAGGTTTGGGTCTGGGTCTGAGTCCGGGTAAGGAAGTACCCTACCCACAATAGTAATTATTTATTTTTATATATAAAAAATAATATTTTTAAACTTTTTTTATGTTGAGAAAATATATAATTCTAACAAAGATGTTAAATATTTTATAGATATTAAAGTAATTTAATAGTACATTTATATTTATGATTTAATTTTTTTTTACTTTTTGTGATTGTTGATGAAAAGAATTGATAAAAATAAATTTTATATTAATAAAATAATTTATTTAAAATTTTTATGAGTCTGGGTCCGTCTATGAAGATTTGACTATTCGTGGCGTCTGGAATGAGGATTAATTTTGATACCCGCTCAAATCCGAATTCGATCCAAAAAATATAATACTCTCCCCAAACTCTACCCATAATCATCCCTTACCGCAAAACATATCAGCAGAACAGATCAGATGCATAACATCGATCTAAAAACATTATACACCAAGGAATATGAAGCAAATTGGCTAAAAAATTAAGTTGAAACCCACCTTCACTCTTCACTTTACTCTCTAACTAATAGCATTGGGAAGATTAAAAATAAATTGGAACATGTACTCTGATTAAAGAGGAAAAAAAGATAGCATTGGAAATATGAAAAGATAAAGGAAGAGAAGAAGGAATGAAGAAAATTTTGGATAATAAATTATATTGGGTAGATATATATATATAGATAGGTTCAATAAATACTAAGATAAGAAAAAAAGAGATGAAGATTTCAAATTAAAAAGAAAGAGAGGAAAAAAATTTAATAAATATTAAGTTTTAATTTTAAAGTAAACTAGATTGGTACCCGTACAAGATATGATTATAAATAATTATATGATTAAATTGAAATGTAATGAGCATATATTAATATTAGCATATTAAAATTCTAACTCAACTAATGTCTAACAAATGCCATGATATGATTATTTAGATGTATAACTTTATTAGTTGATGTTATAAATAAGTTTAAACAAAAAATATATATGATGTATAACCTTACGTATAGAGGTATGCATTTTGATTTTTGAAGCATGGAGGTATGCATTTTGGACTGTAAGGGAAGGAGAACATGCCTAAAAATAGAAAAAAGACAAAAAAATGACAGGTTAAATTCGAACCAACCCAAACCAACCCGTTCATTAGCTGGTTGGTTCGAGTTACATGCATTTTTTTCCCAAACCAACCCAACCAAGACTCTACCTTTTGATCGGTTTAGTTCTATTTTCCCCGACACATAACCATCTCTAATCATGTATATTCTATGATCTTAGATTTGTCCGCCTCCTACTAAAGTTTTTTCTTCGAAGAGGTTTTGCTTTCTTCAATTTTCAATAAATTCTTATTTCATTTGTCACATAATACTATTTTTCGAACTCAAGTTCTTCAATTTTCATTCTTCATGAGTCAATGATATTTAGGCAAAGCTATGAAGAAGCAAAATGCAACAGTTAACCAAGCAACATCCACAATTCCACAAGCTATTTTGGACACTTTTTGATCTCCACGCAACATTAATTAATAATTACAAAAGCTTAATTAAAAATGTTAAACGTTAACTAAAAAAATGTTAAACTATAAGAATAAATTTTTAAAATTGGAATAAATTAAACTATAATTACAAAAAAAAAAGTTGAGTAAATTATCATTTTGGTTCCTGAAAGATGCAAGTTGTCTCAATTTAGTTTATAAAAAAATAAAATGACAAATTTAATCCTTGAAAATGTATTTTATCTCAATTTAATCCCTGTAATATATATCAATTTAATCCCTAAAAAATTTTCTATTTGTTATATTAATGGAGATTATCAGGAATTGAATTAAGACAAATTACATCTCTTACAGACAAAACTTGACATTTTCATCTTTAATAGATTAAATTAGACTAATTGTATTTTTAAAGCAATAAAACCGCTGGTTATAATAAATATCAATAAAAATTTATTGATTGCTCAACATTCTTCTCTAATTTTCATTCAAGTTATTGTTAAACAACCCGTAACAGTTTTAATGAATTAATATATAATTTGCTTTAAATTAGAAAACTCTATTTATATTATTAATTAATTAGGTCTGTCTATTATCATTATTTTAGAACAGGTTTGTCTATTATTTATCTTCTAATGTTAACTAATCAATTTGATTTTAAAATAAAACAAAATTAGTGAATGCTTAAAATATACATTAATTAAAATTACGAAAGTTAAAAATATTTCAAATGCATATTTTAAGGGATTTGATTTAGAGTTGCTACATATATAATTAAATCAATTATTTAGTCATTAATTTGTTGTTGTAGCAAGCATTTAATATAATATTAAATTGGTTGTACCAAGATTTAAGAAGATCTCAATGATTTGTTTTGTTTTTTTCATGATGGATCGGAGTCTAGTTGGCGCCACTTAGATGCTACATAGGAATTTAAAATAGTATAATGTGGCAGAATTAGAATGAACACCTCTTCAACCAAGTTTGGTTGGTCTAGTGGTTAGCTCACTAGGTCGCTTAAGCAAGTGTTGGGGGTTCGAATCCCACCTTGTGTATGCAGCACCCAATTGACCAGTGGCAAACCCTTAAATGGAGCTCAGATCTGCGGAGGATTAGTTCGGGCTGGGGGATACCTTGGAAAACAAAAAAAAGAATGAACGCCTCTTCTTTATTTATATATATATATACATACATACTGTTTTCACCGGTTCAATTTTAAAAATATTGAGTATAAATCTGACTTTGCTTTGTTAATAAAAAGTGTTTTTTTTATATGCTTTGTCATTGTTGATGGTGATATGTTGTATTTTAATTCTGGCTTTGAACACGAGTATTTCACCATCCATATATATATACATATAATATATTATATTATGGGTAACATCTACTTCAAAATTAAAACTTAATATTTATTCTATTTGTACCCAGACTTTGGTTTTTATTTTATTTTAAATGTAATAAAATTATAGAATATATTTATTATATTTATCTTAATTAATTTGTTTCGTTATAATAAAATATTAATATAATATAATACTAGTTCAATTATGGATAAATTAATAAATCAGTTTTTTCACCGGTTCAATTTTAAAAATATTGAGTATAACTCTGACTATGCTTTGTCCTGCTCTTTATGATTACTTTCAAAGTTGTTAAGATCTCAATCTTACTAATAAAATCGTAATAAAAATATATCTCTATCTTAGATAAAATCAAAATCTACTAGAATAGGATCTCAATCTTGTATGTTTGATAAAATACATGTAATCAAGAGTTTATACTTCTATAAAGATGATAAGATTTTACGATCTTGATCTAATTTTACAATCTAATCTATATTATGTCTCTTTTGATCCTATGCAAGATCTTAGTTTTAACAACAATGATTACTTCAATGTTGACTTTTTCTTTCATTCTATGTGCATATGAATAGGTGAATTCTTCTTTGCCTTAAGCTTCCCTAAAGGTCTGATTCTGATATGATTTCTTTTTTTAACAGCTTCTCTGCCAATTGCATCAAATGTAAAGAAAAAGATTAATAGTACAGTTCTGGTATGATATGTAAATTTTGTATGTTTTTAGGCAAAAGTATCTTTTATTTGATACTCTTAAATTTTAGAGTTTCTGTTAATTATGTCCCCAAACTTTATTTTCTATCATTGTGCCCCTAAACATTCAAACTTCAACCAATTTTTTATTTCACCCAAATTTCGTGTAAATAATTAACAGTAGATGCAAATGTGGCTATACTTGTGGCCTCTAATGTTGACTATGATGTCAAATCAAATATTTACCTGTAGTTCAATTTAGCCACGCTAACACCATTTTATTTCGTAGTGACACAGTGATAAACATGGCTAAAGTGACGAAACAACTTTGCTAAATATATGTTTTGAAATCACAATCAATATTAAAAGCCACGAGGGAAATCATATTTGTATATTTCGTTAATTATTTATACGAAATTTGAATGAAGAACAAGATTGCTTGCAAATTGAAAGTTTAGAAGCACAATTGACTGAGAAAGTTTAGGGGCATGAAAGGTTTTTTTTTTTTTCCTTTCTCTTCTGTATATACCTTTTTTGAGATAACCAAGAACTAGATAGCGAAAGAAAAATTGGGTTTTATTGCATGCAGTGCCTTGAGGGGACTAAAGAGAAAATCAAGAAGATGTTCAATAAGGTTGAACTTTCTATTTCTTCATATGATACAGCCTGGGTGGCAATGATTCCTTCTACAAATTCTCCTAGCGTCCCATTTTTCCCTCAGTGCGTTAATTGGTTATTGGACAATCAACTATTTGATGGATCATGGGGTCTTCCTGATTGCCATCCGTTGTTATTGAAAGATGCTCTCTTATCTACCTCGGCTTGTGTCCTTGCTCTGAAGCAATGGGGTTTAGGTGAAGAACAGATTAACAGAGGTAACTCTATGTTCTTGTAGCTAAGTTCTTTCTCTATTCTTAACTCTTAACACATGACGAGTCCATGTATAATTTATATGGACTCGGATTCATAAGAATATCACTCTTCAATACTACATAAAAACAGAAGAAAAAAAAAACAATTTCTTCAATTAATTATGGCCAAATTATTCTTTTGGTCCTTAACGTTTGCACGAAGTTTAATATTGGTTCTCAACGTTTCAAAAGGTTATTTTAGGTCCTCAACGTTACACGTAGGAGAGAGAGTGTACCACATAAGCCTTCCACGTCAGCATTTAATGGCAAAACCAGACAGATGTTATGCTAGAGGACCAATTTTGACCCAAAAAAAACGTTGTGGACCTAAAATAACCTTTTGAAACGTTGAGGACCAATATTAAACTTCGTGCAAACGTTGAGGACCAAAAAAGTAATTATATTTAAGTTTTACGAGAAATGTCAAAATTACACAATCTTTTATTTTAAATTTTATACTAACCAAGTACATACTTAATTATATACATACATAATACATTTTTTTCTCTCTAGAAGAAGAGTAATACAGATTTTTAAAATAAAATAAAAAAATTGTAATTGTTGACTATATTAATTTAAATTTGGGTGAGGCGATCGACGACTTTTACAAATAGAGCTGTGCAGTTGTGCTTGTGAAAATTAATTAAAAACAGTAAAACACTATTACACTAATATGAATTATAAATTAAGAAAAGAAGAGTTTGGAATAGATTACATTGTAGGTAGGCTAAATTAACCTACGATTCCTTGTCATGATCTTCTTGTATCTAAAAAGCCATTGGTATATTCTTGTTTTAGGGATGGTGTGAAATTATAAATTTTAGCTAGAGGATATAATATATATATATATATATATATATATATATATATATATATATATATATATTCTCTATATATACTAAAATTACGGCTAAATTACTCTTTTGGTCCTCAACGTTTGCACCAAGTTTAATATTGGTCTTCAACGTTTCAAAAAGTTATTTTAGATCCTCAATGTTTTTTTTTGTCAAAATTGGTCTTCCAGCGTAATTCCGATCCGTCTGGTTTTTTTTTTTTAAATGCTGACATGGAAGGCTTATGTGGCACACCCTCTCTCCTACGTGTCATATTTGGATGATATGACACCCTCTCTCACTCTAATTCAGCAAAACGACGCCGTTTTGCATCACTTCTCTCTCACTCCAACTCAGCAAAACGGCGTCGTTTTACTGAATTGGAGTGAGAGAGGGTGTCATATCATCCAAATATGACACATAGGAGAGAGGGTGTGCCACATAAGCCTTCTACGTCAGCATTTAACAAAAAAAAACAAGACGGAGTTACGCTGGAGGACCAATTTTGACCAAAAAAAAACGTTGAGGACCTAAAATAACTTTTTGAAATGTTGAGGACCAATATTAAACTTGGTACAAACGTTGAGGACCAAAAGAATAATTTAGCCCTAAAACTACCCACCACATGTATTATTTTCGGGGGTGACCAATATATATATGCGAAAATGAGCATGCCACAACTTCATATTTTGCGTTAAATTTTTTTAACTTATCATACAAAGATAAGTCAATATATTATGCCCTAAATAAGAAACTTTAATTACCCTATATCAATCAATAAATTAAGTGCAGTCTATAAAATATTTTGTTTTATAGCTACTTTTAGATTTTCACCAAAAAAAAAGAAGAAGAAGCTACTTTTAAATAGCAGTATTGTATGACGTGCTTGCCTATTGTTAATATTTGTGTAATATTCTTAATTATGCTTATGATGTGTCTTATTTTTTAAAGCACATTTTCATATTAACTATGTTGAAAAAAGATTTTTAAGAGAAATCGTTGACAAGTAGTTGTAGGATTTGATTTTTATTGGTTTTTATGTCTGGTAGAGAATTGTATTAGTGTTGAACTTTATACTCTTTGTCTGGTGGATTTGATTTTTATTATCTTTATTAATATAAACATAAAGTAGAATGATTGGTAGAGCAAATAAATTAAAATAAATCAAATAAAATAACAAAAGAAAAAATAATGAGTTGGTGGGGTTGACCCATAATTAATGGGTCATTATAACCCATTTATGACTCAACTCAAATTTAATCCATCCAACTAGGGGTGTAAATGAAACGAGCCGTTCGTGAACGGTTCGGGCTCGGCTCGCATAAGAGCTCGATCGGGCTCGTTCGTTTATTAAACGAGCCGAGCCTGAACATAAAAATAAGCTCGTTTAGTTAAACGAGCCGAGCTTGAACATTTAAGGCTCGGCTCGTTTAGTTCATGAATGGCTCGTTTAAGAATAAAATAATATAAAAATATTTTTTTTCTCTATCTTACATGTATTATTATATTTAAATATATAATGAGCACTCATTCTACACACACACATATATATATATATTGAATTTGTTATGTTGTTGTGTTCAAATATCTTTTAATCAACAAAACATATATAATAACAACAACAATCAAAGTCTTTTCTTACTGAGTAGAGTGGACTATAATCAATAAAACATATAAAAGGATAAAATCTATAAATTAATATAAGATATAAGTTAATTTTCTTATGTGCATGTATATTCTATGAAAGTTTATAATTACTTAACTCGGCTCGTTAAGCTCGTGAACGGCTCGGTTAATTAAATGAGCCGAGCTTGATCACGATTTTTTGTTCGTTTAAAAGCTCGGGCTCGGGCTCGAGCTCGAGTTCGAGCTCGCCTAATTTTAAACGAGCCGAGGTTGAACATCTAAAGCTCGGCTCGGCTCGACTCGTTTACAGCCCTACATCCAACCCACCCATTTTGCCACTCCTAATTAGCACTATCAAAACGGGCCGGGTTTATTAGGCTGCCTTAGGAAGTGATGCCCAAGCTTGTCCATATTGGTTTGTGGGCTAAACAGGTTAGCCTGCGGGCCAATTTTTTTAATATTTTAAAATAAATTTTACGAAAATTACAAAAGTATATATTTACTTAAAAATTACTATATTTTCATTTTAAATTAATTTTCTATTAATTTTAATTATTATTAAAATTATTTATAAATATTATTATAATATAATTATTATTTAACACATAAAATTACTTAAAATATATATATATATATATATATATATATATATATATATTTATACATATTTTAAATAAACTTATATGAATTCTTTTTCTTTTTTTTTATTTGTGCGGGATAACTGGGCCAACCCGTTTTAAGTCTATTTTTAAACGGACATATTTTTAATGCCCAAACCCGTCCATTTAACGAGCCGACCGCTTAACTCGCGGACTCAAACCCATTTTGACACATCTATGTGTAATATTAATATATGTTGTGAGTATTGCATCTAATGAAAAGGAAATTTTATTTATTATATTAATAATAAAGGGTTCTGGCTCTTCTTAATGTAATATGTTGTGTAAAAAGAATTAAAAAAGTGTTTCAAATTACTTATTAAAATAATAATAGAAAAGGAAAATTTTGTACAAGAAATTTACTTTACTTTAGTCATAATATGCTAATACTAATTAATCTTTAAGGGTATGTTTGGATTGGGGATTAAGGAGGAGAAGGGGAGCCTAATAAGATATCTTCCCCTTGTTTGGGAAGATGAAAATTGGAGGGGAAGATAATGGAAGATCAATCCTTAACCTTCCATTATCTTTCCCCTTCCCAAATTCAAGATACTCCAAATTGGAGTATTTTGGAGGAGGTATTGTAAGAAAATCAGAGTATGGGAAGCTTAATTTCTGAATCAATACTCGGTAAAACTTTCATTGACTCACTTGGCTTATATACAGAAGGGAAAGCAAAAAGGAGGTTGAAACAGACTCAACCTGAATGCCTAAAAGAAAGCTAACAATCGAAACAGAAAAAAAAAACTATCTAAACTAAACAAAGCGTTTTAAAAACAGAATACTAAAACGCAGCGTATCACAAATAAAAAATAGCCGTTTAGAAAGTAGCCGTTACAGAGAAAATTAAAAAACAATCTTCGATTTTCAAGTTGGAGAGGGGCAAGAGACAACTCCCAACTTGGTAATCATCGCCTGAAACTGGGGATGCGCCAAGGGCTTGGTAAAAAAATCCGCTAGCTACCTTTGTGAAGGTATATAACGAGGGTGAATGAAACCCTCCTTCGTCTTGTTTCGTACGATGTGGCAATCAATCTCGAGATGTTTAGTCCGCTTGTGAAAAACTGGGTTTGTGGCAATGTTAAGCGCGGATTGGTTATCGCACCAAAGAGGAATAGGTAGGGGAATGTCAATCCCAAAGTCATGAAGGATATACATTATCCACTGAAGTTCGCAAATGGTGCTTGCCATGCTATGATATTCCGCCTCACAGGAGGATCGAGAGACGGTGTTCTGCTTCTTAGTCTTCCATGACACTAGGCAGTCACCTAAAAACACGCAATAACCCGTCAAAGACTTACGAGTGACAGGGCAGACAGCCCAGTCACTATCACAAAATGCAGTTAAAATAAGAGAGGAATGTGCATCATAGAAGAGTCCTAAATTTGTAGTCCCTTTAAGATATCGTATCACCTGTACTGCAGCATCCCAGTGGGTAACCTGGGGATCAGATACAAACTGGCTGAGTTGCTGAACTAGATGTGAGATGTCTGGACGTGTCTGACTTAGGTAGAGCAAACGCCCAACCAACCTGCGATACTTATGAATTTCTTGAAAGGGAGGTGAGTTTTCATCAAATTTATGGTTCTTAGGGAGTGGTATCTTAGCTGGGTTAGCATCCACTAAGCCCATATAAAAAATAATATCATGCAAAAACTTCTTTTGGGATAAATAAAGTCCATTGGGGGTTCTAAGAATTTCTATACCAAGGAAATATTTTACGAATCCCAAGTCCTTTATAGTAAAAGTGGTGTGTAAGAAGGTTTTAACCTCAAGTATGGCTGCTTCGTCATTTCCTGCTAACAACACATCATCCACATATACTAAAAGAGCTAAAAAGGATTCATTATTGCGTTTAAAAAAGAGACAGTGATCATGTGAGCATTGTGTAAATCCAAAGTGAACTAATTGTGTGGTAAATTCTGAATTCCATTATCTGGAAGCCTGCTTGAGGCCATAGAGTGACCTCTTCAGCTTGCAAACTTGATCTGGTTTTGCCTTGCTGTACCCGTCCGGAGGGAGCATATATACTTCCTCCTTCAAATGCCCATGTAGAAAGGCATTATTTATGTCTAATTAATGTATTCCCCACCCTTTTATACAAGATAAAGATAAAAAATTCTAACAGTTACCATCTTGGCAACTGGGGAGAAACTTTCGAAGTAATCAATCCCCATAGTTTGATTGTATCCTTTGGCCACTAATCGGGCCTTATACCTATCCACAGATCCATCAGGGTTATTTTTTACCTTGAAAACCCGTTTTCTTCCTATTGCTCGCTTGCCATTTGGAAGATCAGTGAGATCCCATGTCTGGTTGGCATCAAGAGCACTTAATTCTTGATCCATGGCAGCGACCCATTCTGAAGACTTAGCCGCTTGAGAATAGGTATATGGTTCTTGCACTCGCTGCACTTGACTCATAAAGGCAGCGTATGCTGGTGAAATTGAGTAGGGTGGACATTTTGCATAGGGTTGTTCTGATGCCTTGATCATACATATGTAGTCTTGCATCCATGAGGGTGGCTTTCTTGTTCTAGTAGTGGTCCTTCCATTGTCTAACGAGTTTATTGGTGAAATGTCAGTAGTGGTTTGAAGGTTCTTCGGGCCATCACTGTTATGGCTGGGGTCCTCTGACATGTCAGGCTCATGTGAGGTCTCACTCAATGCAGTAGGTAAGTGTGTGTCCTCTTCCTCTCTTATTGTAATAGGCACGGGAGCAGGAATATCTATAGCGTCCGAGCCAGTCATGTCTGAGAAAGGGAAGATATGTTCATAAAAGCGGACATCACGTGATACAAAAGTCCTTTTTAGAGTCAAGTCATACAACTTATACCCCGTTTGACCACTGGGGTATCCTATAAAAATGCATTGAAACGCACGAGGAGCAAATTTATCCTTATGTGGTGTAGTGTTAGTAGCAAAACATAGGCACCCAAATGTCTTTAGCTTATCATATTGAGGCTCATTTCCCTGTAGGTGTTCATAAGGAGTTTTCCAACTCAGAATAGAAGTAGGTAAACGGTTTATGATGTAAGTAGCAGTGAGGATTGCTTCCCCCCAGAATTCCTTAGATACTTTGGAATGAAACTCTAGTCACCTCTAGGATGTGTCTATGCTTTCTTTCTACCACCCCATTCTGCTGGGGGTGTAACTACACGTTTTCTGGTGTAGAATTCCCAGTCTAGTAAACAAATTCATGCATTGTTGGTTGACAAACTCTGTCCCATTGTCAGTCCTAATTATTCTGACCATTGTATTGTAATGTTTTTGAACGAACTCAAGGAAGGATTCTAATGTCTGGCAAACTTGAGTTTTATTATTAAGAAGAAAGGTCCAAGTGGCCCTAGTGTGGTCATCTACTATAGTAAGAAAATACTGTGCTGAGTTCAAAGCTGGGTATCCATAGGGTCCCCAAAGGTCTATGTGTAGCAATTCTAGTCTGTTTTCAACTCTAGAGTCACTAGTTCTAAATGCTAGTCTAGTTTGTTTGGCATTATGACAGACTTCGCACGGTTCTTTAAGCATGTCAGAAACAGATATTTGATTTATATGTCTAAGCACATTCATAGATGCATGTCCTAGTCTAAGATGCCATAGAATGCTAGAATTTGTATTCATATCACGTAATGCATTATTACTGTTATGAGTAGTACAATTCGCATCAAAAGCAACTGTGCATTTGTTCATAAAATTTTGTTTACATCCAGTGTTAACATTCACATTACAAGGTGCAGTGGTGTGCATAGAGTATTTGAGATCAAGGTCCAGGTAATAGAGATTCCCTATTGCCGTTCCTTTAGCTAAAATCATTTTACTCTTCCGGTCTTGCAACACACAAGAGTCTGAGTCAAAGATAAAAGAAATGTTATCATCCTTGGACAGCTTGTTTACTGAAAGGAGGTTGTATTCAAAAGATGGAATGAATAAAACATCCTTTAAAGTTAGTTTTGAACTGATGGATACATTTCCTACGCTATGAATTGTCTTCTTGCTTTTATCTGGTAGATGAACTGTCCTAGGATGAGTTAATACCTTTAGATCTTTCATTAGGTGTTTGTTCGAGCACATGTGAGATGTGGCTCCAGTGTCTATGATCCACATGTTATCAAGATTTACGCATTTAGATTTGGTGAGGATATTACCTGCAAAGTCATGCATATTGACAAAATTCACCTGCTCATCCTTTGTCACCTTACTTTTGTTGAGTCTTTGAACTTCTTTCATGAGGTAAGCCACCATGTTGGCCAAATCTCCCTTTGCATTCTGGTCATTATCCTGAGAGATAGGTATGTCAGTGATCGCTTCATTTGTGAGACCAACCACTTGCCTTTATTGATTAGAAGCCCTTTTCTCTCTCAGCTCTTTGAACCACTCTGGATACCCGTGTATCTTAAAACAGGTGTCTCTAGTGTACCCATTAGTTCGACAGTGATCACAGTACTTATCCTTTTTGGATATTTCTTTCTTCTTGGAGTTGCCTCCATCATTCTTGGTCTGAAAGGCCTTGGCCATCATCGCACTGCTCCCTTCACCCCCAACTGAATGTGACAGATTTATCTGTTTCTGGCTTTCATCATAAATGACCATGGCATATGCCTTGTTGATTGAAGGAAGGGGAGTTAGATGAAGGATTTGTGACCTTATCACATCATAGCTGGGATTCAATCCCATTAGGAACTGCATCAGTTTTATCAGATCATCAAAATCCGCAACCCGTTTCTCAAGGTTGCAACTACATTTTCCGCAAGGGCAAGTAGGAATAGGTGTCAATCTCGAAAGCTCATCCCAACATCGGTTTATTTTGTTAAAGTATGCAGTGACAGAATCGCCTCCTTGTGTTATAGAGCTTGTGCTCCTCAAATGGTACATCTGAGGTGCGTTAGAAGTGCCATACCTGTCAGCCAGTATATCCCATAAAGATTTGGAAGATCGACAAAATACAAAAAGATCCGAGATCTCCTTAGAGATGGAATTAACCATCCATGACTTGATCATGGAATCCGCCATCTTCCACTTCTTGAATTCAGCAGCGTCTTCAGGTGGCTCGATGGTGCCGTCCACAAAGCCTACCTTATCTTTAGCCTCCAGAGCCGTCATGACCGAGATGCTCCAAGCCCAGTAGTTTCGCCCATCAAGAATGGTGTTGACGAGAGGCATGCCAGGATGATCAGAGCTGTGCAAATGATAGATGTTCGCATCAGTCTTGGATCCCTTAACTGCTTCCTCCTTTTCCGTCATGTCTTCTTCGTCTGAGCTCAGATTACAACGCCAATTTCTTTCTTGTAAAAGAAAGTTCTAAAGAACCAGTATTCTCCTCGTCAGAAACTTGAGGAAGAGAAATCAATTTTTAAAGAGCCTAAGCTCTGATACCATGTAAGAAAATCAGAGTATGGGAATCTTAATTTCTGAATCAATACTCGGTAAAACTTTCATTGACTCACTTGGCTTATATACAGAAGGGAAAGCAAAAAGGAGGTTGAAACAGACTCAACCTGAATGCCTAAAAGAAAGCTAACAATCGAAACAGAAAAAAAACTATCTAAACTAAACGAAGCGTTTCACTTGTCTCACTAAAAACAGAATACTAAAACGCAGCGTATCACAAACAAAAAAATAGCCGTTTAGAAAGTAGCCGTTACAGAGAAAAACAAAAAACAATCTTCGATTTTCACAGGTATCAACACCCAAACAAAGGGAGGACATATGGAAGCTTAACCTTCCCTTCCCCTCCCCTCCCTTCTCCTCAAATCTCTCCCCTTCCCTTCCCCTCTTAATTCCCAAACACACCCTAAGGGTATGTTTGAATTGGGGATTAAGAAGGAGAAGGGAAGGGAAGGGGAGATTTTTAAGATATCTTCCCCTTGTTTGGGAAGATAAAAATTGGAGGAGAAGATAATGGAAGATCAAGTCTTAATCCTCCATTATCTTTCTTCTTGACAAATTCAAGATACCCCAAATTGGGGTATTTTAGAGGAGGTATCAACACCCAAACAAGGGGAGGACATATGGAAGTTTAACCTTCCCTTCCCCTCCCCTCCCTTCTCCTCTAATCTCTCCCCTTCCCTTCCCCTCTTAGGGTTTGTTTGGAAGGGAAGGGGAGAGATTAGAGGAGAAGGGAGGGGAGGGGAAGGGAAGGTTAAGCTTTCATATGTCCTACCCTTGTTTGGGTGTTGATACCTCCTCTAAAATACTCCAATTTGGAGTATCTTGAATTTGTGAAGGGGAAGGATAATGGAGGGTTAATGATTGATCTTCCATTATCTTCCCCTTTAATTCTGAACTTTCCAAACAAGGGGGAGGCATGCTACTTCTCTTCCCTCCCCTCCCCTCCCCTTCCCCTCCTTAATCTCCAATCCAAACATACCCTAAGAGTCAAGATTGAAGAACTAAAAAACCTGTCTCCTTGCTGCGCTGAAATTTGGTGATGTGAAAAAAAAAACTATATGTTTATTTTTTATTAATGCCATAAAAAAATTGATTATTTGATATAATGACACTCATTTTCCTACTGGTTTTATATATTGAACTTCAGTACATCATTTCAATTAACTAGTTCCTAATCCTTTCAAAATGGATTCTTATTATTGTGAGTTTATATTAATATTAACAAATGACGCTATATAATTGGAGAGATGTATAAAAGTTTATAATAGTATCGTAGTACTGAACTTTTATCTTCTAATATATAGGATAAATTAAAAGTTAAAACTGCCAAAACATAATGATTATTATCATTTTTGTAATCTTGTTTAAAAGGGGATATAATATTTCTTTTTAAGACAATATATTTTCTTTTATTTTGATAATATTAGTTATATATTATCTTTTGTATATTCTTTTAATTTATATCATGTTAAATGTTAACCGTTTTTATATAATGTTAATAAATATGTATAACATTACATTTATAAATTAAAAAAGAGACTACTATTTTAGTCTATGTCTCAGTTTAGTCTCGAAAGAAGCATTTTGTCTCAATTTAGTCCTTGAAAGATAAAAATACCAACTTGAAAGATGCAATTTAATTTGTCTCAATTTAATCTCAGGCAATTTCCATTAACATATAACTGAAATAAAGTATTCTAAGGAATAAATTGAGACACAATTGCATCTTTCAGTGACTAAATTTGATATTTTCATCTTTTAAGAATTAAATTGAGACAAATTACATCTTTATGAATTAAATTTTTTTAGGGGCTAAATTAAAATAACTTATATCTTTTAAGGATCAAAATAGTAATTTAATCTTAAAAAATTTTAACCCCCCTTGAAACAAATTTTGCCTCCGTCCTTAGAGAAGAGGAAAGTGTAATTTACTCTTAAATAAATAGTTTCTCCTGCGATACTTGCAGGCCTTAGATTTATTGAGTCAAATATTGCTTCAGCATATGACGAGAACCAACATTCCCCTATTGGATTTGATATAGTATTTCCTTCTCTTGTTGAGTCTCTCCAAAGTTTGGGCATAAATCTTTCCCTTGGAGCAACAAGTTTGGAAGCAATGATTTACAAGAGAGAGATGGAGATCAGAAGGTAATTTTCTAGTTCTCATGCAATTTTTTAGTTTCAACATGTATGCCTTTGATTCTTCTAGCTTTATAAAAGTATCAATATGGTCCATCGATTCCAAAGTAGGCAATGTTACTTGCCTATTATCTAAAATGATTCAATTTTTTAATATTCCCCTTTTACATTTCCATCCAATTAATTTAATGCCGAATTTAACAATGGCTAGTAGAATAAAAATATTTAAAGACAAAAGTACATTTTATGTCTCTAAACTATAAGTTCTCTGTCAATTATGTTTTTAAATTGTTAGTTGTCAATTGTGCTCTAAACTTTTGATTTGCAAGTAATTTTACCCTTCATCTAAATTTCGTGTAAATTATATATATATATATATATATGTGTGTGTGTGTGTGTGTGTGTGTGTGTGTGTGTGTGCAAATGTGACTCTCATAGCCTCTAATGTTGATTGTTATGTCAAATCATTTATTAATCAACATTTTTTTTTCAATTTAGCCATTGTTCTCACTGTGTCACTATAAAATAAAAGGATTGTTATCATGGCTAAATTGATGAAAACCTATAAGAAATCTATGGCCGATATGGCAGATCGAAGACTTCCATCTCCAAAGATGACGGAGGCGACTTTCTTTTCTGGGCATTGGTTAACTTGCTTGGGGGCCAACGAGGCTTGTAAACCGGCTTTGATTTGACATCACAATCAACATTGGAGACTACTAGGACAGTCACATTTGCTTTTATGGTTAATTATTTATAAGAAATCTGGGTGAAAGGCAAAAGTGGTTCTAATTTGAAAGTTTAGGGACATAATTATCAATAAACAAAGTTTTGGGACATAATTGACAGACACCCTAAAGTTTAGGGGAAATAAAGGTACTTTTTTGTAAAATGGATAATGTATTGGAGGGGTAACATTGGTTTTTTTTAAGAAAAAAATGGAGGGTAACCAATTACAAGATATGGGTAATTGCAATTTGAAACTTTTGCCTACTTATAAATCACTTTGTAAGAAGATTTCTTTACTCAAAATCCTTTTATCAAACTTTATGTTCTAGGAGTTTGAAAGTAGAAAGTGTTTCATTTTGCCCGAATTCTCATAGATTGATATGTTTCGAGTGTATTTGTCTTTACATAGATGTTACCAAAGCAATTCAGAAGGGGGGAAAGCATATCTAGCATATGTTTTAGAAGGAATGGGTAAATCTCAAGACTGGAAAATGGTAATGAGGTATCAAAGAAAGAATGGATCTTTGTTTAACTCACCTGCTACAACAGCGTCAATTTTTACTCACCTTAAGAATGATGATTGTCTTAATTACCTCCAATCTGCATTAGAGAAGTTTGGAAATGCTGGTACGTCTTTCAAATTTTTTCGGTGTCTGATTTGTTTTTTTAATTACACTTTTCATACATTGACTGGTCAATTTTTTATATTCACAGTTCCTACAATTTACCCTATGGACATATATGCTCGTCTATGTATGATCGACACTCTTGAAAGTTTGGGTATTGATCATCATTTCAGCAATGAAATTCAATGTGTGTTAGATGAAACATACAGGTAACTAAACATTTTTAAACTTTGCACTTGCCAAGGTAACATTTTAGGCATGTTAGGTCTGTTGGGAGAGATATAAAGGGAAGAGATGTAAAGGGAAGAAATGCAATTTTAAACAATGTCTTAAAAACCGAACCATTCAATCAGTGATTGAACAGAATGATATCATAAATATATAAAATATAAATTAAATATTTTTAATATTAATAATACATTTTACTAATCATATATTTAAAAATAAAATAAATGTTAATAATCAAATCATATTATCAACGAACATCTAACTAGAACAGAAATAAAGCATTGGTTTGAATTCGTCTTTGGTGTCAAGGTAATAGCTATAAATAGTTATCGACTCCCAGTTAAGGGTAAGAGAATGGGACCTATTATGAGACATACAATGCATTACAAAAACTTTAAATTCTCAAACCAACAGTGCAATTCATATTAAAACACCTTACTTATACCAACAAGTAAGGGAATTGAATTAAATTTGTTTCTTTTTAAAAAATCAAATGAGTGGTATATCATATTGGCTTTGGTTCTTTAACACTTTTTTGTTTAAAAATTTTCTATTAAAACACCTTACTTATACCAATGCATTACAAATTCTCAAGCCAACAGTACAATTCATATTAAAACACCTTACTTATACCAACAAGTAAGGGAATTGAATTAAATTTGTTTCTTTTTAGAAAATCAAATGAGTGGTATATCATATTGGCTTTGGTTCTTTAACACTTTTTTGTTTAAAAATTTTCTATTGGACTTTTAAAAATGGATATGTATACAAAAAGAATGTTGAAAAATTATCTTATGAATTGACCCAGCCGATTCTCAATATTTTGCCACGGTTCTCGGGTCAACTCTGGGTGATCCAATTTTATTCGTCCAACCAACCATCCGAGCCAATTGATTGAACCGGATTGGACACTTGGACGATTACCGATTCAATCTAATTGGTTGGACTATTTGGGTCTTAAAACATTCATTGTAAAGATAAAAAAAAAATGTCTGGTATGTAACAAAATAGGAAGGGAAATTTCTAAAGTAAAATCTGTCAAAAGACCAAAATGCCTTAATATTATATTTTAAAATAAAAAATTATATTAAAAACAAACAAAAAAGTGGAGGTGGTTGGTAGCAGAGCAGTAGTGGTAAGTGGTGGCGGTGGATACATGTGTGAAAAATGAGAGGAGTAATTTGATCTTTTTGCTTAACATTCCTTAAGCAAAGTTGTTTTACACAACACGTATGATGTAATCTGATTTCGCGTGGTGATTGGAATCTTTAATTACAATGCAATCTAATTACAGCCACTTAAAATTATACCAAACATGCATTTATTGAAAAGTGTACCATTTACTTTGCAGTGTGCCATTTATAGTGTACTAAACGGGGCCTTTAGTTGTTGTACATTGTAGAAGTATACAAGCAAATTGTTATTATGTGAAATGAAAATATTAATACTTAGATACCATTAAATTATTAAATCATTCAGCAGTATGTAAAATTATTTGTTTTTGTATAGAATCTTCTATAGAAACTTAGTTTTTCCTCCATTGAAATTGCATTACATATGTGAACTTACAGATACTGGCTGGAAGGGGAGGAAGATCTCTTCTTAGACCCTTCCAGCTGTGCAATGGCATTTCGTATATTACGCCTCAATGGATATGATATATCTTCAGGTTGTTTCTGTTGTAATATCTAAGTTATTTGAGTTCTTTTTGGAGATGGACAAGAAAAGCTAACTAGCTTTTGTCCTTTTAGATCCATTTTATCAATATACAGAGGATAAATTCTCCAAATCTTTGAAAGGATACTTGAAGGATGTTGGCTCTGTTCTAGAGCTTTATAAAGCTTCACAAATAATGATACATCCAGGTGAAGAAGTTTTGATGAGACAAAATGCCTGGACAAGACGTTTCTTGAAGAAGGAATTGTCCCCTCACCGTGAACATGATTATAAACTTTGTAGTTATGTTGAACATGAGGTAGTTTCTTGCATTAATCTTTTGAATATTTTTTTGCAATTGTATTCTATTTCCTAAAAACTACAATGTTTTTTTAACTTTAGGTTAATGATGCACTTAAATTTCCTTATCACATAAAATTGGAGCGTTTGTTAAACAGGAGATCTATGGAGCATTATAGTGTGGTAAATACAAGGATTTCAAAAACTTCATATAGGTGCCTTCCACAATTTCCTTCCTCTTTCTCAAATTCCCTTTCTTTCCTCCTTTCTATAGCTTGAACTAATGAGGTTTAACTTGGTCCAGGTCTTTTAATCTTGCAAACCAAGAATATCTGAAGTTGGCAGTAGAAGACTTCAACATCTGCCAATCAATACATCTCGAAGAATTTAAACAACTTTCAAGGTATATACGTCTTTCTTTTCAATAACGTTTCCATATGCATAGCTAGAGACTTATGAATGCTACTCTAGCAATTTTTGTTGTTTCTTCTTGAACCACGCCTTTTGTCTTGTTTTTTTTTGGGTTATTACGATTTGATTTATGAACTTTGCCTATGCTAAGTTTCATCGTTCATAGCTAGTCCCAAACTTAGATAAAAGGGGAGAGTTGTGTTGAGTAGTTGACGGCCAGGTAAAAGTTTCTTTTATCTTTATGAATATGGATCAATGATGTGAACATTTTAGTGCTAGGTCGTTGCTAAAAGCACCATGGTTTATTAATAACCTAACTATCGAATTGAGCAAAGACATAACACGTTGGCGTCACTTAATCCATATAGTCATCCCTATCTAGTGGGAAAAGGTTTTATTTATTGTTTTTGTTGTTGTTGTTGTTGTTGAATTATGGTTAGAGGTATCTTTAAACTTCATTTGGGACAAATCCCTTCCCAAGCAATCTTAAGGGCATGCTCCCTTACATTAGCCCAGTTCATTTAGGATGTTACATCCAAAGTTCCAAGAGGAATTTAATATAGGTAGATAAGGTAAGATACAATAATTTTGTTTTTGGCCATTGATAAGGTAAGATACAATTGGCCATTGACAAAGTAGGATACTATCACATCTTACAAATTGAGCTAACTCCCTTGGGTTTCTACTCTAGCTTCTTTTGTGCTACTATTTGTGAGTGCTTCAATTTTCTTTAATTATGATCTAACTATACCTTGACAAATGCAGATGGATTGTAGATAGTAGATTAGACAAACTTAAATTTGCAAGGCAGAAATTGGCTTATTGTTACTTCACCAGTGCAGCTACACTTTTCCACCCCGAACTTTCAGATGCTCGTGTATCATGGGCGAAACATGGGCTACTCACAGTAGTTGTTGATGATTTCTTTGATATTGGGGGTTCTGAAGAGGAGCTAGTGCAACTTATTCAATTGCTTGAGAAGTATATTCATATTTGTAGCTTCAACTTTACCACTACATTATTTCTTCTTTGATTTCTCCAAGAGCTTCTCTTCGCAAGCAATCATGTTATGAAAATTGAATTGCAGGTGGGATGTAGATCTCAACACAATTTCTTGTTCTGAGCCAGTCGAGATAATATTTCATGCAGTTCAAAGGGCAATCTATGAGACTGGGGAGAGATCATTAAAGTGTCAAGGACAAAATGTGCAAGACCATGTTATCAAAATTGTGAGAAAAATCTTCACCTTCCTGATGATATATTTTTACTATGACTATCATTAAGAGTTCTAAATACTTTCAAATGTCAGTATTTTCCTATTTATTAAGCAACTGAAACTGAATGATGTTCATACATAGGTCTTAAATGATGACTGTGTCTCTGAATGTTAATTAAACCCTAGTTTGTCACCTTTCTTCTATATTTTTTTTCAATAGCTCAAAAGTTTATATTATATAAGCCTATTGGAGTTTCCCTAGGTAGAGACCAAAACAATGAATTGGGTTTATTTGCTTTGCAGTGGTTGGATGTAATGAGGACTATGTTGAAGGAAGCTCAGTGGTCGAAAACCAAGTATGTCCCCACAATTGATGAATATATGGCAAATGCACATGTATCTTTTGCCTTAGGTCCAATAGTGCTTCCAACAGCCTATCTTGTAGGACCAAAGCTTCCAACTGAGATCGCTGAAAACACCGAATACAATTGTTTGTTCGAACTAATGAGCACATGTGGCCGTCTCCTTAATGATATTAATAGCTATAAGGTATATCCTTAATACCCCTATAATGTCTCGGTATTTGTTAGAGATATTAATAAAACCAATCATAGGCCTTTTCGTAATTTAAGTTTGTGTTAAACCTCGACACGATATTGGAGATTTAAAGTTAGATTAGATCCTCTTAATTGCATCTTTGGTAAAGTTTGCGAAGCGCGTTGTGTTTGCACATTTAAACGTATAAAATAAAATCACTGTCTTACACATAAACAAGCGTACTTCAACACTTCACAAAATCTGCACTCTAGATGATCTCTTCTCATTCAAAATCTTTAAGACCATTATTAAGTATACAGTTCAATTCTTACCACTCTTAAAGGTCTTCTTTGTAAGGAGGGAGGGTCATTGACAGTTTTAAGGTGACTAAAGTTTTTTGTCTCTGCTTGTTGTAGAGGGAATCTATACAAGGGAAACTGAATGCAGTAACTCTGCGCATTGTTCAAGGTAATGGGGATATTACTGCAGAAGATGCCATTAAAGAGATTAAGAATATTATTGAGGAAAAGAGAAGAGAACTTTTGAAATTAGTTTTGCAAGAAAAAGGGAGCATAGTTCCAAGAGCTTGCAAGGATGTATTTTGGATAATGACGAGAGTGTTACACTTATTTTACTTAAAGGACGATGGATTTTCTTCAAATGAATTGTTATCTATTGTAAATGATGTACTTAAAAAGCCTGTTGTCCTTAATGAATTTTCAGTAGATGCCAAGGAAAACCTCAACCGCCTCTCAAAGTAGAAACTAAGATTGTTTTGTCACATTTCATTTGATGTTGCCATGTCAAGTTATGCTATGGGAGAACACCTTAATACACAAGTTTTATGCTATGGCTCATTTCTACATCAGATCATTTTCCAAAATCTTTAGTGCTTGTAACATTTTTATATGCTAAAGGACATATGTAATTCCTAAAAAATTGGTGTAGTACTAGTATCTATTATATCTTCCAAAATTATTTATATTGTTGATTGCACATAAAGTAGAATACAGGTTAATGTATAAAATGGCAGTTTATTTTAACACATTAATCTGTATATGGGGTTATCGTGTCACTTCATATACTTTTACCAAAAAAGCAAACTGATCCATTCTCTAACTCTAGTCATTTCAACAATATAATTACCACGCAGCAGTTTCCTATAGTTACTGCTACCACATCAAAATTAGAAACAAAAACAAAACAAAACAAAAATCAAGAGCAACAGAATCAAAGCTTATGACTATTTAAAATGTATAATTTAACACTTTGGGACAGACAATGAGATTATAAAACCCATAAGAGTTTTCTTTCATGAAATGACAGAGTTTTCCTTCAGAACTCCCAAGATTTTTCGACCCCAATTTTCTAATCATATAGATGCAGGCAGCTACCCTTCTTTATTATAGTTCACAGTAATAAAGCTCGGAACCCTGCTTGGTTTCATACTTCAAAAGTATTTCTTTTCATATGAAACCAACCCATGAATTCCACCTTCTACCTGTGCTGCTCCAGTTCGGACCTGGACAAAACAGACCAAATAATAATTTATAACATGAACTATTATAAAATCTTGAATTAATCTGTTGAGTATGCAAAAAAACTTTAGGTTTCGAAATCTTGCAAATTGCATAATCAACCAAGTACAAAAGTAAAAAAGGAAGTTTCCATCTACTTTCTTTGAACCCATGGAGAGGATAAGGTATTGACCCAAGATCCTGAGAAAACTCATAAAAGATCTGCGTCTTCCTCATTTTATTGGAAGAACAGAGAGATAAGGAACCCAAAAGAGGCAGTGCAAGAATATCCCTTCCCAGAAAAAGTGGAGCTACCCTACATCCATCCTTATTTGTTCTTATTTTAACCCCTTTTCTTGGTTTAAGGCTGCAGTTAAGAAAAAAAAATGCAAGAGCTACAAGCCTACAAAAGTATAATGTCTTCCCCTTTCCATATTTAAATTGATGAAAATAATGAGTAAAATGATATGGATAAATATGTAGTCAACAAATGACCCATTTCGGTTGAGAAAATGTTGCAACTTCATTGATAAAACTACATGAGACAGCAACTTTATGCTAATAACCAGAGCAAGTAGCAGATAGTTTTGAGGGCTGATCAAAACATACCTCAAGCCTTAACGTCCTGGATCTTAGAAGGTCATGAGCAGACTGCAGGGAGGAGGCACCAAGATCTTGGAAACCTTGTTTAACTGCTTGCATGGTGTATGGTATGAACTTTAGAACAGAACCCTTATCTTTAACTGCTCCAACAACCCCCTGAGCAATTTTTAGCTTTGCAGTATCACCCAAGTATCTTGCATCACTCCCTTTAGTCATAGCTTCTAGGGATCCCATTCCTCGATATTTTTTA
The DNA here is from genome assembly GCA_014851425.1 of Senna tora. Classification (NCBI taxonomy): domain Eukaryota; kingdom Viridiplantae; phylum Streptophyta; class Magnoliopsida; order Fabales; family Fabaceae; genus Senna; species Senna tora. The sequence goes on along the minus strand of CM026263.1, from coordinate 19,116,380 downwards.
ATGCGTTGACCATTCTGTCTCAAGGAAAGGAGTTATTCGCATTACTACTAGGTTAAATTTCCATTACACAAATATAAGTGATCAAGTTAGATGATGGAATCAAAAATCAGTAAGAGTTCAATTCTAAAGCCATTCAAAAATCAAAACTATTTCACAGAGAAACCAAGAGATGGTGAAAAAAATTAAGAAATATATGCACATTTTCATAGATGTAACATGTTCCTAGCAGCAGCGTCAACAACAACAATCAAAGCATTTTCCCATTAAGTGGGGTTGGCTATATGATTAAGCCGTCTTTGCTCATTTCTATAGTTAATAGTTAAATTTATCCTAATAGTTTCTCCTATTATTTTCTTTGGTCTTCCCCTGCCTCTAGTTATTAGATTTTCTTCCATCTAGTCAACTCAGGAGCCTCTATTTCAAATGTCAATTATAAAAGTAGAAGACAATTATTTCCTAGCAGTGTCACTAACAAATATTTCAAATGTCAATTATAAAAGTAGAAGACAGTTACAATAACAATAATCAAAATCTTTTCCCACTAGTGAGATCAGCTAAAAGTAGAAGATAGTTATTTAAAAAAATGCATAAATTATGAACTTCACATTGAAGGTAGTCCTGAATAGATTATTCTATTAGACTTTCATACCTGATATTCGTAAGCTCCGGGAGCCTCAGTGCTTCCTGCCAAGAAGCTTCCCATCATCACGGTAGATGCTCCAAGTGTTAAGGCCTTGACAATATGACCAGAGTTTGAGATGCCGCCATCAGCAATTACAGGAATTTTATTTTTATAAGCAGTTGATGAAACCTTGTAAACAGCTGTTGCCTGACAAGAAATCAATATCAACAATTAAGCCTCCCATGGGGTGCATTAATAGGAAAGTAAGTCAAAGAAGTATTCTATCTTCACACTTTCACAATTAAATTCCAATATAATCAAAAGTTTCAAATTTCCACCGTTCAGACAATAGTTACTAGTGAAACAGATCAACAAGAACAAATGAACTACGACAAAGTGTGAAAATCATACCTGCCCTCGCCCAACTGCGCAAACCTCTTGGGTGGTGCATATAGATCCAGACCCCATACCAACCCGCAAACCGTCAACACCAGCTTGAATCAAATTGTCAGCCTGATTTATGGTAACCACATTACCACCTATAACATCTAATTCTCTATAATTTTTTTTAATATGCTTGATCATATCTATCTGATAGATGGAGTTCCCTTGAGAGCTATCTAACACCACCACATTCACCCCAGCCTTCACCAAGTGCTCCAACCTCTCCTTGTCCTGCTCTCTTGTGCCAATGGAAGCACCCACCAACCACCTCCCATCAGCCCCAACCGATCCCTTCGCCAATTTGGGATACCCCTTAATCCTCTCAACATCCTCCTTCGTCACCAAATCCAGCACTTCATCATTGTCCACCATCGGCACAAAATTCGCCTTCTTCTCCTCCAAAAACGCATCGATTTGCCCCAAATCAAAACTCGACGGCACCGACGCCGACGAGTTCACCATATAATCATAAATCTTCACCTCTTTATCATTCCGGTTCTGCCAGTCCACCTTCGACACATAACCCAGAAGCTTCGACTTCGCACTACCCGACTCAGTGACCAAAATATACGGCGAATCACCGAAATCATCAGCCGACTCGATCCTCCCAGAGGGTGCTTTAAAGACAGGGCTCGACAGTATCGGCACTCGACGCGACTTAGCGGAAGCTACCATGGCAGCCTGCTCAGACGGCGTCGTATTGGAGTGAACAAAAGCAATGCCACCAAGGGCAGCCATGGCCACAGCCATGCAGGTTTCGGAGACGGTGTCCATGGGAGAAGCCACACAGGGGATAGAAAGAGGGACATTGCTGCTGACTCTGGTAGCTAATTGGACTGCGTCAGTTGGGAAGTCGATGTAGTGAGGGAGGAAAATGACATCGTCGTAGGTATAGGAGTAGCCCTGGCTGAAGAGCTTCTCGGCAGAGAAGCCATCCTCAACTATCGGCTGCGTGAAGTCCATGATCGACGGCGGCCGGAGAGGAGGGTTTAACTAGGGTTTGAATTGGACGGAGAGTGGATAATGAAAAGGAGAAAGAATGGATTGAAAGTAGTACCGGAGGCAAAAAAATGGCAGAACCGGACGGGTCAAATTGCAAAACTCTTTTGTCTCTTTCAGTAGATTTTTCTTGCTTTTCAGTTTGATTCTTGAAGCCCACTCAATGATTCAAAATGTAACCAAGTCTCTTCGTCTAGCTTAGTTTGAACTTTGAAGCTTACTTTGATGCTTAGTTTGGTACTTTGATTCAAGCTTTGAACTTGTCCCAATCCCAAGGTTTTGCCTTCGATTCTATTAGAGAGAGGATGAGTGTTGTGTAACTTGTGTTGATGCGGCTGAGTGAAACTAACACTGAGACTGAGAGTAAGAGAGAACAAGGATTAGGTTAGACATGTTCTTCTTTTATAAACAGACTATATTATTTAGATTTGTTTTTTTACCAAAAAAAAGCGAAAATATTCTTTAGGTCCTCAATGTTTTTTTTGTCAAAATTAGTCTTTTAGCATAACATCTGTCTGGTTTCGTCATTAAATTTTGGCGTAGAAGGCTTATTTGGCATACTCTCTCTTCTACGTATCATATTTAAAACGGCATCGTTTTGCTGAGTTTGAGTGAGAGAGGGTGCCATGTCATTTAATTATGACACGTAGGAGAGAGGGTGTGCCACATAAGCCTTCCACGTCAGCATTTAATGGCAAAACGAAACGGATGTTACGCTAGAGGACCAATTTTGACCAAACAAAAAAACGTTGAGAACCTAAAATAACTTTTTAGAACGTTGAATATCAATATTAAACTTCGTGCAAACATTGAGGACTAAAAGAGTAATTTGGCATTAAAAAAATTTTGAAAAGGGCATATAAAATTATAATATAAATTTATTATTCGATTTCATCAAATACTTTATTTTTTTTTTTTGGTTATATTATGTGATTTGATTATTAAAATTTATTTATATTTATATATAAATAAATTTTAATAATGGTACCAGTCCGATCGTTGGTTTGACAAGTAGAACCCATCAACCGGTGATCTGACAGGTTTTCCGATTTGTTGTCCCGTCCGGCCATTCCACCGTAGTATGCCAAATTTTTTTTAAATTATCAACTAATAGTAATAATGAATTAATGATATCAATTTTTCAAAATTGCAGTAATTCGCTTTTCATTTTGATGATATTATGAGATGAGATATCAGATATTGTTGTTTAATTATTTGAGATATTTTTTTTGAATTTTCATACCGTATTATTTTATTAAAGACTATCTATCTATTATATCTATTATCTATATCTATATATCTATATCTATATTTATATATCTATATATCTATATATCTATATATCTATATCTATATAATAAATATAAAAAAGAAGAGGCATGAAACCGCCAAATTATCTTTTATAATCTTTGCACTTCTGCTACATGTATCTTAATTGGCTCTAAATAGGATCCACATAGGCTCCACCTTAAAAACAAATTATTGATTAAATAATCAATCAATTAATTTAAAGGTATAAAATCAAATCCCTTAATTAGTGTAAGCCAACTTTTAAATCCTTATTATAACTTAATTTTAAATTTCTAATTCAAAATCTTATTTTGAAATAACATATTTTTTTAATTATAAAAATAGGATGTCATATGTCTGAAAAAAGATCAAAATTTATATTTCTTTAAATAAGTGTTAATTTATATATATATATATATATATATATATATATATATCAGTTTTTGTTTTTTAATTAACCAACAAAATCATGAAATTACAAAAAAAATTTAATTGAAATATAAGGTGATTTCAAATTCTAATTTTAGATAAAAGATTTGAAAACGTTAATTTTCTTATTTTAAGTTATAAATTATTAAAAAGTAAATTTTAAACATTTGCATTTCAAGGTACTTGCAAGAGCCATTCTTCCATATTTGTTTGGTGGAAATTTATAATAATCCAACAAGATTCAAGGTACTTGCAAGAGCCATTCTTCCATATTTGTTTTGTTTATTTCTTATAATGTTTTCTTAATCTATTTGTAAGTAAATATTTTGTGTGTCATGCCCTCACCATCCATCTTCCCGTTTTGGTTCTATGTATGATGTGAAGAAGAATGTTATTGTTACCATTTAATCAGAAGGTATGTGTGGTGGAAACTGGAATCAATTCTACATCAGTCATGATAATTAAGCAAGGTTTTACACAAACTAAATTATGGTATTTTCTACCTCAAGTTGTGATTTTTTCTTAAATATTATGTAATTGTTAGAAAAGTATATGCGATGACATGGTTAACTAATCTATCTATTATCTATTATCTATTATTCTATTATATATATAAAAAGAAGAGGCGCTCAAGGAGGATGCTCCATGTGGCAGCTGACTGGGCATCATGTAGCAGCATACGTGGACCATCCATCTGTATCAATTACATTTAAAATTTAATTTTGTAATCTCTTGATTTTCGAAGATCATGATCAATCCATATGTATCAATAATTATGTTTAAAATTTATGTGTGTAATCCCTTGATTTTTGAAAATCATGATCAATCCATATGTTTCAATTATATTTAAAATTCAATTCTTTCCAGAATTCAAAATCAACGCTTCCCATCAATTCAATATATATTAGAATATTTCCTCTTCATCTTCTACCCCTTCTCTTCTCACATTCATTGGAAGTCCTGATATACAATAATATGGCATCGAGGAATCAACCTATTTCTTCCATGAATCCGATGCAGCATCGAGACACAACCGTCAAAGTGAGTGTTGTTCGTTTGTGGTGTGTTCCGCCTTACTCCTCCAATACAAGCAAACCTAATCCAGGTGCTGTTGCGATACAAATGGTTTTATGTGACTCTGAGGTATTTTATTTCATCGCATTGCCTGTTATTTGAATTTTTTGTTAATCCAATCGTTTATCACTTATATATATATATATATATATATATATATATATATATATGGAATTTTATTGTGTTACTGTTTTATATATTTGAATCTAAAATTGTACTATTGGTGCAAGTGTACCCGGTATGTACCTGAATAAATTCAAAGGTGCTTTGGTTGAAGGTGGTGTTTATTTTATTTCACGATTTGGAGTTGGTGGTAGTAGAGGTAATTTTCGTATTACCACTCATGCTTTTAAATCAACTTCCAATTTGGTACATGCATATACATAAGAAATATAGAAACCGCTGACTATGCATGATTTTAATGAGTGGAATTAATTATAATTAAATCTGATTATGATTCAAATCAGTTTTGATGTCCCAATTATTTTGAACCAACAAAGACAAGAATTTTGAATTTGATTATGAATGTATATAAATGCTATTCTTAATCATCTCCGTTCAATCTTCTCTGTTTTAGCCCATTCTCTTCTTCTTGGTGTTCACAATTGGTCTCGGCCTCAGCCTCCTCACTTCATCATTCTTCCTCTGCTCGCAAAGGTAAAATCGTCAAAGTGTCAGACCATCAAGATTTTACTAAATGATCTACTTATAAAAAAAAAAATTTAGTTTATACTGTGTTTTTTTGTTGTGCATTGCAATCGTTATGAGTTATTTTTTGAAATGATTAATTCTTTCACTTTTTCTCTATTTTTTATATATTGATTAATGTTAGGCCTGAAGTTGATGCTTCAATTTCAGCTTGATGGAGATAGAAGGCTAGCTGTTGGGGCAGTGATCAATTGGGAAATCTACATTTATCAAACATTTGATTAAAAGTAGTTATTTAGGCATGTGTTCTTCCACTTTTTATATCTCTGGGTTTATATATATATGTTGTACCACATTGGACTCCCTTTGAGTCTCTTCTTGAAGTTGCACAAGTGGCATCTCACAAGCTAGCTCCTCGTGATGATGATGAGAAAGAAGAAGAAGACAGGTGTAGTACTAATGGTGAAACTAGGAAGAGTTATAATGTGAAAGATGAAGAAAAAGAAGAAGGACCCAAAATTACGGGTCATCATGAAGAGCAAAATGCCACAATGCTCATACCAGATTTGATTGCGGTTAAAGGTAATTAATTCTGTGTTTGGAAGAAAGGAAAAGAATTGAGTCAATTTAATTTGTTTTCTTTTCTTTATATATATATATATATATATATATATATATATATATATATATATCACATCAGCTTTTTAAATGTATGCATTCAAGACACATGGCGCTGACTGTACACCATATAATTCGTGAACTGGCTGATGACTCATTCTGCAACTAATTTGCATTCCATAAAATCTCAATCAAATATTTGAAATCAAATATTTGTTTGAATTAATTCCAATAGGATTCACATAGGCTCCACCTTAAAAACAAATTATTGATTAAATAATCATTATTCAATTAAATTAAATGTATAAAATCAAATCATTTAATTAGTGCAAGTCAACTTTTAAATCCTTATCATAACTTAATTTTAAATTTCTACGTCAAAATCTTATTTTTAAATAATATTTTTTTAAAAAAAAATATAATAAATAAGATCAAATTTAAAAATTATTAATATGAAATTTGTCAACTTTAATGAGTTAACCTTTAAAAATTATTAGTATAAAATTTGAAATAAATATTATATTAATTACGGGAGGTTATTAATAGTATAATGAATTTTTATTAAATAAATATTATAATAGTTAGAATATAATTCTGTCTTTAATTACTCAAAAAAAAAATCGTCTTTAATAATATAATTAAATGCACCTAAAAATATTCAGAATTTTATCATCTCAAAATTTTAAAATTCAAAATTAAAATCCACCTCTCCCTCTCCCTCTCTCTTTTTCCTTTAATATCCATAATTTTTATCATCTTAAAATTTTATTTTATGAAAATTAATTCAAGAATTTTTATCTATATATAAAAAATAATATATATACCATCACTATTTTATGAATAATGATTAAATAATTATTATTCAATTAATTTAAAGGTATAAAATCAAATCATTTAGTTAGTACAAGTCAACTTTTAAATCCTTATTATAACTTAATTTTAAATTTCTACGTCAAAATCTTTTTTTTAAATAATATTTTTTTAAAAAAAATATAATAAATAAGATAAAATTTGAAAATTATTAGTATAAAATTTGTCAACTTTAATGAGTTAAACTTTAAAAATTATTAGTATAAAATTTGAAATAAATATTATACTAATTACGGGAGGTAATTAATAGTATAATGAATTTTTTTATTAAATAAATATTATAATAGTTGGAATATAATTCTGCTTTTAATTCCTCAAAAAAATTTCGTCTTTAATGATATAATTAAATGCACCTAAAAATATCCAAAATTTTTATCATCTCAAAATTTTAAAATTCAAAATTAAAATCTACCTCTCCCTCTCCCTCTCTCTCTTTCCTTTAATATCCATAATTTTATCATCTTAAAATTTTATTTTGTGAAAATTAATTCAAGACTTTTTATCTATATATAAAAAAATAATATATATATATATACCATCACTATTTTATGAATAATGATTAAATAATCATTATTCAATTAAACTAAAGGTATAAAATCAAATCATTTAGTTAGTGCAAGTCAACTTTCAAATCCTTATCATAACTTAATTTTAAAATTCTACGTCAAAATCGTATTTTTAAATAATATTTTTTTAAAAAAAATATAATAAATAAGATAAAATCTGAAAATTATTAGTATGAAATTTGTCAACTTTAATGAGTTAAACTTTAAAAATTATTAGTATAAAATTTGAAATAAATATTATACTAATTACGGGAGGTAACTAATAGTATAATGAATTTTTTTATTAAATAAATATTATAATAGTTGGAATATAATTCTGTCTTTAATTCCTCAAAAAAAATTTCGTCTTTAATAATATAATTAAATGCACCTAAAAATATCCAGAATTTTTATCATCTCAAAATTTTAAAATTCAAAATTAAAATCTACCTCTCCCTCACTCTCTTTCCTTTAATATCCATAATTTTTATCATCTTAAAGTTTTATTTTGTGAAAATTAATTCAAGACCTTTTATCTATATATAAAAAATAATATATATACCATCACTATTTTATGAATATTACTTAATTACTTAATTACTTAACGAGTATTTACATCTTACCTTATCATTTTGTGATGATCTCTTACCATCACCAATTACTATTATATTTAATTAGTAATAAAATATGTTTTCACACCAAAAAAAATGTTTTCAAAATATTCTGAATGTCAAAATAAAAAATTGTTTTATACCTTTTTACTTCAATATTTTAAATTATGAATTATTATTTTGTCATTAATATATAACATGTCAACTATTTCAATTAATTTTAAATTCCTTAAATCGTGTTAAATGCACTTAAATATATTCACAATCCTTATCATCTCCAAATTTTGAAATTCAAAATCAAAATCCGACTCTCTCCTTCTCTCTTTCCTTTAACATCTATATATATTTTCAGCTTGTGCTCTAAATCGTGATTAAAGGTTAGATTTCATTTCCCACTCTTTTCTTCTTCTTATTATCTCCTTCATGATTGTTTCTTCTATTTTTCTTGTCATTGTTGATTATTCTTTTTTATATGTGTTTTCATGTTCTTTGTTGTATGCTTCTCTCTCTCTACGTATATATATAGATTAGCATTCTTTTATACTTTACAAATTTTGTTATATCCTCTTTTAGCTATCAAATATTAACATTTGATTAAGTGCAGGACAACATATGTGTTATGATTGGGTTAATAATGATATTTGATTATGTTTTCCAAGCCTATTTGTTGTTGTCTCTCTTTTTTTTCTCTTTTGGCGATTTTCGCTCTTTCACAAATGCATTATCTGACTTATCTTAGTGTTGGATATTATGTGTGGTTATAAGATCTATTTACAGAAATAGAATTCTTCATCCAATACCTTTCAACTTGAGGACGATGAGGCAAATGACAATGTACTTAATGCTGAATTGGAACACTATTACTCACTTGCCTACTTGAATATGTATAGAGTAATGCTGCTTGTGAAGAATTTTGAGAAATTTGAAAATATATTAATAATATATAAATATATATTTGCATAAATGAAATTCTTCACTCAATTTTATTTCATTTGTTTTTTTTTCATGGCTCAAGAAATCAATTATCAATTTGACAAGTAGAAAATGAGTGATATCAAAGTTCTTGATTACGATCATGAACCCTTTATATAGATATATAAATGTTTCGAATCAAAACAATCATTAGTCTATTCCTTTTATATGGTATAATATGTTTATAAATATATTTACCTAACATTTATCTTTATTTTCTTTTCCTTTCTAGAGATATAATTAATTTAAAGTTATGGTACATATTGGTTATTAGGTAAAGCATGTATGCCTATAAAAAATAGTTGAATAATTTTATAGTCTTGAAAGAAATTTTACAAATTATGTAAAAAAAACACTTTTTAAATGACTAATTCAATTGAGTATAATCTTTAAAACAAGATGAATACCAATTATATATAGTTATTTAATTAAACTTTAAACAAAATTAACGTAATTTACTCTGATTAAAAATTACCATGCGTGCATTAGTTAATATCCAAATATGTTATAAAATTATTAAGAAAAAATAATGAATTTTTTTTTGGGTGAGGATGATTTTTTTTTTTTAATTCTTCAATAGTGTAATGAATTACAAAATTATAAATATCTGCTTGCACTTTTACATTATTTGAATTCAATACATAATTTTTTAAAGTAGAAAATTTAAAGAACCATATAAAATATAAAATAAGTTCCATTGTCTCGAAACTTCTTTAGTAGCTTTTCTGGACATATGTACTGAATTTATTTATCAAACAATAAGAGTTTTCTTGCACGAATAATCATCTTAGGGATCGTTTAACTAGGCTTATGAAAATTATTCGTTTTTAAATAATTTATTCTCAAATAAAGTTTAAGAAAAAGTGCTATAAGAGAGAAGCAGTTTATGTTTGACAAATTGAGTTGGAAAATACTTTTATCAATAGCTCATAAATGGTTTGTGTTTGATAAATTTGTATAAAAAATATTTTTGACTATAAAATTATAAAAAAAATGTGGTTTAATGTGTTATTAATATATTAAATAGATAAATGGTATAAATATTTATTATTTTTTTTAACAACATTAGCTCCATATTAAATTTTAATATCAAATAAATTACTTATATTGCGATGTTATGATTTAGCTATTTTTAATTTATTCTTATCAATGAACTAAATTTAGGTAAGATTCTTTATATTTTTATTATAAGGTTCTCTAATTAATATAAATAAGACACGTGACAAAAGTGTTTGTATAACCAATCACGGTAGAAAAAGAATATAGAAAATCACCTTTAAGATGACCAACCATAGAAGGGAGAGAGTATAAATGTGCCCATATAATAAAAAGAACCTTATAGCAAAGTTATAAAAAATTTTACCTAAGTTTTTTCCTGCTTTTTTATTAGAATCGTCACTCTTGAAATTTGACAAATTTTTATTTTACTTTCATCAATTTTGTCAATTATATAATATGAGTGTAAATAAAATAAAAAATATTAGACTTAATAAAAGATAATAAATGCCAAGAAAATGAACTGTAGGTATATGTGTTCTTAAGAAAAGTAAAGACATTCGCAATTTAAGAATTTTATACATATTTTGCCACCTAATTGTATATAATAAATAATTTTGCTCCTAAAAAAACTATAATATAGTTTATTAACCAGTGTCCTAGACACTTGATTAAGAATACCCTATTTCTTAACATCAAATTGATATTATATATTTGAAAATTTAAACTAACTAATTGATATCTAAATCTAATGTAGGGTAATACTATAAAGCTATGTAGAGCTTGAGCTTATCAGTTTATTGTTGTTATATCTGTCTCAAGATCTATGTTATCTTAAATATAAAAAAAAAATATTTTAACATAGAACTCAAGATAGATCCAACGAATGAGAGCTGATGAGCTTAAGCTCTCAAACTCTAATATAATAATTTTTAAATGAAGATACCTTATGGTTATTTTTTAGAATCTCAAACTTTAGCAACCAACATTATAATTGTAGTCATTTTTTTAAAAATCTCAAACATTTTATATTCCAAAATAAATTGTATAAATTCCACATTATTTTGTTTTGTTCCTTTTAAATAAGTCATATATATTTTAGTTAGTGAAATGTTTTTTGATAAATATTTTAGTTAATATTTAAAAAAAAATTAAATTTATAAATGCAATATTATATTATATAATATATATATATATATATTTATTTATTTATTTATAATTATATGAGAGAGTTAATATTTAATATAATATAAGATAAAGAAATACACAAAAGATAATATATAATTTCGAAAAAGTTTGAATTCAACATTCATGACCTATCTCACTATTAAAGAAAATAATTTCTAATGTTAACCATAATCTCAATCCCTATAATTATGATATGGAACCCTAAACATTAAAACGGATTTATTTAAATATTATATAAGATAAAGTATAAAGTTTGAATTCAACATTCATGACGTTTTCTCCAGCCATGTAAATCTCACTAATGATAATTGATATTAAAACGGATTTGATTATTTATTTTTTATTTCCAAAATGAAATATAAAATTATTTTTATTATATTTTAAAATAATAATTGAATAATTAGAAGTTATTTACTGCCTTTTTCTTATCATAATTATCCAATTCATTATGCATTATCCCTACTAATTCTTCTCCATCTCATCTCATCACATCATATATTCTATTTTTAAAAATAATAAAATAGTTTTTTTGTGATCCATAAAAAAAAGTAAAAAACAGTAATGTCATTTTTTTCTTTCAATTCTTAATATATGATGCCTATTAATAATTTTTAAAATAATAAATTAAAAATTTAAAAAGTTTTAATGACTACTATTATTCTTTTTATCTATCTTTCATTATCTTCTCACATCATATATAATTCATTAAAAATTAAAATTTAAAATAAAGGATACACGTGACTATGATTTATCGTAATTTTATAAAATCCAAATTTATCATCATATATATTTATTAAAAAAAATTTATATTTGAGAGTGAAATGCACTAAAAAAATGCCAAAGGGGAGTATTTTGAATAAATGAATTATGTTTTGACTTTTCTAATTAAATTATTTATTTTATAATGTTTTATTGGGATTTGATTAAGGAATTTTAAAATCAGCTAATTTTCAAGGAACATGAAAATCATTATTGATATTAACATGATTTATGGGTTTCAATCGAGAATTAGATTTAGGATTCAATTATAAAAATTTGATTTTAAATGAATATCATATGGCATAATTTAATAGATTTAGGATTTGATTAATAGAAATTTGAAAATTAGCTCATCATTTAAGAATATAAAAATTAACTGATATATGAATTAAAAGTATAAAAGTATCATATGAGCATTTTTTCGTAAATGTCACTCATGATAAATAAATTAAAATTTTAAAAATAAAAACCGTCTTGATATATATATATATATATATATATATATATTAAAGGTAAGAAAACGATTAAAAACACTATTTAATTATTATGATTGTGAAAGTTGAATGTATAAGTAATCGTAGATGTAATTCTTCTATATTTTTTTAACTAAACATTCAAGTGTGGGATATTGGGATTAATTGGTGGGTATTATGCTATTGATATTGGTTGGATTTGCTTTTCTAGAAAGCATATTCAAGATTTTACTGTTATTATTAGGATAAATTTTTGCTTTCTCTCATTTTTTTGGATATAAAATTTCTCTTTTACTTGCGCTCAATGCCACAGTCAAATTGTGTCTTAACATTTATTGGAAAAAATATGAAATAGAGTTGATATTAGTAAAAAATCTACACTACTTATTTCAAATTGATTTCGTTGGCAAAATTAATTTTTTATATTTTTAAGATTCACCGTTATTTTTCTTGCATCCATTCATTTTGTATACCTTATTTGATTTAATGTAAAATATTGTTTACTTTTACACTATAGTTTATCTTATATACTATAATGTATTGACAAGAACTAGAGATGGTAATGTGGTTAGTTCTGGAACGCACAAGCACTACATATATTTTCTAATGGACGTTATATGAATTCCACTTTTACATTGTTATGAAATAAATTATTATTGTTTATAAATTTATACTGATGCTTTTCATTCCCCTATATATTAGATGATTCCAACCTATGTTGGATGTTATAGCTTTGAACATAGTTCTTCAACTTTTTTAGTCATATTTAATACTGCTATTACATAAATTTTTATCCCCTGAAAATTAGGTCACTCCAAATGGTTAATATTTCCTTCGTTTTGTTTATGAATAGTATTGTTATGAACATATCATGATTTTTATATAGGGTATTTGTCTTATTTACACATAAAAATTTTAGAATCATCTTAAATCAATTAAATCTTTAGGATTATATTATTTTGATATGATTTTACTAAATATTGTCTCAGTTGCCTCAAGTAGTATTGCTTCGCAACTCATACCAGGAGGAAGGACTGCTCATTAAAAAATTGCTATCCCTTTGAATATTGATGGGAATTCGACTTGTCATATAGTTCAAGGAAGTGATTTGGCTAAACTTATGATACACAGAAAGTAATTATTTGGGATGAGGCACCCATGGCGCATCGGCATTGCTTTGAAGCATTAGATCGCACTCTTAGAGATATAATGCATTCCCAAAATGCAGCATTAGGAAAATATCCTTTTGGTGGAAAAGTGGTTGTCCTTGGCGGTGACTTTAGACAAATTCTACCTGTTATTCCCAGAGCTGGCCGAGAAGATATTGTATTGGCTTCATTAAATTCTTCGTATTTGTGGCCCTCATGCAAGGTATTATCTTTAACCAAAAACATGAGGCTATCTCAAGGTTATAGTGTTGAAGAAAATTCCAGCATAAGTAGATTTGCTGAATGGATCTTGAAAGTAGGTGAGGGAAACATTGGCAAAATCATGAATGATGAGGAACATGAAATTACCATTGATGATGATATACTCATTCATGATGCTGAAGACCCTATTCAAGCTATTGTAGAAAGCACCTATCTGAAATTGGTGGACAATTTCAAAAACTATATCTACTTCCGCGAAAGGGCTATATTGTCACCAACATTAGATGATTTTGCTCAAGTGAATGAATTTATGTTAGGCTTATTACCAGGTGAAGAGCGAACATATTTAAGTTCAAATGCAATTTGTAATCAAGATCCACAACATCAACTCGCTGAAGTATACACAACTGAATTCCTCAGCACCATATGCGGTTCAGGTCTACCATATCATCAACTTAAACTTAAGGTTGGTGCACCAATAATGCTTCTCTGTAATATTGACCGTTCAATGGGTTTATCCAACGGAACACAACTGATATTAACTAGGATGTGTGAACGCGTGATTGAAGCATCTATCATGTCAGGTAAATTTGCAGGGGAGAAGGTCCTTATAGCACGTATGTTAATAAGTCCTTCCGATTATAATTTGCCTTTCAAGTTTCAACGCCGGCAATTTCCTGTTGTCCTCTCATTTGCTATGACAATTAACAAGAGTCAAGAACAAACATTGTCTAACGTTGGTATATATCTTTCTCGCCCTGTTTTTAGCCATGACCAGCTTTATGTTGCTGTATCGCGTGTTACAAAACGATCAGGTTTGAAGATTCTTGTGACCGATGCCAACCGTCGTCAGATGAGAACTACTACAAATGTTGTCTTCAAAGAGATATTCCAAAATGTCAAATTGATCTAATATTAATTCCATATATTCAATTTTAGCATTTTAGTCTTAACATATTATCCTTTTCAATGTACTCTACTCAACTTAATTTTATATTCTCAGCTTCAGCGTTTGACTATTTACTCCTCCAGTATTCTCCATCAATTTACTCCTTCTTTTCAAGTTAGATTCTTCATCAATATTATTATTAGTACTGTTCCATGATCTTTCATTACTCATATCCATGAATACTCGTTTTAGTTCTTTGAAGTATTGTTGTTTTCCATCAAGTTCTATTCTTCATTAGTGTGCTTCTATATATAATTCCATGTATATCCAAATGTAGATTTATGGCTTTTGACATACGCATTAACTGTTAACAGTCTCATTATTTAAACCATAAGATATCTATTTGAAAACAAGTTTATAAAACATATGATTAACAAAGGTCAGTGCTATTATATCACTTTCAAATTAAAATTGATGCAATTGAAAAACAATCTAACATAAACCTATGCTATTAAGAAATTATTATATTATTCTTATTTATATTTAACATAACTGCAAACATATTCCGTGCAGGGCACGGGTACAAATACTAGTTTCATATAAAATGATTAGCCTGACATCTCTACATTCTATTTCAAATTGTTCCATAAGTGAATTATGTAACCGGTCAATATTATATTGTTGCTATTGACGACAACATTACGTCAGCCCAGAAAAATTAGTTTTAGTTTTTACAAAATTTTTGTTTTTCAACATGGAGTTTGAAATTAGAAAAAAAAGGGGAGTTAAATTATGCTGTATAATTTAGTTATTCTCCTTTTTCGTTGAAGTAAAAATCGGTTCTTTTTTCTTGTTGAAGTATAAATCATAGATTTCAATTAGATTCAAATTGAAAATTGTTGTAATTAAATGTCTAAAAAATATTATTCAATGATATAATTTTAATTATAATGATGTTCTTCCCCGGTGAATATACTCTGCTTAATTAAGATACTAATTCAAAATTAAAAAAATGAATAAGTTTGAAATTGATCTGTATCAGGCCAAAAAAAAGTGATCTGTATGATATTGATACTTAATCGTTGGTTTGTTATAAATATTTTACTAAATAATTTGTATATTTTAACGGTTTATCTTGCTTTTTATTTTCAGATTTGTTAACAAGTTAATGTATTATATAAATTAAAGAAAATCATAACTTTTAATTACATTCTAATTACTAAATATTATATCCTAATGACATTAATATATTATTAATAGCATAATATTCTTACTTTAAATTGGAATGATCTTAAAATTGACATTAATCATTCTTAATCTTCAGTTTGTTACATCATTTTTTTTTTTATTTTTACATTTTTACTATATATATTTGTTATCAAAATTGGTCTACAAGTCAACCCTATAGAGATTTGGTATAATTTATTTATTTATTCCCTGTTTTTCATTTGAGTATAAATCATATCTTTCAATTAGATTGAAAATATTAATTATTATAATATAATTGTTTTGTTTGAAAATAATTATTATTCAATAAAATAAATCTAATATTAATGACTTATTATTTCGAAGATTAAGAATCTTCTTAATTAATTAAGATACTAATTCAACTAAGAATTTGATTTTAAAAAATTTTGGTGATTGACCTTTGCTCATTATTAAATAATATAGTTATTAATATTTTAATTGCAATTAATTTAATCAATTTATTAACATATTTAAAAGAATTGGAGTCATATTAACACCACCTAACATATTCAAACCAATTACTAATATATTCATTCTTAATAATTTAATATATTCAATTCATAATTGATTAATTCTTTGAATATTTTTTCTTTATGCAAAATTTTTAAAATATAATTATTTTAACTTCCTACTATTTGAAATATTATTATTATTTTATATTGTATTGAGAATTTCATATCTATTATTTTTTATAAATGGCTTGTACAAAGATGGTGGAAAAACATAAGCAATGAAGACGGTGTAAGAAAAATTCTATAAAATGGCTTCATAATTATTAATTGTTAAGGCCACAAAAATTCTATAAAATTTAAATAGGATTCTCCTTATTTCTTTTATCTATTGTTTTTATAATTTCTTTTTTACTTTTTATTTGTTTTTTTTTGCTCTTTGTTTTATGCTTATATTTTTTATTATTTTTAGAAGACGGTGTAAGAAAAAAGAGGTGAAAGTTTGTGAGAGATTGTAGAATATATAACAACAACCTTGAGTATATATATTTGTTAAAGTTGATTATGATTTTGGCAATTTAGAAAAGTTTAAGATGCTAAAAAAGTTAACTAAAATTATAATTAAGTTAATAGTGATAACAACAAAAACTTCATTTTGGTCACTCGGATAATGGAGGGACTAAATTAATATTAATTGTAAATGTGGGGAACGAAATTGAGACTAAGCAAACATTTGGAACTAAATTGATACAAATTAAAAACATGGAGATCGAATAATTGAGACTGACCAAATGATATGAACTAAAATGAAAAAAAAATACTAATATGGACCAAATTTGATACCAATTGTAAAGTTGCGAACGAACTTAAGACTGGCAAATGTTATGGACCAAAATGAGAAAAATGCAAAATGTAAGAGGCCAAAATGGAGCTTCTGTCTAATTGTAATACCTTAACATATTAACTCTCGATAGTTAAAGTTTGTAATTATGAAAAATAATAAAAGTATTTTTATTTGAAAATAAAAATTTTATACTATAATAAAAAAATTTAAATGATTATAATTCGTAATTATTAATTGTTGAGGCCAAAACAATTTTATAAAATTTAAATAGGATTCTCCTTATTTCTTTTATCTATTGTTCTATTAATTGTTGAGGCCAAAACAATTTTATAAAATTTAAATAGGATTCTCCTTATTTCTTTTATCTATTGTTCTTTTAAATTCTTTCATACTTTGTACGTTTTTTTTTGCTCTTTTTTATATGCTTTTATGTTTTTATTATTTTTAGAAAACAATGTAAGAATAAAAAGGTGAAAGTTTGAAAGAGATTGTAGGATAACAATGTTGAATATTGTAATACCCCGAAAAATTTCGAGGATTAAAGAATGATTTATTTAAAATTTTGAGGATTTAAGAATGATTTATTCCGGGGCTAGGAATTAAAATAAATATGAAAATTAGGTAGAAAAATTATAATTTTATTCAAAAGTGATCATATGAATTATTCAAAGCTTATAGTTTAAATTTGAGAATTTTTCGAAAATAAAAATCATACCGGGTAGGAAATTTTCATCTGCAAGACACTCAATAACAAATATTTTTAATAGGCTTATGATTAGCCACAAATTTCAAAATTTTCCTATTCTTACCTACAAATAAATATCGTTAAGAAAATCCAATCAAAACCCTATTTCACCATACCCCAAAAGTTGTCAATTGCCCAAAGTACCCTTAAATGCTCAAACCCAATATAAGCACCACCAGACACCACGCACGACACTCATTCTTTCTCTTCATCTTCTTCTTTTTCATTCTTATGTGATAGACAAAGGGAGAAATCCCATCTCACACTTCCCACCACTTCCTTTGCTTCCAATCATCATTCCTAAGTTTCTTCAAGTCTCTTCCACCATTGTTGAGCTCCAAGAAGCTTGGGCAATCTTCCAAAAACCCCAAATTCGGACTTGTAAGAGGTAAGTCCCAAAAATCATGTCTCCACTTCTTAATCATGGTTTTCTTGTTAGGAATGAGTTACTCATTGATAATATAGTACCCTAGGACTCCTTTAGGACATAGAAAATTCACAAATTATAACTTACATAGATGTTTTTACTCTATGAACCCTAAGGTGCGGATTTTGTCATTTTGAAAAGAATTGTGGATTTTAATAGAATTGTTGGTTGTGCTGAGATTTTGCTGGGTTAGAGATTTGAGTTTAGGGTTTGAGTTTGTTCATCATGTTCTTCTAAATACAACAATCTTTGATGGTATAAGACATAAGAAATTCGTGGAACATGTTTTTGTCAAGAACTGAGTTTTTGAATCTGACATTGCTTTGTTTAAACGTGTTTTCTGAATTCGTTTCTTGATGGATTTTCATGTTTCAAAATCCATATGAAAGCTAACATCCTAAGCTTTCTAAATTGTATTTTTCCAAAATATTCCAACGGTTAGATATTCTGGAAATTGCCTCGAAAGTCAGCGGTTCTGTTTTCTAAACTGATGCGGAATTTTTGTATGATTGGCTACTATTTTTAAATTACTGCTCTTAAATGGCTCAAATCCTTTCTGTAATGAATTGATAATTAGAATATTTTATCTCTAAGCTTGATTTAGAAAGAAGAATCAAATAATTTCGTTAAGTATGGAAGGAGATATGACCATTTCAATGAAGCTTGCCAAATGTTGCATGCTGTTTTGAATCTGATCTTGCTCTATTTAAATATGTTTTCTGAATTCGTTACTTAATGGATTTGAGTGATTCCAAAGCCATATGAAAGCTAACATCCTAAGCTTTCTAAGTTGTATTTTACTAAAAAGTCCAACGGTTAGATTTTCTGGGAAGTTTCTCGAGAGTTAGCGGTTCTGTTTTACACATTACCAAGTTTCTAGTTTTTGAAAAGTTGTTATTTCTTCCTTAATTTGAATGGTTCCTTTTCCTTCAACTAAAATGAGTTTAACCAACTTTTAAGTGTCATTTCAAAGATCAAACAAAATCCTAGATAAAAAAATTGTTGGTTTGTTTGGGTTCCAAATGAATTGCTTACACTTTTAAATGAAATGACAGATTGCCCAATGGTTGGATTTTTTTTATGTGTGGACCCATGGTGAAAATGAGAAGTTTCCATATTTGGCAAAATCCTTCATTGAAGGAGCTTGGAGAGTGAGCAAGTGGCAAGACTTGTTTACTTAAGCATAAATTGTTTTTAACTTAAAAAGAACTCTAAATGATGACCTTAGCTTAATAAGGGGTTTTGGGTTAGCCTTGAATTTAGTTTTAAGTTGCTATGTAATTATGAATTTAGAATATGGTGGAAATGATTATATGAGATAGGACTTATGTGGTGAAATAAAAGTTGATGTATGAAAATTGATATGGATTGAATTGATTGTATGTGATAGGATTCAAGTACTTCCTTGGAGACAAGAGTGCTCAAAGGGAATGTTAAGTAAAGTGACCAAGGTGAGGGTTCTTCCATTTCTGCTCCTAGGGTTGTATGCTTATGTGGATTACATGAGTACGTACATTCTCTGCTTGTCTGGTATGTGTTAGCTAGAGGTATAAAAGGCTAAAAGAATGAAAGAACTAGCAATAGGTTGTGGAAAGTAACTTGGATAGGAAAACATAGGAGTAGAGTACAACTGTTTGCTATGATTGGTGTGTTACAAATCCAACTCATAAACTCCGGAGGCATGATGAGTATTTTAATTAAATCTTTTTCCACGACGGTGGCAAGAGTCCTTGTACGGAAGGACTAAACTTTTATTTTGAAAACTTGTCACGACGGTGACTTAAATTATGATCATGCAAAGGGAGTTATTGGTGGGTTTCGGATTTGGATATGCTAGCGATGTGAGACATCGACTAGAACAACGTCAGATGGCACTTGAGACCTCAGTTTTATAATCATCATGACGATAGTCATTGCCCTATCCTGGTAATAGGGTCTGAAAGGTTTTATATTGCTATGACGATAGCATGAGGCTCAGAGGGTGCATCTAGACGGGTATATGAGTTATATCCTGTTGAGGATACTTGTACATATTAATAAGGAGAGGAATTGTTGATCCTTCGAGAAAGATACAAAGAATCCTATTAATATGTGAGACTAAGGTAAGGAGACACGAGAGGAACCTACGGGTGAACTGTGAGCCCAACCTAGTAAAAGAGAAATCATCTTGTGGAGTGGCCATGCTTAGAGACGTCGTGCTGTGCCCACCATGTGGCCTGGTTGGGTAATGGACGAGTGGGCTCAAGCTATTGTCCCGCAGCAAGGGATCAGGACGTGCCACGTGGTGACTACATATCAGTTGTTTGATAAATAGAAGTTGATTGTGTTTGATTAAAATTGTCACGAGGTGACCAGTACCCAAGTGAATGTGTTAAGTATGTTTTGCCACCTGGTGGCTAGCAACCCGAGTGCACGGGTTCGAGGTAGAAAAGCCATGTAGTGGCTAGTAAATACCCCAGAGTGGGGGAAGTTAAGTAGATGTATGTTATAGTGTCTGCGTGTACTTAAAGAATTGTCTGTGTTTGCATATAATTGTTGATTGTGCAGCGGAGTGGTGACGTACAGGATTACGTCATCACAAAGTCTTTGATTCAAACATGCTGAACGTGAGAAGACCGAGAATATTTACAGTTATTAAATGCATGTGAGTGTTTGGGTGAAATTTCTGTTGTGGTTGTGTATGACTCCCAAACCCAGCGCTATGACACCCACCTTGCGTCGGGGATGGGAGAGTCCTCACTGAGTCGCGTGGTTAAGACTCACACCTCATTTTTACTACACAGAGACAGGTTAAGTATAGGTGGAAGGAGTCTCGGTGGAACGAGGGTTGAACAACACTTTTCCAAGACCCTCAACTTGTTCATGTGGGTGAATAAAGTGTAATTGTAATTTAATTTACTTTATTATTGTGTTATAAAGTAAATGGTAGACATACCCAATTATATTGTATCACTAAATCTAAAACTGTCAGTGTAATACCCGAGAATATTTTAACTAGTGTCAATAATTAAATTAAATTAATTAAGTTAAAAGTGGAAAATGAGATAAAAAGAAAACACTATCCTACTACTTATTATTTTGTAGATACAAATCATATTTAGTCTTAAGTATTTTAATTTTATATATTATTATTCCATCAGATTTTTTTTATATATGTATATATATATATATATATATATATATATATATATATATATATATTATATAAGAAAGAGGAATAAAAGAGGAAAGAGGAATAAAAGAGGAAAGAGGAAATGAAATCAGACTTCTTCTTTTTTTTTCTTTTTGTAATATATCTATATATATTAGATAAGTAATGAAGTAAGGAATAAAGAAAAAGAAAGAGGATAGAAAGCAGAGAGGGAAGACGCACGGGAAGAGCAACACGAGAGAGAGGGAGAGGCTTCGTTAACGGGCAGCGACGTCGTGCACGGAGGAAGCTCACGGAGGTGGCTGGACGTGCGAGCCGGTGCCGGAGTTAGACGCCGTCGCCGGAAAACGCCATTGTTGTGCTGGAGAGAGAGAGAGTTCGGGTTAGAGAGAGAAAACGAAAGGAAAGAGCTTTCTCGCCGGAAAACTCGTCGGAAAACGCCGTCTCTGCACCGGGGAAGGTAGTTGGGAGTCTCCTCTACTCCATATTGTCCTTCTAACCGGTTGAATCAAGGTGAGAAGTCCCGAAACTCTCAAACCCCAATTTTATCAATTTTAGGGATTTTTGGAAAGACCCCAATTGATTCAATCTGAGTGCTCTGAGTCCTAAGTTGAAGTATATGCATGTTAGGAAGTGAGTTGGAAGCTTAGGAACCGGAACCAAATTGATGGAATTTATCCGGGTTGGAAAAAGTGTAGGAAAATGTGATTGTTAAGGTTTAAGGGTGAGAGGAAAAACTATATGCCAAGTTCTCTAAGTGTGAATCTGGCTTGACAGAGTTGCCTTTTTGGATCACGTGGTATCATCAGAGGGAATCCACGTTGATCCAAGTAAGGTAGAGGCAGTGAAGAATTGGTCCCAACCTACCTCTGTTACTGAGATTCGCAATTTCTTGGGTTTGGCGGGATATTATAGAAGATTTGTGCAGGACTTCTCTAAGGTTGCTGCACCTATGACTAAATTGACTCAGAAAGGAGTGAAGTTTGTATGGGATGACAAGTGTGAGCAGTGTTTTCAAAAGCTAAAGGACAACCTCACTACCGCTCCGGTGCTGGCATTACCTGAAGGCACAGGAGGGTATGTAGTATACTGTGATGCGTCGAGGATCGGGTTAGGGTGTGTCTTGATGCAACATGGCAAGGTGATTGCGTATGCATTGCGACAACTGAGGAAGCATGAGAAGAACTACCCTACTCACGACCTTGAAATGGCGGCTGTAGTATTCGCTTTGAAAATATGGAGACATTACTTATATGGTGAGACTTGTGAAATTTATACAGACCACAAAAGCCTCAAATACATTTTCGAGCAGAAAGACTTGAACTTGAGACAACGTCGATGGTTGGAGTTGTTGAAAGACTACGACTGCACGATCTTGTATCATCCAGGAAAGGCTAATGTGGTAGCCGATGCTCTGAGTCGGAAATCCATGGGCAGTCTTGCTCATATAAGTGAAGAAATGAGACCGTTAATTAGAGAACTGCACGAGCTAGAGCAAACGGGAAATCAGTTTGAGATTGGAAGTTCTAACTCACTTTTAGCCTATTTGCAAGCTAAGTCCTCTTTGGTAGAAGAGGTGAAGGCTAGACAAGAAGAAGATACCAACCTCAAACAAATCAGGGATATGGTAACTAAAGGGAAAGGGGATGACGTCCGATTCTCTATAGATGAATTTGGGATACTTCGGTTGGAGGGACGGTTGTGTGTCCCTATGGTTGATAACTTGAAAGAAAGAATACTTGAAGAAGCACACCGGACAGCGTACACAATCCATCCGGGAGCTAATAAAATGTATCATGACCTGAAACAGTTGTACTGGTGGAATGGCATGAAGAAGGATGTCGCAAACTATGTAGCCAGGTGTTTAGTGTGTCAGCAAGTCAAGACTGAACACCAGAAACCCGCCGGAACATTACAACAGATAGAAATACCTGAGTGGAAATGGGAGAGGATAACGATGGATTTTGTAACAGGATTGCCAAGATCACAACGGGGATTTGATTCGGTTTGGGTAATAGTGGATCGCATGACTAAGTCTGCCCACTTTCTGCCAGTTAAGACCACTTACGAAGTGAGTCAATATGCACAGATATATCTATCAGAGATCGTTAGATTGCACGGTGTGCCAGTGTCCATAATATCTGATAGAGGTCCACAGTTCACTTCTAGGTTTTGGAAGTCATTGCAGGAAGTGTTGGGAACTAGAGTTGATCTGAGTACTGCGTTCCACCCACAGACCGACGGGCAATCAGAAAGATCCATTCAGATTCTTGAGGACATGCTGCGAGCATGTATTATGGATTTCAGCGGAAGTTGGGAAAGGTATTTACCCCTGGCTGAGTTTGCGTACAATAACAGTTATCAAGCAAGTATTCAAATGGCACCTTTCAAGGCTCTGTACGGCCGTAGATGTAGATCCCCGATTGGGTGGTTCGAGGTCGGAGAAGCTAGCCTAGTCGGCCCGGAATTGCTACAAGATGCCTTGCAGAAAGTAAAGTGTATAAGGGAGAGGTTGCTGACAGCTCAGAGTAGGCAAAAGTCTTATGCAAACAATCGAAGAAAAGAACTGGAGTTTGCCGTTGGTGATCAGGTGTTCTTGAGAATATCACCGATGAAAGGCGTACTGCGGTTCGGTAAGAAGGGGAAGTTGAGTCCTCGGTATATCGGACCGTTTGAAATCTTAGAGTGAGTTGGGAATGTAGCGTATCGGTTGGAGTTGCCTACGGAATTGGAGGGGGTACACCCTGTCTTTGATGTATCAATGCTTCGGAAGTATCTTCCCGATCCCTCGCACGTGATCCAATTGCAAGACGTGCAACTAACCGAAAATATGACGTATGAAGAGTAGCCAGTGGAAATCTTAGATCGGCAGTTGAAGAAACTCAGAACGAAAGAGATTCCATTGGTTAAAGTTCTGTGGAGAAACCACTCAACCGAGGAAGCTACATGGGAGGTCGAGGGTGAAATGCGCAGGACGTATCCTCATCTATCTCGAGACTAAGGTTAGTATTTTGTTTGAAATTCAGGGACCGAATTTCTTAAGGGGGGAAGATTGTAATACCCGAGAATATTTTAACTAGCGTCAATAATTAAATTAAATTAATTAAGTTAAAAGTGGAAAATGAGATAAAAAGAAAACACTATCCTACTACTTATTATTTTGTAGATACAAATCATATTTAGTCTTAAGTATTTTAATTTTATATATTATTATTCCATCAGATTTTTTTTATATATATGTATATATATATTAATTTATTACATATATATATATATATATATATATATATATATATATATATATATATTAGATAAGTAATGAAGTAAGGAATAAAGAAAAAGAAAGAGGATAGAAAGCAGAGAGGGAAGACGCACGGGAAGAGCAACACGAGAGAGAGGGAGAGGGTTCGTTAACGGGCAGCGACGTCGTGCACGGAGGAAGCTCACGAAGGTGGCCGGACATGTGAGCCGGTGCCGGAGTGAGACGCCATCGCTGGAAAACGCCATTGTTGTGCTGGAGAGAGAGAGAGTTCGGGTTAGAGAGAGAAAACGAAAGGAAAGAGCTTTCTCGCTGGAAAACACCGTCTCTGCACCGAGGAAGGTAGCTAGGAGTCTCCTCTACTCCATATTGTCCTTCTAACCGGTTGAATCGAGGTGAGAAGTTCCAAAACTCTCAAACCCCAATTTTA
Source organism: Senna tora (assembly GCA_014851425.1). Taxonomy (NCBI): domain Eukaryota; kingdom Viridiplantae; phylum Streptophyta; class Magnoliopsida; order Fabales; family Fabaceae; genus Senna; species Senna tora. The sequence goes on along the minus strand of CM026263.1, from coordinate 19,091,030 downwards.
TCAATTTTAGGGATTTTTGGAAAGACCCCAATTGATTCAATCTGAGTGCTCTGGGTCCTAAGTTGAAGTATATGCATGTTAGGAAGTGAGTTGGAAGCTTAGGAACCGGAACCAAATTGATGGAATTTATCCGGATTGGAAAAAGTGTAGGAAAATGTGATTGTTAAGGTTTAAGGGTGTTGTAGAATGAGTTGTGGTGCATTGAAAGGGTGAATGATAATTATATAATTATTAAAAATTATTGGAATGTACGAGGGATTAAAACCTGAGTAATTCCTGTCTCACCCAGAACCCCGTTCGGGAAAAAAAGAGACAATTTTCTAATTTTACGCGTACTCGAGTATGTGTATTCATGTGTAGGTGAAGTGTTCAAGGTTAGTTTGATAAATGCAAAGCTTGTACAAGTAGGATTTATGATTCTCTTGAGCCATAAATTCAAGACTTGCGCAATGGGAACTTCACATGGACACATAGAGGTGGAATTGGGTAACCTTGCATTTCCAAATTCAACGTTTCCGAATAGCGTGATTAAGAGAAGGTTGGACACGATAGAAACATGCTAGGTGTCCTAGAACTAGTTGAGGGCATTTCCAAGCCAACAACTAGTCTATGGAATTAATTAGAGAGAACATGAGCACTAGCGTTACATGTACACGATAGTGGTTGAAATTGCAAGTTTCTGAATCTCTCAAGTATATGTGTATAGGGCACCATACTGTGAGTGGACTTTCGTGCGCACCGAGAGCCGATCAGAGGGGCCAACCAGGTGAGGGGCTTTCCTATCCTTGCCCTATAGGGTTGACTGCGGATATGGATATATGGTTTTCCTTCTTGCCTATTTGTAGGAATTACATGTTAGATAACATGCTATTGTTGTTCCTAAATTACAGTATATGTGAAAATGTGCTATATGTGTGTATGTGGATTGTTAAAGCAATGGTGGCTCAAGGAGCCGTATATGAAAAGAAGGTCCTCGGGACCTATACGACATCGGGGGTACGATCGAGTAAATATTATCTGAAGGGTGTGGTTTTGTAAGTAAGTCCTTAAAGAGAATAAACCTAGGTGACTTTGTTCTGAACCAAGAGTCCGAATGAGAAACCACTTGGAAATCTAAATTTGCCTAAGGAGAAGTAAAATGAACAAGTAGTGGTCCATAGGGGTCATTTATGGTACAACGCGGGAACCGAGTCTATCACGGGTGGTCTGGGTAGGTTGAGTCTCTTTTCTTGAGTCAACCCACAGAAATATAGAGTATATGAGTACACCACATTGTGGCTATTGCCTTGGGTAAACCGAGGTCAAATGAGTCGTCGGCTATGCTCCAAGTGAAGTCTTGGGGTCAGATTATTGTTCCAAGTATAGTCTTGGGACTAGGGGTTCCTAGAATGATCAACTAGGTTCCCATATTGCTTACGTGAGATATTGCCTTTGGGCCAGATTCTCTCCTAACGGAGATATTGCCTTTGGGCCAGTTTATAATTACGGTTGATTGAATACGGGTGACCACTTGGAATTATATGTTAAACTATGATATGATGTATGTGTGAATTTAAATGTATGTAAATCCATGCTTCAAATTCTTTATTGTGAATATGATATAAGCTAATTGCCTGACCACTTAATATATGGACACTCAAATCTGTTATATGCGTATGTGTTTGTGATTGGCTCCTCTTCCCCAGTTGTAGTGGTACCCGCTACTACACCAAGGATGGGAAAGCCTCTCACTGAGTCTGTTTGACTCATCCCAATGTTAAATGTTACAGACACAGGTGGTATAGGAATCGGGAGCGCTTCCACTTCATCTCAAGGAGGCGTACAGACTTAGAGACCGCACGCATTGTTCGCGTGGGTAGTACTGTTATATGTATTTTGACAGGATATATATGTATATGATTCATTTTGGTATAGCATTGTTTTGTACAGTTGCTATATGCATATATGTATATGTCACACTCTAGAACTGTCGGCTTCATACAGATTAGATATTGGTCTTGTGGTTGGGAATATAGGTTATGATATGCTGAATATCATGTGTATATATATATATATATATATGAATGTGACTTCCGCATGTGAATAGGATAGATCACACGCACTGAGCGTGTGGTCAATATGTAAATTTATATATATGTGTGACTGAATACTTAATGGTATGAAAATACAGCTTCTGCATGTGAATAGGATAGGTCACACGCATTGAGGCGTGTGATCAATATGTATATTTTATGCAGGTGTGTGATTGAATATATATGCTTGACTGTACACAGGGATTCTTCATGTGAATAGGATAGATCACCCGCCCTTAAGCGCGTGATCAATATGTATATTATATGTACGTGTGATTGATTATGTGTATATGTATAGACTGAAGCGGCGTTGAGCGAGCCGTGGATTGCGTGCTACTTAGGTCACCGGATAGGGATGACCATATATACTATATATTGTTTGTAATAGAAATGGGTGGTTATGCATATATAAGAATGTCAATCAGGAATTAGAGGCTTACGGGATAGGAGAAATCCTACCTCCCGTGCCGGTCATGGACGTCCGATAGGGGGTCGTGACAGTCAGCTTCACACACCTTAAAGATCAGGATTTATTTTACTGCGATACAGGGAAAATTTGTTTTCAAAATGTATATATACATATATCTGTTGCATGTGAATAGGATAGACAACATCTTCAGATGTGTAGCCAGTACACAGGTTATATATATTATATGTGTTTTCCTATATCTATATCCTGAAGCGACAGTGGCCGTAAATTTGCTTGCCTAGGATAGGCCACCATTTCGGTGTAGCCATGGTATTATACTGCATGTGAATGTATTTCCAATAATAGCTATTCTGTCAATTAGGTGATAAGGCTTACAGGCATAGGGATATGCCCTGTGTCTGTGCCGGTCACGGTCCTCTAAAGGGGGGTCGTGACAAGTATATATATTTGTTAAAGTTTATTATAATTTTGACAATTTAAAAAAGTTCGAAATTCTAAAAAGTTAACTAAAATTATAATTAACTTAATAGTAATAATGACACAATTTATGTAAATATCTGTAGACATAACCCGTGCAGGGCACGGGTACAAAGACTTGTATATACTTAAAGGTAGAGGCGTTAACGCAATTACTGTCACATCAACATGTAAACAGCTTTAATCCTCTGACATATATTGCTGACGTGTTGTTGACATGTGCTATCAATTTTCTGATGTAATCAGCTTTATATAATATATTTTATTCTTTGGACTATATATAAAAGAATATTCTAAATGCAAAATTAAATTTAGCTTAGAGATTTGATAATATATTAATAATGTATCTTAACTGAAATATTTTGTAAACTGAAAATATCAAAATAAAATAATGGTAATAGGGAAATATCATCATTTACTTATAGTTAATTTCTTTTTTTCGTAAACCTTATAGTTAATTTCAAAACATATTAATAATGTATCTTAACTGAAATATTTTGTAAATTGAAAAGATCAAAATAAAATAATGGTAATAGGGAAACATCATCATTTACTTATAGTTAATGACAAAAACACTGTTTTGGTCCTTAACGTTTGCTCTCTGTTTCAATTTGATCCCTTACGTTTTGTCCGTCTCAATTTAGTCCTTCACGTTTGTAATTAGAGTCAATTTAATCCTTCCGTTATCTAAGTGTTAAATAATTAACGGATTGCTGACGTGGGCAGTTAGATATTTAGTGACATGTAAAAGAAGTTCGCATATCATATTGTATCTGGGAAGTTGCAGGTAGAACCGTAGAAGGAAAAAACTGAGTAGTGAGCTTCTTTTAGGGTTAATTTTGTAACAGAAATATTTATTAAATTATCAATTTTTTGTATATATTAATTTGCAGGTGATGGAAAATCGCAAGACCAGATTTCAATGGCTTGTAAGGATGCTTACATAACTCATGTGTGAAGAAAAAATATACCCATTATAAAGAGCAAGCAGTTAATTAGTCAATGTAATATATGTATTATACCCATTATTTTATTATTGTTAATATTAAAATTTTTAAAATTTATTATTGTTTATATTATTATGCTGGATATATATATATATATAATAATTATTATACTGATATTTATTGTCAAAGTAAATTAAATCAATTATTATATTGGTGCTATTTTGTAGCTGATGCCCTTGAAGGCTTGAACGTTACTTTCCTACGATTTTTAATAAAGCATATATGTACCCCACTCATAGAAAATCAATTAATATTAGGAAAAAAACTTATATGATGTTGCTTACATAATTTTGCTAAGGTTAATCAATTAAACAAAAATGTGTCAATTTTTTTTATGTCATCTTTTCAAAATTGACACATGTCTTTTTTTAATTTATTAACCTTAGCAAAAGCATGTAATCAACAACATATAAGTTTTGCCCTTAATATTAATATATAGTTGCTATTCTAAACTCTCCATTTTTATTCACATAGGTTTGAGTTGCCAGTTATCTCAATTTTTTATTTTAAATAATCATCATAATTTAAATTAATTAAATAATTAATTTTGTAATAAATTCTTTGATTCATGCTAATGTAATATGATTTTTATATTCCTTCAAATCGGCTTAATAATTAATCTTATATTAATTTTAAAATTCATATTTCCCTTTAATCATGCTACACTCACCTACTATTAATATATTTCTTGAAATCAGCTAATTTTAAAAATTCTAATAAAAATTTAATTTTTAATTTTTTAATTGTTATATTATTTTAATTTCGAATTTTTAATTTTTATATTACTTTTACCTAACTTACAGCCTTACAAGTCTCTATTCTATTCTTACACGTTTCTGCTTAACTTACACTAAAATAATATTGGATGAATTAAAAAGAAGAGTGATATAATAATTTGAGAAGAAAATTAGTTATGACTTATACGTGTCTCAACGTTGCCTTTAGTATTTTATAAAAATAAATGACAAAAAAATGAACTTTGTTAAATATTATTCTATTAATAACATAATAAAATTATAAATTTTATTTATTCTAAACTGTCACGACCCCTATCGGACGTCCGTGACCGGCACGGGAGGTAGGATTTCTCCTATCCCGTAAGCCTCTAATCCCTGATTGACATTCTTACACATGCATAACTACCCATTTCTATTACAAACAATATATAGTATATATGGTCATCCCTATCGGGTGACCTAAGTAGCAGGCAATCCACGGCTCGCTCAACGCCGCTTCAGTCTATACATATACACATAGTCAATCACACGTACATATAATATACATATTGATCATACGCTTCAGGGCGGGTGATCTATCCTATTCACATGCAGAGTTCCTGTGTACAGTCAAGCATATATATTCAATCACACACCTGCATAAAATATACATATTGATCACACGCCTCAATGCGTGTGACCTATCCTATTCACATGCGGAAGCCGTATTTTCACACAATCAAGTATTCAGTCACACATATATATAAATTTACATATTGACCACACGCTCAGTGCGTGTGATCTATCCTATTCACATGCGGAAGTCACAATCTTATACACATGATATTCATCATATCATCACCTATGATCCCAACAACTAGACCAATCTTTAATCTGTATGAAGCCGACAGTTCTAGAGTGTGACATATACATATATGCATATAGCAACTGTACAAAACAATGCTATACCAAAAGAATCATATACATATACATCCTGTCAAAATACATATAGCAGTACTACCCACGCGAACAATGCGTGCGGTCTTTAAGTCTGTCCGCCTCCCTTAGATGAAGTGGAAGCGCTCCCGATGCCTATACCACTTGTGTCTGTAACATGTAACATTGGGATGAGTCAAACAGACTTAGTGAGAGGCTTTCCCATCCCTGGTGTAGTAGCGGGTACCACTAAAACTGGGGAAGAGGAGCTAATCACAAACACATACGCATATAACAGATTAAATTTCCATATATTAAGTGGTCAGACAATTAGCTTATATCATATTCACAATAAAGAATTTAAAGCATGGATTCACATACATTTAAATTCACACATACATCATATCATGATATAACATATAATTCCATGTGGTCCTCTGTATTCAAGTAATCATAATCATAAACTGGCCCGAAGGCAATATCTCCGTTAGGAGAGAATCTGGTCCGAAGGCATTATCTCACGTGAGCAATATGAGAACCTAGTTGATCATTCTAGGAACCCTTAGTCCCAAGACTATACTTTAAACAATAGTCTGACCCCAAGACTTCACTTGGAGCATAGCCGGCGACTCATCTGACCTTGGTTTGCCCAAGGCAATAGCCACAATGTGATGTACTCATATATTCTGTATTTCTGTGGGTTGACTCAAGACAAGAGACTCAATCTACCCGGACCACTCGTGATAGACTCGGTTCTCGCGTTGTACCATAAATGACCTCTATGGACCACTACTTGTTCATTTTACTCCTTCTTAGGCAATTCTAGATTTTCAAGTGGTTTCTAATTCGGACTCTTGGTTCAGCACAAAGTCACCTAGGTCTACCCTCTTTAAGGACTTACATACAAAACCACACCCTTCAGATAGTATTTACTCGATCCTACCCCCGATATCGTATAGGTCCCGTTGACCTTCTTTTCATATAAGGCTTCATGAGCCACAATTTCTTTTACAATTCACAAACACACATATAGCACGTTTTCACATATACTGTAATTTAGGAATAACAATAGCATGTTATCTAACATGTAATTCCTACAAATAGGCAAGAAGGCAAACCATATATCCATATCAGCAGTCAACCCTATAGGACAGGGATAGGAAAGCCCCTCACCTGGTTGGCCCCTCGTATTGGCTCTCGGTGTGCCTGAAGGTCCGCTTACTGTATGGTGCCCTATACACATTTATTTGAGAGATTCAGAAGCTTGAAAATTCAACTACTATCGTGTACATGCAACGCTAGTGCTCATGTTCTCTTTAATTAATTCCATAGGCTAGTTGTTGGCTTGGAAATGCCCTCAACTAGTTTTAGGAACACCTAGCATGCTTCTATTAGTGTCCAACCCTCTCTTAATCACGCTATTCGGAAACGTTGAATTTGGGAATGCAAGGTTACCCAATTTCACCTCTATGTGTCCATGTGAAGTTCCCATTACCCAAGTCTTGAATTTATGGCTCAAGAGAGTCATAAATTCTCATTGTCTAAAATTTCCATTTATCAAAATAACCTTGAACACTTCACCTACACATGAATACACATACCCGAATACGCGTCAAATTAGAAAATTGTCTATTTTTTTTCCCGAACGGGGTTCTGGGTGAGACGGGAATTACTCGGGTTTTAATCTCTCGTACATTCCAATAATTTTTAACAATTTTTGTAATTATTATTCAACCTTTCAATGCACTCCAAGTCATTCCACAACACCCTTAAACCTTAACAACCACATTTTCCTACACTTTTTCCAACCCGGATAAATTCCATCAAATTAGTTCCGGTTCCTAAGCTTCCCACTCACTTCCTAACATGCAAATACTTCAATTTAGGACCCAGAATACTCAGATTGAATCAATTGGGGTCTTTCCAAAAATTCCTAAAATTGATAAAATTGGGGTTTGAGAGTTTCGGGACTTCTCACCTCGATTCAACCGGTTAGAAGGACGATATGGAGTAGAGGAGACTCCCGGCTACCTTCCCCGGTGAAGAAACGGCGTTTTCCGACGAGAAGTTCCCTTCCTGTTGTTTCTCTCTCTAACCCGAGCTCTCTCTCTCTCTCTAGCCACAAAGACGGTGACGGACAGCGAGTTCCGGCCACCACTCTGCGTTTTCCGTCCAGCCTTGAGCCTTCCCATCGTCTTTCGTTCGTCCGTGCGTGCTCTCCAAGCCGTTGCCCAGCCTCTCTCTCTCTCACTCATGCGTTTTGCTTTGCCTCACGATTTCCTTCTCTGCTTCTTCTTTATTCACTCCTTATTACATATATATATTTATATTAAATTAATATATATGTATGTATCACCTAAAAAGCAAATCTGGTTCCTTTTTCTTCCTTTTTTTTTTAAAGTCCTCCCTTAATTTAATTGAAGGGGGTCACGGGTTGTGACCCCTCCCTTTGATCCCCTCTCTCTTTTTTTTATATCACACACACACACACACACACACACACACATATATATATATAAAATTCATTCATATATATATATAAAACAAAAAAATCTAAAATAATTATAACAATAAAAATTTAAAATAGTTAAGATTTAAAATAATTATTGTTTACAAAATAGTAAGTAGTAGGATAATGTTTTCTTCTATCCCATTTTCAACTTTAATTAAATTAATTTGATTGAATTAATGATGCTAGTCAAAATATTCTCGGGTATTACATAAACAAGATCAAAACTTTCGAATTCTTTATATTGAATTCAACCGTGAAATGCATATGCTTCACAACCCATCAACTCTTGACAAATATGGCTGGACACGGGATGCCAATTTCATAAGATGAATAGCAAAATAAAATTTAATAAGGTAATCAATTTTTACGTTTATCGAAGTAATCAAAATATATAGAGAGAAAGTTTAGATATTAGATCGATATAGTAGTTATCAAAATGTATCTTTATATTTGATTGTAACTTTCGTTAGAGTCATTTTTATATAGTCGTTGGTCTCACAATATATATCTATTTAATAATTAATAAAACATAAAATAAAATATATGATTGGATTATAGGTGAGAAAAAGTGGATGTAATAGATAGTTATAAAATTGGTGAGAGAGATTGTAATACCCGAGAATATTTTAACTAGCATCACTAGTTAAATTAAATTAATTCATTTAAGAATGAAAAAAATATTTTTTATTTTATTTATTTTATCATATCAGGTTTCTTTTTTTTCTTTGTGATATGTATATATATATATTAATTTATTTAGGTGTATATATATATATATATATATATATTATATAAAAGGAATAAGAAAAGAGTAAAAGAAAAGAAAAAAAAGAACCAGATTGTTTTTTTTAAGTGATACATACATATATATTAATTTAATATATATATATATATATATATATATATATATATATATATATATGTGATAAGAAAGAAATAAGGAAAAGAAAGAAAAGAGGAACCTTGAGTGGAGAGGGCAACGCACACGAGAGAGAGGGAGAAGCTTGAGGTGCCTAACGGAAAACGCGAGAGAGAGGTGAGAAGCAACGTTTGGCACGAAGGAGCAAGGAAGACGACGGCAAGCTCGTGGTGGTGGCCGGACGCACGGAGGAAGCCGGAAAACGCAACCGTGTGCTAGAGAGAGAGAGAGAGCAACGGGCTAGAGAGAGAAACAAGAGGAAGAGAGCTTTCTCGCTGGAAAACGCCGTCTCTTCACTGGGGAAGGTAGCTGGGAGTCTCCTCTACTCCATATCGTCCTTCTAACCGGTTGAATCGAGGTGAGAAGTCCCGAAACTCTCAAACCCCAATTTTATCAATTTTAGGGATTTTTGGAAAGACCCCAATTGATTCAATCTGAGTGTTCTGAGTCCTAAATTGAAGTATCTGCATGTTAGGAAGTGAGTTGGAAGCTTAGGAACCGGAACCAAATTGGTGGAATTTATCCGGGTTGGAAAAAAGTGTAGGAAAATGTGGTTGTTAAGGTTTAAGGGTGTTGTGGAATGATTTGGGGTGCATTGAAAGGTTGAATGATAATTATATAATTGTTAAAAATTATTGGAATGTACGAGGGATTAAAACCCAAGTAATTCCCGTCTCACCCGGAACCCCGTTCGGGGAAAAAGAGACAATTTTCTAATTTTACGCGTATTCGGGTATGTGTATTCATGTGTAGGTGAAGTGTTCAAGGTTATTTTGATAAATGGAAATTTTAGACAACGAGAATTTATGCTCTCTTGAGCCATAAATTCAAGACTTGGGTAATGGGAAATTCACATGGACATATAGAGGTGAAATTGGGTAACCTTGCATTCCCAAATTCAACATTTCCGAATAGCGTGATTAAGAGAGGGTTGGACACTAATAGAAGCATGCTAGGTGTTCCTAAAACTAGTTGAGGGCTCCAAGCCAACAACTAGCCTATGGAATTAATTAAAGAGAACATGAGCACTAGCGTTGCATGTACACGATAGTAGTTGAATTTTCAAGCTTCTGAATCTCTCAAATAAATGTGTATAGGGCACCATACAGTAAGCAGACCTTCAGGCACACCGAGAGCCAATACGAGGGGCCAACCAGGTGAGGGGCTTTCCTATCCCTGTCCTATAGGGTTGACTGCGGATATGGATATATGGTTTGCCTTCTTGCCTATTTGTAGGAATTACATGTTAGATAACATGTTATTGTTATTCCTAAATTACAGTATATGTGAAAACGTGCTATATGTGTGTTTGTGAATTGTAAAAGCAATTGTGGCTCAAGGAGCCTTATATGAAAAGAAGGTCCACGGGACCTATACGATATCGGGGGTAGGATCGTGTAAAAAAATTATCTGAAGGGTGTGGTTTGTATGTAAGTCCTTAAAGAGAATAAACCTAGGTGTCCTTATTCTGAACCAAGAGTCCGAATTAGAAACCACTTGGAAATCTAGATTTGCCTAAGAAGAAGTAAAATGAATAAGTAGTGGTCCATAGGGGTCATTTATGGTACAACGCGGGAACCGAGTCTATCACGGGTGGTCCGGGTAGATTGAGTCTCTTGTCTTGAGTCAACCCACAGAAATATAGAGTATATGAGTACACCACATTGTGGCTATTGCCTTGGGTAAACCGAGGTCAGATGAGTCGCCGGCTATGCTCCAAGTGAAGTCTTGGGGTCAGACTAATGTTCCAAGTATAGTCTTGGGACCAGGGGTTCCTAGAATGATCAACTAGGCTCCCATATTGCTCACGTGAGATATTGCCTTCGAGTCAGATTCTCTCCTAACCGAGATATTGCCTTTGGGCCAGTATACGATTACTGTTGATTGAATACGGGTGACCACTTGGAATTATATGTTAAACTATGATATGATGTATGTGTGAATTTAAATGTATGTAAATCCATGCTTTAAATTCTTTATTGTGAATATGATATAATCTAATTGCCTGACCACTTAATATATGGAAACTCAAACCTGTTATATGCGTATGTGTTTGTGATTGGCTCCTCTTCCCCAGTTGTAGTGGTACCCGCTACTACACCAGGGATGAGAAAGCCTCTCACTGAGTCTGTTTGACTCACCCCAATTTTACATGTTACAGACACAAGTGGTATAGGCATCGGAAGCGCTTCCACTTCATCTCAGGGAGGCGGACAGACTTAAAGACCGCACGCATTGTTCGTGTGCGTAGTACTGCTATATGTATTTTGACAGGATATATACGTATATGATTCATTTTGGTATAGCATTGTTTTGTACAGTTGTTATATGCATATATGTATATGTCACACTCAAGAATTGTCGGCTTCATACAGATTAAAGATTGGTCTTGTTGTTGGGGATATAGGTTGTGATATGATGAATATCATGTGTGTATATATATATATATATGAATGTGTTTCCTGCATGTGAATAGGATAGATCACACGCACTGAGCGTGTGGTCAATATATAAATTTATATATATGTGTGATTAAATACTTGATTGTGTGAAAATACGGCTTCTGCATGTGAATAGGATAGGTCACACGCATTGAGGCGTGTGATCAATATGTATATTTTATGCAGGCGTGTGATTGAATATATATGCTTGACTGTACACAGGAATTCTGCATGTGAATAGGATAGATCACCCGCCCTGAAGCGCGTGATCAATATGTATATTATATGTATGTGTGATTGACTATGTGTATATGTATAGACTGAAGCGGGGTTGAGCGAGCTGTGGATTGCCTGCTACTTAGGTCACCGGATAGGGATGACCATATATACTATATATTGTTTGTAATAGAAATGGGTAGTTACGCATATATAAGAATGTCAATCAGGGATTAGAGGCTTACGGGATAGGAGAAATCATACATCCCGTGCCGGTCACGGACGTCCGATAGGTGGTCGTGACAGAGATTAAAGATAATTTGTGATAAAAATGTAACAAAAACAAGCCATGTGGAGACCTATATCAGGGATAAAAGTTTAATGGTACCGTACCACTGAAGTTCAGTACATCCCTCCAATCATGTAGAGCAATTTGTTAATATTAATATAAATTCACATTAATGATGACCCACATTGAATGGTTTAGGAACCAACTGATTGGAGAGATGTACTGACGTTCAGTACTACCGTACCACTGAACATATACTCCTAGATCAGACCTGTCTAAAAGCTGGTTTGACAGAACAGAAGCTTTTGCAACCTTCAATAGCGGTGAGAATGTAAGTAACAGATGTAATATCTGCTACAAACGGGATGAAATTGCATCTTACGACGACAAGACAAATAGTAAGAAACATGAGCTTCTACGAATGACGGAATGGTTTCTTCTCTGACATTCTACCCAAATGTTTGAATTTCATTATGCAGTACACGTTATTAATTTTTAATTTAATTTCCTTACAATGTTATTACGCTTTAAGTGCTCTAAATTATGTTGCCAATCAATAATGAATTGTAATGCACTATTTTACATCAAATTGGACTATACATTTTTTTTATAATAAATTTCATCAAATTATAGAAAAGTCCAACGACACTTACAATAAATCAAACTACTCCATTCCAACAATACTGAAGAAATAATTAGTAAAGAATATTGAACTAAAAGGCGAATAAAAATGTCAATTGATCATATTTGTAAGATGAACTTGGGATGAAAAACTGCACCATTCTTGGTGTTGCCAACAAAGTTTTTACTGTTAAACTTCCTGCATATTATATTTGGACTAACCTTCAAAGTCAAAAGTACATTGAAATTTTTTAACAACATGATGAAGGAGTGGAAGCTTTCTGACATAAAGATCTACAAATTTTAGATATAGATCTGCAAAACCTTCCCAACAAACGAAAATAACAAAAACTACCTTCAGTTACTAGATCTAAGAAGACTTAGTAATTAGAGATTAAATTTTTCTAAAGAAAGACAAAGACACAGACTAGATCTTGAAGAAAACACCACCAAAATGGGGGGTGATGTAGATCTGAAAGATCTATTTATTTTAAAGACTGAAAATAAACAAAATTAAGAAAATAAGGAGGGGTTGCTAAACTTACAAAAATTTGTAAGTTTTAGCAATCCCTCTTGCACTTATCTGCAAGAGGAGAGGCGCTGGAGGATGAAGAAGCATAAGTTGAAGATGCGCTAGGGTTTTTTTACTGAAGGAGAGAATTGAATGAGAGTTAAATTGGACTATACATGTTATAATAGCAAATTCAAAAATTTAATACTACTACATGAGTGTAAGGTTTCGTAGTACCATCTTATTGTATAAAAATATGTTAAGCCTCCATTGTTTGTTATGAATGATGAAATTTTTTTATGTTACTATATCAAAACTTAAAAAAATTCCCGTGCATGTTCTTTTAAATAGTTTAGTCCACTATAGTTTGGCTACATGGACTTAGTGATAATGACTACAGGTGATTTCATTTGCCATTTTCTATATATTGATTTTTCAAAATTGATGCGAAAAAGTTTATAAGTTTCATCTATTTATATATAATTTTTTAATTTGTTCTTGCAGTTGGTCACAATTATTGGAGACTCTACCACTTCTAAACGTAAGGATAGATTGTCATGGGATATATAGTTTCTTATTTTAGGAAGTTGTAAGATAAATCTTTATAATATGTGATGCAGATTAAATGGAAGTTGGGCACGATGGTTACTTCTTTGACATTTTGAGGCGGTATTTACAACAGTAATCGTGACACTTAAAGCGACGTGTCATGTAGTAAAAAAGTCTTGATGGAGTTTGAAAAATAGAAAAATAATTAATAATGAAATTAGGAATGTGAAAAAGATTGTAGGTTTAGGGTTAGAATTATAATTTTGTAAATGAATTATAATATATGAAATTATTAAATGGATATAAGAAATAATTGAAATCGAGTTTAATTCAAAACTTTGTGAACAAAATTGACCGCAAACAAAGTTTAAGTATGAAATTGAAAAATGTTATAAAGTTTGGGAACATAAAATCTGAATAAATTTAATAAGAGAATTTCTTGGATAATTTTGTTTGAAAAATATTACGTTTAATTTAATAAAATAATTAAATTGCTTAAAAAGAGTAGTTCAAAATTATTGATTACAATTTAAAGAAATGTATTCATTTATCCTTAGTAATCTCTCTTATTTTCTTTTAGTCACCTATTTTAATACAATTTATTGATTATTGACATTTTTTTTTTGTAATTTTCATTGGTTGATTTTTAAAGATACCTCATTCTAAAAATTAAGTAGAGAATTTGTCTCACCAATTAATATAATTTTTATTTTTAACTTGGACCTGCACCTTTAACAATTAATTTTTTTATTATGATTAGATCATACTGCATTTGAATTTAAAAGAATATTCTATCCTATTTATTACTATTAACTTATATTTAAAATTGATCCTTCAATTAGGCATATTCTTAGGCTATTTAATCATTTTATCATAATTAACTCAGTTTTTCGAATACAAGAGTCAAACTTTCAAGATGATAATAATCCTCATCAGAATCAAATCACGTTTATGAATTTGAAATTTGATTTGGCATCATGATCATAAATCTCTAGCAATAACAACATTCTCCCTTCTTCCTTTCCTATATAATAGACGTATGCTTCTAGCTAGGTTGTCACACATTAAATATTCAAGCTTGCACATTAGCTTCATCGGGAAGGAATTCAACTTTTGTTCACGTAAGAATCAATTCAGTACTTCTTCTTAAGTAGTTACTATTAGATGTTTTGTTTTTTCAAAGATCTATTATGCAGTTGTTACAAATATATGCCGAATGCAACTTTTGTCATCCCATACCTTGAAGTTAATCGTGTTTGGTGGAAATTTATAATAATCCAACAAGATTCAAGGTACTTGCAAGAGCCATTCTTCCATATTTGTTTTGTTTATTTCTTATAATGTTTTCTTAATCTATTTGTAAGTAAATATTTTGTGTGTCATGCCCTCACCATCCATCTTCCCGTTTTGGTTCTATGTATAGGTGTTGATGTGAAGAAGAATGTTATTGTTACCATTTCATCAGAAGGTATGTGTGGTGGAAACTGGAATCAATTCTACATCAGTCATGATAATTAAGCAAGGCTTTACACAAACTAAATTATGGTATTTTCTACCTCAAGTTGTGCTTTTTTCTTAAATATTATGTAATTGTTAGAAAAGTATATGCGATGACATGGTTAACTAACTTCATATAAAATGATTAGCCTGACATCTCTACATTCTATTTCAAATTGTTCCATAAGTGAATTATGTAACAGGTCAATATTATATTGCTGCTATTGACGACAACATTACGCCAGCCCAGAAAAATTAGTTTTAGTTTTTACAAAATTTTTGTTTTTCAACCTGGAGTTTGAAATTAGAAAAAAAAAAAGGGGAGTCAAATTGTGCTGTATAATTCAGTTATTCTCCTTTTTCGTTGAAGTAAAAATCGGTTCTTTTTTTTTTGTTGAAGTATAAATCATAGATTTCAATTAGATCCAAATTGAAAATTGTAATTAAATGTCTAAAAAATATTATTCAATGATATAATTTTAATTATGTAGGGAAAGGCCTGGATCCACATGACCCGACCCAACCCAGGGACCTAAAAGAAAAACCAAAAATAAATCTAGGCAAAAATAAATATTGCGGAAGCTACTAACCTGGACACCATCACTAAAACCTCGAATCTTGCCAGTGCCTCTACTCCACCAGGGCTGACCTCCAATCGACGAACACCGAAAAGGGCCGCACCAAACGGAGGACTCTACCTACGAGAGGTAGAGCCACATGTCCACGACTGATGCGCGGAAGAGGACTCAAGAGAAAGAGAAAATTATACTGAATGGGGTTTCCCAAACGGGACCCCCCTTTTCCAACACATGGAATGAGCAACTAGAAAGGGGTGGAGTCACTCCTATTTATAGGAGGATGAGAGAGCTCCCATCATTGACGCAAGCAATGTGGGACTTGGAATATGAACAAAATATCATGCTTCCATCATGATCACCTAGCCCACTTTGGGCCACGAGTACGGGCTCGTGTGACCTCCGATGAGAGTCATTTTCGTTTCGTTCTCTTCGTCTCTCTGTGAGCTTTCCAACGGATCCTCACACGACCCGATCGGACTCACACATGGGCAGATATTTAGTCCCGAAGACCCCAATATATCCAACATACTCCCACTCGCACATGGTGGGAGGCCCATGACTATCCTTATCACAAAGGACTTCTCTATTTCTCTTTCTCTCGTCGTATTCTTTCATACTCCGTGTCAGTCGTGATCGCTTGGCACGATATGTGGGAGCCTTATACTAGAAGCCTGTTAGGGCCCAGCTATAAGTGATGCTACAACCCAAGTGTCTGATGATGTGACCACATGTCTGACCGAAAAATAGTGCCATGGGTTCCCTAGACGTGTTCATATACATGGCTAGTCCAATCCCTCTAAGTCTACAATAAGACTAGGACTTCAGCCACACTCAGTTGCGATAGGTATCCACATCCATGAGAACCTCAAAGGGATCACATAATGGGTCGACCTCAGGATACTATCACACATGCATATGTCAACACAATCTTCCTTTTGACCTCTTATCAGTTCAATCAAAGATAGCTGCTTTCCTGACAGTCTTCCATCGGGCCGTATTTTTTAGGGGTGGCAAAATGGGTGGGTTGAGTGGGTTTGGGTTGGGTCATAAATGGGTTATATGGGTCATAACCCATTAATTATGGGTCAAACCCACATAACCCACCAACCCATTTATTTTTCTTTTGTTGTTTTATTTGATTTATTTTAATTAATTTGGCCTACCAATCATTCTACTTTATATTTATATCAATAAAGATAATAAAAATCAAAACCACTAGACAAAGAGTATAAAGTTCAATACTGATACAATTCTCCACAAGACATAAGAAACAATAAAAATCAAATCCTACAACTACTTGTCAAAAATTACTGATTTATCTTGGAAATCTAACTCCAACAAAGTTAGCATGAAAACATGCTTTCAAAAAATTAGCCAATACTTTTGTTATGTAATTAAAATTGGGGTTTGCTAACCAATAACAGTAGTTAAGGAGGCATTTAATGAGGTTGGATAGTGGAAAAATGCCTAGAAATCGCAATTTGCAATAAATGTGTTTTTTGTTTTTTCTTAAAAACATAAGTGTCCTTCACTTACTTTTTAATAAACACTTATATAAATCTCTATCTCTTAATTTTTAATTATTATAGTAATTCTTTTTATATTTTTATTCATATTTATCACTCTAATTTATTATTTATTTATTTATATTTTTTATTTTTTATTTATTATTACTGTAGTTATCCTATTTTTTTAAAGTTTTTATATGTAATTTAAATGCCTAAATGATATTATTATGAGATTTCAAAATTTATACGAAAAAAATGAAATGTCACAAATGAAAAAAAATTATTGTGATTTAAAAATTGAATAGATTTAGGATAAATGCAGTAATATAAATTAAAAATAAAATAATATAGTTCTTCAAAAAAAATTGGGCCGAAATGTAATTATTATAAAAATTGGGGTCAAAATGTAATTTCCACAAATTTGAAATTGAGGTCAGAATGCAATTTTGAAAAGTTTCTATGACTTAAATTGAAATGGAATAACTAAAATACAATTTGGGCCAAAAATGTTGATTATGACAAAAATTAGGGTCAAACTGTAATTTTGGAAATTTTAGAATAAGGGAGAAAATATGATTATAAAAATTTTCTGGGTCAAAAATCAAAGAAAGAATGAAAATTAGGACTAAAATGCAACTTTGGACAAAACTATAATTTTGAAAAGTTGAAACTAGGAGAAAAATGAAAAAACAAAATACATTAAATGGGTTAATAGGTTAACCGCGGGTTTTACCCAACCCAACCCATATTTGTATGGGTCAATTCTGACCCGACCCACATGACCCATTTATTAATTGGGTGGGGTTGGGTTGGGTCAAAATGCAGTTGGGTTGGGTTGAGTAATGGGTTTGGGTCAAAATTGCCACCCCTAGTATTTTTCCATAGCCTCTTGGAAAGGTATCAAAGTAGCATGCACTACCTCATCTCTTCATGACAGAGTCAAAGTGCATAAGGTTACCCTTTGAAAGGATTGATGCATCCTTTCAGGGACTCACACAGCATTGAAGCAGGGATTTATTCATATGCTTCCCTTGCGGTACTTAAAGCACATGCGGTATGAAACGCACGTTGTGGTGTTCTCGAGCGTATGTCGATTTTGATCCTCAATCACTTACACCACACAGACCTTAGTCCAGACTCACTTAGAATCTGACTTGTGTTTGCTACCACACTTCGCTCGCTACACATAGCGCCAAGTGGAGCACTCACGTCTGGCTACAGGCATTATGAATAGCGGGAATTCATAATTCGATCATAAGACCTCATCATCTTAGCGGATCTCATCCTAGTACACTTACTAGGGTGACTTATCATTTCTCAGCGGCGTTTTCCTGTCCAACACTCGGCGCTTTTCAGCTGCCTCTGGATATTCACTCTATATCCCATTTTGGTGTTCAAGGAAAAAGCACCCAAGTCTCATCTTGGCCCACACCACTTGCGTGTCCAAGGCGGTTGCTCGTGTGAGAGAGCCAACCTCCCAAACCTGTACGACATACTTTATATATTGTGTAATAAGTACTTCTATTTCTTGATCCACAAAATAAAGGTATGCCTAAGCATCATACTTTACTTATGATCAAGAATAGAGCTCTCACAAAGTTTGTCCTCATGACATAAACTATGTTAAATCACCCTGGTTCTAAGCAATCATGTGTATCTAAAAAACACTAGTTTTACGGCTTGTATCTCTATACAGCCAACCCACCAATGCGGGTCAGTAAGGGTATAGAGTCAATGCTCTATCACAGGTCATAATGTGAGGACTCTCTCTCCGGTCACTTGATGCTTAGACTGACACAATAGTGTAGTTAACTACTGTGTAACAATGTCTCATCCAAAGTTGTGTTGCGTTCTCTTGTGGTACTTATGCTTTCTTTAGTGTAAACCATAGCTGTTTGACTTTATGAGATCAATGTCACTAGGTCAACAACTCTGTCTGCTATCTATAAGTGACTTTAGATCTTCCAATCCAAACTGCCCTGTACTGCTGATTATCATGCAATGAACTCCATGTCCCTAGTGGACAGAGAAATGCATAATCCTTACTTGCCTCTTTGCAAGATGGTTCCAATCCTTAGCAAAGCACACCAAGACGTGGATTTTCTTTCATCCAAGTCTCTTACCCAATCAACATCAATGTGTAGCCCGCCGTTTGCAGGTCACCAATATGATGAAAACAATCGATTTTCAGCAGCGCCCTTCAGCATCGCCCTTTAAGTACCACATAAC
The DNA here is from genome assembly GCA_014851425.1 of Senna tora. Taxonomy (NCBI): domain Eukaryota; kingdom Viridiplantae; phylum Streptophyta; class Magnoliopsida; order Fabales; family Fabaceae; genus Senna; species Senna tora. The sequence goes on along the minus strand of CM026263.1, from coordinate 19,071,522 downwards.
ACTCTAAACAGTGTGTCTGACCAAGGTTTGACTGATAACGGCTCACAAAGCCAACTACAAAAAGTACGTTGGAGCGAGTACAATTCTAATTGTACTTCAAGCTACCAACCACATGTATCAAAATACTATCCAATGACTCCATCTCTGACTTAGTCTAAAGACATGTAGCAAGACTCAAACTCTTGCCTCTTGCTACTAGCACATCACACAAGTTCTGGTCCCCTCAAATGGGATCCGCCAAGAATCTCTTCTTCATAGGATTCTTATGATATACTAGCACTTCAAGCTACCAACCACATGTATCAAAATACTATCCAATGACTCCATCTCTGACTTAGTCTAAAGACATGTAGCAAGACTCAAACTCTTGCCTCTTGCTACTAGCACATCACACAAGTTCCAGTCCCCTCAAATGGGATCCGCCAAGAATCTCTTCTTCATAGGATTCTTATGATATAGTGAGTCAGTTCTTGGAGCATTCTCCATGAATCTTGACTCCCACTGTCTAAACCATTTCCTTTATCTTAAAAGATGAAAGGATAGCCATGCTTAAGTGGCTAAAGCAGCCTCTGTGTTATTTCTAGCTAGCTATATGTCCTCTACATAGGGCATGAGGGTAATGAAACACTTTCAACTTTCTTGAAATGGACTAAGTGGTCAATTACCACGAGTCTAGATGAATATGAGATCTTGACAGATCCTCGGAGTCAGCATACTCTGCGCTCCTGGTCTTTTTCCATGCGACCTATATGCTTGTGCACATAGATCCCTTCACCTAGTTTACCATTCAATAAAGTGATATTGACATCCTAATCGATGTACTCCCAGACTTAAACTGGTGACCAAAGCTAGAATCATACTCTAACCACACAACAAGCGAGAAGGTTTCGTCACAGTCGATACCTTCTTGTTGTGTGTACTTCTTCACTGCTTAATGTGCCTAGTAGTGGTCGATTGACCAATCTGTCCCCCATAACTTTTGAGAGCACACTTGTTCTCAAAATGCTTTTTGACGCGGGGCAGATTCATCAAGCCTTATACTTGGTATGTCCTTATAGACTTCGTCTTTTCTTCTTCCATCGTTTTAGTCCAACTTTTACTAGTAGGGCCGGAGAGAGCCTTTTGAACTATCAAAGGCTCCACTTGATAATTTAGTACTCCTCTAGTACTCCTCATGGATTGTGCTTCGTGGAAGACATGCTCCTCGCAAGCATTACTCCCACTGGACTCAACAACTGGAGATGCGTCTATACGCTCCTCTCAACGTGTTGTAGGTCCACCTCCTTTCAATAAATATGCACATCCCAAAATCCGTCTCCCTTGCTCTAGAAAAGTTTGGCTTAAGGACCATTACATCCTTAGACTCAAATTATGTGACAGGAGTGTCTTTATTCTCGCTAATAAAGACGTATCCTTTTGAGTGACCAAGCTATCTTACCAAGACACGCTACTTGCCTCTAGGGTCAAGCTTCCCATACTCATAGGAAGGATCAAGTATGCTGTATACCCTCATGGTCTCAGTATACTCTAATAAGGTCTTTCACCTAACTAGAACTCATAAGGAGTCACTCACATAATTTGAAAGGGCATGTGGTTAAGTACGAAGGTGACTGTTGGCAAAGCATCTCCCCAATGGGAACGTTCACCTGAGTCATTATCAACTTAACCAACTCCAGGAGCAACTCATTTTGCTGTGGAGTTTGTGGAATATTTAGTTATCTAACAATTCCAATTTCATCACGTAACTGTGAGAAAATACTAGGCCACTTGCCTTGCCCCTACACTTATCGGACCACTGATGTCCGAGTGGACTAATTTGATGAAAGCGGGTTTTCTGATTTCATGACTGAATGGTTCTCAAGTTGCTTTGTCTATAAGGCAACGTTTACAAACTAGCATTGAGAATTTGTCCTCACAAATTCTCCTTTGCTAATACGTAATTGCGTCCCACACGCACTTGCCAAATAGGTGTATCAACCCAGAGGAAGACACAACAACAGGTTGCTTTGTCTATAAGGCAACGTTTACAAACTAGCATTGGGAATTTGTCCTCACAAATTCTCCTTTGCTAATACGTGATTGTGTCCCATACACACTTGCCAAATAGGTGTATCAACCACAAAGGAAGATACAGCAAAGCAACAAGTTGAATTACGGGAATGTAATTCAAAATGTATCACAACACAACCATTGTCGTAAAATTAGAACTAACACTAAGGAGTCATGATAAACATGTAGATCACATTATATGCTAAGTTCTCCACGAAAAAATAGCTCACAATAAGTTCCGTCCAGTATCTAGAACACAAAACATATATAAAGATAAAGAGTGGCCACTACGCAACTTCGTTTTGTAGCTACCCAACCTCTTAGCTTTAATAATGCTTTGTTCCCACGAGGATACTTCTGCTCCCATTGAACAGAGGACGGAACTCCATGAACCAATGTTCATGGGTGAGAGGAAAATGATTGCTGCAAACAATTTTTGCGCATGATGCTTTATTGATTGGCACAAACAACATTTGACCTTGGCCAAAATCTCTTTTCCTCTCTTGTATTTCCTTTGAACTGAGGCTACTTACCTTACACTTACCATTTCTCTTCCTAGCACCACATCTCTTGGACCCATTGTCCTTGTTCTTGGAGCCTAGAGCTCTAAGTAACTTTAGCCACTTAGGCTACGTGCTCGATAGGTTTTGCAGCCTTATGCCACCAATCTTTGAGCACTAGGTGGTGTTTAATATCATCAAGAAACTTGATGGTATTAGTGAAGGTCGGAATGACCTATATGCACTCCTAATAGGAGGGAATATATCTGGCAACAGTTTGAACTCACTGTTTACCAGTGGGGGTGTTTAGGCTTACTCACACTCCCAAATTATGTTTGATTTCTCCCTTAGATGCGTCTACATGCTCATGTCAGAGCGCATTTTGGAAGCATCAAACTTGATTGTAATTTACCTCAGTTTGGTGGCCATAGTGTCACCAAACCAGTCTCGATAATGTGATCTACGTTTACAAGTTTTGAAGTTATACTATCAGTCAATCCTAAACGCTAACACTAATTACACAGCTCCTTATTACACAACACACAACTCTTGAAAATTGTAATCAACGCAAGACGAGTGTAGATATAGTCTGTCTCTGCATTCGAGAAGCAGGGTCAACCACCCTCATCACACAAAGAGCCTATATATGTACACCTTTCTCTGCTTGACTAAACAATTTTCATAGAATAGTCACATACTATTCAAAATCCCTTTTGCATTCCCACTATGTAAGCGATCAAGAAGGACATGGAGTCGCCACAGGCGCGACCTCGAACTTCCACTTGAATACAACGCTTACAATCATTTAAATAGTCACTTACTATTTAAATTTCCACGTGGATAAGCATTTACATCGAGTTATGGGTTTGCCACATGCTGCCCCTAGCTCCCACTCGAGTAAAATGCTTAAGGTAATTTAAACGACCACAAATCGCTTAAATTTTGTCTCTCGTTATGTATGTGAATGAGTCAAGAGATTGTCATATCCACTCTTTAGACTCCAATTCACCATAATTTGTCCCCATATTTGGATTCGTCACGCTAAAACGAGGAAACCGACTCAAAAAACGTCGAAATCGGAGCTAAAACGGAGAAATTATGCGCCACAGAAGACTGTGCGACGCTGGTCAATGGTCAGCGTTGACCAGTCAATGGTCAACCGTTAACCTCCGACGGTCAACGGCCGTGCCGGCCATCTACCACCGACCACCGGAGGCGGCGGCAGTTGTCGGTCATCGGCACCGGTGACCCACGGCGGCGGAGGTCACCGGACATCCGCCGTCATCGGCGACCCACGGTCGCCGGACCTCTGCCGTCACCGGCGACCCGCGGCGGTCGCCGGACCTTTTCCGTCACCGGCGACCCACGGCGGTCGCCGGACCTCCGCCGTCTCCGGCAACTCACAGCGGCGGTGGTTACCGGCGACGCATGTGCGGCGGCGGTCGGCGAACCTCCGCTGGCGGCGGCGCCGTTCGCCGGTGAACCACTTCAGTCATCATTCCTCATCCCAAAACAGTAGCATACATCCACATGTATATATCTAATTCGTAGGGTACACATACCTTAAATAATATATACATGCATGCAAATTAGGGTCTTTAATATTTGAAAGGGGAACCTAAACATGTTTCTAGGTTTTAGGGTATGGGTTACCAATCAATATTGAATTAAAAAATTAACACATATAATTTAAATTCAAAAATTATGGTACCTTACCCAACAATATTTGACTATCACATGTTTAAAATTAAAATTAAAACATATAATTAAAACTGGGAACCTAAGCATGTTCCTAAGTTTTAAACAAACAAGCCCTATACATGTTCCTAACCCTTTTCAGTTCATCAATCCCTGGAGAACAGAGCTTTAACAAAACCTGGCTCTGATACCAATGTAGGGAAAGGCCCGGATCCACATGACCCGACCCAACCCAGGGACCTAAAAGAAAAACCGAAAATAAATCCAGGCAAAAATAAATATTGCGGAAGCTACTAACCTGGACGCCATCGCTAAAACCTCGAATCTTGCCAGTGCCTCTGCTCCACCAGGGCTGACCTCCAATCGACGAACACCGAAAAGGGCCGCACCAAACGGAGGACTCTACCTACGAGAGGTAGAGCCACATGTCCACGACTGATGCGCGGAAGAGGACTCAAGAGAAAGAGAAAATTATACTGAATGGGGTTTCCCAAACGGGACCCCCCTTTTCCAACACATGGAATGAGCAACTAGAAAGGGGTGGAGTCACTCCTATTTATAGGAGGATGAGAGAGCTCCCATCATTGATGCAAACAATGTGGGACTTGAAATATGAACAAAATATCATGCTTCCATCATGATCACCTAGCCCACTTTGGGCCACGAGTACGGGCTCGTGTGACCTCCAATGAGAGTCATTTTCGTTTCGTTCTCTTTGTCTCTCTGAGAGCTTTCCAACGGATCCTCACACGACCCGATCGAACTCCCACATGGGTGGATATTTAGTCCCGAAGACCCCAATATATCCAACAAATTATAATGATGTTCTTCCCCGGTGAATATATTCTGCTTAATTAAGATACTAATTCAAAATTAAAAAAATGAATAAGTTTGAAATTGATCTGTATCAGGCCAAAAAAAAGTGATCTGTATGATATTGATACTTAATCGTTGGTTTGTTATAAATATTTTACTAAATAATTTGTATATTTTAACGGTTTATCTTGCTTTTTATTTTCAGATTTGTTAACAAGTTAATGTATTATATAAATTAAAGAAAATCATAACTTTTAATTACATTCTAATTACTAAATATTATATCCTAATGACATTAATATATTATTAATAGCATAATATTCTTACTTTAAATTGGAATGATCTTAAAATTGACATTAATCATTCTTAATCTTCAGTTTGTTACATCATTTTTTTTTTATTTTTACATTTTTACTATATATATTTGTTATCAAAATTGGTCTACAAGTCAACCCTATAGAGATTTGGTATAATTTATTTATTTATTCCCTGTTTTTCATTTGAGTATAAATCATATCTTTCAATTAGATTGAAAATATTAATTATTATAATATAATTGTTTTGTTTGAAAATAATTATTATTCAATAAAATAAATCTAATATTAATGACTTATTATTTCGAAGATTAAGAATCTTCTTAATTAATTAAGATACTAATTCAACTAAGAATTTGATTTTAAAAAATTTTGGTGATTGACCTTTGCTCATTATTAAATAATATAGTTATTAATATTTTAATTGCAATTAATTTAATCAATTTATTAACATATTTAAAAGAATTGGAGTCATATTAACACCACCTAACATATTCAAACCAATTACTAATATATTCATTCTTAATAATTTAATATATTCAATTCATAATTGATTAATTCTTTGAATATTTTTTCTTTATGCAAAATTTTTAAAATATAATTATTTTAACTTCCTACTATTTGAAATATTATTATTATTTTATATTGTATTGAGAATTTCATATCTATTATTTTTTATAAATGGCTTGTACAAAGATGGTGGAAAAACATAAGCAATGAAGACGGTGTAAGAAAAATTCTATAAAATGGCTTCATAATTATTAATTGTTAAGGCCACAAAAATTCTATAAAATTTAAATAGGATTCTCCTTATTTCTTTATCTATTGTTTTTATAATTTCTTTTTTACTTTTTATTTGTTTTTTTTTTTGCTCTTTGTTTTATGCTTATATTTTTTATTATATTTAGAAGACGGTGTAAGATAAAAGAGGTGAAAGTTTGAGAGAGATTGTAGAATATATAACAACAACCTTGAGTATATATATTTGTTAAAGTTGATTATGATTTTGGCAATTTAGAAAAGTTTAAGATGCTAAAAAAGTTAACTAAAATTATAATTAAGTTAATAGTGATAATAACAAAAACTTCATTTTGGTCACTCGGATAATGGAGGGACTAAATTAATATTAATTGTAAATATGGGGAACAAAATTGAGACTAAGCAAACATTTGGAACTAAATTGATACAAATTAAAAACATGGAGATCGAATAATTGAGACTGACCAAATGATATGAACTAAAATGAAAAAAATACTAATATGGACCAAATTTGATACCAATTGTAAAGTTGTGAACGAACTTAAGACTGGCAAATGTTATGGACCAAAATGAGAAAAATGCAAAACGTAAGAGACCAAAATGGAGCTTCTGTCTAATTGTAATACCTTAACATATTAAATCTCGATAGTTAAAGTTTGTAATTATGAAAAATAATAAAAGGTTTTTATTTGAAAATAAAAATTTTATACTATAATAAAAAATTTAAATGATTATAATTCGTAATTATTAATTGTTGAGGCCAAAACAATTTTATAAAATTTAAATAGGATTCTCCTTACTTCTTTTATCTATTGTTCTTTTAAATTCTTTCACACTTTGTACGTTTTTTTGCTCTTTTTTATATGCTTTTATGTTTTTTTATTATTTTTAGAAAACAATGTAAGAATAAAAAGGTGAAAGTTTGAAAGAGATTGTAGGATAACAATGTTGAGTATATATATTTGTTAAAGTTTATTATAATTTTGACAATTTAAAAAAGTTGGAAATTCTAAAAAGTTAACTAAAATTATAATTAACTTAATAGTAATAATGACAAAATTTATGTAAATATCTGTAGACATAACCCGTGCAGGGCACGGGTACAAAGACTTGTATATACTTAAAGGTAGAGGCGTTAACGCAATTACTGTCACATCAGCATGTAAACAGCTTTAATCCTCTGACATATATTGCTGACGTGTTGTTGACATGTGCTATCAATTTTCTAATGTAATCAGCTTTATATAATATATTTTATTATTTGGACTATATATAAAAGAATATTCTAAATGCAAAATTAAATTTAGCTTAGAGATTTGATAATATATTAATAATGTATCTTAACTGAAATATTTTGTAAACTGAAAATATCAAAATAAAATAATGGTAATAGGGAAATATCATCATTTACTTATAGTTAATTTCTTTTTTTCGTAAACCTAATAGTTAATTTCAAAACATATTAATAATGTATCTTAACTGAAATATTTTGTAAACTGAAAAGATCAAAATAAAATAATGGTAATAGGGAAACATCATCATTTACTTATAGTTAATGACAAAAACACTGTTTTGGTCCTTAACGTTTGCTCTCTGTTTCAATTTGATCCCTTACGTTTTGTCAGTCTCAATTTAGTCCTTCACGTTTGTAATTAGAGTCAATTTAATCCTTCCGTTATCTAAGTGTTAAATAATTAACGGATTGCTGACGTGGACAGTTAGATATTTAGTGACATGTAAAAGAAGTTCGCATATCATATTGTATCTGGGAAGTTGCAGGTAGAACCGTAGAAGGAAAAAACTGAGTAGTGAGCTTCTTTTAGGGGTAATTTTGTAACAGAAATATTTATTAAATTATCAATTTTTTGTATATATTAATTTGCAGGTGATGGAAAATCGCAAGACCAGATTTCAATGGCTTGTAAGGATGCTTACATAACTCATGTGTGAAGAAAGAACATACCCATTATAAAGAGCAAACAGTTAATTAGTCAATGTAATATATGTATTATACCCATTATTTTATTATTGTTAATATTAAAACTTTTAAAATTTATTATTGTTTATATTAATATGCTGGATATATATATATATATATATATATATATATATATATATATATAATTATTATACTGATATTTATTGTCAAAGTAAATTAAATCAATTAATATATTGGTGCTATTTTGTAGTTGATGCCCTTGAAGGCTTGAACGTTACTTTCTTATGATTTTTAATAAAGCATATATGTACCCCACTCATAGAAAATCAATTAATATTAGGAAAAAACTTATATGATGTTGCTTACATGATTTTGCTAAGGTTAATCAATTAAAAAAAACATGTGTCAATTTTTTTAATGTCATCTTTTCAAAATTGACACGTGTCTTTTTTTAATTTATTAACCTTAGCAAAAGTATGTAATCAACAACATATAAGTTTTGTCCTTAATATTAATATATAGTTGCTATTCTAAACTCTTCATTTTTATTCACATAGGTTTGAGTTGCCAGTTATCTCAATTTTTTATTTTCTTTATAATTTTTATTTTAAATAATCATCATAATTTAAATTAATTAAATAATTAATTTTGTAATAAATTCTTTGATTCATGCTAATGTAATATGATTTTTATATTCCTTCAAATCGGCTTAATAATTAATCTTATATTAATTTTAAAATTCATATTTCCCTTTAATCACGCTACACTCACCTACTATTAATATATTTCTTGAAATCAGCTAATTTTAAAAATTCTAATAAAAATCTAATTTTTAATTTTTTAATTGTTATATTATTTTAATTTTGAATTTTTAATTGTTATATTACTTTTACCTAACTTACAGCCTTACAAGTCTCTATTCTATAAATTGGGGAAATTGTTGAAAATTAGGATTGAGCTTGGATTTGGGTAAATAGGCTTGGATTTGTATTATTGAAATTTTATTGTTGAAATATTAGCTGAACAAGACCTGTGAAGAGCTGGCCCAAGGTTACTAAGGTGGAACCTTAACGTTAACATGTCGGGTCCCTGCTCGGATTGTCCAATTACATTTTAAGGGTGATATTGAGGGCTCCAAACCTCTTCTTTTCAATCTTAAACACCCTAGAATAATTCTAAAAATGTTATCAAGCATCAAGAATTATTTTAGGTACTTTCTTGTTTCTCAAGGATGGAAACTTGCGGAATAATAAAGTCCAAAATTTAAAATGGCAATTTAATTCCTGCGTAATTATTAGGAAACCTTAAGTAGGATAATTTAGAAGCATATCGAGGTTTAGTAACTCAAATCCAAGGCTCTAAAATTAATTCAAGGTGAGCGATAATTATACGAAACTAAGTATGTAGCACTAGAGACTCTCATGGAAGAGAGGGAAGACGGATAAGACCAAGAAGTCGGTTCTTGGCGACGTCTAGATGCATTTTTAGGTACGAGCATGTCATATGCATATGAATTACATATATTTTGAGATGTTAACCACATGAATGCATTCGTTAGGAAACCATATCCGAGTCTAATTTCAGAAATGAAAGCTTCCAAGCTACTCGAGAAAGTGTGTAAAGGATATCTGGCTTTTGTGAGGGATACTACGAAAGAAGTACTTCCTGCGAATCAGGTACCAGTGGTTCGGGAGTTTCTTGATGTATTTCCTGACGACTTACCTGGTTTGCCACCTGATCGAGAGATTGAATTTGAGATCGAGCTTTTACCAGGTACTCAACCGATTTCCACACCACCCTACAGAATGGCTCCGAAGGAGTTGAAGGAGCTACACACACAATTACAGGAATTGCTTGATAAGGGTTTCATCAGACCCGGTTTTTCACCTTGGGGTGCACCAGTTCTATTCGTGAAGAAGAAGGATGGAACTTTAAGATTGTGTATCGATTACCGAAAGTTAAATAAGGTAACGGTCCACAATCAATATCCACTTCCAAGAATTGATGATCTGTTCTACCAGTTGCAGGGTGCTAAAAGGTTTTCAAAGATTGATCTGCGATCAGGATATCATCAGCTGAAGATTAGAAAAGAGGATGTGCCCAAGACTGCTTTTCGAACCCGATACGGCCATTATGTGTTTCTAGTCATGTCGTTCGGGCTAACTAATGCACCAGCAGCTTTTATGGATATGATGAATCGGGTTTTCAAGCCATTTATAGACCGGTTTGTCATTGTATTTATTTATGACATTCTAGTCTATTCCAAGAATGCTGAGGAGCATGCAGAGCATTTGAGACTAGCATTACAGAAGCTAAGGGAAGAGAAATTGTACGCTAAGTTTTCGAAATGCGAGTTTTGGCTTGATAAAGTTGCATTTCTCGGTCACGTGGTATCTTCAGAGGGAATCCACGTTGATCCAAGCAAGGTGGAAGCAGTGAAGAATTGCTCCCAGCCTACCTCAGTCACGGAAATTCGCAGTTTTCTAGGTTTGGCTGGATACTATAGAAGGTTTGTGCAGGACTTTTCGAAGGTTGTTGCACCTCTTACAAAGTTAACTCAGAAAGGGGTAAATTTTGTGTGGGATAACAAGTGTGAAGAGAGTTTTCAGAAACTGAAGGAAAGTCTCACCACAACACCGGTGTTGGCTCTTCCTGAGGGCACCGGAGGGTATGTGGTTTATTGTGATGCTTCACGAGTTGGGTCAGGGTGTGTTCTTATGCAGCATGGCAAGGTGATTGCTTATGCGTCTAGGCAACTCCGGAAGCACGAAAAGAACTACCCAACTCACGATCTTGAAATGGCAGCGGTGGTATTTGCCTTGAAGATTTAGAGGCATTACCTTTATGGTGAAACATGTGAGGTATATACAGACCACAAGAGCCTTAAGTACATTTTCGAGCAGAAAGATCTAAATCTGAGACAACGGAGGTGGATGGAGTTGTTGAAAGACTATGACTGCACGATCTTATACCATCCCGGTAAGGCGAATGTGGTAGCAAACGCTCTGAGCCGAAAGTCAATGGGTAGCTTAGCCCATATCAGTGAAGTACGAAGGCCGTTAATTCGGGAAATACATGAGCTAGAACAGTCTGGAACTCAGTTTGAAATATGAGACTCTAACTTGTTTCTAGCCCATGTCCAAGCCAAGTCAGCTCTAGTCGAAGAGGTTAAATCCAAGCAAGATCAAGACGCCGACCTCAAACAGATCAGAGATACAGTGGTTAAGGGGGAGAAGGACGATGTCCGATTCTCCATAGATGGCAATGGCATACTCCGGTTGGAAGGATAACTGTGTGTACCTATGATGGATGGTTTGAAAGAAAGAATCCTTGATGAGGCACACAAGACAGCATACACAATCCACCCAGGTAGTAATAAAATGTATCAAGATCTGAGAGAATTGTACTGGTGGAACAGTATGAAGAAGGATGTGGCAGACTGCGTGTCTAGATGTCTAGTGTGTCAGCAGGTTAAGGCTGAACACCAAAAGCCCGCCGGAACACTTCAACAGATAGAAATTCCTGAGTGGAAGTGGGAGAGAATTACTATGGATTTTGTGACAGGATTGCCGCGATCACAGAGGGGATTCGATTCAGTTTGGGTAATCGTTGATCGGATGACCAAGTCCGCCCATTTCCTGCCAGTTAAGACCACTTACAGTGTGCGTCAGTATGCCCAGTTGTACCTATCAGAGATAGTGAGGTTGCACGGAGTACCAGTGTCGATTATCTCTGATAGGGGGCCACAGTTTACCTCTCGATTCTGGAGAGCATTGCAGGAGGCATTGGGGACGAGAGTTGATCTAAGTACAGCGTTCCATCCCCAGACTGACGGGCAATCTGAGAGGACCATTCAGATTTTAGAGGGCATGCTTAGGGCATGTGTTATGGACTTCGGTGGAGGGTGGGAGAAATAACTGCCATTAGCGGAGTTTGCCTACAACAACAGTTACCAATCCAGTATTCAGATGGCACCCTTCGAGGCTTTGTACGGTCGGAAGTGCAGGTCCCCGATTGGGTGGTTCGAGGTCGGAGAGGCCAAGTTGGTTGGTCCAGAACTTGTGCAGGATGCTTTGGACAAGATAAAGTCCATTAGAGAAAGGCTTGCCACGGCTCAGAGTAGGCAGAAGTCGTATGCCGACAACCGAAGAAGAGACTTAGAGTTTGCTGTGGGTGAGCAGGTTTTCTTAAAAATTTCACCAATGAGGGGCGTGTTGAGATTTGGCAAGAAGGGCAAGCTAAGTCCAAGATACATCGGACCGTTTGAGATTCTAGAACGCGTGGGAAATGTTGCCTACCGTCTAGAATTTCCAGCGGAGTTGGAAGGAGTTCATCCGGTGTTTCACGTGTCTATGCTTCGCAAGTACCTGCCAGATCCCTCTCATGTAATCCAACCCCAGGAAGTACAACTTGCTGAAAGTCTAACTTATGAGGAGATGCCAGTGGAAATCTTAGATCACCAGCTGAAGAAGCTAAGGTCGAAGGAGATACCATTGGTGAAAGTCCTGTGGCGAAACCATTCGGTCGAAGAAGCAACGTGGGAAGTTGAGGCTGAGATGCGCAGGATGTATCCTCACCTATTTCAAGACTAAGGTTAGTATGTTAATTGAAATTCGGGGACCGAATTTCTTAAGGGGGGAAGATTGTAATACCCGAGAAAATTTTCGAAGTTTAAAATAAAATAAAGGGAAAGAAAAGAAGTAGAAAATCATTTTTTTGGACATAATTCAGGACCTAAGGAATTGGAAACCTGAGTTAAATAGGGAAAGGAGAGTAGGGAATATTTTTGGGTATTTAATTTGGGATATAAGAGAAAATAAAATTTTGTTGAAAAGAGGAGGGATAAAATTGGGGATATTTTTCAACTTTTTTTTAATATTATTATTTAGTTATAATTTATTTTAATTATTAATTATTTTATTTAATTATTAATTACTATTATATAATTATTTAATTATTAAAAGTATTTTATTATTCTTATCTTTTGGGGTTGCCGTGACTCATTAAAAAGAAAGAAAAGAAAGGATTAAAGAAAGAAAGAATAAGAAAGAGAAGAGAGGAAGAGAGGAAGAGAGAGAGAAAGTCGAGAGGTTGAGAGAGAGGGAGAAGACGTGAAGAGAAGAAGGAGAAGATGTGAGTTTTGCAGGAAAAGTGACCGGGGAGAGCTAGCCGACGTCGGAAAAAGTCACCGGAGCTCGGGTACGACGTCTCCTACACCTTCCACCAATCGAATCAAAGGTTGGTAACCCCAATTCCATTCGAAATCCTCATTTTCTCCATTTTTAGGGATTTCTTCGATCCACCTTCGATTGGATTGTTTCGAGGGTAGATTGAGACCTAGGAAGTGTTCTTGAACACATAGTTGGGGTAAGAATCGAGGCTATACCCTCGGGTTTAGCCGAATTCGAAATTGAAAGGATTTGGGGTTGAAATTCCAAATATTCATAAATTGGGGAAATTGTTGAAAATTAGGATTGAGCTTGGATTTGGGTAAATAGGCTTGGATTTGTATTATTGAAATTTTATTGTTGAAATATTAGCTGAACAAGACCCGTGAAGAGCTGGTCCGAGGTTACTAAGGTGGAACCTTGACGTTAACATGTCGGGTCCCTGCTCGGATTGTCCAATTACATTTTAAGGGTGATATTGAGCGCTCCAAACCTCTTCTTTTCAATCTTAAACACCCTAGAATAATTCTAAAAATGTTATCAAGCATCAAGAATTATTTTAGGTACTTTCTTGTTTCTCAAGGATGGAAACTTGCGGAACAATAAAGTCCAAAATTTAAAATGGCAATTTAATTCCTGCGTAATTATTAGGAAACCTTAAGTAGGATAATTTAGAAGCATATCGAGGTTTAGTAACTCAAATCCAAGGCTCTAAAATTAATTCAAGGTGAGCGATAATTATACGAAACCAAGTATGTAGCACTAGAGACTCTCATGGAAGAGAGGGAAGACGGATAAGACCAAGAAGTCAGTTCTTGGTGACGTCTAGATGCATTTTTAGGTACGAGCATGTCATATGCATATGAATTACATATATTTTGAGATGTTAACCACATGAATGCATTCGTTAGGAAACCACGACTCGTCCGGAGCGGGAGTTACTCCAGGACTAGCGCAGGGAAGCTGTCCAGGTGAGGGGTTTCCCATCCTTGCCCTAAAGGGTTGATTGAGGATGTTGATATGTGGTTTGCCTACTTGCCTATTTGTAAGAATTACTTAGTGGTTAACATGTTATTGTTGTTCCTAAACTGTTATATGTGAAAATATTTTGTATATGTGTGTTTGACTACAGGTAAAGAGGTACTGGAGGGTATCCATGTGATGACATGAGATACGCCAAACAGTACAAGCAAAGGGGGAAAGTTGTTGATTGAGTCCAAGGTTTGGTTTACCCTATTAATTAGAAACTCATTAAAGAAATCGTATAGAAGTTGTTAGTAAACGTCGACGTTTTATGGTAATTGAACTTAGGGAAGACCTTAGAGCTAGGTTATGATCTAAACCAAGGGCCCGAGAACAATATGAGGATTAATACGATCTCTTAATTGATTAGTGAGTCGTAGGGATGTTCACACTACCTAGGTAAAGTCAGTTTAGGATTGTAATGGGTAGATAGAGTCAGAATCCCAGCTGAAAGCTTGGGAAGAGAAATAAGTTAAAGATTAAAAGCATTTGCCCGTTGAGGCCATTGCCCTAGCCTGGAACTAGGGTCAGTAAAAGACTAAAAGATTTGCCCGTTGAGGCCATTGCCCTAGCCTGGCACTAGGGTCAGTTAAGTATTAAAAGATTTGCCCGTTAGGCCATTGCCCTAGCTTGGCACTAGGGTCAGTTATATATTAAAAGATTTGTCCGTTGAGGCCATTGCCCTAACTTGGCACTAGGGTCAGCTAAAGATTAAAAGAATTTTCCCGTTGAGGCCATTGCCCTAGCCTGGCACTAGGGTCAGTTGAGTGATTTACAGTTTTCATATGATATGTTAAAAGTGTTTACTTGTTTATGAAAAGCATGATAGAGGAGCATGATCTGTAGGTTTATCCATGATTTTATGTTATACTAATATTGCCTGATCATAATATAACATTTGATAAACTGGATTTTCATGCGCATGTGATTGTGGGTGTTTCCCTTTCCCCAGCTGTAGTGGTACCCGCCGCTACGCCGAGGATGGGAAGCTTCTCATTGAGTCTGTTTGACTCACTCCCTCTGCTTCAAAGTTTCAGATACAGGGATCGGGCAGGCATCGACGTCCGGACAGTGATACGGACATCAGACCATCCTTTACGCACTAGTTCGGGTGGGTGGACACCTTTTGGTTATTTTGATTTCTTTGTTTGTGCATATTATAAGTTGTAAGAGTTGTGTATATATATTTACAGCTTTTGATATGTACATACTCTAGAATTGTCGGCTTCACATGTACTTAAAGACAGGGTCCAGTTGGGGATAAACTATGATATATGTTTGAGTATATAAACTTCTGCATGTGAATAGGATAGATCGTACGCATTGAGGCGTACGGTCAATATGATATGGATATATACTATGTGTGGTTGCTGCATGTGAATAGGATTGATCGTACGTATTGAGACGTACGGTCAATATGATATTAATATTTACATTATGAATGCTGATAAATATATCTATACACTGGATTGAGCTGAAGCGGTATTGAGTGAATCGTGGATTACAGGTTAATTAAGCCATCGGTGAGGTATGGCCACTAGTATGATATATATATATTGATTGTATAGCAGGGTAGTTATAGTCATGTTTACAGGATGAGGCTTACGGGTTTAGAGGTAAAAATCTATTTCCGTGCCGGTCACGTACTCCCGATTTGGGGTCGTGTAATACTCGAGAACATTTTAACTAGCGTCATCAATTAAATTAAATTAATTAATTTAGAAGTGAAAAAAAATGAGATAACAAATAAATACTATCCTACTTCTTATTTTTTTTAAAAAAAAAATAAATAAAGAATAATATATACAAATTATTGTTATTACAAATAAATAATACTATCCTACATATTTTTTTATTGTTATTTACTTGTCAGATATTTACTTTTGATGATATGTATGTATATTAATTAAATATATATATATATATATATATATATATATATATATATATATATATATACATTATAAGAGAAAAGAGTATAGAAGAAGGAAAGAAAACAAAAAGGGAACCGTGAGAGAGACAGAGGAACACGAGAGAGAGGCAAAGAAATCAACACGCACGAGGAGAAGGGAAGGAGCTCACGGAGGAGGTGAGCCACGCGTGGAGGGTGGCCGGACGTGCGGACCGGTGCCGGAGTGAGACGCCATCGCCAGGAAAACGCCTCCGTTGAGCTGAAAGAGAGAGAGAGCCACGGGTTAGAGAAAGAAAGCAAAGGGAGAGAGCTTTCTCGCCGGAAAATGCCGTTTCTTCACCGGGGGAGGTAGCCGGGAGTCTCCTCTACTCCGTATCGTCCATCTAACCGGTTGAATCGAGGTGAGAAGTCCCAAAACTCTCAAACCCCAATTTTATCAATTTTAGGGAGTTTTGGAAAGACCCCAATTGATTCAATCTGAGTATTTTGGGTCCTAAATTGAAGTATATGCATGTTAGGAAGTGAGTTGGAAGCTTAGGAACCGGAACCAAATTGATGGAACTTATTCGGGTCGGAAAAAGTGTAGGAAAATGTGGTTGTTAAGGTTTAAGGGTGTTGTGGAATGACTTAGGGTGCATTGAAAGGTTGAATAATAATTATAAAAATTGTTAAAAATTATTGGAATGTACGAGGGATGAAAACCCGAGTAATTCCCGTCTCACCCGGAACCCCGTTCGGGGAAAAAGAGACAATTCTCTAATTTTACGCGTATTCGGGTATGTGTATTCATGGGTAGGTAAAATGTTCAAGGTTATTTTGATAAATGGAAATTTTGGACAAGTAGAATTTATGACTCTTGAGCCATAAATTCAAGACTTGGGTAATGGGAACTTCACATGGACACATAGAGGTGAAATTGGATAACCTTGCATTCCCAAATTCAACGTTTTCCGAATAGCATGATTAAGAGAGGGTTGGACACGAATTAGAAGCATCCTAGGTGTTCCGAAAACTAGTTGAGGACATTCCAAGCCAACAACTAGTCTATGGAATTTATTAGAAAGAACATGAGCATTAGCGTTACATGTACACGATAGTGGTTGAATTTTCAAGTCTCTGAATCTCTCAAGTATATGTGTATAGGGCACCATACTGTGAGTGGACTTTCGGGCGCACCGAGAGCCGATCAGAGGGGCCAACCAGGTGAGGGGCTTTCCTATCCTTGCCCTATAGGGTTGACTGCGGATATGGATATGTGGTTTGCCTTCTTGCCTATTTGTAGGAATTACATGTTAGATAACATGCTATTGTTGTTCCTAAATTACAGTATATGTGAAAATGTGCTATATGTGTGTATGTGAATTGTAAAAGCAACGGTGGCTTAAGGAGCCCTATATGAACAGAAGGTCCTCGGGACCTATACGACATCGGGGGTAGGATCGAGTAAATATTATCTTAAGGGTGTGGTTTTGTAAGTAAGTCTTTAAAGAGAATAAACCTAGGTGACTTTGTTCTGAACCAAGAGTCCAAATTAGAAACCACTTGGAAATCTAAATTTGCCTAAGAAGAAGTAAAATGAACAAGTAGTGGTCCATAGGGGTCATTTATTGTACAACGCGGGAACCGAGTCTATCACGGGTGGTCCGGGTAGATTGAGTCTCTTGTCTTGAGTCAAACCACAGAAATACAGAGTATACGAGTTCACCACATTGTGGCTATTGCCTTGGGTAAACCGAGGTCAGATGAGTCGCCGGCTATGCTCCAAGTGAAGTCTTGGGGTCAGACTATTGTTCCAAGTAAAGTCTTGGGACCAAGGGTTCCTAGAATGATCAACTAGGTTCCCATATTGCTCATGTGAGATATTGCCTTCGGGCCAGATTCTCTCCTAATGGAGATATTGCCTTCAGGCCAGTTTATGATTATGATTACTTGAATACAGAGGACCACATGGAATTATATGTTAAATCATGATATGATGTCTGTATGAATTTAAGTGTATGTAAATCCATGCTTTAAATTCTTTATTGTGAATATGATACAAGCTAATTGCCTGACCACTTAATATATGGAAATTTAATCCGTTATATGCGTATGTGTTTGTGATTGGCTCCTCTTCCCTAGTTGTAGTGGTACCCGCTACTACACCAGGGATGGGAAAGCCTCTCACTGAGTCTGTTTGACTCACCCCAATGTTACATGTTACAGACACAGGTGGTATAGGCATCGGGAGCGCTTCTACTTCGTCTCAGGGAGGCAGACAGACTTAGAGACCGCACGCATTGTTCGCGTGGGTAGTATTGATATATGTATTTTGTCAGGATGTATATGTATATGATTCTTTTGGTATAGCATTGTTTTGTACAGTTGCTATATGCATATATGTATATGTCATATTCTAGAACTGTCGGCTTCATACAGATTAAAAATTGGTCTTGTTGTTGGGGGATATAGGTTGTGATATGATGAATATCATGTGTGTATATATATATGGATGTGACTCCTGCATGTGAATAAGATAGATCACACGCACTGAGCGTGTGGTCAATATGTAAACTTATATATATGTGTGACTGAATACTTGATTGTGTGAAAATACGGCTTCCGCATGTGAATAGGATAGGTCACACGCATTGAGGCGTGTGATCAATATGTATATTTTATGCAGGTGTGTGATTGAATATATATGCTTGACTGTACACAGGGATTCTGCATGTGAATAGGATAGATCACCCGCCCTTGAGCGCGTGATCAATATGTATATTATATGTACGTGTGATTGACTATGTGTATATGTATATACTGAAGCGGCGTTGAGCGAGCCGTGGATTGCCTGCTACTTAGGTCACCGGATAGAGATGACCATATATACTATATATTGTTTGTAATAGAAATGGGTAGTTATGCATGTGTAAGAATATCAATCAGGGATTAGAGGCATACGGGATAGGAGAAATCCTACCTCCCGTGCCGGTCACGGACGTCCGATATGGGATCGTGACAGGTCGTGACAGACATTTTGAGGTGGTATTTACAATAGTAGTCATGACACTTAAAGCGACGTGTCATGGAGTAAAAAAGTCTTGATGGAGTTTGAAAAATAGAAAAATAATTGATAATGAAATTACGAATGTGAAAAAGATTGTAGCTTTAGGGTTAGAATTATAATTTTGTAAATGAATTATAATATATGAAATTATTAAAATGGATATAAGAAATAATTGAAATCGAGTTTAATTCAAAACTTTGTGAACAAAATTGACCACAAACAAAGTTTAGGTATGAAATTGAAAAATGTTATAAAGTTTGGGGACATAAAATGTGTTTTCGTCTAAAATTTATTATGATGTGAAAATATAGGATAGAATGATAGAAAGTGAATATATATAGTTGTTATCAAAATATATCTTTATACTTGATTGTAACTTTGGTTACAATTATTTTATATGGTCGTTGGTCTCACAAAATATATATTTAATAATTAATAAAATATAAAATTAATATATGATTGGATGAGAGGTGAGAAAAAAGTAGAGATTATAGGTACTTAAAATAAAAGTTTTGAGAGAAGAATTAGAGTTCATTTGTAGTTAATATGAAGTTAAGGTTGTAAAGTTTGGGGAGAAAGTTAAATAGATATGGTAGTTATAAAAATATATTTCTATATTTGATTAATACTTTCATTATAGTTATTTTATATGATTGTTGATTTTGGTCACAATATATCTATTTAATAATTAATAATATATAAAATATTTAATTCGATGATAGGTGAGAACAAACGTAAAGATAATAGGTAATCAAAAGAAAACTAGTTAGAGAGAAATTAGAGATAATTTGTATAATTAATATGAAGTTAAAGATGATAACATTCGAGCCCAAGATATTTTCATGTCTCTAATTACAAATGTATTTGTCTGATGAAAAAATGGATCCACGTTTTATGTAAGCATTTGATAACTTTGTTTTTTTGTTTTGATAGAAAATAGCTTTGTTGAATCAAGTGCTTTTAGGTACGATGCATTTGTTTTTCTTAGAGATTTTGAAGGACAGGTTACAAACTCTATTTATATTTCATTTCTATTATTCTAATTTTTATACTGTAGTACAAATAAAATGATAAAAGAAATCAAAATGCTATCTAGAGGCATCGAATAATTCTGGTCCTTGAGGAATGATAAGATAATATTTTATTGTATAGGTATAGCATACGCGAAGCATTTCAATAAACAACACGAGAAGTTAATCCTATATTTGGAGAAATGAGGCATATTTGTAATTATTCATTATGTGAAAAAGGTTAGTACGAGGTTCAATAAAGAAAATTTTTCTTTGCAACGACGACGATGAGAATGATACAAATATGTGTGGAAATTGCAAGTTTAACGAAAAAATATTATGGTCCTATAATTATATATAAGAGTCAGATATTAGTATATTAAGCAAGAATCTATGAATGTTAAGTGTTCATTATCATTAATAAATTTATTTATACAAATTTATATTACTGGTATTTTGTGTTAGTTATTATCATTAAATATTTGCATATTATTTATATTATAGTTACAATAAAGACTACTTTTTAAAAGAATCACAATATTAATAAATTAAATAAAAACTATTTTTATATTTTAATTCAAATTTTAAAAATTGTAAATATAACCCGTGCACCGGTCGATTTCTAGTTAACTAATAAATTTAGTTCTATTTTTCCTTAGCCACGAAGAATCTATCTATCTATTATATATATATATATATATATATATATATATATATATACTTAAAGGTAGAGGGCTAGAGGCGCTTATGCAATTACTGCCACATCAGCGTGTAAACATCTTTAATCTTCTGACATATATTGCTGACGTGTTGTTGACATGTGCTATCAATTTTTCGATGTAATTAGCTTTATATAATATATTTTATTCTTTGGACTATATATAAAAGAATATTCTAAATGCAAAATTAAATTTAGCTTAGAGATTTGATAATATATTAATAATGTATCTTAACTGAAATATTTTGTAAACTGAAAATATCAAAATAAAATAATGGTAATAGGGAAATATCGTTTGGTCTTCAACGTTTGTACGAAGTTTAATATTGGTCCTCAACGTTTCAAAAAGTTATTTTAGGTCCTCAACGTTTGTTTTTTGGTCAAAATTGGTCCCCTAGCATAACATTCGTCTGGTTTTGCCATTAAATGCTGAAGTGGAAGGCTTATGTGGTATACACTCTCTCCTACATGTCATATTTAAATGACATGGCACCCTCTCTCACTCCAACTCAGCAAAATGATACCGTTTTGATTCAAAACAAAATATTGAAATGAATCAAAATGGCGTCGTTTTGTCGAGTTTGAGTGAGAGAGTGTGTCATGTCACTCAAATATGACACGTAGGAGAGAGGGTGTGCTACATAAGCCTTTCACATCAGCATTTAATGGCAAAATCAGATAGATGTTACGCTAGAGGACCAATTTTAACAAAAAAAAAACGTTGAGGACCTAAAATAATTTTTTGAAACGTTGAGGACCAAAAGAGTAATTTGGCCTACATTTTATACACTAAATAGCTTGTATTAATCCAAAAATAATACGGTTCAAGCAATGGATTCTCTACATTAATCCTTTACATTTTTTTAATAAAGTTATGAGAGAGACAGAGACAAAAAATTTTTTTTCTTTCTTAATTATTCTTTCTCTCTATCTCTCTTATTTCCAAAAAAAAATATAAAGATCACTCTAAAAGATTCACTTCCAAGTGAAATGATAGAAGACAAGAAGAACAGGCCACTCATCAAATAAAATATGGCTGTGCCTTTTTTTCTTCTTTGACATCATCACTTCTTTTGTTCCTACTATAAAAGGAAATGAGAATGATATTTTTGTGTGAAATTATTGTATTATAATGTCCTCCACTGTCTTGGAAATGTAAACCAACTAATGTTCCTTTTCCACTTTTGGTTTAGGGTATGTTTGGTAACAATACCAAAGAGTAAAATCGTGGTATTTTACGATTTTTAAAAAAAACTTTACATCATATTTTATACATATCAAATACACTTTTTATCATACTTTTTCTCTTTCTTAATTTTTCTCTCTATCTCTCTCCTCACTTTTCTCTACAATACTTTTTTTTATTCTACAGTACTTTACTCTACAGTACTTTCTTTACAGTACTTTACATCCGTATATCTATACCAAGCGTATCCTTAAGGTCTTGCTAATAAGTGATCTGAGAAGATTATTTAAGAATTAATTTAACTGTTAATAATTGTATATAATTATTAATTGAACACTACTACACAATTAATAGGAAAAAAAAAGTTAACATAAAATTCTTTAATATATTTTCTTCTAAAATTTTAAAAATTAAATAAGAAAAGAATCACTAAATATATAATTTTTTTTTTTCATTTTCTATAGTACTCAATCCAAACATATATTTGGAAGGGTGAATATTTGGAGGAGCTATCAATAGCTCAAGCTTACCAATTGTAAGCTGTTGGTTCTGTTTTGAAATCTCTATCTTATTTTATATTTTAAAAAGAAAAAAATATTTTAGCACAAATCTCCAAACAAATTCAACGATTAATAGATGATAAACTTAAACTCTTAATAGCTCTATAGTATTAATTCTGAAATGACCATTCTATGTGAGGACTATGATTGAGTAAGGTAGGGAGTCCCACTTCTTGGAGCGTCCTTTCACGTTATCTCATTCTCACTCTTTTTCTTTTTAACTACTAACAATATATTTAGCAAGTGTTTAAATTATCTGTTTACAACTAATGATTATATAAACAGAAATTAAAAAAATAACTCTAAATATTCTTTCACTGAATCAAATATTTTTATAATTAATATTCTAATAGTTCTCAGAAAAATATTTGAATAATATTAATTATTAAAACCTAAATTACATTTTTTTTTTGTGATTCTATTAATTAATTGAGTTACTATTATTGCTCCTTATCTCATGGAAATGAAAAAGTAGAAAAGTATTTCAGTCATATAAAAAATACCTCCTCTACTTTTCTAAAATTATAGTCTCTTTGTGCACGCTTATTTTTATAAAAAAGCACGTACTTTATTTTAATAACTACTTATTTAAAAAAATGTACTGTTTAAGCATGCTTATTTAAAAAAATAAGTGATTCTTAGTTATATCAGATTGCACTTTTTTAACTTTAAGCATAAGCTAGAAATTGGAGATTCTTTTTCTAACTAGTAGCAGAAGCTGAACTTTAAATGATTTAAGACAAAAATACCTTAATAAAATTTAATATTTTCCATTATACACTTTATTATTTTAAACTTAGTTTTAACCTATATATACAACTGCACTTTACAATTAATCCAAATTCTTCAACGTTGCTCCTCCTCTTCCTTTAAAGTCCAAGGCTATGTTTGGATGGGGGGGGGGGGTTTAGGATGGAAGGGGAGAGTTAAAATAGGTTGAAAGTGTGTTTAAAAGTTTTTTTAAGACAAAAATACCCTTACTCAAATTCCAAAATTCTCATTTTATCATTTTCTTAAAACCTAATAGTTATCCTTCTCATAAAACTGCTATTATTATTGTCTTTAATTAAATAAAAACAATAATAATAATAATTAATTTTCTATTTACATAAAATTAATAGATATTTAATTAGTAAAATATAATAATCATAAATAATAAAATCATATTGTTTAATAGAACTTAACAATAATAAGTATTTATACTATTTATCTATTTAATAATATTAATAATAACATAAATTTATTATCAATGCTCTTCTTGATAATTTTACAGTCAAAACTCAAAAGCTCTTTTTTATATAAATTTACTAAACACAAACTGTTTCTGAGCTACTGTCAAAAGTACTTTTCAACTCAGTTTACCAGACAAAAATTACTTTTCTCTCAAAGCACTGCTTCTCAAACTCCATTTCAAAAGAAATAATTAAAAAAGAAGCAGTTACTAAACACAAACTGTTTCTGAGCTACTGTCAAAAGTACTTTTCAACTCAGTTTATCAGACAAAAATTACTTTTCTCTCAAAACACTACTTTTCAAACTCCATTTCAAAAGAAATAATTAAAAAAGAAGCAGTTTTCAAGAGCCGCCACAAATAGGCCCTTAATAGTAGAGATTTTAATTTCAAAATAAAAATGGTTTTTATTATAAAGAAATCTAAGCAAACGCACCCTTAATATCCAAAAGCCCAAACCAAAGTAAGGCCCAAATATAAATGCACACTTTTTATTCGGTTATGTTATGTAGCCTTCAGTCCCAAAAAAAATGTTATGTAGCCTTCAAACAACACTTGCCTTTAATAAACAAAACAAAAAACTTGCAGAAAAATACAAAATTAAGCCAAATTTAGTAAATTAAAAATAGAATAAAAAGGAAAGGAAATTATATCTGCACAAAATTCATCATCCTAACAATATATATGATTCTTCTTGAAATAATAATGAACAATGAAACACAAGCATTAATTTAGAAGTAAAGTTAAAATCTTCATAGAAAATGAAAATAATGAAATTAAGGTGATGATATATATTTGAAATCATAAGCCATTGCTATCCAATATATAGGTGAAATATTCATTTTGGTCATCTATATTTTACCCAAGTTTTAAATTAGTCTTTTATTTTTTAAAAGTTTTATATATTGGTCCTTTATATTTTTCAAAAGTTTTATATTTGTCCTTCAGGTTTCATTAAAGTTTTATATTAGTCCTTTATGTTTCATTCAAGTTCTATATTGGTCCTTTTGTTTCATTGAAGTTCTATATTAGTCCTTTATGTTTCATTGAAGTTTTATGTTAGTCCTTTATGTTTCATTAGAGTTTCATATTGGTCCTCTCAGCATGATTTTATTTTTTGCTTAAACGACGCCGTTTGGGTGTTTTTGGTGTGTCTAAGGCCACGTAAGTTATTTGATACATGTAGGAGAGATTATGTGTCCACTTCGGCACGCCACATCAGCAATTAACTTAAGAAATTGACGGATTTTGACGGAAGAACCAATTTAGAACTTTTGAGAAACATAAAGGACTAATTTAAAACTTTTGAAACATAAAAAATTAATTTGAAACTTGTGTGAGGACCAAAATGAACCTTTGAACCCAATATATATATATATTACAACGAACACATCATAACATATTTCATTATTAAACAAAGTCGGAGATGGATACATTGAGTGGTAAGGTGATACACATGCAATTGATCATGAGCATAGAGAAAGAGAAGAAGAAGTAGTAGGAATGGGCTCAAAAAGTATGGAAGAAATGGTATTATTGGTTTCGATTAGATCTTCATCACTATACCCATCTCCTTCTTTGTAACACCAAACTGCTGTTCTTGCAAGGTTCACACACATATCTTTGAAATTCTGAGAGAAACCAGAATTGATAGCTTCTTCATTCATCTTCTTCCAAGTTTTGGATATTAAGGATCTCACATGTTCACATGCTTCTTCTTCTTCACACCCTTTGTGTTCATTCATGTAGCATTCTATTGCTTTTGCAACATCTCCTACTTCCTTCTCACGCTATATCACATTTCCAAACATATTAAACACTAATTAATTCATTAATATAAGGTGAAAACTCCAAATTGGTCCCTTATGTTTGCACGAAATTTCATATTGATCATTTATGTTTCAAAAAGTTTAAATTTGTCCTTTATGTTTGCAAGAAGATCCAAATTGGTCCTTCCGTCCACTTCCATCAATTTCTTAAGTTAACTGCTGACGTGGCGTGCCGAGGTGGACGCATAATCTCTCCTACGTGTATTAGATAGCTGATGTGGCCTTAGATACACTAAAAACACTCAAACAACATCGTTTAAGCCAAAAATAAAATCATGCTGAGATAACCAATATGAAACTTTAATGAAACTTAAAGGACTAATATAAAACTTCAATGAAACATAAAGGACCAATATAGAACTTCAATGAAACATAAATGACCAATATAGAATTTGAATAAAACATAAAGGACCAATATAGAACTTTCATGAAACCTGAAGGACAAATATAAAACTTTTGGAAAACATAAAGGACCAATATAAAATTTTTTAAAGATAAATGACCAATTTAAAACATGGGTGAAACATAGAAATGAGGACCAAAATGGGTATTTGACCTTAATATAATGAACAAGAACAAGATTATTGAATTAATTATGGTACCTTTGAAGTTCCGAGATCATCAGCAAGGCGAAAAATCATTGAAGAAAGACGAAGTAAATGAGGGTATTCTTTTAATAATTCCAAATCCCGATTTGTCATTGGATTGGGAATCAAGAAGTAAGAATGAAGAAGTATGACTGGTGCACTTATTGACACCCATGCATTCTCCAAATATTCCTCAACACTTGGCTTGTATCCACTATAATACCATTTTGCTTCTTTCAAACCTGCTTTACAGTAATCTGTCCACTGAAAAAAATTTTAAATGCTATTAATTAAGAGAGTAATCGTAAATAAGAGTAATTAACATATCATTCATAAATAATGTTAATACGTTATTTGTTAATTTAGTAGTTAATTATACACTAAAATAATGCTCGTGACATAATCTCTAATGTTAGTTGTGAAATTAATTAATGTTAAACACTTTAGTGTCAGTCATATATAACCATAATACTAAAAAGAGTTTGTAATTGGTATTATAATTATTTTTTAGTTCCTGAATTTATAGACTTCATTAACTTAAATATAATTAGTCCCTAAAAATATCTAATTTGTCACAAAATTTATTCCTTCCTACTTTCTATCATGTACCTCTCAAAAGTCACAACTCAGTTCCAACGAAATTCGAAGGGATCAATTAGTCGTCCCACATACACAACATGACAACATGCATGCTATATATAAAAAAAGATATTGTGTCCTTTAAAAGATGTTCTAAGATTTAATATTTAACACCTTAAATAAAATATTGTCTCGTTATAAAAAAAAAAAAAAGATATTGTGTCCTTTAAAAAGATACTTATGGAAAATCGAATCACATAAAGGAACGATGATTAGTGTTGGTGAAGGTGTGACAATTGTAAAGTTGAATTAGTGTTTAAATTGGGACTAATTTAATTATTAGTTTACTCTAAAAAATGACTTACCACTTTCCTTATATATGAATGGATGTGATGATCTCTCCCTTTTAGGATGTCAAAAGCCAATTCATTGACAAAGTTGAAAAGTCCAAGGAAACTTATTTTCATGTAATCTGGGAGATTATCTATGCAATTTATATCCCACCTACATGAAAAAACAATATTAAATTCATATATAAATATACTTAATTAATTTGTAAGAGAAATTAAAATATATATGTAGAAGATGCTAATTAATTAATTATTTAATTACCTTTCAATTGTTTGTGTGAAAAGCTCTAATTCTTCCAAAGTGCCATAGGTATCATACGTATCATCTAATATGGTAATGAAAGAAATAACTTGTGTCATAACTCTTCTGAAATATCCAATATTTGGCTTAAAATTCAATGCGTGAGACCAAAAGAAGTTTTCCACCAATCTATCTCTTGGAAAACTCATCTTTCTTGTAATCCCAAGACTTTCCCACCATCTAATTCATTCATCAAAACAATCAAATGCATGCTATATATATATATATATATATATATATATATATATATATATATATATATATATATATATATATATATATATATATATATATTTTAAGAGATAATCGGTCAAAACCCCAAATTGGTCCTTTATATTTGCACGAAATTTCATATTAGTCCTTTATGTTTCAAAAAGTTTAAATTAGTCCTTTATGTTTGCAAGAAGTTCTAAATTGGTCCTTCTGTCTACTTCCGTTAATTTTTTAAGTTAAGTGCTGACGTGTCCATCTAAGCTGACATGTCATGTCACGTCATTGCCACATCAGCATCACGTCATCACATATGATAGTAGATGATGACGTGGCGATGATGTGGCATGACACGTCAGCTTACATGGACACGTAGGAGAGATGATATGTCCATTTCAGCACGCCACGTTAGCACTTAACGGAAGAAATTAAATAAACGGACTTGGATGGAATGACCAATTTAGAATTTCTTGCAAACATAAAGGACCAATTTAAACCTTTTTGAAACATAAAGGAGCAATATAAAACTTCGTGCAAACTTAAGGGACCAATTTGGAGTTTTGACCAATGTGAATATATAAAAATAAAAGATAAGGGATCATTTTAACACTTTTCAAACTAAACTCAAGGATTCAAAATACTAAATAATTAGGCAATTCCATCAAAATAAAAATGATTAAATTAATTAGAGCTTCAAATGAAATTATATACTGCTAAGAGAATTTTCTTTAAGGAAAAAAAAAGAGAAGTTAAGAAGAATTAAATGTCATGATCACCTTGATGCTTGCTTCAATTCCTCCAAATGGATGGCTTGAACCATATTGAAATCCAACTTAGCAAAGTGAAGTAAAGAAGGAATCATATTATGAGTTGTTTCATATGCTTTAATGAACCAAAGAGCCTCCCATCTTGGCATCCTCCAATGCAATGGAACCTCCAATGCATGATTTATTAACATTAAGATTTCATCATTCTCATTCTTCTCCCTCACATATTCTTTCAGAATTTCTATGCTGAATTCTCTTGCTTTTTCCAAAATACTTTCATCTTCCATTGAAAGAAATGATGCTTCATATAGTGATAGCACTCCCTTAATATCAACTGACAATATTTGTTTGAAATTACCCATTTCATCCACAAACCTATCAAACACATCTGCATCAATAATCAACACTCCAAATTAGTTAGACATATATATCCATGGTCAAAACTTCAAATTGGTCCCTTATGTTTGCACGAAGTTTCATATTGGTCCTTTATGTTTCAAAAAGTTTAAATTGGTCCTTTATATTTGCAATAAGTTCCAAATTGGTCCTTCCGTCCAAGTCCGTTTATTTCTTCCGTTAAATGCTGATGTGGCGTGCTGATGTGGACATATCATCTCTCTTACGTGTCCATTTTAAGCTGACGTGTCATGCACATCATCGCTATGTCATCGCCACGTCATCATCCACTATCATATGTGATGACATGGAGCTGATGTGGCGATGATGTAGCCTGACACGTCAGCTTAGATGGACACGTCAGCACTTAACTTAAGAAATTGACGGAAGTGGATGGAAGGACCAATTTGGAACTTCTTGCAAACATAAAGGACCAATTTAATCTTTTTGAAACATTAAGGACCAATATAAAACTTCGTGCAAACATAAGGGACCAATTTAGGATTTTGACCTATATCCATTAAAAACTAGTTAATATTTCTTAGAACTTGAAAACACTTTATTTAATTTCAAGTACCTGTTGATACATGAAACCCATGTTGCCTCAAGAGTCTGAACTCAAGTGAAGTGGCATATAAATCTTTCTCACTACCCTTCAACTTATCCACTTTAATAATATTTTTGTAATGATTTTCCAAAATATTATTGATTTCAGTCTCAAAATGATATGCCACTCCAAGCCTTTCCAAGACATCAATAAACTCAAGTTGATGAAGAGGCTCATCATCATCAACCATGTTATAAAGCATCATTCTTACTTCTTCCCTAAGCACTTTGCTTTGCTCTGCATATGATTCTCCCTGCAATAATTTGTATACAATAATGAAAATAAGCATTGATTTGGAAGTAAAGTTAATACCTTTATGAGTTTTAAAACACTCTTCACTAATCTCTGAATAAAAATATTGACATGGCTAAAAAGTGTTAAAAAATAGACAAAAATCTGACAGAGAGGATTGAGTGCCCTAAATTGAAAGATAAAAAGGGAGGGGGGGTTAAGTGCAAATTAAAATTTTAAAGGGGGTTAAGTGCAAATTAAAATTTTAAAATTCAGGAGTGTTACGTGTTCGTGGCCTAAAACTTTATGTGTATTTTAGTCAAATCTTTATATATATTATGAGAAAATGAGAAAAAGAAAGAAATTAATGAAGGTGATGATGACCATGTATTTGCTACCCAATGACTGAATAAAATCATAATGCCACATTGTAGGTTTGAAATCAGCAGATCGACGAACAATTGGAGAAGAAAGAGTGGAATTAACATTAATAGTACTATTTGATGATGATTTGCATTGGATTGATGATGAAAAAGATGATGATACTTTTGTTGTATGAAATTGGAGAGGAAGCATTCTAGAGGGAGGTGAGAAAGAAGCAAGATGGAGAAGAGACATTATATTGTGAATTATTTGTACTATGACTATGTTGTTGCTATGGTATGTTTGTTTGTTTGAACCACAATATATCAAAGGCTTTATATAGAAACAATGATGTATGGTAGTTGAGTTCATTTCAATCCTTGATAATGATATTACGATGGGTTGGTCTATGATGTAACTTATTGTATGTATGCAATGCAATTTCGGCCGATAGGATTGTGATACGTAAAAAATTATATTGCATCTCAAGTCATCCTACCCACAAGTCGCAATCATATCGTTCGAAATTACGTTGCATGCATATAACAAATTACATCATAAACTCTTATCATACGTGACATTTATATATTTATTGGAATTTGGAAATGAGCATATTTCTGTTGTCCCAAGTCCCAACCACTATGTAATTAACTGACACTGCGCCACTACACACATGTTTATAAGGTGAATTTATTTTTTTAAAGAATTATAGAAATTTAATTTCTCTTTTTTTTTTAAACTTTTTTCAATAAATTTTTTTTTAAATGGGATAAATATGATACTCTCCGTCATATCAAAAAAATCTCTTAATCTCTTTGAAAATTTATATATCACTCACAATAAAACTCTCACATCAATAAGATTATTTGAATCTAGTCGTTGAATCTCCTCATTTAGCCCTTTATTTCACTATATACACAATAAATTCGGATATGCTAAAGTGTAAATCCAATAAAATATATAAATTGTACAATTTGAATTGTTAAATGAAAATATTATAATGCGAACACAAGTTTTAATTTTTATCAAACGACTTGTATCATGCGTTTCATACACTTGTCCTTTATGCAGGGACAGAGGATAGGAAGAGCAGGCTACTGATAAAATTAAGGTAAGAGTAGAGAGTTTAACTTCTTTGAGTATTTTCTCTCTCTGTGTCTCTCTTATTTTTTTTCTCTTTTTTGTTTAAAATTTTCATTAAAGTAAGAATAAAAAAAATTAAATACAACAACTCAATCACCTTCAAAATATAGAAGACCTCTAGAATAAAATAAGCTACCATATTTAAAGACATATATATATATATATATATAATTAATGGGATTTGCACATCTATATACAAAAAATATATATATATAAATTTAATCATTTTTTAAAAATATTAACAGATATATATCACTTTTATTATGCAAGGCCAAAAAGTCATTAGGGAGAGCGTTTTCTTGAAATTTTGATAAGAAAAGCGTTCTCAACAAAAACATTTATAAGGTCAAAATTTCAATCTTAAAAGCCCTTAATTTGAAATTTTTTTCGAAATATGTCAAACGGCAGTCACCTGAGGTGTTTTGTAGTCCACAAGATTTGAGGATGGATTTGAATATTAAAATACAAATAAGACTTAATTGAGGGGATTACAAAGCCATCACTATTAACCGACAAGATATTGATGTGGGTGTGTAGAGGTGTGAAACTGGGCTAATCCGGTCTATACGGGTTGGGTCAGTCATGAGTTGACCCATTCGGATTGAAAGAGTTAAACGAGTTGAAATTTTTAACTCGATCTATCACCTTAGTGGGTCGGGCTAACCCACCTAACAAATAGTTAAATACAAAACAATGAAAGTATGAAATATATTGAATAATTTTTTTTTAATATATGAGATATGAGAACTTAGGGCTTAGGGTTTCTTTTTACTTTTTATTAATATATTAAATAATTTTTTTTAATAGTTATGTGTGTTACGGGCCAATCCATCTAACCCGCGAGCTAACCCAGCTAACTCGCAAATTAGGTGTGTTGAGTTTCTCCAATCCATTTAATAAATAGATTAAAATTTTACAACCTAACACACCAAATTAATGGGTTACACGGGCCAACCTGATAAATTGGATCCGTTTTTACCGTGCGGCCAACTAAGTAGCTGACAAGATAGAAGGAAGAATGCAAACCAAGGGTTGGATGCTAGCATGAGAATTATTTTATGAGTTAATTATTATTTTACAAAAGTTTAAAGATATTTTTAATAATTTTCTTTACTATTAAATTAAAGCTTAAAGAAAGGTTAATTATTGAGTTAATTATTGTTGAATCCGAGCTGCCCTCCTTGTAGCTCTGACGACGAATCTTGTGGACTAATGGCGTTTTTGTATTCCTATATTCAAGTAGTTGATGTTTCTTGTGGGTCCCTTAACGTTTGATTTATTTTTTTTAAAAAAAAGTTCTTGTTAAGGGCATTTCTAAAGTTAACATTTTGACTATATAAACGTCCTCGATCGTTAAGGCATGAGGGTGTTTTTCTTATCAAATTTTTAAGAAAATACCCTCCCTAATAATATTTTTGGACTTGTACAATTAAAAATATTATATATTTGTAGATAATTTTAAAAAATGACTGAATTTGTGTATATATATATATTTTGTTGTATATACGTGTGTAAATGCTATGTATAATAGATCTTGGGACTGTGCTGTCTTCCTCCTTTGCAATTTTCACTGTTCTTTTTTCCTATAAAAAAGCAAATGAGAATGATATTTTTGAACAAACAGAGATTCAATCTACTGAAAGAGAATAATATCTTATAACATAATAAATTTACTTTGAATTTTTACTGAGAGGATTATTCATAATTAATATTTTATAATGTTTTATCTAGAAAAAAATACTTGTAACAGAAGAAAGAATACCCGTGAGGAAAATAAAAAGAAAAGAAAAGAATGATATTTCTGTGTGAAATTGTATATAATATCTTCCACTGTCTTGAGAATGTAAACCAATAATGATCATTTTCTCACAATGAATGATTATAAACATAAATTTTCAACCCAAAGGAATACTATATAGACTTTTGCCACACTGAGCAAATGATCTTCTCACAATTAATGATTATAAACATTAATTTTTTTTATATAAAATTAGTTAACTAAATATTGTTTGACCCAGTCAAATATTTTTGTAATTAATATTTTAATAATATTAATTAATAAAATCTAAATTACATTGCTTTTTTTTTGTGATTTGATTAATTAAGTTATTATTTAAAAAATGTCTGATGTAATACTGTACTTCCTTATCTTATGGGCTATGGGAATGAAAAAGTATAGAAAGTAGAAAGCCCAAATTAGTACCATCTAGGCTCAATTATATTATATTATATAGGTTTAAATGCATAGAATATCTTAAATTTTTAAATATTATACTCAACCTTTGAAAATTTTAATTTTAGACACGGGACTCTCTTATAAATTTTGTTAATCTTATAACAAAATTCGATCCATTTTTTTACACAATTTTGTCACATTAATAAATACTTTGTCACATTAATATTTTAACTAATTGAAAGATATTGTGATTATTTCACACAAAATTCCAATCAAAATTACTTTCAATGTTCTTTCAAATAGCATCGAAATGTCATTGAATTAGCTAAAAAAGTTGTTAATGTGACAGGAATTTTGTTAAAAAAATGGACAAATTTCTTAAGGGATGGAATTTTTTTTGTCTAAAATTAAAAGGTCATGGGAGTTAGATGGGAGTTAGATGCAAGATATAAAATTCAGAACAACTTAAAACTAAGATATATTTTATATATTTTAACATATTAATTATATATTTCAGTCATATGCAAAATATCCCCAAAACTTTTTTAGAATTAATATCAACCTCTAATTTCTTTTCTTTAAGTTTAAATTTTTGTAATATGGTGCATAGGTTTTCTATTAGCCAAGATTAATTAATTAATTATTATATTTTCCATTGACAATTTGCAAGATTAGCAGAAATATATGGAAATATTGAGAGAAAGTCCTAAGTTTGCATGTTGTACATGTGTAAGAAAGTAGCATTGAAATGATTTGATCATTTGACAATATCATTTGGTTTCCCTAGCCGCCATTTCTAATCAAGATTATTGAAAGATTAAAAAGAGAGAGAATATAATAATAATTAATTAAAAATAAGATTATTGAAAGATTATTATAAGGTTCCTAATATAAATAAGATACGTGACAAAAAAAAATGTTTAAATGATTAATTATAATAGAGAGAATATAAAATATCACATTTTATATAATTAAATATAAAAAATGGTATAAATAAAATATATAATTAAAAAAACTTTACCGCAAAAATATAAAATATTATCTAAATGTTTTTGCTTAATTAAATAGAAAACGTGCCACATATGCTTCTCATTTTAGTAACGAAAAATTCTGAGTAGTGCAAAGGTGATTTTCTTTTTTTTGCACATGATAAAGATTAGAAAACATTTTATTAATGTTTTAATCGCAAAACTAATCATGATAAGGGATTGCTAATTACAGACATTTTGAAAGAATAAATAAAAATAATAATGAATTTTTTTACGAATATTGTCTCCCTAGCTCGAACTTGAAACATTAAATTATTACTAGGTATAGTGAAATTATTTTTAAAATATCATATCTTTATTAGTTCACTAACTTTTATTTAACTCTTTTATAATTTAATATTTAGTTTTTATTTATAATTTTTTAGAAAAAAATCCGTAATTTTCTCTTAATTTCTTATTTAAAATTTAAATAACACACACAACTAAAAGTACATTTTTTTGTTCTTTGTGCTTTGTGTTCAAAATCAATTTTATTTAATTATTTTACATATTAATTATATTTTGTCAGTTTGTCCTATATAATTTTAAAATGAGTGGATTTTTTTTTCAAAGTTTAATATCCTACGTTTTCTTTTTAAAGAAGAAAGATTTCATTAAATTATATACGAGCCTAACGTCACTTGTAACTTATAATAGAGCAGACAATTTTATTCTAACAACACAAAAGAATAAATTGAAATACGGTTAAAACTATTGAAAAAAATAAAAGTATAAATGATTTTATTTGTAAAATAAATTGAAAACTTTATTATTCTTGATGCCGGTAATAAAATTGTTATATTTATATCTCTTATATATCATATTTAAAGTGATCTTCTTATATAGTTGAAAAGGTCAAATGTTTTCTAACAATACAATGAAAAAGTAAAATTTTTTCATATAAAAAGATCCATAAAATTTGATTATAATTAGGTTAAATTATTATTTTGATCTTTTATGTTTAATCGAAATTTACTTTTAATCCTCTATATTCTAAAAAGTTATTATAAGTCTTCCATATTTTAAATTTGGTCAAAATTGATCATTTTAATTTGTTTAACACCATTAGCTCATTCCGTTAAATATTAATGTGACTCAAATCTCTCTCTTATGTGTACATTTAAACTGACGTGACGTTCTACGTCACTCGCTATGTCGTCGTCGTCGTCATCATCTTCTTCTCTTTCTCTCTCCCAATTCTCACTTTTGTCCTTCAGTTGAATTTCTTGCACGTCATTGCGTTGAATAAGAATTAAGGGTACGCTTAGTATAAATATACGGATGTAAATTACTATAAAGAAAGTACTGTAGAGCGAAGTACTGTAGAAAAAAGTGAGGAGAGAGATAGAGAGAAAAATTAGGAGAGAGAAAAAATATGATAAAAAGTGTGTTTGATATATATAAAATATGATGTAAAATTTTATTTTGGTCATCCATCGTTTTAAAAATTTTTAATCAGTCCTCTATCTTTATAATTTATTATAGACTGAATTTTTTTATGTAACACCGTTAATTTATACCGTGTGTGGAGTTCTTTTGAGGTTCAATCGTGATTTTCTATTCAAAATGTCATTAAGAATGACTTGACACACCTTCCATATGATCACGAGCCCCATTTGAGCAATAAATCTGCTGGGATTCCCAAATACAACGCGAAGCGATAGGTTTGACTAACACCAAACTTGATTTCCTTAAGAAAATTTCAAAATAATGCATTTTGTCATAGGCTTCATTTTGACCCATCATATGCACGTGAGATTTTGCCTAGAAAAAAAGTTGACCCACGACTCATTGATTTTTGATGGACGGCGATCCACGTGGTCGTAAAAACTTTTTAAAAATTATACTTTCACCCCTTCTCTAACCTCAAAATTTTTCATTTTAATCCCTCACTCAATCTCCATTATTTTTTCTCCCTCTTCATACTAACTCAAACCTCCTTGTTCTCTTCTTCTGAACCCTTTCATCACAAAAAAATAGTTAATCCCAAATCCCAATTAATCACCCATATATCATACTAGAGGCTTCGCATGCACCTTGGTGCATGCAATCAATTTTTTTAAATTTAGTATAAAATTATTATTATTATATTTAAAATATAATAAATAATTCAATAATTATTTATATTTCTAACTTCTCTCTCACCACTTTTATTAACTACCTTACCCATGATCTCTTTCTCTCTCATATCTCCTCCAATCATGTGATGTTGAGGGAGAAGTTATTTTTTTGGTGTCACACTTTGGTTGTGTGACACCAAAAAGTCTAAAGCCATATATATATATAGATATATAGACCATAACATAAAAAGCACATCATGATCACCAGTGTTTTAATTTGATATACAACATAAAAAAATAAGGAGAGAGAGTGACACATAAGTGGATCTTATAAATAAGTGGGACCCACAATGTGTCAGTCTCTCTCCTTATTTTTTTATACTGGGCAGCATAGGATCCATTTTATTTTAATTTCCTATGATGAAGTCTAACTCTCACTCACATTCTTCTTCTTCTTCACTCTAATAATTAATTAGCGTTTTCTTATGATAAAAAAAGTACATGATGAAACAAAACAACAAAAAGTCTTGCGTTTTCTAAATTTGTGTTCCAAAATAGGCAGAAATATAATGGAAAGGATCATTCATACTTTTGCGAGATAATGGCCGACAAGACTTCTCTCTTATTATTAGCCCTCCATTTACTTATAGTTAATTTCTTTTTTTTTTCGTAAACCTGTTAATTTCAAAACATATTAATAATGTATCTTAACTGAAATATTTTGTAAACTGAAAAGATCAAAATAAAATAATGGTAATAAGGAAACATCATCATTTACTTATAGTTAATTTTTTTTTCGTAAACCTTATAGTTAATTTCAAAACATTTGAAATATCATCATTATCCTATTCAAGTATGAGATGTTAAAATCATATATTTAAATTCGAATTTTGATTCAGTAGATAAGTTATTTAAATGTGAATTATTTGAATAGTGGTTTCTGATTCATACTTATTAGAATCATATTCCAACTCAAAATTCAAATTGTTGTTTTGTGTTATTTTGTCAATCTCTCTCAGCCTTATATATACTAAGACGCAGTAGTACTTTTATACACCAGTATAATCAAAATTAGCTTATAATAGAGTTCAAGGAAGAGTTCTCACAAGCTGCAATCAATGGCTGCCGGCAGAGTTGATTCCATCAGTGCTATCAATCCAACAAAAACATATTGGATTATCAAGGTTCGCGTGGTGAGGATCTGGCTATAAATTTGGATCTGCAGGTAGAGTTCTCATAATCTGATTTCAAATTGAGAATTCAATCTCCATTATTCTTAAAACATGTAACAATCAAACTATTATTTATTTTATAAAAAAATCTATTAATTATTTATGATTTCGGCAATCAATATATAATTAAATTGATCAATTAATATATTCTATAACTATAACTACTACTAAATCTCTAATTTTATTTCTTTCTATTTTCTATTCTCTGATTTGGTTGCTTTGAAAATCAACCTCCTCAGTAACTGCCAAATTGGGAAGACCAGCTTCTTGGTTTGTTCCTAATTAATCAATTCAAGCATGCATTATATTTTTTTTAAAAAAAAGAGTTTATTTTAATTTTCTTAATTTATATTAATTGTATTTGAATGTAAAAGAAGTTCGCATATCATATTGTATCTGGGAAGTTGCAGGTAGAACCGTAGAAGGAAAAAACAGAGTAGTGAGCTTATTTTAGGGGTAATTTTGTAACAGAAATATTTATTAAATTATCAATTTATTATATATATTAATCTGCAGGTGATGGAAAATCGCAAGACCAGATTTCAATGGCTTGTAAGGATGCTTACATAACTCATGTGTGAAGAAAGAATATACCCATTATAAAGAGCTAGCAGTTAATTAGTCAATGTAATATATGTATTGTACCCATTATTTTATTATTGTTAATATTAAAATTTTTAAAATTTATTATTGTTTATATTAATATGCTGGATATATATAGATACTTAATTATTATTATTATACTGATATTTATTGTCAAAGTAAATTAAATCAATTAATATATTGTTGCTATTTTGTGGTTGATGCCCTTGAAGGCTTGAACGTTACTTTCCTACGATTTTTAATAAAGCATATATGCATCCCACTCATAGAAAATCAATTAATATTAGGAAAAAACTTATATGATGTTGCTTACATGATTTTGCTAAGGTTAACCAATTAAAAAAAGACATGTGTCAATTTTTTATGTAATTAAACCATTAATTTTGTAATAAATTCTTTGATTCATGCTAATGTAATATGATTTTTATATTCCTTCAAATCAGCTTAATAATTAATCTTATATTAATTTTAAAATTCATATTTC
Organism: Senna tora; assembly: GCA_014851425.1. Classification (NCBI taxonomy): domain Eukaryota; kingdom Viridiplantae; phylum Streptophyta; class Magnoliopsida; order Fabales; family Fabaceae; genus Senna; species Senna tora. The sequence continues at coordinate 19,032,647 of CM026263.1, read as the reverse complement.
CCTTTAATCATGCATGCTACACTCACCTACTATTAATATATTTCTTGAAATCATCTAATTTTAAAAATTCTAATAAAAATCTAATTTTTAATTTTTTAATTGTTATATTATTTTAATTTAGAATTTTTAATTGTTATATTACTTTTACCTAACTTACAGCCTTACAAGTCTCTATTCTATTCTTACACGTTTCTGCTTAACTTGCAGTAAAATAATATTGGATGAATTAAAAAGAAGAGTGATATAATAATTTGAGAAGAAAATTAGTTATGACTTATGCGTGTCTCAACGTTGCCTTTAGTATTTTATAACAATAAATGACAAAAAAATGAACTTTGTTAAATATTATTCTATTAATAACATAATAAAATTATAAATTTTATTTATTCTAAACAAGATCAAAACTTTCAAATTCTTTACATTGAATTCAAACGTGAAATGCTAAGCTTCACAGCCCATCAACTCTTGGCAAATATGGCTGGACACGGGATGCCAATTTCAGAAGATGAATAACAAAATAAAAATTTCAGATAAAAAAAATAACAAAATAAAATTTAATAAGGTAATCAATTTTTACGTTTATCGAAGTAATCAATATATATAGAGAGAAAGTTTAAATATTAGATCGATATAGTAGTTATTAAAATGTATCTTTATATTTGATTATAACTTTCATTAGAGTCATTTTTATATAGTCGTTGGTCTCACAATATATATCTAATTAATAATTAATAAAACATAAAATAAAATATATGATTGGATTATAGGTGAGAGAAAGTGGATATAATAAATAGTTATAAAACTGGTGAGAGAGATTAAAGATAATTTGTGATAAAAATGTAACAAAAACAAGCCATGTGGAGACCTATATCAGGGATAAAAGTTTAATGGTACCATACCACTAAAGTTCAGTACATCCCTCCAATCATGTAGAGCCATTTGTTAATATTAATATAAATTCACATTAATGATGACCCACATTGAATGATTTAGGAACCAACTGATTGAAGGGATATACTGAACTTCAATGGTACCGTACCACTGAACATCTACTCCTAGATCAGACCTGTCTAAAAGCTGGTTCGACAAAACATAAGTTTTTGCAACCTTCAATAGCGGTGAGAATGTGAGTAACAGATACAATATCTGCTACGAACGATCAGTACATTATTTTAGATATAGATTTGCAAAACCTTCCCAACAAACGAAAATAACAAAAACTACTTTCAATTACTTGATCTAAGAAGACTTAGTAATTAGAGGTTAAACTTTTCTAAAGAAAGACAAAGATACAGACTAGATCTTGAAGAAAACACCACCAAAATGGGGGATGATGTAGATCTGAAATATCTATTTATTTTAAAGACTGAAAATAAACAAAATTAAGAAAAGAAGGAGGGGTTGCTAAACTTACAAAAATTTGTAAGTTGTAGCAATCCCTCCTGCACTTATCTGCAAGAGGAGAGGCGCTGGAGGATGAAGAAGAAGCAGAAGTTGAAGAGGCGCTAGGGTTTTTTTTACTGAAGGAGAGAATTGAATGAGAGTTAAATTGGACTATATATGTTATAATAGCAAATTCAAAAATTTAATACTACTACATAAGTGTAAGATTTTGTAGTACTATCTTATTGTATAAAAATATGTTAAGCCTCTATTATTCGTTATGAATGATGAAATTTTTTTTTATGTTACTATATCTAAACTTCAAAAAATTTCCGTGCATGTGCACAGGCCAAAAGCTAGTAAATATATAAAAGAAGAGGCCTAAAGCCTTATCATGCCACATAAGCTTTTTTAACATTTGCAATCTCAACATGTGTACTCCCGTTGCAACCAACTAGACAAATGTGACAAATCGCATCCAAATCAGCATTTTTAAAATTTTAAATCATGAATTATTATTTTGTCATATATATATATATAACAAGTCAATTGTTTCCATTAATTTTAAATTCCTTAGTTCATGTTAAATGCACCTAAATATATCCATAATCCTTATGATTAAATTAGTTACCTATAGGTGGCCGTGTGCGGCTAAGACGTACGTAAGGTACTCCGGACGAGCGAACCACTCGTTGCAGGTTGCCTTAGACTGGGAGAGAGAGTAAGGGTCTCTCTGAGCTAATATATCTAGACTGTTACCCGTGCGATGCACGAAATATAATTATAGACTATTTTATGATTAAATTCAAAAATTATATGCATATATTAATCTTAGCATATTAATAACAATACATACTACAAAAGAATGTTTTGGCTCAACTGATACTTGATAAATGTCATGATATTAATTGTTTAGATGTATAACCTTATTGGTTGATGTTATACATAAATTTAAACACAAGATATATACAATGTCACGTGAAAAATGTAACAAACATATACTAATTATTATACACTGAATGTACATGATATAGAGTACTTAACATTCTGAAAAACTTTCTTGTACACAATGTTAGATGTTTTGGTAGATGGATGTCCATCATGCTTATTTGACTATGGAACTAATAAGAATATTTTTAACAAATCCGATTTTTAAAAATAAAATCCTACAAAAACATATTCAATATAAATATGATTTTTAAAAATGAAGGTCAAATATAAGGACATGCATTTAAGGTTTGTGAAATTAAATTGTCAAGGTCATATATAATATATAGGAATTAAATATGTTAGTCATAATAAATTAATACGCTAATAATCACTTATAGCTAGCTAATCCCAAAGAAATTGAAGTGTATATTTAATAATATATTAAATTTTGTAATTCATAATAAATAAGATTATATGCCAATTTATTATTGAATTTGTAATTATTTTTTAAGGTAGCAGTAGTTATAGTTATAGAATATATTAATTGATCAATTTAATTTTATATTGATTGCTGAAATCATAAATAAATAATAGATTTTTTTATAAAATAAATAATATTTTGATTGTTACACGTTTTAAGAATAATGGAGATTGAATTCTGAATTTGAAATCAGATTATGAAATTATATTAAATAATCAGAATTTTACTTTAAATGATGAAGAATCCCAATATTTTTCTCATTTTCCTAAATAGTAGCTAATATATCTAGAGTTAATCTTCGATTTATATATCCTCAATTTTTAAACACTAATAATTTTTTGCACCATTTTTATAATTTTTGTTATTAATATTATTTTATTTTCAAAAAAGTTTGAATTAAACTAATGTAGAATACTTTCTTTTATCTTTTCTTTTTAGAAAAGTTAATGGTCGTTGTAACTGTCATTTTTTGTTTAAACAATTCTAAATTAAGAATAAGGACCGCAAGGGGTCTTAACCTTGGGGGACTTGTCCTTAGATGATGACCTAAGTGCCTACGTACCCTTAAAAGGGATCAAAGTCCACGTAGTTCACTGTGTTTACATCCGTAGGGGCCGTTAGGCAAGGTAGTTACCTGTAGGTGGTCGTGTGCGGCTAGGACGTGCGTAAAGTACTCCGGGCGTGCGAGCCACTCGTTGGAGGTTGCCTTAGATTGGGAGAGAGTAAGGGTCTCTCTGAGCTGCTGGGAGCTTTGCTGATGGAGATCCCTAAGACGGAGATAGGCTTGTTGATGAGGGAGCTTGTGAGGTGATGGACCAAGCCTTAAGATTCACGAGGAGATATATCGTATTTGGAAGGTTAAACTTTACTTTTGTGTATGCCGAAGTCTGTCCCTGAGTCCCTCGGGTGATGGCTATTTTATAAAAGTGTGTAGGAGGACGTGGTCGACCAACGTTCCTGCTCGACGTGGGTCGACCCATGATGTTCGAAGGCTTCTTATGTCTTTGGTGCGAGAGCTTAAGAGGGGAGAAGTGGGTACCGGCCACGTATGAAGAGAATGGGTGGTGTCACTTGTCACTAGCACGAACTCCTGCAGACGCCTCGGCAACCCTGCCAAAGCCCCGAACAGTGAGCACCATGGGGGTAGCATCTAACCCCCTGGCAATCCTCTCTTCCATCTCCATAGGAAAGTGCCTGCCTAGGGACACCAACGAGAAGGAAGGCTCTCCCTCCAGCGGCTCGACAGGTTGAAGAAGGCTGGCATCCGACCCCGAAGCAACGTCCTTCGTGGCAGCCACTTGACTCACTACTACATTCCTTCTATCAGAGAGGCCCCCGCCATCCATGACCACATCATCAGCCTTGGCACCTTCGCTAGCACCTCAGCCATGGTCTCATCTACAAGAAGCCGAGCCACAGCAAAAATCATCAGCAGGTTCCTCGACCGACCACCTCGCCTTCTTGGCAGCAGGTTCATCAGCTCCACCAGCAGAACTCGGAGCCGACGTACGAGTCGACAGAAACACCTTCATGGGTGATTGACGAACAGGCAAAGGAGGTAACGTACCCTCCACAGGAGTCACATCCCGATCGCCCGTTGATTCAGACCTCCGCTGGGCATCCAGGGACGACAACCGAAAACCCGCACCGGAAGGTAGTTTCTTGAACCCTCCTTTACTTTTGGACTCTGCCAACCCCTCACATCTTTCCTCCTTTTTTCCCTTTTGAGATCCTCTTGCCGGCGAGTTTTATCGAAGGACGGCGGGACAGGAAGACGCGCGTCTCTCCCGCCTCCACCAGGTACCACGGCGGAAGTTTCCACAGCTGCCCCTAGAGAAAGGTCCTGCCCAGATTTCTTCCCCCTACTCTGACCACTGTCGCGAGTATGCCTAAGGGGAGGAGGAGAAGAAGAAGGAAGGTCTTCAAGATCGGTGAAATCAAAAGGGAAAAAGCTGTCGTCACCGGCCATGGCACAAAACGAGAGATAAAGGGGAGTAAGAATCAGAGAAACAGAGTGATGCAAGAAGGTAGGGAAGCACTAAAAACAGAAGGCAAAGAGAAAGTAAAATCACAAACTTTCAAACGCTGGATATTTATAGGGAACTCAAAGGCGCGACTATTCGAAAATCTCAGCCCCCTCGTATCTTGCAACAGATACCAGGTCTAATGTACAAACCACTTGCCGTGGCCGAACACGTGGAAGGAAGGAGCGGCCCAAATTCATAGCCTGGAAATTGGAGGCACAAAGACTGAAAAAGCCCTGGGAACCCAAGAGTCGCTCGAAGACACCAAATGGCCTTTTTCGAAAAATCCTCAACCAAGGCTAATGATGACCGCTCTCGGAAATGAACCCGCATTAAATAAAGGCAAAATGGTGGCAAAGCACTCAAGATCAGCAGAATTCATCAAACCCTGAAACGTGGCGTCTAGTTTAGCCTGTTCTTTCAACAGACAGCTCTCCACAAAAGCTTCTTGCTAGCCGTTGACTGCAGATGAACCTGACTAGAGGGAAGCGTCTCGAATGACCAAAAGGCCCATGACCTTTCCTCTGCACACCCCCAAGGGGCACTTCAAGAAATTCTCCTCTGAGCAATGATAACCCCTCATCGGTAAGTCGCATACTTTCTGTAGAGACGACTCGAAAACTTGCTAAGGAAGTCAAGCAGTTAGCCACCCACATCGCGATGCGTGGCACCTTCAATGTCTCCACTCCCACGGAGTAAACCGAGAGTCACGCAAAGCTTCGCAATTCGGACGACCACCGGAGATGGCCAAGCCCACCCGCGGACGAGATCTTCTCAAAACCAAAAATCGCCAGGCAAAATTCCCTAAGTAGCTTAATGATAGAGAACTTAAGTCCACGAGCGCCCGACACCTGTAGACTTGGGGCACTTATGTAACTACGAAATATTTAGCCTAGGGACATGTGGCACTGAGCTTCCAAAAGCCTAGCGACAACATACGCTAGCGACACATGGCACCACTCGCCTACCTCTTACATGGTCGTTGGCCGCGTCTCTCCATGAGGGCTCCCGTCCAAGAGACGTGGGAGATCCCCTGAGCATCATGGGACGACCCACGTCCCTCAAGAACATGGGTCGAGCACTTCCTCCCTACACTTAGTATAAAAGGACCCTCGCCCGGGGGACTTAGGGATCAGAAGGCGAACACTGGCGGAACTTCACCTATAACCATTTAGGCAAACCTTTTGAGTACCCTCTGACATCCTCTTGCCCAATCCGCATCACTCATCCCAAGCTCTGCTCGTAGCACCGTTAGGTCCCGCCACCAGCAGACACATCTCCGTCCCAGAGTACCCCACCTTCTGAGCTCCTAACAACTCTCAGAGACTCAAGCTCTCTCACATTTTAAGGCAACCTCCCACGAGCAGCTCGCCCGCCAAGAGTACCTTACAGACGTCTTAGCCACACACGGCCCGATACAAGTAAACCGCCTAGCCTAATGGCCCCTATAGACATCATCATGATGAACTACATGGACTTTGATCCCTTCCTAAGGGTACGTAGGCACCTAGGTTCCTCACCTAAGGACAAGTCCCCCAAGGTTAAGACCCTTGCGGTCCTTAATTGCAAATTACAATTTTTTGAACCAAAAACGACAGTTACAAATATAATTATCATAAATCTAAGGGACAACATATTTAAAAAATTAGTGTTCAAAGTGTAATTATTATAAATTTGAGAACTTAAATAAAAAAAATTTCAAACATGTCAAAAGTGCAAATTCCAAATTGAAGGGGCTAAGAAGAATGTAAATAGCCTATAAAATAAGAAGAAGAAGAAGAAGACTGTAAATAGGACCATCTACTGTGTGTACCGAACGTGTGTCTACCATGTGTCATGGTATATTTCTTGAGTTATTCAATACTTGACTTAATTAGTATGGACCATCTTCAAGTAATGCACATTCCTTCAATTGATCAAGTTGCAGATGCTTTTAACTAAGCCTTTGTCTGGTGAAAGATTTGTTGTTCTAAGGGATAAACTTACTGTCATCTCTCAAGATCCCACTAAGTTTAGGGGGGGATGATAGTGTGATAGCCTTCCAGAGTGTGAGAGATTATTCTAGATGTGCCAGTTTAAATAGTGATGGTTTTCGGGCATACCTGGTGTCAAATTTGACTTCGTATCCAAGTGCCACGCGGAGACCTGGTCACGTATCACGAACGCGGATCTACGTCTACACAGTAAATGCACCAAAGAAGGATTAAGAAGATCGGTCAGGAGGAACCCACAAGTTCTCTCACACTTTCTCTCTTGGAACTACCGTTGGAGTTTTCTCTCAATTTTGTTGAATGAAAATAATGCTAATTCACCCAACTGACTCATTAGTTGGTTATTTATATCATCAAGAAAATAGGTTATGGGTGAGATAGTGGATACCACCATTATCTCCCACAATCCCATTAACCAAGTTAATTAATTAATTAAATATTATAAATAATAATAATATAATTATTTATTATTTAATTATGGTTTTGGGTTGTCCTATCCACCAAGGGTGGACCCACACTCCAACATCTCTCACTCACACTTGGTGGATTGTATGGTAGTTATACCAATCTCTTCTTCTTCTTACAACTTCATACTAGGTGCTTTGTCGTGACCGCGTGAACATGATGTCTCTTTTAGGTGCTTGTACTAGAAATCCTTTTTATAGGACCGGCACAATTTACCTTCTCCTTCATGTAGCTGAAAAATTAAAATTATGCCTCAAATGTCTTAGATTTAACTATATACATTTTGATATGACAAATCTAGCCCCTCTCGAGTCAATGTCTTGACTTAGATTGCCTTCCTCTTATGTTCAATATCCACACTTATGACTACTCAATGTCATAAGAGACTAGTCATAGATAATAACATAAATGTGTATATTGCAGTTAATCTTCCTTTCATCCATATATCATTTAAAAATGTGTAAGGAATATACACCACTAACCCCCAGGGTCTCAAGATGCTTAGATCTAGTTTGCGTTTCGTCTATAACTCAAAAAGGTTGTGGAAGTGACTGATTCTAAGAGCACATGGTTAAGTATGAAGGTTTCTGTTAATAAAGCATCACCACAATATGAATTTAGCAGGTTTGCATAAGTCATCATAGACTTAACAATGTCTAGAAGAGTTCAATTTCTTCTTTTGGTAACTCCATTGATTATGGAGTGCCAGGGGTAGTCAATTTTCCTAATTCTCCCTTTTTCTTCACAGAGCAGTCTAAATCCCTTAGACAAAAAATTTCACGACCTCGATTAGTGCATAAAGCTTTTAATCTTATTGTCTGTTTAATTTTGTACCTCCTTTAGGTATCATCTGTAGCACTCAAGAGCTTCAGACTTTTTGTGAAATCAAATTGACATGACGATGTCACGAATAATCATATATAAAGGTAATAAAAATACCACGCTTTGTGTTTCTCCCTCACACTCATTAGACTGCATATATCGGAATACAATAATTGCAATGGATTTCCAACTCTAGTTCTCCTACTGAAAGACTTTCTCGTTGCCTTACCAGCTAAACAATTTTCTCACAGTGACATTTCAATATTTGGAATGACACTTAATAGCCCTTCTTTGGCTAATTTAGTCATTCTATTTTGAGTCATGTGTCATAGTCTAGCATGCTAGGAGTTTATGTCAACATTTCTTGAATAATCAACAAAGCATTCACCAATAATTATAAAAAATGAATCCTTTTAAACAAGAAAGCAGAACCTGAAAGGAATGAGTTGCTAAAAATCAATGCAACTTTACAATGAAGGTTCACATCAAACCCAAATTTTAAAAGACATATGTCAGAAAACAAGTTTCGTCGGATGTCAAGAGCATAAAGCACACCATAGAGTATGAAGTTCTTTCCACCACATAAATTAAATTTACAGGTGCTTAAAACCTTTGACCTCGATTATCACGTTGTTTCCAACATAAAGCCGCATGCTTCGATATGACAATCGATAGTACTTAATAAAGGATCCTCTATCCGAGTAACGTGGTCTATGAATTTCAAGTCAATAATCCAAATGAAGAAACAAGGACTGTTAGAAAAATAGCCCGAGAAATATGTAAATTCACATAATACACTAATACCGTTTCACCCTCTGTCTATTTTGAACAATCATATGTGAAATGACCTGTTTTCTGACATGCGAAACATTTGACCTTCTTCAGTTCTAGCTTCTTTTTCCAACCTTTGTTTCCCTTTTTCTCATGAATTGCTTATTCCCTTCTTGGGTTGAGGATCGCTCTTCTTCCCTTTCTTATTAAACTTGTTGCCCTTCTTGAAATCAGGCATTGAATGGGAAGTGATCCTCAGTATAATGAGCTTGTCCAGAGACCTTGTTAGCTTCTGAGCGTTCACCTTTAGCTTCAAATGCTTAGCTACATCGTTAAAAAATAACGATGTTCCATTTTGGGTTAGATTCACCTTCATATGCTCCCAGCTTCCAGGGAGCTATATGATAATAGTCTACACTTGTGGTTCATCAAACAAAACATGTCCAGCTTCCTATAGTTCCCTGATCATATTGGCCATCTCTCTCGAATGTTGCTTCATAAGATTTTTTGGCTTAAGCTTATGAGAGGCAAACTTAATCGTCAACCTCCTAAATTTAGTGGTAGAAATACCAAAAAACTTACCCTTTAAAGCTATCCACATAGCTCGTGGAGGTTTGTGTATCTCAAACTCGCACATTTTTGTTATCAGCCAGGGCACTTGGAAACATTGTCCTTGCTATGCTATTTTTCTTGTTCCATGTTTGGTAAGCCTCATGGCCTCTCCAATTTTGGCCCATGTTTCCAGTTTCATGTTTAACCAAACATCTGAGAAAGGCCTAACAACATCTTGTTCCTTCAAGATGTATTGTATTTTACGATGCTAGATATCACAATTGTCCCCGTTAAGTTATTCCCCCTTATTTAGTTTACTAATAATATTCTTGGTTTCACTTTTTAGTTCTGTGACAAACTGATCCCACATTATTCTACATTCTTTATAAAAGGGATACGTACTGTAACTACGGAATATTCCACCTTGGGACACGTGGCACTAAGCTTCTAGAAGCCTAGTGGCAGTACACACTAGTAACACGTGACACCACTTAACTGCTACTTACGTGGCCCTGGCCCACGTCACCTTGCGAGGACTCCCACTTAACGGGACGTGGAAACTCGTTGGGCATCGTGGGACGACCCACGTCCCACGAGAACGTGGGTCAAGCACATCCTCCCCACACTTAGTATAAATAGACCCTCACCCGGGGGACTAACACACAAGATCAAGGACTACCACACTAGATCTGAGACATCTCAAATACTTTCAGAGAGCATTACTCATAGCCATTCTAGCAGGCATTCTGAGCACTATCAAACACCTTACGCAACATCCTTCACGCACCCCGAGTCACGCCATAGCACTACTAGAAAAACAACGTTTAGTGATTGCCGAATCGGTCACAAAACAGTAAAATCGGTCACTAAATTGAGGTTTAGTGACCGATGGCGGCGGTTGGTATTTCGTTAGTCACTAGTAATTTGTGACTGTATAGTCGGCAGTCACAAATTTAGTGACTGACTGGGCGGTCACAAATTTAGTGACTGACTGGGCGGTCACAAAGCGGTCACAAATTTCTGACTGACGTACGGTTAAAAATTGGTTGAAAATTTTGGGGACCCTCCCAGTCACAAATCCGTCATAAAGTTCAGTCACAAAGTATGAAACCCCTCGGTCACAATTCAGTCACAAATTTTGTGATTAAATCTATCTCTAGTCACTAATTTGTCACAAATAACAATTTAATAATAAATAATAATTGAAAATGATATAAACCACTAATATATATTTATATATTCATAGTGATACCTAAAAACACTTGTATCTTAAACATATAAGTCAAATAATCTCATGAGAACAAAATACAAGTCTCAAACATACAAGTCTCAAACAATCTCATGAGAAACAAAATACAAGTCTAAAATAATCTCATGAGAAACAAAATACAAGTATAAAACAATCTCATGAGTCACATACATAAAAATATATTAATTATCTTTACTCGGGTAGATTAGAGCCACTAGTAGGTGGATCATTAGATGAAGTGCTCATCCCATTTTTTGCCAAGAGTTGTTGCACAATTGTTTCAATGTTTTGTATCTTCCTTTGCATCTCTTCCTTCTCCCGCTTCATCCCATTTTCTGCCAAGAGTTGTTGCACAATTGTTTCAAGGTTTTGTATCTTCCTTTGCATCTCTTCCTTCTCCCGCTTGTCCTGTGCAGCCTTTTCTGCCTCTTCATGCTCACTTAGAAATATTTCACTGGCATTTGAAACAGCTTGGAGACCTGATTGTGACATCTCAAAAACCCCGAGCTAGCCACATACATCAGAGGAACAGATCAAACATCATTATTTTCCCAAAAGAACATATTAATACAGTTAAAGAAGAAGCCCATGTAGCATTAACAAATTGACATAATAATAAACTAAGTAAGCATTCATACTCTCTATTGTTATACTGAGTGATGAAGGAAGAAAGGATGATATGTGAAGTCATTTAAGGTATTGAATAGCTAAATAAATTTCATTCCTTCACAAAGCAGATCATATAACACATCATCATTTCATGTCTCTGTTCTATTGAAATGCAAATTTACTACCAGATGCATAATCGCTTGATCAAACTACTTCAAAAAGCTTAAAAAGGACTTTAGGCGAAGTACTAAGTGTATAAGTAGGAATGTTTCAGCTTTACCAGCTATCCAAAATCAGATTAATGAGTCAAGATACCTACTTCCATATACAGAACAACATCAACAATGTGCTCCAATACACGAGGTCCTGCAATGTCTCCAGATTTTGTTACATGTCCAATCTGAAATATAGAACACATCAAGAAGGAAGAAGTGAAAAAGGAAAAAAATAATTATCATGAATGTAAGAAATTTAAAGGCTACCCATTATCAACGAAATGTAAGAGAGAAACCATAATTGAATTAACTAATATTTAGTTTTTTATTCTGATTTTGCCTCCAATTCTTTGCTTCTCTTCCAAAGCAGAAAAGCATATTCTTCTGCTGTTTAAAAATAATAATGTAGGACAAACAAAGACAGAAATTAAATAGCATTTTCCCCCCTTAAACAAAGCACCTTTTTTCTCTTCAGTAGCATGATGACACTTGGTATTAGAGTTTGTACAACTAAATGGTCAAAAGTTCAATCATTGTTGCCCACACTCTTCATAATCAAAAGTTCAATCATTGTTGCTCTCACCCTTACATGAAGTCATTATAAGAACATTCTAAAATAACCAAACAATCTAGTCAAGCCAATAATGCAATCAAGACTGACACTTAAAAGTTGATTATACTCATTTAAAGAAGTTGAAGGAAAGAGTGAAGGTCACTTGAAGTGGAAGAAAGAAATTCATTTGAAATAAGTAAGAGGTTGAGTCTTAGGAATAATTCCAAAAGAAGTTATAAAACTCATTAGCTATGAGGGAACAAAGTTCAATTGAAATAGGAGAAGAATTGAGTCTTAAAAGAAGATAATAATGAGTATTAGACTCATTTTAGTTGAAGGAAAATAAACCATTCAAATTAAGGAATAAATGACAACTTTTCAAAAACTAGAATCTTGGTGGTGTGTAAACAGAACCGCTAACTTTCGAGGCAATGCCTAGAAAATCTAACCGTTGGAATTTTTAGTAAAAATACAACATAGAAAGATTAGGATGTTAGATTTCATATGGCTTTGGAATCACTCGAATCCATCAAGTAACCAATTCAGAAAACACATTTAAACAGAGCAAGGTCAGATTTAGAACAACATGCAACATTTGGCAAGCTTCATTAAAATGGTCATATCTCCTTCCATACTTGACGAAATGATTTGATTCTTCTTCCTAAATCAACCTTAGACATAACATATTATGATTATCAATTCATTTTAGCAAGGATTTGAGCCACCAGCAGGCTTATCTACGTCCCCGGAGCATCCCACCGACAGGGCTTCCAGCAGCTCTCAGAGACTCGAGCTCTCTTACACTAAGGCAACCTCCTAAGAGCGGCTCGCCCGCCCGGAGTACCTTAAGCACGTTTTAGCTGCACACGGCCCAACACCTCAAGGACGCAGATAGTAGTTGCGGAAACCGTGGTCCAGAACCCGGCACTCGGAGAAGAAGCCTACCCCCAACACCCTTCTGGCATGCCGTATGTCCCTTGCCTTATAGTCGGCAGTCATGAAACAGGGGAACCGACGAGGAACCCGCGGGAGGTAGAGCTCGCCCGTCTTGAGGCGAAAATAGCAGCCCTACGCTAACAGCAGTGGGAGGAGAACAGAAACCTCGCCCAAGCAAGCACGGTCGTCCACTTACCATTGCTACCACACGACGCGGCAGCAGGGGCCTCTAGCGACCTACCAACCTACCCGCAATACAGTTCGAGACCCTACCAATGGAATTCGCACGACTATTGCTAACTGCACCAACACCCGTAGCGGTAATCCCGCCTGGACCAGCGATGGTCGCCGGACAAGCAGCGCGTCCCGCTACGAGCTATCCACGACCGCCAGTCTCAAACAACCCACCGGGATTCTACCTCCACATGCCCTGGGCAGGCGCCTACAACCCATACACCCGCTGCGGCACAACTGCTTTTCAGTGGCCCGGCTTCGACTTCCAGGGAAAGGGGAGACACCCTTTTACCCAACAAATCATGAACGAGCACGTATCCATGGGCTTCAAGATGCCTTTCCACATAGAACCCTATGGCGGAGAAACTGATCCACGAGATCACATTAACAACTTCAACTCCTCTATGTCGATATTAGGCATGACGGACGGTCAACAATGCCGAGTCTTCTCTTAGACCCTGAAAGAGGTGGCCCTAAGGTGGTTTTCGCTACTTCCCACCAATTCGATCCATAGCTTCGAACAGTTGGCACAAAACTTCCTTATGCAGTTCGCCAGCAGCAAGGAATACCAAAAGAACGAGGACTCCTTCATTGGTTTTCACCAAGAAGAAGGGAAAACCTTGCAAGCCTTTGTGGCCCACTTCACCAAACTCTCGCTCCAAGTCCGAGGCCTCTAGGACGCCGTCGCCATCTTTGTCATCAAACAAGGTCTTCGATGTTTGCAGTTTTACGGGGAACTTAACAGGTGCCCCGTCTTCACCTTACAGGAGCTGATGGACCGCGTAGAATGGTTCATCGAAGAAGAAAATGCGCAAATCTCCAAAGACAAGATCAGGAAGTTCCTGATAAGCAGGTCCAACATGGAACTAGCAGAGAAGAAGGAAAAAGTGGTAGCAAAATGCCAAACCTCCAAGGAGAAAAAAAACAGAAAGCGATCGTCCCCTCGACCACGAATGCCTCCCAGAGGACGATTCACAAGCTACACTCATCTCAACAAATCCCACGTCGGAGTCCTCGAGGAACTCTACCATTCGGACATGCTCAGTTTCCCTTCTCAGATCAAGAGGCGAAAAATGAGAAAGCCAGTAGACAAGTCCAAGTACTGCCAATTCCACAAGGATTACGGGCACGAAACCAATGACTACATCCACCTAAAGGATCAGATCAAGATCTAATCCGTAAAGGACAGCTCGGCAGGTACATCAAGGAGGGGAGCAGAGCCAACTCAGAACACTCACGGGAGGCCAACGATCAGACACCTACCCGTGGGGTCATCAACGTCATCGCAGGTGGTCTACAGAGAGGAACTTCCTCGTTACCACAGAACAAGAAAATGGTGGACCGCTCCATACTCGCCCTCGACTATGCCCCAAAGCACAAGAACAGAAGCGAGCCCAAAGGAGATTCCATCACGTTCGATCTTACCAACCTAGAGGGACCAATCCATGACGACCCCATGGTAGTAACTGCAGTAATCGCCAACTACGAGGTGAAAATTGTCTTGATCAAGAAAGGATCATCGGCAGACGTCTTCTACTTTGACACCTTCAAGAAACTCGGGTTGAATGAGGCTAGTATAAGGCCATTCCCCAGCATACTTATAGGGTTCTCAGGAGCCCAGGTTCTCGCAGAAGGAATCATTACCGCCCGAACAACCATGGGCACCTTACCAAAGGTCACGAGCCTTGATGCAAACTTCATCATCGTCTCAGCACCCTCGGCATACAATGCAATCCTAGGGCGACCATCCCTAAACAAGCTCAAGGCTGTAGTGTCCACCGCACAGCTCACAATGAAGTTCCCAACACCCCACGGGGTTGGAGAGATCATGGCGGACCAAAAACTATCGCGAGCATGCTACGCAGAAAGCTTAACCAACACCGTCAAGGTCGCTCGCCTTGGTCCCCGAGAAACACGCGAGGAACCCCCGAGGGTAAAGAGTCAGGAGGAAAGAAGCTGGAGTCCGCCGCCCAGACCAAACCTCCGCCTAAGCACTGAACACACTTTGCGCTCTCGTACCACTTTTCGGTTAAGTCACGTACGTCTCTTTATTTCAAATTTAGGACTCACTTTAGCTTGACTAAGGCTCGCCTAACCTAGGCAGCTCGAATGTAATCATCTTGTTTACTTTCAGCCTGACTAAGGCTAGCCCGACTGAGGCTGCACGAATGTAACCATTTTGTCTATTATTAATCGAAGTATTCCTTTCCCAAAAGTGACATGACTTCAACTTGCAAAGTACTCGCACAAGTCCTACAAAAGGACAATGGGCCGACTGCCCGAAGAAACGCTAAGCGCCTCCAAGGCCAAGCTGATATTCCCCCAGCAGCGCGGTAAAAACCCCTTGGGTGCGAAAACACAAAATGAACGTTCGACAAAACCATGCTAGCAAACCGCATACAAACCGTCTTGATCACATGGTACTCATGCAATAAGTCTTTTTACCCAGACGTAAAGAGATAACAACGAAGAGAGAAAATGTACTTGCACAAAACTTTTTGCCCAGAAGTAAGAACAGAGGGAGTAAAACTCTTAAGTTCTCATTAAACGTAAAAAATGAGAAGGCATCCGTCTATTACAAAGGGTAAACACCCGAAAAATACATAAATCTATTCTTGGGCATCACCAAGATCTACAATGGCCTTGGCCCCCGCAGGCTCGACGTTGCCAACCCCCTCTAACGACTTTTGCTGGATCGCTTCAGCTAGCTGTTGAAAAATAGATCAAATCCCCGAAGTACGCCCGCCGATATGAGACAACACCTGGTGATCCAGTGGACGGTCGGCCAGCTGACGAAGATAGCTAAGATTTAATGGAGAGTCTGCCTTCGTCTGATCGCAGAGCTCACCATCAAAGAGCTCCAGAGAAGGGTATAGAGAAGCCACCCATTCCACTGAAAACCTCTCCCGGCGGAGACGCTCAAGTTACTCAACCGCCAAAAGCATGCCATACATCCTCTGCGCCAGCAACTCTCCCTGGAGATCAGCGATGTCGCCGACCTTCTCTTCAGCTGCCAGCCAACCAGAAAGGTTCTCATTGGCACGAGCCTCCGCACTCCGCAAAGCTTCGCGAAGAGAGTGAAACTCCTACCGACGCCTCTCAGCATCCTCCCGGCGGACGGCCAGCTCCTAGCGAGTCTTCTCCAACTCCGAGTGAAGAAGTTTAACCTCGGAAGGATGCTCGACCTCAGCCCTAAGACGGGCCACCTCGTGAGTCAATGACTTAATCTCACGTCCCTGGTCCTCACTTGACTCACCACTACATTCCCTCTATCAGAGAGGGCTCCGGCCTCCGTGGCCACGTCATCAGACTCTGCAATTCTGGCTGGAGCCTCAGCCAGGGGCTCATTTGCCGGAACCCGAATCATAACAGAATCTTCAGCAGGTTTCTCAACCGCCACCCTGGCCTTCTTGGCAGCAGGTTGATCAACCCCACCAGCGGAACTTGAGACCGGAGGATAAGTCAACAAAATCACCTTTATAGGCGATTGACGAACGGGAACAGAGGTCGGAACAGTGCCCTCTACCAAAGCCTCCGCCCGTACGTCCGCCTGGTCAGAACTCCGCTGGGCCGTCTGTGATGGTAACCGCGGCCCCGCACTGGAAGGTCGTCTTTTGAACCCTCTTTCTCTACCTTTGGGTCCTTCACCGCAGAACCCCCCTTTCTCTCCCTCTCTCGGGGGCCACCAATGTCACCTCTTCCATCTATCCTCCTTTTTTCCCTTTGGAGATCCTCCTGCCGACGGATTTTATCAGAAGGCGGCGGTACGGGAAGACGTCCTTCTCTCCCGCCTCCAATAGGTACCACGGCGGAAGTGTCCACAACTACCCCTGGAGAAAGATCCTGCCCAAGTTTCTTGCCCCTACTCTGACCACCGTCGCGAGTACGGCTAAGAGGAGGAGGAGGAGGAGGAGAAGAAGAAGGGAGATCCTCTAAATCAGTGAAATCGAAGGGATAAAAGCTATCATCATCACCAGCCATGGCAAAATCTTAGTAAGAACAGAGGGAAAACAAGGAGAGAGGGGTAAGAATCAAAGAAAATAAGGCAAGAAGGCAGGAAAACGACGGACAGCAAGAAGGCAAAACCACAAACTTTTAAACGCTGGACATTTATAGGGAACTCAGAGGCGCGACGATTCGAAAATCTCAGCACCTTCGTATCCCGCAACGGATAGAAATAATTATCCTCTGCACCCGGCCTGAGCTGCAACTATCCACCTTGACCGAACACGTAGAGGAAAAGAACGGCTCAGATTCATAGCTTGGGCAATAGAGGCACAAAGACTAGAGAGCCCCTGGAAACTCAAAAATCACTCAAGGACACCAGAGGGCGTTTTTGGAAAATCCTCGACCCAGGCTAATGATGGCTGCCCTCGAAAACGAACCTGCATTTAATGAAGGAGAAATGGTGGCAAAGCACTCAACATCAGCGGTACTCATCAAAACCATGACACGTGGCACCTGGAGCAGCTTGCTCCTTCAACAAGCAACTCTCAGCAAAACTTGTCCAGTCACTAACCACGGACGAGCCCGACCAGAGGAGAGCATCTCAAAATGACCAAAAGGCCCCTGAACTTTGGATTTCCTCTGCACACCTGCAAGGGGCATCTCAAGAAATTCTCCTCTGAGCAATGATGACTCCTCCTCGGTAAGTCGCGTACTTACTGCAGAGACGGCTCAAAACTTGCTGAAGAAGTCAAGCAGCCGGCCACTCGAAACATGAGACGTGGCACCCTCCAAAACATCTCCACTCCCACAGAGTAAAAGAAAGAGGCACCGCTTCGCAAGATGGACGACCAGCTCGTAATAACCAAACCCACTTGCGGACGAACTCTTCTTCACAAAAACACTCGAACATTCCTAAGTAGCTTACACACAAGAGAACTTCAGTCCACGGGCGCCTGACACCCGTAGACTTGGGGGACTTATGTAATTACGGAATATTCCACCTTGGGACACTTGCACTAAGCTTCCAGAAGCCTAGCGGCAGCACACGCTAACATCACGTGGCACCACTTATGTGCTACTTACGTGGCCCTGGCCCACGTCACCTTGCGAGGACTCCCACTTAACGGGACGTGGAAACTCGTTGGGAATTGTGGGACGACCCACGTCCCACGAGAAAGTGGGTTGAGGACGTCCTCCCCACACTTAGTGTAAATAAACCCTCACCTGGGGGACTAACACACAAGATCAAGGACTACCACACTAGATCCGAGACATCTCAAATACTTTCAGAGAGCATTACTCATAGCCATTCTAGCAGGCATTCTGACCACTCTCAAACACCTTACACAACATCCTTCACGCACCCTGAGCTCCACCGTAGGCTTCGTTAGGTCCAACAACCGGCAGGCTCATCTCTGTCCCCGGAGCATCTCACCGACAGGGCTTCTAGCAGCTCTCAGATACCCAAGCTCTCTTACACTAAGGCAACCTCCTAAGAGCGGTTCGCCCGCCCAGAGTACCTTAAGCACATGTTAGCTGCACACGGCCCAACACAGGTAACTACCTTGCCTGACAGCTCCTATAGACATCACCATGATGAACTACGTGGGCTTTAATCCCTTCCGAAGGGTACGTAGGCACCTAGGTGCATCACCTAAGGACAAGTCCCCCAAGGTTAAGACCCCTTGCGGTCCTCAATTGCAAATTACAATTGTCTGAACCAAAAACAATAGTTACAAGTACCATAGAACAATTCTATTATATATAGGACAGATAAATATACAATGTCATGCGCTTATATTATTCTTGGTCAGAAAATAATGACAATGCAAGATCCATGATCAAGAGCATACGTTTGTATCTTCCATCACACAGATACAAGCAATAATCATGATACTCTATGAAGAATTCTATATAAGTGCTTTTATTAAACTACGACTCTTAGAAGCATCATCTTCTAAAAGCTCCCACTTATAAAAAAGTATACATAGATTATTCATAAATAATCATGTATTGGTAATTCAAATAATTTCATTAAATAAACTAAGCTCTTTATTTTGTTCATAATGCATGAATCAAAAATTAACACATCAAACAATGATTAAGCGCAAACATTACATCACTCTATATAAGCGCGTAAGTAATCTAGCATTGCTTTCGTCATTTTCCTATGTTTGTGTGATTTAGTCACATTAGGGGATATTGATTCCAGACGTATTTTTTTAGGGGTCTGCCTTCGAATTTTTCTCTAATTCTTGTTGCTCTTATACATTCCAATATTATTCTAAGGTAGAATTTTATGTTATTCTTATCAGTCATATTTTGGATGTATTTGGCAAGCACACAATTAATGTCTTTTATATCTTTTAGTTTTGTTGCATCTTTCTCAACTATATTTATAGTTCATGCAAATGTTAGAGGTTGTTTCACTTCTTCGCTTACCTCTACCACGTTTTCATTAGGAAGATTAAATAAATCTTCAATAATTAGGTGAGGTTCTACACGGAACTATTCAAAATGGAAATGTTTCTGGCGAAATCCGGAATCCATTTTCCCTTCAAGTCTTCTTGAGGATCCTCTTCATTGTCCTCTTCAGGATCTTATTCAGGGTCCTCCTCAAGATCCTAATCTCTTTCAGAGTCCTCCTTAGTATTCTTGTCACAACACCCATTTAGAGGACCGTGACAGGCACAGACACAGTGAATATCCCTGTGCCTGTAAGCCTTATCACCTAATTGATAGAATAGCTATTATTGAAAAATACATTCACATGCATTATAATACCATGGCTACACCGAAATGGTGGCCAATCCTAGGCAAGCAAATCCATGGCCAATGCCGCTTCAGGATATAGATATAGGAATACACACATAATATATAAACTGTGTACTGGCTACACATCTGAAGATGATGCCTATCCTATTCGCATGCAACAAATTTATGTATATATATATATATATATATATATATATATATATTTTGGAAACAAGTTTTCCCTGCATTGTAATATAATGGATCCTGATCTTTAAGGTGTGTGAAGCTGACAGTTCTAGATTTAGTAATACAATCTAATTGGGTACGTCTACCCTTTACTTTATGATACAATAATAAAGTAAATAAAACTACAATTACAATTTATTCACCCACATGAACAAGTTGTGGGTCTTGGAAAGTTTTGCTTGTCCCTCGTTCCACCGAGACTTCTTCCACCTGTACTTAACCTGTCTCTGTGTAGTGAAAATGAGGTGTGAGTCTTAACCACGCGACTCAGTGAGGTCTCTCTCATCCCCGGCGCAAGGTGGGTACCATAGCGCTGGGTTTGGGAGTCATACACAACCACATGCAAAAACAACTAGTTACTGTTAGTTAGCATACATTCTTGGTGATCACACAACAACAGAAATTTCACCCAAACACTTGCATTCATTTAATAACTGTAAACATGCAGCAGTTTATTCCACATCATCAATCAACAAGTAAACATGTAACATATAGTGCTGGCTTTTACTTATCGGTCTTCTCACGTTTCAGCATGTCTGAATCAAACAAGACGTGTGATGACGTAATCCTGTATGTTACCACTATGTTGCACAATCAGCAATTATATGCAAACACAGGCAATTTGTACATACACACAGATGCTAAACATACATCTACTTAATCTCTCCAACTCTGGGGTATCTACTAGCCGCTACGTGGCTTTTCTACTTCGAACCCGTGCACTCAGGCTACTGGTCACCACGTGGCAAATATACTTAACCCATTCACTTGGGTACTGGTCACCTCGTGACAATTCTGTTAATCAAACAATACTTAACTCATTCACTTGGGTACTAGTCACCTTGTGACAATTCTATTAATCAAACACAATCAACTTCTATCTATCAAACAACTAATACGTAGCCACCACGTGGCACGTCCTGACCCCTTGTTGCGGGGCAATAGGTTGAGCCCACTCGTCCATTACCCAACCAAGCCACATGGCGGGCACGGCACGACGTCTCGAAGCATGGCCACTGACACACCCTGGACGAACTCCACAGGATGATTTCTCTTTTACTAGGTTAGGCTCACGGTTCACCCGTAGGTTCCTCCCGTGTCTCCTTACATTAGTCTCACATATTAATAGGATTCTTTGTATCTTTCCTGAAGGATCAACAATTCCTCTCCTTATTAATATGTACAAGTATCCTCAACAGGATGTAACTCATATACCCGTCCAGATGCACTCTTTGAGCCTCAAGCTATCGTCATAGCAATATAAATCCTTTCTAACCCTATCACCAGGATAGGGCAATGACCATCGTCATGGTGATTATAAAAATGAGGTCTCAAGTGCCATCTAACATTGTTCTAGTCGATGTTTCACATCGCTAGCATAACCAAATCTGAAACCCACCAATAACTCCTTTTGCATGATTATAATCTAAGTCAACGTCGTGACGAGTTTTCAAAATAAAAGTTTAGTCCTTCCGTACAAGGACTCTTGCCACCGTCGTGGAAAAGATTTAATAAAATACTCATCATGCCTCCGGAGTGTATGAGTTGGATTTGTAACACACCAATCATAGCAAACAATAACACTCTACTCCTATGTCTTCCTATCCAAACTACTTTCGACAACCTATCTTCTAGTTCTTTTATTCTTTTAGCATTCTATACCTCTAGCTAACACATACCAAACAAGCAGAGAATATACATACTCATGTAATCCACATAAGCATACAACCCTATGAGCAGAGATGGAAGAACCCTCACCTTGGCCAACCTTCAATGCAATCCTCTCCTGTAACTTAAGTCTCCTCGGAGTTCCTGTTGCACTCAATCGTGTGCCGTTGTTCCTATAAGAACAACATTTACTTCATTAAGGTTATTACTTAGCTTAACTTGTTATTTATCTCTCCATTACTCTCACGTGTAGTACATGGTTGCCACAGAGTCAAGCTCTTGGTCTTATCGGACTTCTCTATCCCGACTTATGCGTATCCTTCCTCGGACACTTGACTTACTTGAATATAACACTCTACTTGAGTGTTTCACATAGTTGGATTTGAGTATTAGACCTCTATCTACTTGTATTCGCATCTAGGAAGTTTATCTAGCTTGGTTGGATGGAATCCTAATTTTTGGAAGGTCTAAGCATTTTGATTCAATTCGGGTTCTAAGAAATCTAGTTTCTAAACCTCAATACACCTCTAATTCACCCTACTTAAGGCTTCCTAATAATTATAAAGGAATAAAATTACCATTTTAGAATTTGGACTTCATTGTTCCGCAAGTTTCCATCCATGAGAAACAAAAAGGTACCTAAAATAATTCTTAATAAATATTCATAATTATCCTTGAGTGTTTAAGATCGAATTGAGGAGGTTTAAAACTCTCAACGTCACCCTTAAGTGTATTTGGGCAAATCGAGCAGGGACCCGACACGTTAACGTCAAAGTTCAACCTTAATAACCTCGGGTCAGCTCTTCACGGGTCTTGTTCAGCTAATATTTCCACAATATAATTTCAATAGGACCAATCCAAGCCTATTTACTCAAATCCAAGGTCAATTCCTAAGCTATCAACAATTTCCCCAACTTTGGAAATAATTATAATTTCAATAATATCAATCCAAGCCTATTTACTCAAATTCAAGCTCAATCCTAATTATCAACAATTTTCCTCAATTTGGAAATAATTATAATTTTAACCCTAAATCCTTCCAAATTCGAATTTGGGCAAATCCGAGAATATAATCTTGATTCCTACCCCAACTAAGTGTTCAAGAACACTTTCTAGGTCTCAATCTACCCTCGAAATAACTCAATCGAAGGTCAATCGAAGAAATCCCTAAAAATGGAGAAATTGAGGGTTTCGAATGAAATTGGGGTTACCAACCTTTGATTCAATTAGTGGAAGGTGTAGGAGACGTCGTACCCGAGCTCCAGTGACTTTTTCGGCGTCGACTAGCTCTCCCCGGTCACCTTTTCGGCGAATCCACCTCTTCTCCTTCTTCTTCCTCCGTCCGTCTCCACCCTGTCTCTCTCTCTCTCTACGTTTTCTTTCCCTCTCTCTTCTTCCTTTCTTTCTTTCTTTTCTTTCTTTCCTTCTTTTCTTTCTTTTATCTACCTACCCCACATCCACCTCCCCTTTTTAAAATAATAATAATAATAATAATAATAATAATAAGTAATTATAATTAAAATAATTATAAAATATATAAATAATAAATAAATAAATACATGTAATTAATTAAATAAATAAATTAATAATTAAATAAATAATAACTAATATGTGTTTTTAATTTACTCTCTTTCCCTATTTAATTCAGGTTGTCAATTTCTTAGGTCCCAAATTAAATCCCAAAAACTATTTTCTATTTCTTTCCTTCATCTTTTATTTTATTTTAAACCACGAAAAAAAAATTTCGGGTATTACAATCTTCGAAAAAAAATCCTTTCCGGTTTCTTTTAACTTTCATTCTTTTTCTATATTTTTTTAAGTTTTAATTCCTAGCCCCGAAATAAATCATTCTTAAATCCTCGAAATTCTGAATAAATCATTCTTTAATACTCGAAATTTTCCAGGGTATTACAATTCTAATTTCTTTCAAGGTCCTCCTTAGGATCCTTCTCAAGTTCGGGTACATATACCACAGTCAGAATTTTCTTTGCTACTAGAAGCCTTTTGCCTCATTTTAACTTAAAACAAAATAATAAAAATTATTTTGAATTTTCTAGAATTTTTCTTTAATTTTTCTCACATAAAAATACCAAAAAAGCACTAAAATACATATAAATCAATCCTGAATGACCTCCAAAATTGATGAATTATATATCAAATATTTAGATTTTTAGAGACAAACGGCACCCCGATTAGAGAGCAAACGCGTCCTCTCGCGCCTCAGAAGAGAAATTTTCATTTGTTTTTTGAATTTTTCCCGTCGTGTGGGCCACCGCCAACGACACGCCAGCTGTCACTCACCGACACCATTCGGGCGTTGTTCTCCACGCACTAGGTAGAGGTGCCACGTGGCCAAATGCGCCACGTGGTACTTCTACCTTCTCTTTCCCTTTTTTCTATTTTATCAGATTTGGACCCAGCCCAAAAATATTATTATTTTATTTTATTAGATTTTAGCCTAGCCCAAAATAAAAATAATTTTTATATATATATATATTATTTTACTAGGGCCCACCTAAAAGAATAATTTTTTTTGTTTCTGTTAACATATTTGGGCCTAACCCAATTTTTTTTATTTGCAGTTTTAGGCAGCGATTATCAAATGCTACGAAAAAAAGGAGCAACGGTTTATTAACTACTACTGAAACGATTTATTAACTCCTGCCCAATATTTTTATTTTTTATTCTTTTTATTTGCAGTTTTAGGGCACAGTTTTTCACTGCTGCAAAAAACAAGCAGTGACAGTTTATTAACCACTACTAAAAACCATCTTCTTCTCCAACCTATAACCGGTTAGCCCGACCTGGTGACGGATAAACGGGTTGGCCCGACAGACCTGATTTCGCCGAAATCTTCTTTCTTCAATATCTCAATCGTCCGAACTTCTTTTTTTACAAAATTTTTGTCGATTTTGCACGTTTTTTCGAGCTCTACACATTGAGATAGTTTTCAAAACCTAATTCAGTAGTTTTTCTGGACCCTATTTTCAATTTTTTTAAAAAATAACTACCGTTTCATGCATCGTTTTGGTCCTAAACTACTATACTTCGGGCATGTTTGGTATAATTCCCAAACAGTTCTTTACATGTAATCTCACGATTTCTAAAAAAGTTTACATCATATTTTATACATACTAAACACACTTTTTATCATACTTTTTCTCTCTCCTAATTTTTGTCTCTATCACTCTCCTTACTTTTCTCTACTGTACTCTCCTTACTTTTCTCTACAATACTTTTCTCTACAGTACTTTCTTTACAGTACTTTACATCCGTACATTTATACCAAGCGTGCCCTTCAAATCATAGTTTAACCTATATGTTTATGATGCAAATTAAAAACATATACGGCATGGAAGTATGATTTACAAAATGAAAAACACATGATTTTCGCAAAATATTTCATATATATTGCAAATATAAAACATGTAATGCTACTGTAAATCAAACAGATGTGGTAATCCAAAAATCAGAAAACAAAATCATCATGATTATCACATCAGAGTTGTCATCAAGATTATCACAGCAGAAGTTTTTAAAAAATCAGGCTCTGATACCACTGATGGTTTTCGAGCATACCTAGTGTTGAATCCGAATCCATAACCAAGTGCCACGCAGAGACCTAGTCACGTATCAGCAAATGCACCGAAGAAGGTTGAAGAAAATCGGTCGGGAGGAACTCACAAGTTCTCTCACACTTTCTCTCTTTGAACTATTGTTCGAGTTTTCTCTCAATTTTGCAGAATGAAAATAACGCTAATTCACCCAACTGACTCATCAGTTGATTATTTATATCTTCCACAAAATGGGTTAGTGGGTGAGATAGTGGATCCCACCATTATCTCTCACTATCCCACTAATAAACCTAATTAATTAAATATTATAATTAAATAATTATTTTTAATTATGATTTTGGGTGGGTCCTATTCACAAGGGTGGAGCCACATTCCAACAAATAATTTTTTTATGCAGATATAAGTTTGTTAGATATGAATTCTCTCTCTAGATCTAGAATTCATGCGATCCATTACGATTTCTTCACTTTGTACTTGCTATATATATGAGGTCATTTGTAATGTTTTAAAAATTGAAGCGGATAGTGAACCGAAAACATGTCGGATCACGAGTTTATCGGTTCAACCGGTCGAATCGATGGTCGGACCAATTGATATCATTAATATATAAAATAAATAATTTATACAAACTAATTAAATATAAAAATCAAATAAATTTAATTTCCACTCAAAAGTCAAAATTTGTTTTCAATTTTCTTATTCAACTTTTAATTTTCCAAGGTTAACTCATCATAATAATATACACATATCCCAATAATATCTCACGCATCCCAATCTCTCAATTCCTTTTCCCTAATTTTGTTTAAAGTTTTTATTCAAATTTTAATTTTACTCTCTCTCATCATAATACTTTTCACATATCCCTAAGTCTAAAGCTAACCAATCCTACGGCTAGGATAAAGTAACAGAAAGGTTAAAGTTGGAGAAAATTAACATCCAAAGACCAAAACTAGATCAGAGAAAGAATGTGAATTGTTGGAGAAGGAGGAAGAATGGAGTGGGAAGAAAGAGAGCCATACCAAACTTGTTGTAAATTTGTTCATTCTTCCTCCTGGTCATTTAGTAACTTATAACTTCTCAAACAAGGCTACTCATCTTCTTCCTCAATTGTTTCTTCTTGACAGAAAAAGAGGTAGGCTTTGCTGGAAATTTTTTATTATAATCTTTCCAATATCATCAATCTTCCCTATAAACATTCGAATAAAACAAAAAAAAATTTCAAAATAAAGTTTCCAAGTACTCATTCTTCTTCTTCTTCTTCTACACTCCGTCTCAACTTTTTTTCTTTTTTAAATTTCATGTCGAAATTGGGTTTAACATTGGCCCGGACGGTTCTTTGGCACTGGGTCCCAGTTAAATATCGGATCACCCAGTTTTTTTTCGGATTTGCCTGGGCCAACCTTCTATCCGGGCCAAATGGTCTAACCGAACCGGATTGTTGGACGGTTATCTATTCAATTGTCCTGTCCAGTATGATTTTTAAAACATTGGCCATTTGTGTATCTTATTTGTTGAATTGAATACAATCACATTAAACTTTCTGAGTTCTTTTATGCTATATTTCCTTTTATAGTATATATATATATATATATATATATATATGCTAATAGCCTAATGCAGGCGCTTACCAAGTTTGCATCGCCTTGAGGAATAAGTTCTTATTCTGGGAATTGAATATGAAAAACAGAGATGTCTCTCTCACGCCCCATCACTCCTCTGAGTCCCACTTCTTCAGATTCAGGTTTTCATTTCCTTCTCTTTCTTCATTTTTCTTTTTCTTCCTGCTAGCTTTAGATTGTTCGTGAGTGATGATGGACTATCCTATCCCGAACTTCAGGTTTTGATTCACTATGTGATTTATAACCGCTTGTAGAAGCTAGCATTATATTACTATGCTACAATATTGAGTTTGAAGTATAACGTTTTTCTTTGTCGTGTTCTTTATGATTATTTGGGAGCAGATCTACTGAAGTAACTTAGGGGACTGTGCAATATCAGCTGTCTAGATTATTCGAGATGAACGATCGATATTGAGATCATGGCCAAAAATTGACGGTCATAATTTCGTAGTTCAGTAAAGTAACTTTAGTGGATTTGTCCCTATCTCTTCAAAAATTGTTAATATCTTCATCTTATTAATTAATTAGTAAGATTTTATAATTTTACAATTTTATCTTATAATTAATTAATCTTTGGTCTTAGATAAAATCAAAATATATTAGGATAACGGTCAAAACTTTAAATTGGTCCCTTATGTTTACATGAAGTTTCATATTAGTCCTTTATGTTTCAAAAAGTTTAAATTAGTCCTTTATGTTTCCCAGAAGTTCTAAATTGGTCCTTCCGTCCAAATCCGTCAATTTCTTAAGTTAACTGCTGAAGTGGCGTGCCGAGGTAGACACATAATCTCTCTTACGTGTATTAGATAGCTGATGTGGCCTTAGACACACCAAAAACACCCAAACGGCGTCGTTTAAGTCAAAAATAAAACCATGCTGAGAGGACCAATATGAAACTTTAATGAAACATAAAGGACTAATATAAAACTTCAATGAAACATAAAGGATCAATATCAAACTTCAATGAAACATAAATGACCAATATAGAACTTCAATGAAACATAAAGGAGCAATATAGAACTTTAATGAAACCTGAAGGACAAATATAAAACTTTTGAGAAACATAGAGGACCAATATAAAACTTTTGAAAGATAAAGGACCAATTTAAAACTTGGGTGAAACATAGAGGACCAAAATGGATATTTGACCTAGGATAACTATAGAATTTCGATCTTGTATATATGATCTAATGTGTTACATATTCTACGATCTTATAATCTCATATTAGAAATCTATCAATTTTTGAAAAAAAATTAACACACTAGTAATAACAAATAAAAAGAGTTCTTTGGAAATTATTTTAACATAAATGGTGTGGTATATCACGACCTATTTTATGAAAGTATAATATTTTTTGGATATTCTTATACATGTAATAAAGAGTTTATACTTTTATAAAAAGATGACAAGATCTTACAATCATCGATCCGATTTTATGATTCGATTTATTTTATACATCTTTCGATCCTATACAAGATCTCAATTATTTTAACAACAATCATTACTAATAAGTGAATTCTTCTTTACCTTAAACTTCCTTGAAGGTCTGATTCTAATATGATTTCTTTTTTTTTTAACAGCTTCTCTGCCAATTGTATCAAATGTAAAGAAAAAGATTAATAGTACAATTCTGGTACGATATGTAAATTTTGTTAGTTTTTTAGGAAAAAGTATCTTTGATGCCCCTAAAATTTATAAGGGTGCCTGACAATTACCTCTAAACTTTGTTTGATGTCAATAGTGCCCTTAAGTATTCAAATAGCAACCAATTTTGCCCTTCATAAAAAAATTCGAGTAAATAATTAACAACAGATCCAAATGTGACTGTCCTCGTCGCCTCTAATGCTGATTGTGATATCAAATCATTTATCTAGTTATAATTTTTTGTCAATTTAGTCACGATAACACCCTTTATTTTGTAGTGATATGGTGATTATCGTGGCTAAATTGACGAAATTAAAGAACGTTGAGGAGAATCACATTTGTATGTCTTTGGATAATTAAATGGCAAAATTGCTTGTAAATTGAAAATTTAGGGGGTATAATTAACAAAAACCCTAAAGTTTTGGGAGAATCAAAGATAACTTTTCCTTTTCTTGTATATATCTTTTTGTGACAACTGAGAACTAGTTCACAAACAGAAAACTTGGGTTTTATTGGTTGCAGTGCCTTGAGGGGACTAAAGAGAAAATCAAGAAGATGTTCAATAAAGTTGAACTTTCTATTTCTTCATATGATACAGCCTGGGTGGCAATGATTCCTTCTATAAATTCTCCTAGCGTCCCATTTTTCCCTCAGTGCGTAAATTGGTTATTGGACAATCAACTATTTGATGGATCATGGGGTCTTCCTGGTCGGCATCCATTGTTATTGAAAGATGTTGTCTTATCTACCTTGGTTTGTGTACTAGCTTTGAAACAATGGGGTATTGGTGAAGAACAGACTAACAGAGGTATCTACGTTTTGTTGTAGCTAAGTTCTTTCTCTGCCATAAAGTAATTATGGTTTTTCCTGCAATTCTTGCAGGTCTTCGATTTATTGAGTCAAATATTGCTTCAGCATATGATGAGAAGCAACATTCTCCTATTGGATTTGATATAATATTTCCTTCTCTTATTGAGTCTGCCCAAGGTTTGGGCATATATCTTTCCCTTGGAGCAACAAGTTTGGAAGCAATGATTCACAAGAGAGAGGTGGAGCTGAAAAGGTAATTTTCTAGTTCTCTAGTAATTTTTTTTGTTTAAACTCAGTCTTTGGTTCATGTTTGGCAATTAAGAGAGGAAGAAAGCAGAGAGATTGGAAAGATGGGAAAAAAATAGGAGGGAAGATTAAATGATAGGTTATTCTCCATTGTTTAGATTCTCCAAAATCTCTTAATTTTTAGGAATTCGTATTAACAAAGGGTGAGGGTTAAGAGTTGACATAAAACAGTCTAATATCTTTCTATCCAAAATTTTAGAAACTAAACAAAGGGAGGGTCAATAGATAGTCTTCCCTTCCCCTGCTTAATACTCAATCCAAACTTATCTTACTTTTATAGAAGTTTCAATTTCGTCTGTCTATTGCAAAAATTAACATTAATTCTTTCACCAAGTTGACAAAAAAAATATTAAATTAAAAAAAGAAGAAGAAGAAGGTGAGGGAGAAGAAGAAAAAAAAAAAGCAAACTAAAAGAAAGAAAACATGATGTGTGAGGAAAAGATGACAAAAGAGGAAGAAAACAAAATATATAATGGTGTGAGAAAGAGAAAGAAAAATACATAATGGTGTGAGAAAGAGGAAGAAAAAAAGATAGGTATGGAAAGAATAAAAAGTAGGTAAATAAATAAATACTAAATAGTGGGTAGAAAAAAAAGAAAAAAGATAGAAAATATATAAAAAATTATGATGAAATAAGAGTAGGTAAAAATAATAAATGTTATATTTATATATTTTAAATTTCTTCAGAAATTATAAGTGTAAAATTAACTTTTTAAAAAAAGAATAAAAATATATTATATACATTTTCTTATAATATATTATATACATATTTTAATTTATGTGTAATTATTTATTTATAATAAAAAATTACTATATATATTAAGACCGATTTGATTGCGATTTGACCATGATTAGACCAGTGAACTGTGAACCAGTGCTTCGACCGGTTCAATAACCGGTCTGATTTTAAAAACTATGGTTAAGAGTGCCTACTAAAAAAGAACATTTAAGTTTGCATACTATTAAGCTTGGCATTAAGACTAGGATGGATAATGTCTTGAAATGGTAACATGGGTTTTTTCAAAATAAAAAATAAAAATAAACAACAAATTAGAATGACTAAATTGAAATTTTCATCCTATTATCATAGAGGTACCAAAAGTATATTTTGGATAATTGTAATTTCAAACTTTTGCCTATCTAATCACTTTTGATTTGATATTAGAAGATTCTTTACTAAAGATCCTTTGATCAAGCTTTTGGTGCTAGAAGTTTAAAAGTAGAGAGCTTTTCATTTTGCCCAACTTTTCCCAAACTGACTTGTTTCGAGTTTATTTGTCTTAATTTAGATGCTACCAAAGCAATTCAGATGGGTGGAAAGCATATCTAGCATATGTTTCAGAAGGAATGGGTAAATCTCAAGATTGGAAAATGGTAATGAGGTATCAAAGAAAGAATGGATCTTTGTTTAACTCACCTGCTACAACAGCCGCAGCTTTTTCTCACCTTAAGAATGATAATTGTCTTAATTACCTCCAATCTGCATTAGAGAAGTTTGGAAATGCTGGTTTGTCTTCATATTTATCAGTGTTGGATTTTATTTTATTTTTAATTAAACGTTTCATACTTTGACTAGCCGATTTTATATATTCACAGTTCCTACAGTTTACCCTCTGGACATATATGCTCGTCTATGTATGATCGACACTCTTGAAAGTTTGGGTATTGATCATCATTTCAGCAATGAAATTCAATGTGTGTTAGATGAAACATACAGGTAACTGAATATTTTTAAACTCTACACTTGCTAAGGTAACATTTTAGGCTATCTTTGGTATGTTGGAAGAGATATAAAGTGAATAGATGTGAAGGGAAGGAATACAATTTTAAACAATGTCTTAAAAATCGAACTGTTCAATCAGTGGCCGAACATAATGATGTCTTAAATATATAAAATATAAATGAAATATTTTTAATATTAATAATACATTTTACTAATCATATATATATAAAAAATAAATAATCAAATCATAATACCAACGAACATCTAAAACTTCAAATTATCAAATCAATAGTACAATTCATATTAAAACACCTTACTTATATACCAACAAGCAAGAGAATTGAATTAAATTTGTCTTTTTAGAAAATCAAATAAGTGGTATATCATATTGGGTTTGGTTCTTAACATTTTTTTTTGTCTAAAAATTGTCTACTCGACTTTTAAAAATGAACTTGTATACCCAAAATAAGAAAAAAGAATGTTGAATAATTGTCCTATGAATTGACCTGGTTGGTTCTCAATATTTTGCCCTGATTCTCGGGTCAACTCAAGGTGACCCAGTTTTATCCGTCCAACCGGCCATCCAGGCCAATTGTTGAACCATATTGAACACTTGGACAGTTACCGGTTGGATAGTCCGAGTCTAAAAACACTGATTGTAAAGATAAAAAATTATGTTTGGTATGCAACAAAATAGGAAGGAAAATTTGTAAAGTAAAATCTGCCAAAAGACCACAATGTCTTAATATTATATTTTTTAAAAAAATATATGAAAAAAAGGTAGTGGTGGGTGGTGGTTATAGTGTTGCCGGTGGTGGTGATTGATACATGTGTGAAAAATGATAGGAATAATTTGGTCTTTTCGCTTAACATTCATTAAGCAAAGTTGTTTTACACAAAATATATGATGTAATATGATTTCACGTGATGATTGGAATCTTTAATACAATGCAATTTAAGTACAACCACTTAAAAATATACCAAACATGCAATTTATTGGAAAGTGTATCATTTACTTTGCAGTGTGCTATTTACGATGTAACAAATCGGGCCTTTTGTTGTTGTACATTTTAGAAGTATACAAGAAAATTGTTATAATGTGAGATGAAAATATTAATACTCAGATACCATTAGATTATTAAATCATTTAGCAGTATGTAAAATTATTTGTTCTTGTATAGAATCTTGTATATAAACTCAATTTTTCATCCACTGAAATTGCAATACATATGTGAACTTGCAGATACTGGCTGGAAGGGGAGGAAGATCTCTTCTTAGACCCTTCCAGCTGTGCAATGGCATTTCGTATATTACGTCTCAATGGATATGATGTATCTTCAGGTTGTTTCTATTGTAATATCTAAATTGTTTGAGTTCTTTTTCGAAGAAAGACAAGAAAAGCTAACTAGCTTTTTGTCCTTTTAGATCCATTTTATCAATATACAGAAGATAAATTCTTCAATTGCTTGAAAGGATACTTGAAGGATGTTGGCTCTGTTCTAGAGTTATATAAAGCCTCGGAAATCATGATACATCCAGGCGAAGAAGTTTTGGTGAGACAAAATGCCTGGACAAGACGTTTCTTGAAGGAGGAATTGTCCTCTCACCGTGAACATGATGATAAAATTTGTAGTTATGTTGAACATGAGGTAGTTTCTTGCATTAATCTTGTAAATATTTTTTTGCAATTTTATTGTATTTCCTAAAAACTGCAATGTTTTTGAACTTTAGGTCAATGATGCACTTAAATTTCCTTATCACACAAAATTAGAGCGTTTGTTAAATAGGAGATCTATGGAGCATTATAGTGCGGAAGATACAAGGATTTTAAAAACTTCATATAGGTGCCTTCTATTGATTTCCTTCCCCTTTCTCAAATTCCCTTTTCTTCCTCCCTTTTTATAACTTGAACTAATGATGTTTGACGTGGTCCAGGTGTTCTAATCTTGCAAACCAAGAATATATGAAGTTGGCAGTAGAAGACTTCAACATTTGCCAATCAATACATCTTGAAGAATTTAAACAACTTTCAAGGTATATACATTTTTCTTTTCAATAATGTTTCCATATGCATAGCTAGAGACTTATGAATGCTACCTGACCAATTTTTGTTGTTTATTCTTGAACCATGCCTTTTGCCTTGTATTTTTTGGGTTATTACGGTTTGATTTATGAACTTTGCCTATGCTAAGTTTCATCTTTCATAGCTAGTCTCAAACTCAGATAAAAGGGGAGAGTTGTGTTAGGTAGTTAATAGCTAGGTAAGACTTTCTTACATCTTTATGAATATGGATCTATGATGTGAGCATGCTAGTTCTAGCTCGTTGCTGAAAGCAACGTGGTCTATTAATTACCTAACTATCGAATTGAGCAAAGACATAACACATTGGCATCGCTTGATCCATATAGCCATCCCTATCTAGTAAAAAAAAGTTTTGTTTGTTGTTGTTGTTATATTAGGGTTAGAGGTATCTTCAAACTTCATTCGGGACAATCCCTTCCCAAGCAATCTTAAGGGCATGCAT
This sequence comes from Senna tora, assembly GCA_014851425.1. Taxonomy (NCBI): domain Eukaryota; kingdom Viridiplantae; phylum Streptophyta; class Magnoliopsida; order Fabales; family Fabaceae; genus Senna; species Senna tora. The sequence continues at coordinate 18,998,613 of CM026263.1, read as the reverse complement.
GCTCCCTTGCATTAGCCCAATGCATTTAGGATGTTACATCCAAAGTTCCAAGATGAATTTAACATAGGTAGATAAGATAGGATACAATATTTTTGTTTTTGTCCATTGATAAGGCAAGATACAATTTTTTTTTTGGCCATTGACAAGGTAGGATACTATCACATCTTACAAACTGGGCTAACTCTTTTGGGTTTCTACTCTAGCTTCTTTTGTGCTATTATTTGTGAATGCTTCAATTTTCTTCAATTATGATCTAACTATATATACCATGACAAATGCAGATGGATTGTAGATAGTAGACTAGACAAACTTAAATTTCCAAGGCATAAATTGGCTTATTGTTACTTCACCAGTGCAGCTACACTTTTCCACCCCGAACTTTCAGATGCTCGTGTATCATGGGCGAAACATGGGATGCTCGTAACAATTGTTGATGATTTGTTTGATATTTGGGGTTCTGAAGAGGAGCTAGTGCAACTTATTCAATTGCTTGAGAAGTATATTCATATTTGTAACTTGAACTCTGCCAATACATTATTTCCTTTTTGATTTTTCTGAGTGCTTCTCTTAGCAAGCAGTCATATTACGAAAATTGAATTGCAGGTGGGATGTAGATCTCAACACAATTTCTTGTTCTGAGCCAGTCGAGATAATGTTTCGTGCAATTCAGAGCACAATCTGTGAGACTGGAGAGAGATCAATAAAGAGGCAAGGACATAATGTGCAAGACCATGTTATCAAAGTTGTGAGAAAACTTCACCTTTCTAATGATATATTTGTACTATCCTTGAGAGTTTTTAAATACTTTCAAATGTCAGTATTTCCCTATTAACTAAGCAACTGAAACTGAATAATGTTCATACATAGGTCTTAAATAATGATTGTGTCTCTGATTGTTAATTAAACCTGAGTTTTTCACCTTTCTTCAATATTTTTTCAATAGCTTGGAAGTTTATATTATATAAGCCTACTGGAGTTTCCTTATTTAGAGACCAAAACAATGACTTGGGTTTATTTGCTTTACAGTGGTTGGATTTGATGCGGTCTATGTTGAAGGAAGCTCAATGGTCGAAAACCAAGTATATCCCCACAGTTGATGAATATATGGCAAATGCATATGTATCTTTTGCCTTAGGTCCAATAGTGCTTACAACAGCCTATCTTGTAGGACCAAAGCTTTCAATTGAGATCGCTAAAAACCCCGAATACAATTGCTTGTTCAAACTAATGAGCACCTGTGGACGTCTCCTTAATGATATTAATAGCTATAAGGTATATTCCTAATACCCCTGTATTAATAAAACCAATCATAGACCTTTTCTTAATTTAACTTTGAGTTAAAACTTGACATGATATCGGAGATTTAAAGTCAGAGTAGATTCTCTTAATTGCATTGTTTATAAAAGTGTGTGAAGTGCGTTGTGTTTGCACATTTACACGTATCAAATAAAATCACTGTCGTACACATAAACAAGCATACTTTAGCACTTTACAAAATCTGCACTTCAGATGATCTCTTCTCATTCAAAATCTTTATGACCATTAAGTCTAGAGTCCAATTCTCACCACTCTTAAAGGTCTTCATTGTAAGGAGAGTCATTGACAGCTTTAAGGTGACTAAAGTTTCTTGTCTTTGCTTGTTGCAAAGGGAATTTGAACAAGGGAAACTGAATGCAGTAACTCTGCGTATTGTTCAAGGTAATGGGGGTGTTACTGCAGAGGAAGCCATTGAGGAGATTAAGAATATTGTTGAGGAAAAGAGAAGAGAACTTCTGAAATTAATTTTGGAAGAAAAACGGAGCATAGTTCCAAGAGCTTGCAAGGATGTGTTTTGGAAAATGACGAAAGTGTTACACTTATTTTACTTAAAGGACGATGGTTTTTTATCAAAAGAATTGTTATCTATTGGAAATGATGTACTTGAAAAGCCTGTCATCCTTAATGAGTTTTCAATAGATGCCAAGGAAAACCTCAATTCCCTCTCAAAGTAGAAACTAGGATTGTTTTGTCACATTTTTGGTGTCGTGTCAAGTTATGCTATGGGAGAACACCTTAATACCCAACTTTTGTGCTATGGCTCTTTTCTACATTAGGTCATTTTCAAAAAT